>JAENPR010000242.1:0-600000 GCA_018135685.1 Themeda triandra
GATTGATTGGTCTTCTTCAACTTGCTTCGGCCTTCCCGAATAAAGCTTACGGATCGTCAATATAATTATCGGGAAGAATTGTCTTTTTCATACATTACCTGCATAAGATATAAGAATAGACGAAAAACAAGGGTAAGGTTTGTATGAGTAGAGAATGGTGACAGTGCTCAATCTCATTATGTAGTGCAATGCTGCTCATTATCCATTGGCTTTCAACCTTCCCGACAGCGGCGCCAAAAATGCTTGTTGACATTTCTAACGCCACTCGGTGTTAGGTTGTCATCCCCAACATGGCGCCAAAACGCCGGTACTAAATAATGCAAGCTTGCTACTAGAAATAAATATGGGATCCTTAGCGTTTACGATAATACCGATGTAGCATTTTAACCGGGAGTATCCGGGTATCGTTATTTATATTTTTACCCTTTGGGAAGGGAATGCCTTGGATAATGAGTGATGAGCAATGCACATCTTTGTAATGGAGAGCTTAACCTTGTCACGTATCGATCATCTCATACGGGGTAAGTGTCACATAAAATATAGGAATGAATGATAAATGACATAAGATAAATGAGAGCATTTAGCCACATAAAATAATAGTAATAAGCCATCTCAACTTAGCACTCTAAGCTTATAACACTAGCATGGACTAGGATGATCTAGGGTATAATCCTATGTTATTCTAACTATAAGGTCAAAGCATACAATGATTAGTGCAAGAACATCTAGCAATCATGGCGGGAAAAGGTTACATCTATGCATAGTGATATTACCGAGAGAAGACAAGAGACACAAACAATGACTTCAATGTAATAGGTTGTTCTACTAAGACCTACCAACGGGGATGGAATACAAAGGACTCAACGGAGCTGTCACTTCCGCGATCTACCACACGACCGGCCAATAGGGTGTAATCGCGAGATAAATACGGTCTAGACACCACGCCTACACAATATTTACCACTTACCCATCGATCTAATGAGCAAGCGCTATACGATCCTATGCATAAACATAATTCTAGTCCAACTATGCTAAACATATAATCAAAGTAAACTAAGAACAATATAATTGAGAATATAATCAAATAGAGCAAAGTCAAGTATGATATAATAGAATAGAATAAAGTACTACTCATAGTATCACGAACAATGATGAATATTACAAGAATGTAGAGGGGAATTACCAAGAACTCCGACGAGATCCGGACTCCAAGCTAGGCTTGATTCCCTCTAGATCTATTCCTATGTAGCTATGCTACTAAACTATGGAGCTCTAATTGAGATGGTGGCTCGGCTTCCGAATTCGATGAGAGAATGAACTCTTGAATGAATTAGGGTTTCACCCGGGGGCCGGGGAGCTCTGAATATATAGCCCCCTAGGATTAACCACGGCCCTCGGATCAAACCGACCTAAATGGACGATAATTATTCATCCTCAAAGGCGGTGGAGGCGGGATCCACGAGACTCCACTGATTGGTGGAGGTGGGGAGTCGGCCGACTCCCCCCGGGTCGGCCGCGGGCCACCACGCAGTGGGCCCCGGCTTCCGGGGTTTGCCTTCCGGAGTCTTCTAGATTATACAATTTTACCCGTTCGGTCTTTATCTCTATGCAATCATGACATGTGGGCCTCCTTTGGTTCTCTTTCGATAACCCCCTGAGAAATAGACAATCACCAAAACTCATGGAATGCAATCGGTGTAACCCCTATATCTAACGGGTGAACTCAAATTAGTCCTTTCTCTTGCTGCGTTGACGGTATAAAATTGATACTTAACGACCGTCAACAAACTCCCCAAGCTTACCTTTTGCTCGTCCCACGAGCAAAGATAGACTCTGAGTGATGGATCGGGAGTTGCTATAATACTTTCACTCCTCACAAGTACACATGCGTTCAAACAAGAACTCTCCTCCGGATTAGAGTGAGCTATCCTGACTCAAAACTCACTCATATTACCTTTCACCATGGGGCTTGTAACCGTCACTTGGGTCTTGAGTAGTTGAAAGATAGAACGGTCAAGTCAAGCGCCATGTTTCTCGCTCTTTGATCAACTATTATCCGGAGTTTTTGCAAGGTTTTGAAATAAAACTCGAGTTCCTTGTATGAACCTTTCAAGTCTCTCATTTGTGGTATTTACGGATCCTCTCCAAGGCATGAGTAGTGTATGCCTTTTCTCTCTTCTCTCAAGAATATGTGGTATTTGTGGAACTAAGGCATAGTGGAAAGTGCCTTTCTCTCTCACCCTACTTTCTAATAGGCTTATGTGGAGCTCATAGGTGGGGAGACACTCAAACTCACTTGCATATATTGCACAGTTAAGACATGGATCCAATAGGAACTAAAATAATAATAAAGTCATATGTGCATGTGAATGAGGAAATGGAATGGATGAAAAGATGATAGGATGATGGTGATAAGGAAATGATTATGAGGGGTACTCAACGAGTGAACATCTACTTCTACACTTGCTCCTTCGGGGATAACATGACTCCCTTTATTCGGAAACCTTGAAACTTCTTGAATGGAAGGACTTGGCTACTCTTTCTTTTTCTTTTTTTTTTCTTTCTTTCTTTTTTTTTTTTTAGAGCAACCAATCCTCGGAAACGAAACTTTAGCAGAGAGTGTATAACTTGAAATGATAATATTTGGAGCTTTTTATGTAGACAAATAGAACGGCGATGATTATGTCTAGATGTTCACTCCCAGGATAGGAGTAGAACCTTTCTGGATGAAGTGAAATAAATGGCGTATATATATGTGGATGAATGAATGGATGCGTACTCCCAGTGTAGGAGCAGCATAAGTGCGTATCTCCAGGGTAGAGATAGCATAGTAAGTGGGGAATGCGTACTCCCAGGATAGGAGTAGCATAAGTGCGTATCTCCAGGGTAGAGATAGCACAATATGTGGTGGATCTGGATCTATATGTGGGTGGTACTTCGAGGAACAGAAGTAGCACAAAAAATGAATGTAGTAGTTATAAAATGGGTGCATGCTTCTGAGGACAGAAGTAGCATAGATCAATGGATGGAGAGCACATAGTATTGACTTTAACTGCATGACTAATTCCTTATGGGTCCACAGCATAACCACACTCAATGCCTATAAAGTCTACACTCAAACCTAAAATATGATCTATTTAAACAGATGGGTCTTTCCTAATCTAGTAAGCATGAATATATGGCTGTGGTAGGAATTTGAACTCTCATCATAAAGGAACTCATCATGCAGGAATTTAATATTTTCACAGATAAATTCTCCAGAACTCTAGTATCTCTAGGAACAAGATGAATAACGGCTCAAAACCTTCCCATATCATACCCGTCAACCACCTAGACTTAGATCAAGTGTTTGCTACCCACAAGTTTCGGGTTGAGCAAATCTCAAATCTAAACGGTTGTGTCCAAAACTCGGGAGAGTGCAAGGTTGAAAACTAGGTACTTGAAAGGAATTACGGCGAGAGCAACTATTCATCATCTCCATGTAGAGTTTATTCTAGGGATCACTTTTAAGACAGATTGCAAGAGCTCTCCAAAAGGTAGAAAAGATAAATAAGAAAATCTTTCGGGTTTCTATGATTATGCATCTTTTTTTAGTTGTTTTAATCAAAGCACACTCTAATAAAGCACAAATAGATAAGTTGGAAACACTTAGCTTGGTACACGGGGATGCTCTCCCCAAGCCTGGATGTTGACATAGTCCGCCGACGTTGGCGACGGGCATCGAAGACGTTCTAGTCCTCCGAGTGTCGTAGATAGTTGTTGTTGGAGACGGCATTCAATTTTGGCAAGCGGTACTCAGACGGTGGATGTCCTTACACTGTTAGCTCTTCATGATCCTTGATGTTTTGTGAAGCTCAAATAGACAACAAAGCTTGTGGGCGATTAAGCGTTAGTGATAAAACCTCTAGGCCCTGGTTGTCTAGAACTTTCTTAACTTAGACTTGTTCTAACGGGATCACAAGAAATATTTTTATCTTTTTATTATTTAAGGAATGCGAGACGGGGAAATAAATATCTTTGAGAAATTATTTTTGTGCCACCACGGTGAATGATTATTCACATGGGGCTCGACGATTTTGGATGCGAATGCACAACATCTTTATTTTCTTTTCTAATGCGAGATGGTAAAGATGCAACTAAGATGCAAATAAATATGCTAAGGTAAAAATGCAATCTTTGGAAAGTAATTGCTGATAAATACCAAGTTACCTCTTGGCGTGGCGTTCGGTGGTTTTAAGTCCTCCGACAGGACTTGTCATGTTCGCTCATTTTCAAGGGCGCATTGGTTAGCGCCTCGACGATGTCGCCTCGTGTGTAGGAATTGATTCGATTTTGCTTTTACCTTCCACACCTTCTTCGTTGGAGAGGGTGACCTCGAGGGAAGCTTCTTGGGGCACTTGGTTCTCTTCGATGACAAGCACCTTCTCGGGTTCTTCTACAATGTTCTTTTCTTCCGGGTACCGATCTTCATATCGAATACTTCTCCCTCATAGTCGACCCATCCATCTTTAGTGATGTTCTTCTTGTTCGCGGCACGGGTACGCTGCCTTCTCCTTGTTGTTCTTCTTGGGCTCCTCAGTGATTATATAATTATTATTGAAGTAGCGGCGTACCTTCTCGGTGGGAAAGTGGAAATGGATCTCTCGTCCGATATAGATGATAGCTCGGTGGTGTTTAGGAATGGTCTTCCTAGGATGATTGGAGGATCGTAGTCATCTCCCATGTCAATGACTAGGAAGTCGTAGGGACATAATGGTCATCTATCGGATGAGGACATCCTTCACTTCTCCTTCGACGAAGCGGAATGTCCGATCTGCCATCTGCGCATTTGTGCATAGGTAGGCTCCAAAGGCATAGTGCCATATAGATACTCATAAGTTACTTTGGCCATAATGTTGACGCCCGATCCGGTGTCACGATGACGCCTTTATTGAAAGAGCTTGTTGATGGAGCATTGAATGGTTGGGACACCGGGTCATCCTTCTTGATCGACATGGGGACTGGTAAGTGGTCATGCTCCTTGTGGACTGCGGTGACCATCCTTACTTTGTCTCTGTCTTCTTGGTCTTCTTATTCTTGTTCTTGCTCTTCTTAGTTGGACTCTTCTTCTTCTCCTTCATTGTTGATGAGGGTGTCTTGGGAAGCGGCAAAGACTGTTCTTGAAGAAGAAGGTTTCTCGCTTGCCCTTGATGTTGAAGATGATCTTGGCGGTGTTGGCATACATGATGGCTCCGGCGGTGTTCAAGAATGGTCGTCCCAAAATGATAGGGGACCTTTCATCAGCACTGTATCCACTACCACGAAGTTCTTGGAACATACGAGTTGCCTACTCGTACACATATGTCTTCAAGCACTCCCAAAGGAACACGAGTGACCGATCGCAAGCCGTAAGCACATGGTTGTGTATGCTAAGGGGCATCGAATAGCTTCTCATATATCACTCTTGGCATGATGTTGATGCTTGCACCGAAGTCACAGATTGCCTCATTAAAGTTAGTACTTCCAATGGAGATCGAATTTGGTCTCCCTGGATCGCCCTTCTTGATTGGCGAGAGTTGAGTCAATCCATGACCCCTTCGATGGATCACTTCGGCTATCTTCTACATTGAATATATCAACAAGATTTGCGAGTCTCGAGCTCTTCGGGTTGTCCCGCCGTTTACCTTGACCAGTGGAGGGAGCAAGGTTGACAAGCTGTTGTACCGCGACTCAAGTATCTTGTTGAAGCCGAGTGACTCTTGATGGCATTGGAAAAGCCATCCATTCTCGTTGCCGAGTGTCTCTAGGACCTTGTCATTTGATGTCAGCTTCTTGGACAGATTGTCCATCATCTTGCCTTGGTTCAAGCACTAACTCTCTCAAAGGCGGGTGGTTGTAATTATTGTAGGAGGAGTTGTTACCTTGATAGTTGCACGAATAATTGCACGAGTAGTTAGGCCTCTCGCGTTGATTCCAACCTTGATTCGCCGAGGACGATAGTAATTATTATTGTTGTTGTTGTTGAGGTAGTTCACGTCCTCCTTCAGCTCACGGGCAATTAGCTTTGTGTGCCCGATCTCTCCACACTCTTCACATGTCATGCGAGCATCATGTATATGCATGACTTCTTTCTTTCTCGTGGCTCTCTCATCGAGCCTCTTCATTAGCGAGATCCATTTTTGCGACAAAGCATGTCTACCTCCTTTATTGGTGCATTCCTCCTCCTCTCTTGCGGGTCGAGTTCTTTCTTCACTCCAACCTTGGTTGGATGCCATCTTCTCCACAAGAGCTGTGGCTTGAGGAATAGTGAGTGATAAGAATGCACCTCAGCGGCATCCATCGTCTCACGTGTCTTGTTCGAGCCCATGGTAGAATGTCGCATAAGCAGCCAATTCTCCATGCCATGATGAGGACACTCGAGGATGTAATCTTGAAAGCGCTCCCAAGCTTCCGGGACAGTCTCATCATGATGTTCTTTGAAAGCTTGATATCTTCCCACGAAGAGCATTTGTCTTGCCCATTGGGAAGAACTTCGCCAAGAAATTGGTGGAACATAGTGCCCACGTAGGATTCTTCTCCTTATTGGCGTAGAACCCGCTTCGCTCTCCCCAAGAGTGAGAATGGGAAGAGGCGAAGTAGTATAGCATCTCTCGGGGACATCCTTGATAGTGAATGTGCTACAAATCTCCGAGAAAGTGTTGGAGATGAGCACTAGCATCTTCATGGGCCTTCCCAGAACTGGCTTGCTTGCACCATGTTGATCGGGCTTGAGCTCAAAAGCTCCTTCGATGTCCGCAGCGGGTCCAAGACGAATGTTGTCCGTAGTTGGAGCCGAGAACTCGCGGAGTGACTTGTGCGCCATGGCTTCAAATCTTTGGTGTCAAGTCTCGAATGAAAGGTTGACTTTACGCTTCCGACAAGCTTCCAAGTTGAGTTGATGATGATGATTGATTGGTCTTCTTCAACTTGCTTCTGGCCTTCCCGAATAAAGCTTACGGATCGTCAATATAATTATCGGGAAGAATTGTCTTTTTCATACATTACCCCGCATAAGATATAAGAATAGACGAAAAACAAGGGTAAGGCTGTATGAGTAGAGAATGGTGACAGTGCTCAATCTCATTATGTAGTGCAATGCTGCTCATTATCCATTGGCTTTCAACCTTCCCGGCAACGGCGCCAAAAATGCTTGTTGACATTTCTAACGCCACTCGGTGTTAGGTTGTCATCCCCAACATGGCGCCAAAAACGCCGGTACTAAATAATGCAACTGCTACTAGAAATAAATATGGGATCCGCAAGCGCGTTACGAGATAATACCGATGTAGCATTTTAACCAGGAGTATCCAGTATCGTTATTTATATTTTTACCTTTGGGAAGGGAATGCTGGATAATGAGTGATGAGCAATGCACATCTTTGTAATGGAGAGCTTAACCTTGTCTGTATCGATCATCTCATACAGGGTAAGTGTCACATAAAATATAGGAATGAATGATAAATGACATAAGATAAATGAGAGCATTTAGCCACATAAAATAATAGTAATAAGCCATCTCAACTTAGCACTCTAAGCTTATAACACTAGCATGGACTAGGATGATCTAGGGTATAATCCTATGTTATTCTAACTATAAGGTCAAAGCATACAATGATTAGTGCAAGAACATCTAGCAATCATGGCGGGAAAAGGTTACATCTATGCATAGTGATATTACCGAGAAGACAAGAGACACAAAGCAATGACTTCAATGTAATAGGTTGTTCTACTAAGACCTACCAACGGGGGATGGAATACAAAGGACTCAACGGAACGTCACTTCCGCGATCTACCACACGACCGGCCAATAGGGTGTAATCGCGAGATAAATACGGTCTAGACACCACGCCTACACAATATTTACCACTTACCCATCGATCTAATGAGCAAGCGCTATACGATCCTATGCATAAACATAATTCTAGTCCAACTATGCTAAACATATAATCAAAGTAAACTAAGAACAATATACTTGAGAATATACTCAACTAGAGCAAAGTCAAGGAGGATATAAGAGAATAGAATAAAGTACTACTCATAGTATCACGAACAATGATGAATATTACAAGAATGTAGAGGGGAATTACCAAGAACTCCGGCAGATCCGGACTCCAAGCTAGGCTTGATTCCTCTAGATCTATTCCTATGTAGCTATGCTACTAAACTATGGAGCTCTAATTGAGATGGTGGCTCGGCTTCTCGAATTCACGATGAGAGAATGAACTCTTGAATGAATTAGGATTGAATTCGGGTTTCACCCCGGGGGCGGGGGCTCGAATATATAGCCCCCTAGGATTAACCACGGCCTCGGATCAAACCGACCTAAATGGACGATAATTATTCATCCTCAAAGGCGGTGGGAGCGGGGATCCACGAGACTCCACACGATTGGTGGAGGTGGGGAGTCGGCCGACTCCCCCCCGGGTCGGCCGACTGGCCACCCGCCGGAGTGGGCCCGGCTTCGGGGTTTGCCTTACGGAGTCTTCTAGATTATACAATTTTACCCGTTCGGTCTTTATCTCTATGTAATCATGACATGTGGGCCTCCTTTGGTTCTCTTTCTGATAACCCCCTGCAGAAATAGACAATCACCAAAACTCATGGAATTCTGTCAGTGTAACCCCTATATCTAACAGGTGAACTCAAATTAGTCCTTTCTCTTGCTGCGTTGACGGTATAAAATTGATACTTAACGACCGTCAACAGTGACTCATACTCCTCATCACTATCACTTTCACTACCACTATCATCACTATCCTCATGCTTAGAATGTACCTTCTTTTCACCTTTAGCCATGAGGCAAAAGTGGGATGGTGTAGATGATGATGGCAGAATTTGTGGAGGCGGTGAAGACCCAATGCCAATAGCAGCAACTCCTTCATCATCACTTTCCTCATCGGATGAACCACAAGAAGATTCAATATCGGTGAGCTAATCACCAACAATATAAGCTTTGTGATCTTTCTTCTTGTGATGCTCTTTCTTTTCTTCTTTCTTCTTGTGATGCTTGTCTTTTTTCTTCTTTTCTTTTTCTTCATCATCACTTGTGTCATCCTTCTTGTCCTTGCCCTTCTTCTTGTATTTTTTGTCTCTTGGAGGCTCCGGACATTGATGAGCTAGATGTCCGATCTTGCGGCGGTTGAAGCACTCCATTTCGAGATGGGCTTCCTTTTGCTACTTGTGAAGAACTTCTTCTTCTTGCCATCAAACTTGACACCATTCTTGTTGAGCTTCTTCAACATCTTGGTGGTCTTCTTTACCATGAGAGCAAGACTCACATCATCAATTTCAGCATCGCTTGAATCATCATGAGCTGCCTTGGCCTTGCCTTTTCTTGAGTGACTTGCATTGAGGGCCAAGTCTTTCTTCTTGGATGATGAGCCATCCTCGGGGGTGAGATGCATGTACATCTCATGAGCATTGATCTTTCCCAATATTTGTGTTGGTGTAGTGAAAGGATCAAGATGCCCAAGAGGGGGGGTGAATTGGGCTAATTCTAAAAATTATTGCGGAATTAAACCTACTAGCCCATGATTCACCCCTCGGTGCCTATGTGTGTTCCTAGACAATCGATCAACTAAAGTTTTGCACCCTAAGTTCCAAGCCTATTCTAGCATGGCAATTCTACGAAAGTAATTGCAAGAATGTAAGTGCTAGAAAGTAAATGTGGAAATTAAGGGGACAAGAACACGGCGATCTTTTTCCGAGGTATCGGAGAGTCGCCACTCTCCACTAGTCCTCGTTGGAGCACCCGCGCAAGGGTGTAGCTCCCCTTGATCCTCGTAAGGACCAAGTGCTCTCTAGGGCTGATTCTTCGTCGCTCCGACGCGGTGAATCGCCAAGAACCGCTCGAGAAGATGAGTTGGGTCATCCACAAGCACCGCCGGATGATCACCAAGCTCCGATCACCACCAAGCCGTCTAGGTGATGGGGATCACCAAGAGTAACAAGCACAAACTCTCACTTGACCTCGCAAAGCCTAGGGAGAAGAGTGGATGCACACTAGCTACTCTCGATCTCTCATGAAATCATGGATTCGCAAATCTCTTCTAGTCATGAGGCTCTTGCAACTCTCCTGCTCTCACAATGTGGCTATCAGCTGAACAAATGAGCAAGAGAGTCGAAATGTAGAGGGTGGGGTTGTATTTATAGCCAAGGGCCAAAATCCAACCGTTACCTCGATTTCAGCTCAGACGTGAGTAGCCGTTGGGCTACAGTGCTCGCGCCGGACGCGTCCGGGGCCAGCGTCTGGCGCGCGTCCGACGCGAGGCCGGTCTGCACACCCAAAGCCTGGAACTCTCTGTTCCGCGTCTGGCACCCGCCGGACGCCAGGCCGACGCGTCCGCCGCTCGGGCAGACCCTAGGCCGGCTCAAGCATGCGCCGGACGCGTCCGGCGCCCTTGGCTGGCGCGTCCGGCGCCCGTTGAAGTGCACATTTTCACTTGATCCTCGATCTTTCGAAAACAAGCGACGACTCAACCGAACTCGGGGCTCTCAAGTAACTACCTAGTGCTAAGATTTCACCATTAGTGTGCATCACACCTAAACCCAAGACTCAACTAGGTCAAGCTACCCATTTGCACCCCCTTAATAGTACGGCCAAAAGAGAAAACAAAGTCCTAACGACTAATCCGATGTCTCTCAATACCATCGACAATCGGAACTATCTGTCCTTAACCTTGTCGTCCATCCTTTGAAAACCGAAACGATTTCCATCGATAAGAGGGCATGACCATCAATTGCCTGAGATTCCATTACCATGACCTAACTCCCACTGTTTCTGCAAAACACACGTTAGTCATAGTAATCTATATTGTTATCAATCATCAAAACCCACATCAAGGGGCCTAGATGCTTTCAATCTCCCCCTTTTTGGTGATTGATGACAACCTTTGGAGTATGAAGATTTTGGTTGAGGTTTTCAAGCATGCTTGGTTCACATGAGCCTTTGACAACAAGAACAAAGGTTAGAATAGCTCATGTGACACCAAGCCAAAATAGTTGTGCTCATATAATCTGCAAAAACGAGTTAGCACAATACAAAACACATAGCTCATATAGAATCAGAGAAAATCGCGGAAGCCAAGCACATATGAGCGAAGAGCCAAGTGACATAGAAGGTGATACCAAACCGAAGAGCATATGTCACTGACACTGAAAGTACCTCACACATATAATACAATGCATAAAAGTAGACATGATGCATGTGCATGTATCAAACAAAAGAACCAAATCCCAACAAAAGAACCAAATCCCAAGAGCTGAGCTCCCCCTAAGTCCTTGCTCCCCCTAAGTCCTACATACTCCTAACTCTCCCCCTTTGGCATCAAGGACCAAAACCTAAAGTTTGAGGGTAGAAGGAGCGAGACGAGCCGGTCTCACGAGCATGAGGAGCAATGACGAACGCCGCGGTATCATACGAATTTGTCATCGAGCTCGGGGGACCGAGTGGACAGGAGCCCGCGACCCTCTAGCCGTGACGCCGGCGGTGAAGCGGTCCGGGGTCTACTCGGACCGACACTCTTGTGACTATCGCATTTGTCTCCGTGGTCGCAAGCCTTGTGGCCCCGGTGCTATCATTTTGGCCGACCCCGTGGCTCGACGATGTAGCGAGTGGAAGAGTAGGAGCACACGTGGTACTTGCCTCGGTAGTGGGAAGAGGATGTAGAAGCCCCGAGGAAGGTATAGTGCACGATGTGCCGGTGCACATCCTTTGGAGGAATCTCTTCTGCCGAGGTTGCGAGTCATCTTTGGATTGGCTGTCTCATGTACTCGTGTGTCGCCTCCCGTGAGAGCACCGTAGGAAACCCGATGATGGGCCGCACCCGAGTGCGGGTGAACAACAAATGAGAGCCAACGGGTGAGAAGCCTGTGGAAATCCGTGGAAAACCGGGTGACACTGAATCGCTGGAGACAAAGGTGCTATGCACGAAGCCGGTAAGCCCTTTGTACTCGTGACCGGCACCGAGAAGGTCCTACTCCCAAAGTCCGTCCCGCCGGGCCGACTCGGAGCGAGGGGAAGGACACCGGGAGGTAATGTGGCACCCGTCTCGCGAACAAAGTGAGGCAATGAGGGTCATAGTCCGTAGGTGCTGCTTCTTGCTGCCGTAGCGATCTTTGTGCATCCCGACGAGCCGTATCTCGCCCATAGCAATCTCATGCCGCTCCTCGGCACGCTCCTGGTTTGTAGCCAACCTGTCAAGTACCTGAGCCATACGCTCGATAGCTGCTCCTGAGCTTCCTGCCTCTGTGTCATGCTGACGAGGTGGAGGATGAACTGGCATGTAGTACTCCTCATCATCCTCAGAGTCTGAGGTCGTGATCTCATATCCTGCTTCTTCGCTTACGCAAGCTCCGCTTCTTCATCTCGTCGCTAGCTATTTGCTCAACTCTAGCATCCCGCTCGCTCTGTCTCAGAATCGGATCGCCATGATGAGGAATGACTGGAGGAATATCTGCAGTGACTCTGACAATCTGAGAGGCATCATAGGAGCCAAACACCTCATACATCATTGGATCTTCATATTCTTTTCGATTGAGTCCGGAAGATCACCATTTCTATAAATGAGCCGAGGTAATCCAATGAGCATAGTGCATCGAGCGATGTTTGGTGAAGCTCCCATAGATGACATCCTCCATATCACAAAGAATCAAATCCCGAGATGTCAAAGGAATCTTCCTCACAAGATGTGACACTACCTACCGCTTGGAGTCTAGTGAACCCGTTCGAAACCGGGCCTAGCAAGAATGGTGTACCTCGAATCCGATCAAGGACTCGGGCAAGACGTAGCTCATCTGTGGTGTCCTGCTCGACCCTGCACCAAAGTTAGGTCCAAAGACCTCTCTCATGATCTCAGGAGGTGGCACTACTCCTCCCCGTGTGCGGCGGGGTGGCTCAATCCACGGAAAGCACGGTGATGCGGCTTGATGGGCTGCTCGAAATCCCCAAGAAGTTCCCGGCTTCCTCACTTTGGACAAGTTGTCTCGACCACGAATGGTGTATGAAATGAGTGAATGATTTGGAGCAATCCATAGCGTAGCATAGAACTCTAACACCCATTCGGAATATATGCGAGATCTTCCAATCGATCAATCATGCCTGGCTGTGCACCCAAATACTCTCTGAAGGCCTGGCCCAACACATGTGAGAAAGTGTCAGCTATCACTGTCCTCTGCTTGGTGATCTTCGACTTCTGCCTGTATGCCTCAACCAGGGACTTGTGCAAAGCTTTGTAATAAGGTGCACCAGCTCTCTCTCTGGAAGGTGGAAACCAGGTGTTTATGTCCACCTGCCTGATAGCCTGAATCTTCTTGGCACTTGCTATCAAAAGCTCCTCTGTACTCAATCTAGGTCCTGTAGGGCCCGCCGGGCTGCCTCCGTGGAGTAGAAGAAGGACGACTCCCGTGGATCGCCGAGCCGCCGCTGTTGCGGTGTCGACACGGAAGACCGTCATCGAGGAGAAAACTCCTGCTGCTCAAGTATGGTCTCCTCTGCCTCTGGGGCCTCTGCCTCTGCCTCCTGTGCTACTGCTGATCCAGGCTCTTGGATCACTATGCCTACACCTCTCCGAGCTCTCCTCTCGGCACGCTCCGTTCTTTGCTCGAGCATCTGGTGGCTGCCTCTTCCTTTCCCGATGGCCAGGACTTTCTTGCCTTTCGCCTTCTCAATCAACTTAGGAAGGTTTGGTCTTCTATTTGGATCATCATCTCCCCCTGAACCCCTGCCTGAGTTTTTGCACCTGGGCATGGCCCGACACCATTCTCGATCAAGCAATCGTATCACCGTCGAAGGTGGTAATCATCTCAAGAGGCTTGGCCTCAATCCATACTCCTAGGCTTGGCCTGGAGTTTTACTGCCACTGCCACTGCTCACAGATGATGATTAAGTGACACGGCTCGCTGCAAGAGATAGAGTAGATAGGAAATATATAACCATAAGCAAAATCTAGAGATGAGGGGCCCTAATGAGAAGCAAAGCACTAGGTAAGACCATAGAAGAAATAGGATTTGACATTTTACCTAAGACACGACACAGCCCCGTGAGAAGATGAGAAATTGACAATGTGGGCCACCCTTGAGCACAAGAAGGAGGTCTTGCACAAGTGAATTGAATCAAGGAGTGAATCAATTCAAAACGAGATAGAAATAGACAATGCACCGAGCACAAGGAAGCATGATGATTGCTCACCATGAAAAAGATTAGAGGAAGCTTGGAGAGAGTCTGGATGCTTGCGAGAACATGACCAAGCACTGCACAAACAAGATTTGATCAGTAGCTGACCAAGACTTGACGGAAACTTGGTTTCGACATTGTGTCGAACACCTTGTGTGCAGTGGAGAGGGCTCACCGGAGTTCAACTTCCTCTGGATCGAATGAACGCCAATGGGCGCGCAGATTACAGAGAGAGCTCAGGGAGATGGAAGCGCCGCGGACAAATCGACGACCAAAGCAATCGCCGGAGTAAGAGATGATGAAGAGACGGCAGCGAACAAGGAGTCCACGGCGGCGAGCTCTGTGGGCTAGGGCTGCCAGCGCGTGCGGAGGAGGACTGCGGCCGGGCAGGTGCACCGCGGTGGCTAGATGGCGTGCACGCGATTTGAGGAGGAGCAGGGCGGCGCGGAGGAGCTAGGCAGCGCTAGGGTTCGGTTTGAGCGCGGCGCGGCGTCGTACGGATGCCGGAGGAGAAGGAAACGGCCGCGGGCCGATTTGGAATGAAGGAGAGGACGAGTTGGCCCCACACGTCAGAATAAGTTATCTGCGCTCATTCTCTTCGCGCCGGACGCGTCTCGTGTCCGGGAGCCGTCGGACGCCGAGCGAAACATCTCCGGAAGGCCTGTCCGGGCGAGACGGTGGGACGCGGGCGAGACGCTGCGCCGGACGCGGGAGGATCAACTGTTTTTGCGTCCGGCCGGTGGAACGTTCTGGTCTACGCTGGGTTCTTCTTCACAATGCGCCGGCCGCGTCCCCGGATTTCCAAATGCGCGTCGGCGCTCCTTAAAGCGCGAGATTGAAATATTTCTTCGCGGCACCTTCTCCCAATTGATTTCCAAACTTTTTAAGAGTCAACTAAACACGGTTTGGAGTCAATATGAGATCCTCACTCTCAACCTCTCAATTTTTCAAATAGTTTGCCATAGGCTACACATAATTTTCAAAAATAGGCAATAAACACGAGCGAGGAGCAGCGTATGGCCATGAGCTTGAGTTTCTAAACCAGTAGAAGCATCAAAAGCTTTCTCAATTCATGGGCGAACACAGAGGTTGCTCAAGAAATTAACGAAAAGAAACGAAGAGTAACACGCAGGCAACAAGATTACTGGAATTTGAATCTAGGTGGCTTGTTAGGTTTGAACCAAGGGTAAGCTTCTTCACACCTCTGACGAGTGTTATCTTAACCATGTTAGACAAGCCCTACATGCATTACAGAAATTTAAACGTGCTCTATAAACAATGCAATGCAACCAACAACACCCTTCATCTCTTCCTTGTGAAGTTGCTTAGGTCAAGGATATTGAGCTCATTCCTTAACCTACAAAAGGTTGATTCATCCAATGGCTTTGTGAAGATATCCGCTAATTGATCCTCACTTCTCACACCTTCTAGAGATATATCCTTTTTAGAGACATGATCTCTAAGAAAGTGGTGGCGGATATCTATATGCTTTGTGCGAGAGTGTTGAACCGGGTTGTTGGCAATCTTCTTGCACTCTCATTGTCGCACAAAGAGTCACTTGACCGAGATTCACTCCATAGTCAAGGAGGGTTTGTTTCATGTACAAAATTTGTGCACAACAAGCCCCATTGCTATGTATTCTCGCTCGATTTGTGGATAGAGCAACAGCATTACTGCTTCTTTGAAGACCAAGAGACAAGTGACCTCCCAAGCAAATGGCACCCTCGGATGTGCTTTTTCTATCAATTTTGCAAGCTGGCATAATCCGAATCGGAATAGCCAACAAGTTGGAATCTTGCTCTTTGGGATACCATAGGCCAATGCTTGGGGTGAGCTGCAAGTACCTAAGGATTCTCTTGACAGCACTCAAGTGAGCTTCCTTAGGATCGGCTTGAAAACGAGCACACATACACACACTAAACATGATGTCGGGCCTAGATGCAGTGAGGTACAACAAGCTACCGATCATAGAGCGGTAAAGAGTTTGATCCACAGAATTACCTTCCACATCAAGGTCGAGATGCCCATTAGATGCCATGGGTGTGTTGATTGGCTTGCAATCCTTCATATCAAACCTCTTGAGGAGGTCCTTGGTATACTTTTCTTGAGATATGAAGGTCCCATCCTTCATTTGCTTGATTTGAAACCCAAGAAAGAAGTTGAGCTCGCTAATCATGGACATCTCGAACTCTTTTGACATCATGTCACCAAACTTCTTGCATTCTTCTTCATTTGTTGAGCCGAAGATGATATCATCAACATACACTTGACAAATGAAGATTTCTCCATTAAGCTTCTTGGTGAAGAGTGTGGTGTCAACCTTCCCGATGGTGAACCCCTTCTCAATGAGGAAGTCCCTAAGGCGCTCATACCATGCTCTAGGGGCTTGCTTGAGCCCATAAAGTGCCTTGGACAACCTGAAAACATGATTAGAACAGCTAGGGTCTTCAAACCCGGGAGGTTGATCAACATAAACAAGCTCATTAATGAAACCATTAAGAAATGCGCTCTTCACATCCATTTGAAATAGTTTCATTTCATGGTGTGAAGCATATGCAAGGAGGATACGGATGGCTTCAAGTCTTGCAACCGGTGCAAAGGTCTCTCCAAAATCAAGGCCTTCAACTTGAGAGAACCCCTTTGCCACGAGCCTTGCCTTGTTTCTCACAACATTGCCTTGGTCATCTTGCTTGTTGCGGAACACCCATTTGGTACCTATGATTCTTGCATTCTTGGGACGCTCTTCAAGTGTCCACACTTTGTTGCGGGTGAAGTTGTTCAATTCTTCGTGCATGGCATTCACCCAGTCCGGATCTTGAAGAGCTTCACCTACATCTTTAGGCTCAACACAAGAAACAAACGAGTGATGTTCAGCAATATTAGCAAGTCTTTGAGATCGAGTCATTACACCCCTTGATGGACTCCCTATGATTTGATCTTGTGGATGATCATGGAGTTTGGGAATTCTCTTTTCAACCACTTGAGGAGTAGGTTGAGGAGCATCAACATCTTGAGCTTGTGCCTCTCTTTGCTCATGGGAGACATGAGTATCTTCATGTTCGGTCATCCCATCTTTTTCGTTGTCATCTTGAGGCACACTTGAAGAAGAGGAAGGCTTGTCGATGACTTGCACTTCATCATCATCTTCTTTAGGCTTGATGTCTCCCACCGGCATATTCTTCATGGCTTCCCTCAATGGTTCATCACCTACATCATCAAGATTCTCAATTGCTCCTTGGGAGCCGTTAGATTCATCAAACTCCACATCATATGTTTCTTCTACCAAACCGGTGGCATGGCTGAATACTCGATATGCTTTGGATTTTGATGAGTAACTGTTGGCGGTCGTTAAGTGCCAATTTTTACCATCAACTAAACATGAGAAAGGACTAAAATATGTTCACCAACTAGATATAGGGGTTACACTAATAGAATTCCACGAGTTTTGGTGAATGTCATTTTAACGGGGTGTCGGTGAAAATACCCAAGGAAGGCCCACATGTCGGGTTTACATAGAGATAATCGGGAACCGGTGAAAATTCATGTCTGGAAGGTTCGAGAAGGCTCTGGACCAAACGGGAGCCCGAACGGGCTCGAGGGTGAGTCGGCCGACTCCCCCTTGAGTCGGCCGGCGGCCACCTCCACCAATCGGTGGAGGCTCGTGGATCCGCCTCCACCGACCTTGAGGAGCAATAATTATCGTCCGTTTAGGTCGGTTTGATCCGAGGGCTGCGGTGCATCCTAGGGGGCTATATAGCGGGGCCCCCTGGCCCCTGGAGGAGGCATCCCATGAAACCCTAATTCATTATTTCCGAGAGGATCGGGTGAGAGGGTCCCTTGAATGGATCTCCTCCCTAGAGCCTAGCATTCAAGATAGATAGAGAGAGTATAGGGTGGAGGTAGAGTTGGAGGAAGCCCGGCATGTCGGTGTCTCCTCTCCGGTTGTACTGTGGGATCAAGTCTCCTAACCCGAGGCTTGGTTCTAGGATCATTCTACAATTCAACTTCTGATACTAGTAAGTTCTTGTTATTATTGCTCTTTGGTCTATGAGTTTACTTTATTCGCTTCCGGTTGGGAATAGAGTAATCGTTCGTAGCGTAAGCGTGGTGCTTGGGCTAGGTTCACTCGTAGATGCTCCCTATCCGGCGGAACCGTGGTAGTAGCGAGGGAGATGACGGTCCCTTTGTTACCTTTGTAATCCACTTCCCGTCGTAGGTAAGGTAGGTCCAAAAGTGCTAGGTTAAGCATCCTCTGTGGTGTCTTTTCTTAGGTGCTCCCATAGAGTAGTAGTTGCAAAGCTTGCCATAGGTTGGAAAGAAGTGTGGTAGTAATCCTCTCTATATCGCTCATTTACCTTGTCGTAGCTCGGGGTTAAGTATAGACTTGGGTTAGTCGGATGCACGTTTTCTCCTAGCGGATAAATAAATAACGATACTCACGGAATATCTCCGGGTGAAGTGCTCACCGATATCCGTGCGCTTGCGGATTATTTCTCTTTGATTCTTTCGTGTGCGTATCTAGTATCAACAAGCATTTTCGGCGCCGTTGCGGGGAAAAAGACGGTCTGTGAGATAACCTTAAGTCATGCTTAGCCTTGTATTATACTTTTATCTTTTTGTATTTTTATTTTGCCTTTTCTTTTATATCCTTATGGATAACCCAAATTCCACGCCTATCCACCAATATCTTGCACCCATGAGCACATGCTTAGAGCCTCTAGAACCCATGATTTTCACATCTAGCTATGAGCTACACCAATCTGTGGTTGCAATAGGTCAAAGCCAACCCTTTTCTACAGCTAGAGTCCTATCTTCTAATCAAGAGGGTATTGTACCCAAGGTCCTATCTTCTAACCATGGAGAAGGTAATGAACCCAAAGTCCTATCTTCGATCAAGTAGGTAATGAACTTTTTGCTACACTTAGGGAATCTTTTAATCTTCCTATAAATTTAGGTCTAGACCTAGCCTTACAAGACCATGTTCTTCTTCACCATTTTTATACGGGTCTTGATAATATCACCTTTGGAGGAGTTTTCCTTTCTTTACCCTTTAGTGAAGTGAGGTTTGTCCTTACTATTAATGGACATACTCCTTGCACTAGACTTCATGATAACATCCTAGAGGTAGAGAAGGAATCATCCCCCAAACAAGAAGAGGAAGTTTCCATAGCCACTTTGCAAACATTCCAATCCCATGATTTGGCTATCCATCCCAAACCAATAGTATTCCGAAGTCCCCTAAGGGAAGAAGTAATTCTACCCTTAGAAATTCTTTTTGATGGCGATTTTGGGAGGAGCATAAACTTCCCGCCTCATAAGAGATCTTTTAGTGCATACATTGACAATCTTCTCAAGAAGAGATCTCTTAGAAAGCGTCTCACACCCAATCCCTTTGAAAGACGTTTAGAAAGACTCAAGGATGGCATGTCAAGTGATGCCATAGAAGGAGAAGCGAAGCCATCTAGAATCCACACTTATGTTCTCCCCTTCTATGCCCACATCGATATAGAATACGAACCCATCTTTAAACCCATCCTTTACTCTTATGACTCATTCTATGCCCTTTCTCCTAAACCTCCTGATGATCCTAGAAGTCCATCTAGATATCCCATACATAGGAATCATCGAGAACATATAGAGAACCACGAAGATCAACATCCATGGCTACAGAGCATTAAAAACCTATGTGCTATTGCCATTGAATGGATGGATAAGGCCTTAGATGAGATCATTTTGAGAGACGATCCAAGGGGAATTTTGGACATTTATGTCGAGTCACCCTTGGAAGTGGAAGATGATGGAGGCTTCAATGAGCAAAGTAGTTACTTCTTAAACACCCCATCAAGACCTTGCTCATATGAAAAATCTCTGATTCACTTAGTCTCTCCAACATTACCGCACATAAGATCTTCAACCCCCTCATGCTCCCTATTCCTCTGATTTTGAGAGGGTGGTTGTAGACATATATACTTATCATAAATATTGTAGATCTCATTGTGTTGAATCCTGAGATTAGTGCACATAGATTGGTGTTGGAGGGGAACCACTTCACCAATTCACATCTTGAAGGTTTCCCAAGGACAAGCTTAGTGTCCTAAAACAAGCACTATTCGAGATCATGGCATAGCTGTTCACCTTTCTATTGTGTTGTCCTTGTTAAATGAGCATAGAGTTATAATTGTGAAAATATTCCTTCGGGTATTCGTCACTAACCTTTCCAGATTCGAAGCAAAAAGATCAAAGGAATAACACATGCAAGGTATGCCCAACCAATCACTATGCAACATTGAATTGCATTCATCCAATCTTGATTTCGCGAATTCAAGCTTGGGGGATATACTTCCATAAATACATCTTTTGCCATGTTGCTACATTATTTTGGTTGTCCCTACCTTAGGCATGCTCGGTTGCTAAACATTAATCATGCTCGCCATCACTTTGTTTGAGTAAATCTCTATTGCTTTCATACCACCTTTGTTTGCTATAGTATATGTAGGTTTTGAGGTATTTTCATACACCTTTTAAATTAGGCATGGTGCTTAGTTTAAAGCTGTTTTCCTGAATTGAGTTAGATAAGGTATCTAGTTTAATTCTTGAACCAAAAGGTGTCTTGATCCTACTTCAAAAGGCTTTTAAATTAAGCGTGGTGCTTAGGTTAAAATGCCTTCCTAAATCAAATTAGACGTGGTGTCTAGGTTGATCTTTGAGCCGATAGTATGCTATAGTAGATGTTGGAATATTTTGTTGGACTAACCCCTGAGACAAACTTCCAAATCCAAGTTGGGAAAGTCCGAGGAGATGAACTCACATCGAGATAAAGCAAGGCATATGATGAACTCCAACTTCGCACAAAAGACAATAGCTCATTCATCATCCAAGAAAGAATTGAAAGAATCCACGGCATGCCTATTCATGGTGAAACCGCCAAATCACCACTTCGTGATGGAACAAAGAAGGAGACAAGAGTCCCACAAGAAGGATCTACATCAATAGCACTCACCCAAAGAAAGTGGATGAACAAGGCGACAAGCTATGAGCAACCTTGAAGACATCATAACATTGAGCTCAAAACTCGAGTAAGGTCACCAATGAGAAGTTGGGTGCAACTCACCTCATTTTGGCCAATCAAAGACCTGCTCTCGTTATTCTTGAAAACACCATCTTGCATGTCGGCAACAAGGACAAGCATGGCATGAGCATGCATCCTTGTGTCAACCAATCACCACCAAGGGTTGACTACCGACAAGCCCAAGAAGATCATGAACAACTACATTTGCAAGACGATGTCCCTATGCCATTGGAGATGAAGCCGCATCAATTAATGAAGTCCCTTCCTTGATCATCAAGACGGATGGCGTATCATTAAGCGCAACTCTTCGCCATGCTTTGCTAGAAGACAAAGACCATCAAGGAAGAACTCGAGTCTACATCTCCAATGAACATCAATTACTCGACCAAGGCTCAAGCAAAAAAAAAAAAATCAAGAATGGTTGACAAATGAAGATCATGCAACTGTCCGTCCTAGATTGGATACTCCAAAGAAAAGAAGAATGCAAAGGAGAGATCTTTGCTCTAGAATCGAGATCCCTCTCCGACAGACTTCTGAACAGAGGATGGACAGTGTCTAAAGAACATAGAGTTACAACACACTTCGAGGGATGATTCAACACACACACTTGACTTCCAATGATGAGCAACAACAAGCTTGGGGGAGGAAGGCCGCCGACTCCTCTAATGATGATCCAACAATGCTCTTCCTCTTCTCAAGCCCTCGTCGCTCTGGCACGCTGGTTTGCAATCCCTCCACTCGCAATTACTTCCTCTTTATAAGTTTATTTGTTTTCTATAGTTGTCATACACACAAATCAAACTTAAGACAAAGTAAAATCAATCCTTAAGAGAAGAAGTAATTTGAGTAAATATTTTATGCTAATTAAAATTTTCAACCCAATCTTTTACGTAGCATAGAATATGACCTTTAGCTTAATGACATCTCTACCCTTGTTATTATTTGTATATTCCTTCGGGTATGTGTTGTCCACTAATCCTCTACAGAGAAGAAACAATAAGTAGAGCACAAGGTCAAGGGAGAGGCCCACTAGAAGCATCTACTCTTCATCCCAGGGTGCTCCAGTGATAAAGTTCTGAACCTGCAACATGCACACTAAACAACAAGCTGCTAGCATCACAATTAAAGGTTCACTTCAAATCGTTGGAGAAGGAAAGAACATGGATGACCCCTTCCTCAAGAGATATCAACTCAAGAGGTGCAGTTCTCAAGGTCTCTACCTTTGAGATCAAATGATGACCGAATGAGTGAACATGACAAGAAGTCCTATTCAGAGGGCTTAAAACACCGAACCCTTGCCAAGGAGGTAACTTGGTAGTTATCCATATTTCCCATTTTAGCATTGCACTAGTTTTTCCTTTAGCATATTTACTTTTTGCATAATCAATTCTTGTTGCATATTTACTTTTCGCATCGCATTAGAAAAGGAAATAATTTTGTCTTGTATTCCATCTAGAAAATGCTAAGCCCCATGTGAATAATTTTGTGGTGCGACAGACCCACAAAGATATCCCCGTGGTGGCATAAAAATAAGCTTTCATCTTAGTTACATTTTTTTGTCTACATACCATAAAATATAAAATTGCAAAAATATTAAGATCCTGCTAAAAAGATTTATGTGTTAAGAAGGTTCTAGACATTCAAGGCTTAGAGGTTTATCACTAACACTTAATCAGTTCCACAAGCTTTGTTGTCTATTTGAGCTTCACAGAATTTAAAGGATCAAGAAGAGCTAATAGGCAGAAGGACGTCCTGTCCCTTGTCGAAGTGTTTGTCTTCAACAGTCGCAGTGATCTTGTCTCTGACCATTATCCCCGGACACTCTAAGAGGGGCAGTACGCCTTCACTGCCAGTCAGCAACATCAACATACTACGTCAACATCCAGCTTGGGGGAGAGCATCCCCCGTGTATCAAGCTAAGTGTTCCAACTTGTCTATTTATTTATAGAGCTTGCTTTGTTAAAACAACTAAAAAAAATGCATAACCTTAGAAACCCAGAAAGATTTCCTTATCTATCTTTTCTACTTTTGGAGAGCTCTTATTAATCTGTCTTTAAGTAATCCCTGGAATAAGCTCTTATATGGAAATGATGAATAGTTGCTCTGCCATAATTCCTTTCAAGTACCTAGTTTTCAACCTTGCACTCTCCCGAGTTTTGGACACAACTGTTTAGATTTGAGATTTACTCTGAACCTAAAACTTGTGGGTAGCGAATGTTTGATCTAAGTCTAGGTAGTTGATGGATATGATATGGGAAAGTTTTGAGCGCTGTCCATCTTGTTCCTAGAGATGCTAGAGTTCGGAGAGTTTATCTTTTAAAAATCTTAAAATTTTTGCATGATGAGTTCTGTATGACGAGTTCAAAATTCCTACCACGGCCCATACATTCATGCTTGCTAGATTAGGAAAACCCATCTATTTGTATAGATCATATTGTAGGCTTGAGTGTAGTCTTTATAGGCATTGAGTGTGGTTATACTTGTGGACCCATAAGGAACTAGTCATGCGTTAAAGTCAATACTATGTGCTCTCCATCCATTGATCTATGCTACTTCTGTCCTCAGAAGCATGCACCCATTTTATAAATACTACATTCATTCTGTGCTACTTCTGTCCCTAGAAGTACCACCTACATATAGATCCACATCCACCACATATTGTGCTATCTCTACCCCGGAGATACGCACCTATCTGCTCCTACCTTGGGAGTACGCATTCCCCCACATATTGTCTTGTCTCTACCACGGAGATACGCGCTTATGCTGCTCCTACCCCGGGAGTACGCATCCATCCATCCATCCATCCATCCACAAAATACATACGCCACTCATTTCACTTCATCCGAGAAAAGGTTCTACTCCTATCCGGGAGTGAACATCTAGAAATAATCATCGCCGTTCCATTTGCCTACATAAAAGCTCCAGTCATTATCATTTCAAGTTATACACTCCCCGTTGCTAAAGTTTCATTTTCAGAGGATTGGTTGCTCTAAAAAAAAAGAGAGAGAGAAAAAAAAAGAAAAAAAAAGAAGAAAAAAAAAGAAAAAAAAAGAAGGAAAGAAAGAGTAGCCAAGTCCTTCCTTTCAAGAAGTTTCAAGGTTTCCGAATAAAGGGAGTCATGTTATCCCCAAAGGAGCAAGTGTAGAAGTAGATGTTCACCAAGTGATCACCCCTCATAATCATTTCCTTATCATCATCATCTTATCATCCATTCCATTTCCTCATTCACATGCACATATGACTTTATTATTATTTTAGTTCCTATTGGATCCATGGTTGAACTGTGCAATATATGCAAGTGAGTTTGAGTGTCTCCCCACCTATGAGCTCCACATAAGCCTATTAGAAAGTAGGGTGAGAGAGAGAAGGCTCTTTTCACTATGCCTTAGTTCCACAAATACCACATATTCTGATAGAAGAGAGAAGGCATACACTACTCATGCCTTGGAGAGGATCCAAAAATACCAAAAATGAGAGACTTGAAAGGGTCATACAAGGAAACTCTGAGTTTTATTTGAAAATCTTGCAAAAACTCCGGAATAATAGTTGATCAAAGAGCGAGAAACATAGCGCTCGACTTGACCGTCTGTCTTTCAACCGCTCAAGACCCAAGTGACGGCTACAAGCCCCATGGTGAAAGGTAATATGAGTAAGTTTTCAGTCGAATAGTTCACTCTAATCCGGAGGAGAGTTCTTGTTTGAACGCATGTGTACTTTTGAGGCGTGAAAGCATTGTAGCAACTCCTGATCCACACTGAGTTTATCTTCGCTCAGGGACGAGCAAAAGGTAAGCTTGGGGGAGTTGTTGGCGGTCGTTAAGTGCCAATTTTTACCATCAACTAAACATGAGAAAGGACTAAAATATGTTCACCAACTAGATATAGGGGTTACACTAATAGAATTCCACGAGTTTTGGTGAATGTCCGTTTTCAACGGGGTGTCGGTGAAAATACCCAAGGAAGGCCCACATGTCGGGTTTACATAGAGATAATCGGGAACCGGTGAAAATTCATGTCTGGAAGGTTCGAGAAGGCTGGACCAAGCGGGAGCCCGAACGGGCTCGGGGGTGAGTCGGCCGACTCCCCCTTGAGTCGGCCGATGGCCACCTCCACCAATCGGGTGGAGGCTCGTGGATCTGCCTCCACCGACCTTGAGGAGCAATAATTATCGTCCGTTTAGGTCGGTTTGATCCGAGGGCTGCGGTGCATCCTAGGGGGCTATATAAGCGGGGCCCCCGGCCCCCTGGAGGAGGCATCCCATGAAACCCTAATTCATTATTTCGAGAGGATCAGGTGAGAGGGGTCCCTTGAATGGATCTCCTCCCTAGAGCCTAGCATTCAAGATAGATAGAGAGAGTATAGGGTGGAGGTAGAGTTGGAGGAAGCCCGGCATGTCGGTGTCTCCTCTCCGGTTGTACTGCGGGATCAAGTCTCCTAACCCGAGGCTTGGTTCTAGGATCATTACGCAATTCAACTTCGATACTAGTAAGTTCTTGTTATTATTGCTCTTTGGTCTATGAGTTTACTTTATTCGCTTCCGGTTGGGAATAGAGTAATCGTTCGTAGCGTAAGCGTGGTGCTTGGGCTAGGTTCACTCGTAGATGCTCCCTATCCGGCCGGAACCGTGGTAGTAGCGGGGGAGATGCCATGGTCCCTTTGTTACCTTTGTAATCCACTTCCGTCGTAGGTAAGGTAGGTCCAAAAGTGCTAGGTTAAGCATCCTCTGTGGTGTCTTTTCTTAGGTGCTCCCATAGAGTAGTAGTTGCAAAGCTTGCCATAGGTTGGAAGAAGAGCTGTGGTAGTAATCCTCTCTATATCGCTCATTTACCTTGTACGTAGCTCGGGGTTAAGTATAGACTTGGGTTAGTCGGATGCACGTTTTCTCCTAGCGGATAAATAAATAACAATACTCTGGAATATCTCCCGGGTGAAGTGCTCACCGATATCCGTGCGCTTGCGGATTATTTCTCTTTGATTCTTTCGTGTGCGTATCTAGTATCAACAGTAACCGACAAGAAAACCAATATCACAGCGTCTTTGAAACTTCCCTAGGTGTTGCCTTTTCTTGTAGATGTAGCATTTGCAACCGAACACCCGGAAGTAGGAGACGTCCGGCTTCTTCCAATTAAGCAGCTCATAGGGGGTCTTGCCATGGAACTTGTGAAGATATAACCGATTTGATGCATAGCATGCTGTGTTGATAGCTTCAGCCCACAAGTTCTCAGGGGTGTTGTACTCATCAAGCATTGTTCTCGCTAGAGTGATCAAGGTCCGGTTCTTCCTCTCAACTATGCCATTTTGCTGAGGTGTGTAGGTAGATGAGACTTCATGTTTAATCCCAACTTCATCACAATAAGCTTCAATGTTGGTGTTGTCAAATTCTTTGCCATTGTCACTTCTAATTTTCTTGATCTTGACATCAAATTCATTTTGAGCTCTCTTTGCAAACTTCTTGAAGCAAGGAGTGGCTTCAGATTTGTCATGAAGAAAGAAGGTCTATGTGTATCTTGAGAAGTCATCAACAATCACTAGACAATGGAGTTTCCCACCAAGGCTCTTGTATGTGGTTGGTCCAAATAAGTCCATGTGTTATAGCTCTAGCACTCTTGAAGTTGACAGAAAAGCTTTGATTGGATGAGTGTTTGCAACTTGCTTGCCGGCTTGACATGCACTACAAGGTTTGTCCTTTTCAAACTTGACATCTTTCAAGCCTCTCACTAACTCTTTCTTCAAAAGCTTCTTGAGTGTACTCATCCCAACATGTGCCAGCCTCCTATGCCACAACCACCCAAGTGAGGTCTTGGACAGCAAACACACATTCAGATTTGCATCTTCGGAGGTGAAATCCACTAGATAGAGATTGTTGTATCTAAAGCCTTTGAATATCACAGTTGAATCTTCTTTCTTTGACACTATTACTTCCTTCTCATCAAACAAGCATTTGAATCCAAGATCACATAGTTGACCTACTGACAGCAAGTTGAAGCTCAATGGTTTGACATAAAGCACATTTGACAAAGAGTGATCATTTGATATTGCAACTTTGCCCAAACCCTTGACTTTGCCCTTTGAATTATCACCAAATGTGATCCTATCTTGATTTTGCTCCCCTTCATCTAGTGAGGCAAACATACGAGGCTCACCGGTCATATGTTGAGTGCAACCACTATCAATAACCCAATGACTTCCACCGGTCCTGTAGTTCACCTACACACAAGAGATCAAGCTTGAGGTTTAGGGACCCAAACTTGTTGAGGGCCCTTGACTTTCTCTACTAGACACTTTGCAACCCAAATTTGCCTAGGCCTATTCTTATTGGGGGGCCTAAAAAGGTGACATTCACTTGTCCTTTTGAATCCTTTCTAACCACATAATGAGCATTGTATGCAAAGGGTCTAGCATGCTTGGGCAAGGGTTGTGGTGGTGGAGTTTGACACTCATGAGCAAAGTGACCTTCTTGTCCACACTCAAAACATCTCTTTGGCTTCGGCTTTGGCTTTTGCTTTTGCTGACTTGCTTGCTTTGCTTGATGTTGCTTCTCTTGATGTGCCTTGAACCCAATGCCACTTCTATCGGTCTTCATCACGGTGTTCATCAAGAGTTCACTTTGAAGTGACTTTCCTTTTGCAAACTTGCTCAACCCAATCTTGAGGTGTTCTTTTTCTTGCTTGAGCTTCTTGTTCTCTTCTAGAAGTGACTCATTTGTTGATTGCTTCAAGCATGACATTTCAAAGTGGAGTCTTTTGTTCTCTTCTTTGAGCTTCTCATTCTCAAGTGCTAGTCCCTCATCTTCAATGGTGACGGTGTGACTAATTTTTGCTTGTTCAAGATCCTTCTTGAGTTGTTCATTTTCATTCTTTATCTTGACATAGTCATCATAATGCTCAGTCACCACCACTGACTTGCCTTTGCTGCTAGCACCTTGCTCAATGATCTCATCACATGATGTAGCTACATCATTCTTAGCGACATTGTTAGTAGCCTCATGTGTTTCGACAAGAAGCTCATAAGCCATCGCTAGATTCCCATGATCAATCTTAATAGTCTTGTACTCCTCTTTTAGAGAGCTATAACTAGATTTGAGCTCATCATGCTTCTTCTCAAGGTTCTCATTTTCAACTTTAAGCTCTTTTGAAGAAGCTTTGAGTTCCTTGAGTTTAGAGGACATGATTTCATTTTGATCTCTAAGCTCATCACTAGTTTTCTCGCATAGCTTCCATCTTTTCTAGAAGAGAGGTATTTTCACTATCAAGCTCATCACATCTTCCTCTAGTCTTAATGATGGTTTTTGAGTACTTTCTAAGCAACTTGACAAGCTCATCATAGGTAGGTGACTCATACTCATCATCACTATCACTTTCACTACCACTATCATGACTATCCCCATGTTTAGAATGTACCTTCTTTTCACTTTTAGCCATAAGGCAAAAGTGGGATGGAGTAGATGATGATGGCAAGATTTGTGGAGGTGGTGAAGATCCAATGCCAATAGCAGCAACTCCTTCATCATCACTTTCCTCATCGGATGACCCACAAGAAGATTCAATATCGGTGAGCCAATCACCAACAATATAGGCTTTGCCATCCTTCTTCTTGTGATGCTCTTTCTTTTCTTCCTTCTTCTTGTGATGCTTGTCTTTCTTCTTCTTTTCTTTTTCTTCATCATCACTTGAGTCATCCTTCTTGTCCTTGCCCTTCTTCTTCTTGTACTTCTTGTCTTTTGGGGGCTCCGGACATTGATGAGCAAGATGCCCAGTCTTGTGACAATTGAAGCACTCCATTTCAGAGATGGGCTTCCTTTTGCTACTTGTGAAGAATTTCTTATTCTTGCCATCAAACTTGACACCATTCTTGTTGAGCTTTTTCAACATCTTGGTGGTCTTCTTCACCATGAGAGCAAGACTCAAGTCATCAATTTCAGCATCGCTTGAATCATCATAAGTAGCCTTGGCCTTGCCCTTTCTTGAGTGACTTGCATTGAGGGCCAAGTCTTTCTTCTTGGATGATGAGCCATCCTCGGGGGTGAGATGCATGTACATCTCATGAGCATTGATCTTTCCCAATATTTGTGTTGGTGTAGCATTGGAAAAATCACCTTGGTGAAGCACGGTGACAATATGCCCATATTTCTCAATGGGAAGGACACACAAGATCTTCCTTGCAACATCGGATGGCGACATTTGATTGAGTCTAAGCCCATTGAGTTCCTCTACAATAGTGTTCAAACGGGAATACATCTCATTAGCACTTTCATTAGCTTTCATCTCAAAAGAATTTAACTTGCGCATAACAAGATGATAGCGTTCCTCACGCTCACTCTTAGTTCCCTCATGGAGCGCACAAAGGTCGGACCATAGTGCATGGGTGTCCTTGTGGTTCCTAACGCGGTTGAACACATCCTTGCAAAGGCCGCGGAATATAGCGTTCCTTGCCTTTGCATTCCACTTCTCATAGTTAGCCTCTTCACCGACAAGGTTAGCTGAATCCTTGGGTTTTGGGAGTCCTTGAGAAGTGGCACGGAAGCATCCAACATCTATCGCTTCTAAATGTGCTTCCATGTGAATTTTCCAATAAGAAAAATCGTCTCCCTCGAACATGGGAGGAGGTCCATCCCCATGGGACATCTTTACTCTAGGCGGTTAAGCCTAATTTAGAGCAAACCGGCTCCGATACCACTTGAAAGGATCAAGATGCCCAAGAGGGGGGGTGAATTGGGCTAATTCTAAAAATTATTGCAGAATTAAACCTACTAGCCCATGATTCACCCCTCGGTGCCTATGTGTGTTCCTAGACAATCGATCAACTAAAGTTTTGCACCCTAAGTTCCAAGCCTATTCTAGCATGGCAATTCTACGAAAGTAATTGCAAGAATGTAAGTTCTAGAAAGTAAATGCGGAAATTAAGGGGACAAGGAACACGGCGATCTTTTTTCCGAGGTATCGGAGAGTCGCCACTCTCCACTAGTCCTCGTTGGAGCACCCGCGCAAGGGTGTAGCTCCCCTTGATCCTCGCAAGGACCAAGTGCTCTCTAGGGCTGATTCTTCGTCGCTCCGACGCGGTGAATCGCCAAGAACCGCTCACAAGATGAGTTGGGTCATCCACAAGCACCGCCGGATGATCACCAAGCTCCAATCACCACCAAGCCGTCTAGGTGATGGCGATCACCAAGAGTAACAAGCACAAACTCTCACTTGACCTCGCAAAGCCTAGGGAGAAGAGTGGATGCACACTAGCTACTCTCGATCTCTCATGAAATCATGGATTCACAAATGTCTTCTAGTCATGAGGCTCTTGCAACTCTCCTGCTCTCACAATGTGGCTATCAGCTGAACAAATGAGCAAGAGAGTCGAAATGTAGAGGGTGGGGTTGTATTTATAGCCAAGGGCCAAAATCCAACCGTTACCTCGATTTCAGCTCAGACGTGAGCGCCGGACGCGTCCGGCCGCTCACCGCCGGACGCGTCCGGCACTTAGAAATATTCAAACGGCCAAGTAGCCGTTGGGCTACAGTGCTCGCGCCGGACGCGTCCGGGACCAGCGTCCGGTGCGCGTCCGACGCGAGGCCGGTCTGCACACCCAAAGCCTGGAACTCTCTGTTCCGCGTTCGGCGCCCGCCGGACGCCAGGCCGACGCGTCCGCCGCTCAGGGCAGACCTAGGCCAGCTCAAGCATGCGCTGGACGCGTCCGGCGCCCTTGGCTGGCGCGTCCGGTGCCTGTTGAAGTGCACATTTTCACTTGATCCTCGATCTTTCGAAAACGGCGACGACTCCAACTGAACTCAGGGCTCTCAAGTAACTACCTAGTGCTAAGATTTCACCAGTGTGCATCACACCTAAACCCAAGACTCAACTAGGTCAAGCTACCCATTTGCACGCCCCTTAATAGTACGACCAAAAGAGAAAACAAAGTCCTAACGACTAATCCGATGTCTCTCAATACCATCGACAATCGGAACTATCCGTCCTTAACCTTGTCGTCCATCTTTTGAAAACCGAAACGATTTCCATCGATAAGAGGGCATGACCATCAATTGCCTGAGATTCCATTACCATGACCTAACTCCCACTGTTTCTGCAAAACACACGTTAGTCATAGTAATCTATATTGTCATCAATCATCGAAACCCACATCAAGGGGCCTAGATGCTTTCATGTAGCATTGGAAAGATCACCTTGGTGAAGCACGGTGACAATGTGCCCATATTTCTCAATGGGGAGGACACACAAGATCTTCCTTGCAACATCGGATGCAGTCATTTGATTGAGTCCAAGCCCATTGAGTTCCTCTACAATAGTGTTCAAGCGAGAATACATCTCATTAGCACTTTCATTAGCTTTCATCTCAAAAGAATTTAACTTGCGCATAACAAGATGATAGCGTTCCTCACGCTCACTCTTAGTTCCCTCATGGAGCGCACAAAGGTCGGACCATAGTGCATGGGCGTCCTTGTGGTTCCTCACGCGGTTGAACACATCCTTACAAAGGCCGCGGAAGATAGCGTTCCTTGCCTTTGCATTCCACTTCTCATAGTTAACCTCATCACCGACAAGGTTAGCTGGATCCTTGGGTTTTGGGAATCCTTGAGCAGCGGCACGGAAGCATCCAACATCTATTGCTTCTAAATGTGCTTCCATGCGAATTTTCCAGTAGGGAAAATTGTCTCCATCGAACATGGGAGGAGGTCCATCCCCATGGGACATCTTTACTCTAGGCGGTTAAGCCTAATTAAGAGCAAACCTGGCTCCGATACCACTTGAAAGGATCAAGATGCCCAAGAGGGGGTGAATTGGGCTAATTCTAAAAATTATTGCGAAAATAAACCTGCTAGCCCATGATTCACCCCTCAGTGCCTATGTGTGTTCCTAAACAAACGATCAACTAAAGTTTTGCACCCTAAGTTCCAATCCTATTCTAGCATGGCAATTCTATGAAAGTAATTGTAAGAATGTAAATGCTAGAAAGTAAATACGGAAAGTAAAGGGACAAGGAACTTGACGATCTTTTTTTCTGAGGTATCAGAGAGTCGCCACTCTCTACTAGTCCTCGTTAGAGCACCCGCGCAGGGGTGTAGCTCCCCCTTGATCCTCGCAAGGACCAAGTGCTCTCTAAGGCTGATTCTTCGTCGCTCAAGTGATTCATATTGGCTCAAGTCATATTGGATGTTTATAAGTGATTCATATTGGCTCAAGTCAAAGAAATAGAAGCTCATGAAGACTATCAAGTTCAAGAATTGGTTATTCATGATAAATCCAACAAGTGGTTACCATAATGATAGTTCTTGCAAGAAATGTCTAGTCTATCACTATCTTCAAGTGGTGTTCCCGCAAGTGGTATGGTACACATGGTTTTCATTCAAGTGATATCTAGTACATCAAGATGATGGTTCCACAAGTTGTTAACACCAGAATTTGGTCAGGAATATGACAGGTGGACCCGCAGGCGGCAGAGAGAGGAATTCGGCAAATGCATATGCGGTCGGCTAATTTCCATGTGTTCGGCAAATGGCCAAGCGGTCGGCAACTGCTTTATTTGAAGGCGGAGAAAGGAAAAAGGAAGCTGATCGAAAAGGGAAGGAGTCGTGATGATCAAGGACTCCGATTATGGATAGAGTTAGCGTGTCTTTGTCTTTCCAATTTTGGTTAGATAGTTCGTAAGTGCTTAGGACTCATGTTTTGTCCGGGGTATAAATATAAACCCTCGACCATTGTAATAAGGGTTCACAACCAAATCAATACAACCGGCTACGCGCCACCCTTCGAGTCCTTTAGTCGTGTCGTCGAGTTCTTCGAGAGGGCCAATCGATCCGTCGACCTCCGTAAGTCCCGGCAACCTTGTTATCATGTCTAGTATCATGCGGTGGATTTAGATGTGATGCAAGTAGTCTTGTTTGTCTCGACGGGATGGCCGTGCGCGGCGTACGCTTGACAACGGAAGTTTTAGCTTGTGCCTTGTATCGTCTTTGCGGATTAAGACATGAGTAAAGATAGTTATCGGCTCTTTTAGATTTGGCATGATCTAATAGATTCATTAAGTTACCATGTGTTGCTTCCTTTATTTAATGTTTAATTATTTGCAACACTCTTTTGCCCAATCTAGATTGATACTCTTTCGGCTTGTTGATCGTTCCTTTCATGCTTATTCAATATCGAGTAGATCAAGCTCATATAGCCGAATTAGATCTATCTAGATTGTCACGTGTTGCGGGTTCATTCACGTTATATGTAGATAAGCCTTGACGGGGACCGGGTACCGTGCGGCGGATGCGAGTCTTTGGGTTACTCTAGAGCTAGTCATCCGGTGGACTAGAGTTTGGTTTAATCTGATAGGCTCCTTTTACATGTTACTTGTTTGTTCCTTCTTCATGGACCCCGATTCGGCAATCTTGCCGATACGGTTATACTTACACATGTAGCGAGTATCTATAGATCTGTTAGATAATTACGTGCTTTTAGCTCTTTATTACTAGATTGTATCATGCGGTGGATTGATCTAGTAGTAAGGAGTGGTGTAAGTTCATAGTGAGTGGTATCATGCGGTGGATTAGCTTGCTTGGGTTTATGCTCGACGGGTTTATGAAGGCTAGACGTGCGGCGAGACTAGTTGGAGTAGCCTATGCATGTGTTATTTGGTAGATTTATATTTATAAGTTACTTATCCTTAATTATTAGTGCTTGATGATGCTTTAAACCTGAGATATAGTTTGATATGCTTTGATGATTTAATCTTGTTCAAACATGTCTTCATTTACCGTATTCGGCAAAATCGTTCGTTTACATCGGTTAGGTTACTTTAGCCGAATGAAGCGCAATCTGTTGGCAAATAGCTTCTATAGCTATGTGTCGTCGTAAGTGGCTTCGGGGCCGTAAAGATGGAACTGTCGGTCTCACCCGGCACGTTCCGGTTATGATCTTACCGTTTTATCCCTTGTCGATTTTCAGGTCAAATCGTGCACGCTCACCGGATTCGACGCCGGGCACCCGATTGAAGCTAGGCTTTCCGGCTTGCTGTGTGTGAGACGCGGGGTGGTTACATTTTGCGTCAACACACTTTTTGGCACGCCCGGTGGGACCACTTCTCAATCTAAGATGGGATCGGAAATTGACAACGATCACGTTACGAACGTGACCATGGACGAGCCGCGACGAGCAACGTCGGATCGTGGAACGAGGCAATGGAACGGTTTCGAGCGAAATGTCGATGTCTTTTTCCAAGAACAAGAGTGGCGAGTGATCGTCAAGCAATCAACGCCACGAGTTCTTCTCGCTGGTCGGTCGACATTCACGACGAGGAGGAGATGCAAAGGGTAGTGGCAGCCATATACAAAGCTGTGGGAGACACTATGTTGAATCACAACACAGCTTTTCTGGGCACCTTCCGCAAAATTATGGCTGACACTTTTGGTCCGGCAGTTGACAAGCGCTTTGAAGAAAGATTTGGAGAGCTTGCTGGACCAGTGTACTTCAATACTCAGCAATCTTCAGGGAAGTCAACTGGAGGAGAAGAGATAATCGGTACAAGCAAGGATGGAGCTATTCACGATGAAAAAGAAAAGCCTCCTGTTGCCGAGCAGCAAACTTATGGTCAAGTAACTTTTGGTGCAACAACAGATATACCCGCATCTGCTTACAAGATTGCTCCAGTGGCAAATAGATTGCAGAAGAGTGTCTATGGAGATGGGTACAATGAATTTACGATTACGGTGCTCGAGTGCTTTGCCGAATCCGGGTACGGGAGTGCATCGGGAATGCCTTCTAGAAGACGAGGGAGCAAAAGATGCAAATGATGAGCTCCTAGCGGAATGGCCGACATGATGCGAGAATCAATTCGGCACGAAACCAAAGCATCGAGACATATGCATACAAATCTCCTTTCCCAGTGGTACAATAGGGTAGCTCTTCCACCAAGAGTTAAGCCACCAACGGATTTGACCAAATTCTCTGGTCAGGATGACACCAGTACCATTGAGCATGTCGGTAGATATCGATGCAACTTGGAGAAGCTGCTGCTGATGAAGCTTGGAGAATCGAGATATTTTCCTATGTCTACGACGGGGCCGGCTTTCACATGGTTTGCATCGCAGCCGGCCAATTCCATTGGTACATGGGCGAGAATTGGAGCAAAAGTTCCATTCATACTTTTATACGGGAACCAATGAGAAGAAGATGGTTGATCTGTGGTCTATGAGGATGAAAACTGCGAGACACCAATGGAGTATCTCCGCAGATTCGAGAGAAGCAAAGAACATGTGCTATTCTCGACTATTCGATGATCGGCTCGCACAATTGGTCATTGCGGGCATCGCCACATATCGAGACAAGCTATTCGGCATGGAGTTTGAAGACCTTGGACGGCTTGCACAAAAGCGACAGCAATGAGCAATCAAGCCCAAGGGTTCGAAGAGATGCTCGTTTTCGGAAGAACGGTGCAAGCTGTTGATATGTATCGAGGGATTTACGGAAGAAGCATCGAATATGAAGATGAAGATGAAGTAGGCTGCTGCGAGTTGACCTGGACAAAAGAGCCTACTTTGGTCAGTCATCGATGGGTGAAGCGGCGAAGGGATCTTATGATTTTGATGTCGTAAAAGCGAGATAAGCTCTTTTTGTATCGGTCCAAGAAGGACGCGTTAAGGCGCGAGGAAGGACATCCTATCTTGCGCCACTGAAGGAGTAAAGGATAAGAATGCTTGTGGATTTCATGATACAAACTCTCATCATATCAATGATTGCCGAGTGTTCGAGTAAAGATTCGAAGGCTATTCGGGATGGACACTTAAGATTTGATGGCAAGATGAAAGTAGACAAGAACCCGTTCCCTCGAACATGGTCTCTTTCTCCATAGGCATGGTTGATGCCGGTGAGTCCAAGGAAAAGGGAAAGATGAAGGTTCGACATCTAAAAGAGCCAAGGAGAGTGGTTACGTTGACCCTAATCGGCAAGTTACCAAGGAGGAAGTGCAACAAGCGCGGTTCAAAAATAGCCGAACGAGAGAAGGGTCGGACTTCGAGATGCGGCTAAGGAAATTGCCGAATACACGCGAGCCGAGCGCGAGTTACAGCACGACACTTGTTGAATAAGTGGCAGTGGGAAAAGAAGATGGAGTATGATGAGGAACAGCGGTACATTGAAGAGGAGCGCGGAGTTCATGGCGAACGTCGGAGATATGAAGCGAGAGGTGCGCCAAAGAGAACAAGAAGAGTACGGGAGAGAACAAGAGCAATCTCATTGGGAATTGTTCCTTCTTCGGATTTCTTGTTGGAATGAAGGCTTGAAGTTGCACTGCCGGGAACAATTGCCCCGAATGCGGTGATCAATATTCGAGTACGGGCAATCTCGAGTCAACCGCCGTCCCGTTCATGATAGAATTGGGATGAAAGTTCCGGAAGAACGATCGGCGCTTAAAAATAAACGGTTTTGATGAACATCGGAGGAAGAGATTTGCGAGATCAAGCTTGGACTCACGGCGGTGTCCATAATGCGGAAGAGAGCTCCTACGGGTGGCAAAGAGGACGGTGGTGCCCTCTGGTGCGGAAAAGTCGAAGAGAAGAGTTCGAGCGTTTGAGAAATCAAGAGCTGAAACGGAATTAGCCGAAAAGAAGCCGGTGTGGCGTCCTAAGAAAAAGGATGATGGACGGGGCCCTTCGGGTGATACTAACATGGTGTTCTTCATTCCATTAGAATTTAAAGCTCCGAAGACCAAGAAGTGCAAGATGAGGTATATTGATTTTGATGAGACCGAATGCCGAGACGATGGCTCAACTTGTGTTGACTCGGCAAGCGTGAAATCTTTGACAAGCCGAGTTAAAAACCGTCATCGAGGCCATTATACGAAGGGATATGTCAATGGCAAACCTTTAACCAAGATGCTTGTTGATGGAGGGGCTGCTATCAATATTATGCCCTATGCTACTTTCGAAAGCTTGGTATGACAAGTGAAGATTTTTGCAGATGACATGATCCTTAGAGATTTTCTTGGCAATGCTTCGATACTCGTGGAGCGTACATGTGGAACCGATGATTGGATCCAAGACCTTGATCACTACCTTCTTTGTCATTGATGGCAAGGGGGCATATAGCATGCTTACGGGAAGGGATTGGATCCATGCTAATTCTTTGTATACCCTCAACTATGCATCAAATCCTTATTCGGTGGGTAGGAGATGATGTAGAAGTTGTTCAGGCGATGATTCGGTGAGTGTTGCCACTTCGAGCCTGCTTATTGGGAGTATGATGGACTAGATTGCCTTTCGGGTAAGGTATGGAAAGAAGGTCTGTTAATGTGTTCGACGGGGATCAACGGCCAATCCAAGCGATCGGCTCGACAAGTAACTTTTAATGGGCAATCCAATCGATGGCAACAAAGGCAAATTGGGTCGTGGTTTCATGTCGGCCGACAAGTTAGAAGAAATCAATGTTGGTGATAGCACAAAGTCAAGGCCGATGTATATCGGTGCAAACTTAGACCCGAGAATATAAATTGAAGTTAATAGAGTTCTTTGAAGGAGTTCAAGGATTGCTTTGCTTGGGATTACACAGAGATGCCTGGATTGGATCGATCAATTGTTGAGCATAAACGCCTATAAAACCTGGATTTTGTCCTTTTAAACAACCTCCACGTAAGATTTATAAGGAGGAGGTATTGGCCGATGTAAAGAAAGAAGTTGAAAGACCGATTGAAGCAAACTTTATTCGGCCATGCGGGTATGCGAGTGGATTTCAAACATAGTACCTGTCTACAAAAAGAATGGAAAGATGAGAGTATGCATAGATTTCGAGATCTCAACAAAGCTACTCCCATGGATGGTTACCCAATGCCGGTGGCCGATTTATTAGTGGATGCGGCGGCGGGGGTATGAAGTCATCGGCTTTATGGATGGCAATGCGGCTATAATCGATTTTCATGGCGGTTGAAGATATTGCAAAAGCGCATTCGGATGTCCCGGCCACATTGGATTGTTTGAGTGGATAGTGATGACATTTGGATTGAAGAATCTTTGGTGCAACTTATCGAGAGCCATGAACTATATCTTTCACGAGTTGATCGGCAAAATTGTAGAAATTTATATTGATGATGTGGTAGTCAAATCCGGAGACCATAAAGGACATTTAGCCGATTTGAAGAAGACTCTGGAATGCACGAGGAGACATGGCTTAAAGATGAATCCAAATAAGTGTGCTTTTGGAGTCTCGGCTGGTGAGTTCTTGGGGTTCTTGATACACAAAGGAGGAATAGAAGTTGGGAAAAAGAGCATGGAAGCAATAGACAAAGTTGTGCCCCCAACTAACCTTACTGAGTTGCAATCATTTCTTTGGGCAAGATCAATTTCGTGAGGAGATTCATATCCAATTTATCGAAAGAGTATTGCCTTTCTCTCCATTGTTGAAGCTCAAGAAAGATCAGAAATTTATGCAGGGGTGACATGCGGCAAAAGGCTTTTGATGAGATCAAGCAATATATGAAGGCACCACCAGTGTTGGTACCTCCACAACTTGAAAAGCCTTTCAAGCTGTATGTGGCGGCCGATAGCCTAACAATAGGATCGGCCCTTATGCAAGAGTTTGATGGAAAAGAGAGAGTAATAGCTTACCTTAGCCGAAAACTGTTAGATCCTGAAACAAGGTATTCGGCTATAGAAAAGCTCTGTTTGTGTGTTTATTACTCATGCACCAAATTTCGGCACTATTTGTTAAATGCCGAATGTGTGGTGATATCTAGCTTTGATGTAATTAAACACATGTTGTCAATGCCGATTTTGAGTGGGAGAATCGGCAAATGGGTATTAGCCTTTGTCGGAGTTTAATTTAAAGTATGAGTCGGCAAAAGCGGTGAAAGGACAGGCGATTGCCGATTTTATTACTCAACATCGTGATTTATCTCGTTGATATGATTAACATTGCCCCATGGGCATTATTTTTTGATGGATCATCATGTGACAAAGGTGGTGGTGCTTGGTATTCTTTTGATATCCCCACGTAGAAAGATATTTGAATTTGCTTTTTCAATTGAATATCCTGTCACTAACAATCAAGCGAGTATGAGGCTTTGCTTAGAGGGCTTCGTGTTGGTAGAAGCTGAAGGTCATTCTTTGTTGAGGTATTTGGTGATTACGAATTGGTAATCAATCGGTTGATGAGGACAATATGAATGCAAAAATGATGTCTTGCAAGGGTACCATGAACAATGTAGGGAACTTCGAAAAGTTTTTCAAGTAGTTACTTTGCATCATATACCCAGAGAGCGCAATGGAGAAGCAAATAAATTAGCTCAAGCTGCTTCTGGATATCGGGAAAATCGTGAAATTTATGCAGCAGAAGAAGGTGCTTTTAATGGTGATCAGATAAAAGATGATTGGAGAAGAGACATTATCAATTATCTGAAAGACCCATCTCAAAGAGTTTCCCGGAGGCTCAGGTATAAAGCACTTAAATTTGTGCTTCTTGATGATCAGTTGTACCACAAGTCTATAGATGGAGTGTTGCTCAAATGCTTGAGCCAAGAAGAGGCTAAGAAGATTATGTTTGAAGTCCATGAAGGAGCTTGTGGTGCACATCGGTCGGCTTACCGATTGAAATGGATAATAAGGAGGACGGGGTACTTTTGGCCGACTATGTTGGAGGATTGCTTTGAATATTACAAAGGGTGTCGAGATTGTCGGATATTTGGTAATGTTCAAAGAGCGCCGCATCGCTTCTACGAATCCAATAATTAAACCTTGGCCGTTCGAGAGGATGGGGTATAGATTTAATTGGACAGATCAATCCTCCATCTAGCAAAGGACACAAATTTGTGTTGCGGCAACAGATTATTTCACCAAGTGGGTTGAAGCTATCCCTTTGAAAAAGGTCACATCGAGAATATGATCGGTTTTGTCAAGGAGCATATAATTCATAGGTTTGGGATTCCACGAGACCATTACAACTGATCAGGGAACTCAGTTCACTTCTTCAGAGTTTTGTGACTTTGCCGAAAGCATGGGGATAAGGTTATATAATTCTTCTCCTTATTATGCGCAAGCCAATGGCCAAGCAGAGGCGTCAAATAAGATCATGATCAAGATCATTCAGAAGAAAATCGATGAGAAGCCAAGGAGATGGCACTTAGTCCTTAATGAAGCATTGTGGGCTTACCGAATGGCTTGCCATGGATCCACACAAGCATCTCCATATGAGTTGGTTTATGGACATAATGCTATAATGCCTTGGGAGTTGCAATCGGGATCAAGGAGAGTTGAGTTACAAAAGGACTCGACGTAAAAAGATTATAAGGATCGATGATGGATGAGTTAGAAGATTTGCATTTGATTCATCTTAAGGCCTTGGAGAATATTGAGAAGAATAAAATACGTGTTGCCAAGTACTACAACAAGAGAGTTAAAATTAAGCAATTTGCGAAGGAGAATTGGTTTGGAAAACAATATTGCCAATTGGTACCAAAGACGAGAATATTCGGCAAGTGGTCTCCGAATTGGGAAGGACCTTTTCGGGTTGTCGGTTGTGCTCCCGGCAATGCGTATATATTGAAAACGTTGTTTGGAGAAGAACTTACTAGAGCCATCAATGGCGAGATACCTTAAGAAGTTTTATCCAAGTATCGAAGTTGGATCTTAATTGTGACTATGACATAAGCGTGGTATAGACGATAATATTATCGCTTCTAGTGGAAAGATAGCCGATATCGTGTGTATCGTCTTGAGAACAAAAATAGCCGATACGGTTGTATCGCCTTCGATCGATTTTTTAAAAGTATAAGTGAACAGTTTGATCTTATCTCTCGGTGATAGGTTTATCGGGAGAAGATAAAGGGAATTGAAGTACTACGCTACAAACCGTCAAGTCATGGAACAGGACCGAGATCTAATCGGCTAAAATGATGTCATGCGATTCGGGAGTTCTCGTTCGGGAAGAGTGTTGCAGTTGAGTTCTAGCTAAGGAAAAATTTGCAAAGAAGCAAATGCGACAGACGAATGTCATCACAGACAAGCAAGAACAAGAAGAGGACCAACATTCTTCATTAAAATTTTATTTACAACCCGCGCCAATCCTAGTACAAGCTACTCCTCTTCTTCGTTGAAGAGCTTGTTGAGGACAGACTCAGGGTTGGTGGCGTTGGCCATGACGTCGGCGTGGGCGTCGTAACCCGCCGGGAGGCCCTCGATGTCGTCGACTTCGTGAGGGAGCCCGCCGCGGAAGCCGGTCGGCATCGGAGCGTAGTCGTCCCCGGCCGGGACGACATCCCCGCCGGGCCGAGGGAGGTGCCGAGGCGCACGCCATGAAGGGCAACCCGGTCGACGACCGGGAATCGCCTCAAGGCGATCTGCGCGTGGTCGCCCCCGGGCGTTCACGTGGTTGGCCGCCGCCGTCGCCGCCACCTTCAGGCGTTCCAGCTCTGCGGAGAGGTCTGCAGAGAAACATCAGATAAATCAGTGAGCAGATGAATCAGGAAGAACGGGAGTCGAAAAAACAATTGTTGAAGAGCAATACTGGTGACGGCCTCGCTCAGCTGCCGGCAGTTGTCCTCCAACTCCAGCTGAGCGATCCCGAACTTCTTGGTTTCTTCACCAAGAAGCTCCATCGCCTCGTCCCGCTCGCGGCGGTATGCGGCGGCGTCATAGCGGCTGTACGCCGGGATCTCCTCATCATTCCTATCCCAGATAGGACGGTACGAGGAAGAGGACCCCGATGAAGCCGAGGCGGAGGCCGGTGCCGGAGCAGGAGCAGGAGCCGGGGCTGGAGCCGGAGCCGGCGCGGGGGCAGGAGCGTCGAACGCTGCGGCCGGCGCCAGGAAGCGCCATTGGCCAGTGCTGATCCTCGCCGTCCTACAAACAGAGTGCAATCAAGATCGGCTAAACAAGAAGAAACTGCAAACAAGATAGGGAGGTTATCTCTTCTTACTGAGACGGCGACCACCACGGCCGCTTCCCTCCGCCGCGTCCGCCGCAGAGCGGGAGCGGAAGCGGAAGAAGGAGTGTGGGTGCCGGCCGGGCAACCCGCCTCCGGACGTTGGCGATGTAGTCGCCGGTGTTCCCGACGGCCCCGAAACAGTCGAGAAGTTGAACAACCGCAAGGGGGCAGGAACTCAGATCGGGTAAAACTATCAAGCCGCACAGCTCAAGGGTTTGAAGATCTCACCGCCGGCGCCGGTTGCTGCTTCCCTCCGCCTCGTCCTGAGCAGGACGCTTGTTGCGATCGCCGCCGCTCGCCATTGGTGGTGGTGGGGTTTTTTGGAGGCTTGAAGGCGGAGAGGAAGTGGAAGAGATTGAGGATGATGGCAACTGCTTGTGCTTGATGTGATGGTGGTGGGAGCCGATTGGTCCTATTTATGAACATGGGAGCCGTGGCGATGACTGCGGGAAGGCCAAGCGACAGGATAGGGTTTCCACACTTATGGGCCGATGTTGAGTTGGGCCGAGCCCATCATTGCTGGCGATTCAGTTACCATACGCTCAGTCGGCTAAATAGCTGATGAGAACTATTCGGCTAAAAAGGGCATTTGAGGCAGCAACAGTTACGTTCGGCTGATATACACATCTATGAGTGCGGTCGTAATTGGAAGAGCCGAATAGCAACAAAGCGAGAGAAGAAAGAGAAAAAAAAAATGAGGATTATCTACTTTTCAAGAGAAAAGAAATTGTTTTCAAGTATGACAGGGTCGAGCCTAAGTGTCTACATCTTCAAATACAAGCCAAGCATCTATACATTTAGGAAAGAATTGATAATGTAAAGCAAGAGCATCAATCTTGATTCGGTTGGCTTCATCAAGAGCTTCTTGGTCCTCTTCTTCAGAATCTTGGATGTTGGACAATTTGCTTTTGATTTGCCGCGTCTCCTTGATGACTGATTGTATTTTGGATTTAGCCGAATCAAGAGATGGCAGATTTGCGAGCTTAGTTTCATGAGACTGAATGTTGGCATTCAGTTGAGCCAATTGAGCTTCAAGTTTGGTTTTTTCTTCTCTCATGACCTGCAGCTCTGGTTCTAAGGTGCTCAAGAGGTGCTCAGTTGACTTGATGCTAGAGTAGAGCTCCTTGGCCTGCTGTTCCTTGGCCACCTTTCTTTTTTCCAGATCAACTTTGGTGGACATATTCTTGTGTGCTCTCTTGATAGCAAAGCAAAATGATCATCAAGGTGTGATAAAGCATCTATGGCGGCCTTGAGATTAGAGGGAAGCTCTTGATCAATAAGCTCGCTATTTCCCTTATTTTGTCTCGAATCTTGGGCCAAAGCAACGATGTCCTTTTTCGAAATGAGATTATATCCTTTAGCTTGGCTTGACTTTCGACGATAATTGCTGGTTGGAAGAAACTTCATCATCTTTATCCCCAAAGATACTCTTCGGCGATAAGGGAAAAAGCGGCTTGAGGGTGAGCGGTGTCCTGTTGGTGAACAAGGAAGGGTTTAGCCAAATGATTCGGTCGAATAAAAATAGCCGAGTGGAATAAGAATAATACCTCTTCGGCAATTACTTGATCAATTGTCTCCTGAGTAACATCAATATGTTGAGTGGTTGATACCACAGTCACTTCAGGATTGACAATATCATGGCTTGGTACATCCTGAATTGTCAGGGTTGTTGAAACTTGAAGTTCTTGGAGAAGGGGTCCTCCTTGTTCATTTGACTGATGAAGGGGGATGTTTGTTGCCGTTTCTGTTTGTTCATCAGCTTGATGAGAGGAAAATTCTTTCTTGCTCCTTGTTCACTCGCTTGGTCATCTACCCGGTGCATGCTACTGGTAGGCTCATTAGCGTTTACTTGACCAGTAGAGGCTCCAGGAGAGTTTTCCAAGATCACTACCCTGTCAGGACTTTGAGGGTTGGCCTGCACCTGTTGAAAGAAAGTGATAAGTGCAAAATATATTTGCAGGTGGAAGATAAAGGGTCAAAAACATTCATACCTGAGGGAGTGGCTTAGCTTTCTTTGATCTTGTTTTCTTGGGAATTGCGGTGTCCTTGATAGGGGAGGAAGGAGTTTTTCTTTTGAGGTCCTTCAGAGCACCGTATCATCGCCAGTGTCTTGTTGAATGCTTTCATATTTGGAGCATCATGCCCCGGAATGACAACGGGGCCGGGGCCGCGCATTGAACCTCCGGAGGACTTGGAGGAGCAATGTCTGTTCAAAAGAGATGTTTAGAAACGGAACAGAGACATAAGGTAAAAGGTAGCCATAAGCATGTACCTCATCATCGAGGAGAATGAGGGCATTAAGACTTGGCATAAAGGGTGGACTTGTGCTCGAATATGTGAGAATGCCATTCCCGCCACCGAGGTTGAATGAAGGATGAGCGGCTTCAATTATCACCGAGGGTTGGGTTCATATATTGGAAGCTTGCATCCAAGATTGAAAACTTTATTGGCCTCGATGATATTCAGCAAAGACTCCCGGGTCCGATGATGCTTGAAAAATATGGCCTTGGAGGCAATTGACCGAGTCCAAACCGCCCGGCAACCATGTTTGGATTATAAAATTCATAAGTTGAGCTTATCAACCGACCATGGTGAAATTCTCTTGGCGAGCACGGGGCTTAATGAAAGAATTGAAAATGTCCCCTGGAATCATCATCTATGCAGCCCAACTCATAGCTGAATCTGCGGGGAGAGTTAAATTTTCATTCTCCCCGTAGGGAAACCAGATCATGTGGTTGAATCCCTTGTAGAAGATCTTGAAAAGATGGCCTAGGTCTAAGTCAATAATGATTGAAGATGCAGCCTCTCCATATGTCTGACAAGATTTGTATCTGGGGTCTTCACCTTCAGCATAATTGATTGAAGGAAAGTTCAGATTGTGGAGATCTATAGAAACGATCTGATGCATATATAGTTGTAACCACATCTGGAGAAGCCACCATGGTCCATTGACACAGGAGATTTCGCCCGATTCCTCATCCGGACAATGTCGGGTGCATCATGTGGTAGAAAGCTCCCAGATATTTGCCTAAAGGAATCAGCTTGCTCGTAGCCAATTCTTCACCCATCACTATGTGATTCAGAGTGGGCTCATTGGACTTGCCATAGAAAATGAATCTGCATAACCACATGTTCATGAATGCCCTATACTCTTTATCAGACACAGGGCCAGTTGAAGCATAGGTCTGGACATACTTGGCCCAGCCTCCTCCTGATTTGACTGCCTTCTGTGAGCTGGTGCTTTTGTATTTGAATGGGTATGTTGGCTTGGTAATGTTTAAACCAGTCATCATAAAGATGTCTGAGAGAGTGATCGACATTGGGCCATGACCGAAGATGAACGCATTGATGGCGTCAGACCAGAAGTGGGAAGCAGCTATCAGGAGGGAGTCATTCCTAGGCATTTCGGCTAAAGAAAGCTCCAAACAATGCTGAATATCTTGAGATTCCCAAAAATCATCGCTCCCGGACTCGCATCCTACGGTACCAATCACGCCATCCCGTGATTGAAGGAAGGGGCCATGTTTTGAAAGTATTCGGCCATCTGTTTGGGGGAGAAATCCTAGACTTAAAGGGGATCCTCGGTGGTTTCCTTTTCAATAAATTCCCTTGGATTGGGGTCTCCCGCGGACCAAGAAAAAATGATCCGGGACACGCAAGATTGGAGATCAAGATCTCATTCTTCATTTCCTTTAAGAAGAAATTGAAGCGAATGGATCAAAAGGTGCATCTGGAAATTGATTCAGAAAGAATTGCCGAATAGGTAAAGCAAGTAGGGTTACCTCTAGAAGCTCTTCTTGAGTTCCGGTTGCCATAATGGAGTTGGTTGAAGTCTCCGTCGCCATCGAAGACAACAACAAGCGCAGATCTCAAATGGCGGCTGCGGGTGTCGGCGGTGCTGACCTAGATGAAAGGCGCTGACAGTCAATTTCGAAATAAAATCCTTTTATCTCGAAATTGAGGGGGCATGTGTTAACACCAGAATTTGGTCAGGAATATGACAGGTGGACCCGCAGCGGCGAGAGAGAGGAATTCGGCAAATGCATATGCGGTCGGCTAATTTCCATGTGTTCGGCAAATGGCCAAGCGGTCGGCAATCGCTTTATTTGAAGGCGGAGAAAGGAAAAAGGAAGCGATCGAAAAGGGAAGGAGTCGTGATGATCAAGGACTCCGATTATGGATAGAGTTAGCGTGTCTTTGTCTTTCCAATTTTGGTTAGATAGTTCGTAAGTGCTTAGGACTCATGTTTTGTCCAGGGTATAAATATAAACCCTCGACCATTGTAATAAGGGTTCACAACCAAATCAATACAACCGGCTACGCGCCACCCTTCGAGTCCTTTAGTCGTGTCGTCGAGTTCTTCGAGAGGGCCAATCGATCCGTCGACCTCCGTAAGTCCCGGCAACCTTGTTATCATGTCTAGTATCATGCGGTGGATTTAGATGTGATGCAAGTAGTCTTGTTTGTCTCGACGGGATGGCCGTGCGGCGGCGTAGCGCCCGCTTGACAACGGGAAGTTTTTGCTTGTGCCTTGTATCGTGCGGCGGATTAAGACATGAGTAAAGATAGTTATCGGCTCTTTTAGATTTGGCATGATCTAATAGATTCATTAAGTTACCATGTGTTGCTTGCTTTATTTAATGTTTAATTATTTGCAACACTCTTTTGCCCAATCTAGATTGATACTCTTTCGGCTTGTTGATCGTTCCTTTCATGCTTATTCAATATCGAGTAGATCAAGCTCATATAGCCGAATTAGATCTATCTAGATTGTCACGTGTTGCGGGTTCATTCACGTTATATGTAGATAAGCCTTGACAGGACCGGGTACCGTGCGGCAGATGCAGGTCTTTGGGTTACTCTAGAGCTAGTCATCCGGTGGACTAGAGTTCGGTTTAATCTGATAGGCTCCTTTTACATGTTACTTGTTTGTTCCTTCTTCATGGACCCCGATTCGGCAATCTTGCCGATACGGTTATACTTACACATGTAGCGAGTATCTATAGATCTGTTAGATAATTACGTGCTTTTAGCTCTTTATTGCTAGATTGTATCATGCGGTGGATTGATCTAGTAGTAAGGAGTGGTGTAAGTTCATAGTGAGTGGTATCATGCGGTGGATTAGCTTGCTTGGGTTTATGCTCGACGGGTTTATGAAGGCTAGACGTGCGCGAGACTAGTTGGAGTAGCCTATGCATGTGTTATTTGGTAGATTTATATTTATAAGTTACTTATCCTTAATTATTAGTGCTTGATGATGCTTTAAACCCGAGATATAGTTTGATATGCTTTGATGATTTAATCTTGTTCAAACATGTCTTCATTTACTGTATTCGGCAAAATCGTTCGTTTACATCGGTTAGGTTACTTTAGCCGAATGAAGCGCAATCTGTTGGCAAATAGCTTCTATAGCTATGTGTCGTCGTAAGTGGCTTCGGGGCCGTAAAGATGGAACTGTCTGGTCTCACCCAAAGACGTTCCGCTTATGATCTTACCGTTTTATCCCTTGTCGATTTTCAGGTCAAATCGATCGGCACGCCACCGGATTCGACGCCCGGCACCCGATTGAAGCTAGGCTTTCCGGCTTGCTTTGTGTGTGAGACGCGGGGTGGTCACATTTTGCGTCAACACAAGTGATCCTCAACTTTAAAGTGATCAATTCAAATCAAGAGAAGCTACCCTCACCGATAAGAAAGTGTTTACAGATTGGTTTGACTCATGCTTTGTCATAGGGGGAGGAGCCCCACTTCATCGGTATTAGAGACAAAGAAACTTCAAGTGACCTACATGTAGTATCTTTGGTGCTATGACAAAGGGGAGTGCCCAATGCATAGTTACAAGTGGATTCCTTGCAACTACATGTGGATTTTACAAGTGGTGTCATTCCAACATATGGTGTTGTCCATCAAAAATGAAGATTCAAGACTCAACCATCAACCCCTAGTTCCAATCCTTTGCATCAAGAGAATTTTTCTTACATGTGGTATCTTCAAGTGGTATTGCCGCATACCTTTATGGTCATTAATGACAAAGGGGGAGAGAATTGTACAAAGATATGCGAAGAAGCATACAAAGGGGAGAATGCGAAGAAGCATACAAAGGGGAGAAATATGGAACAAAAGAAGCATACAAAGGGGAGTAGAAAATGGACATGGATCAAGAGGGAGCAACATTAAAGAATGGAGGAGGATAAAAAATTCCGATTAAGAGAAGCACACAAGTAGGGGAGCAAGCTCATGAACTTGTTTGATTGCATTTGATATGTGCATATTCATGTGCTTGCTTGCATTCGCATAAGTTCTTATATTTCAATATGCAATGCTTGTGTGGTGAATGCTAGTTATAGAACTTGATTGATGATTTGAAAAACTAGCACGTATAGGATGGTTTAGCTAGTCACATGTGCTTTACAAGTGGTACTAGAACCTTGCTTATAATGTTGATCTCATGAGGTATCTAGTATTTTGTTTCATGTGATTTCTAGCTAACCATGATGCTAAGGATGAACTTCAATGGTGCAACTCCGATTTGTATCACGCTTCAAAGGTTTATCTTATACACCTTAGCATCACTTAGTAGTGCTAACTCTCCCAAAATTTCCATATTTATGTATGTGTGCAAGCTTGAAACCAAACCATTTGGGCACACATGTAGGGGGAGCTATCACTACCAAGTTGACTTTGTGGTACTCATCCAAATCATGACGTTGAGCCTAAATGTTGGATAAGTGGCATAAAGTCCAAATATTCTTAAATTCCATATCTTTGTAGAGTTGTCATCAATTACCAAAAAGGGGAGATTGAAAGGCCCTTGTTTGGTTTTGATAATTGAGTGACAACTTTAGGTGGACTAACATGTGTGATGGTTGAGATACACAGAAGTTAGTTCACGGTACATGTGTGTGAGCAACATATGCCATGGTGGAGATGGCTTGGAGATGTTGTGAGGCTCAACACATGAGTTGATAAAGGAGCTCATTGCAAATGAGACATGACATGGAGTCATGTGACCAAGAGGTGAAGATCAAGATGAGGCTTGGCTTGATGGACCGGTTGCAAGTGTGAAGGGCAAGTTGAGGTCGCGAAGCGAAGGACCATGCGATGGTGAAGCTTGGGCAAGACTTGGCGCCGATGGACCGACGCAACGGTGAAGAGCAAGTGAGGTCAAGATCGATGGACCAAGAGTGTCACATGATGATATGAAGTGGATCATATCATTTGATGATCGTGTCGGTGCATGTTGTTGCATTGGCACAATGGAGGAAGACGGTGGAGATGGAAATGCGCAAGGCAAAGGTATAACCTAGGGCATTTCATTTCACCGGTCTAAGGTTGAGTAGAGAAGTACTTGACCGGATTTAGGATAGATGGCCGTACTATCAAGAGGGGTAATCTTGTTTGCATATCGGTCATCTAGTGCCACTTGAGCGATCTAACATTGCGATGTGCTAGGATCGAGTGGCGTGGTGAGTTGAAGAGAAAATTCTTTGAAAATGATTGTGAAAATGCTAACACACAAGCACATGGAGTTGTACACTTGGTGGTGTTGGCACATTTACAAAGGTGGCGAATGTTCGCGCTGTGGTTTGTAGGGTTGAGTTGGGCTTGGGTCCCTCTCTCCCCCCCCGCCGAGCTTGCGAGGCGGGATTCGGCGCTTTCGGGAAAATTGGAAGCATATTTTCCATTGCGCCGGATGCAAATTGTTGTTGGAAACATGCTATCTATGGTGGTCAAGTTGGTATACTTGTGGGATAGCATGGTGGAGAAGATCGCGTTTTCGATGGGTCAAATCATGGATTTACAAGCGCCGGACGCGGCGGCCGGACGCGTGGCCAGCGGGCCGGACGCGTCCGGCGCGTGGAAGGTTGGCGTGGCGGGCCGCTCGGCGCGCTGAGCGCCGGACGCCGAGGAGGCGCGTCCGCGCACGCCGGACCGGACAAGAAACTTCGGTGCCGAGTGCCGCGAGCACGTTCGCTAGACGCGCGCGGACGCAGCGGCGGACTCGGGCGAGTCACCGTTTGGCGTCCGGCGGTTCTCGTGGCAGGCGCGGGCGGCCGGTGGATGACCGGCCGGACGCTGGGCCCGGCGGTGGTCACCAGCGCGTCCGGCGCGGGGTTTCGAGCGAGATCGTGAGGTAGCCGTTGGGGATCAATGGTCGACTTCGAACGGTCGGTACACGTGGCGTGATGAGGAGCGCCGGACGCGGCTTGAGCGTCCGGCGGTGGAGGCCGGACGCGTCCGCGTCGTGTTTCGGTTGCCCGAGGTGGCAACGGCTAGTTTCAGCCCTTGGGGCTATATATACGTGGTTTGGCCGGCCGTGGCCGGTTGCCGAGCACGCCCGGCTATGTTGCCTTGTGTGGTGGTGCTTGAAGCCCTCTAACTCACATATGCTTGGTAGTGACCTTCCGATAGTGTGAGAAGAGCGATTCTAGTGCGAGTGCTTTGTGAGATTGCATTTGTGGCACTAGGTGGTTGTGTTGCAAGCGGAGAGCTTGTTACTCTTGGAGGTTGCCACCTCCTAGACGGCTTGGTGGCAAGAGGCTCCGTGGTAGCACGCGTGGAGATACGGTGCTCCGGAGAAGAGATTGTGAGAGGTCGGTACTCACCTCGCGGGGATCGCGAAGAGTAGCCCTATTGGATTGCGCGTGTCATTGAGTTACCACCCTTGAGTGTGTGGGTTTGCTCGGTGCCTTGAGGGGCTCACTTGAGAGTGGTGTCTTGCGGTGCCTTGCGGGGCGTGCCTTGAGGGGCAAGTGACTTGAGGGTCACACCGAAGAACCATCTAGGTGAAAAGACCGGAGGAACCACCGAAGGTGTTGGTCGACACAACAGACGTAGCTTGGGGGCAACCAAGTGAACCCGGTGAAAAATCGCCGAGTCATCTTGTGTCCACACTTCGCGGTGGTTTGCAATCTCTTTCACAAGCCTTGTATTTACTTTTCTTACATTCTTGTATAGCTTGTGTAGTTGCTCTTGTGGTTAGTTAGCTTGAGTAGCTTGTTAATCACCTTCTTGCTTGTGTAGCTAGAAGTAGAGTAAGTTGCCTTGCTTAGCTTGTGTAGTTAAGTAAGATTGAGCTCTTGGGTTTGGCTTGTGTAGCTTTGTCCATGAGCATCTAGTGAGCTTAGGTTGGCTTTGTGCTTTTGCTCATTAGAATTGTGTAGGTGCACACCCGGTTGCTAAAGTACGAGTTGCTTAGGTTTGTGTGACCTTGCAAGCTAGACTTGTTTAGTGTGCACTAGCTAGATTGGCACCTTGTCTTCTTGTTTAGGATCTTTTACAAGGTGCATCTAGAGACATAGATAGAGGGGTGAAAGTCTTGGTTAGGCCGATAGATTTAATTCCGCACTTATATCGGTTAGCCGGAGCGATTAGTTTTAAAAAGGACTATTCACCCCCTCTAGTCCGCCATCTCGACCTTACAAGTGGTATCGGAGCCGGGTCTCTCATTTAGTGGTCTTAACCGACCCGAGAGGATGGCGGATTATGGGCTAGATGTTGAGTGTCCACACATTTTTGATGGCACACACTTTGCACGGTGGAGAAATTGGATGTCATGCAATTTTAAGTTTATTTCTCCTCAAATGTGGTGGATTGTAGATGTGGGCTTCTCTTGTGCAATTGAAAGGAAAACTCAAGCACAAAAGAATTGCTTCACTCTCAATTGCCAAGCTACTAACATTCTCTATAGATCTTTGGATGATAGCATATTTGAGGAGATCATGGATTTTGAGTCCGCGCATGAGATTTGGGTATACCTCAATGAGAAGTATGGAGCGGCCTCCGATGAGGAGTCCATGTTGGTGGCACATGAGGTTGTTGAGCATGACCATAACAAGGTTGTTGTGGAGGATTGCTCCACCTCATGGTCAAGTGAGGAAGATGATCAATCTACCTCAAGCTCACTTGACAAGATGGAAGATGTTGCCTCAAGTGATGCAAGTGATGATTCTACCTCAAGCACACTTGACGGCGATGATGGATCATGCTCCAATGATGATGCAACTACAAGCTCTCCAACATCATCATATTGCTTCATGTCACAAGGTGACACTAAGGTATCAAGTTGCAATGTGATTGATCATGATTCATATGATGAGCTTGTTAGTAGACTTGCTAGCATGACCATATCTTTGGAAAAAGAGAAAGCCAAAACAATGAAACTTGAAAATGAAAACTCTTTTCTAAAGACAACATGTGAACAACAAAAGCATCTACTTTATGTTATTAATTGTTCACATGATGTGTTAAACTTGGCCCATGAGGAACTTAGTGTTGCTCATGAAACTTTGTTGCAAGATCATGCTTTTCTCACTAAGAAGTTTTCCATTGAAGAAATTAAAACTAGTGAGAGCTCATCACTTGGGTTGAATGATCAATCACATATGACTAACCTTTGTGATGTAGGGAAGAAGCATGTATCCACCTCTTGTGATGTTTTACTTGCTATGCCATGTTCTTCACATATAGATGCTTGTTCTACTTCCTTGTCTAGTGAGACTAACATTTTGAAGGAGAACAATGAGCTCAAGAAGAAAGTGGAGAAGTTGAGCAACAAGCTAGAGAGGTGCAACAACTCCAAAGTCCTCTTCCGGAAAATGTTGAAGAGTCAAAGGAGCTCTCATGACAAGAGTGGCCTTGGCTTCATCAAGAAGAGGAAGGTGACAAAGGGAGCAAGAAAGTTGACCAAGAAGATGATGAGGCAAGAAGAAGAAAATCTATCTCATTTCATGTGCTATCAATGCCATGAAAAGGGACATCTCGCAAAAGCTTGCCCCAATGAAGATAAGCTCAAGTTGAAGAAAGAAGAAGAGAGGCTCAAGCATGAGAAGCCTCAACCAAAACCCCAAGATCTAGTCAAGATCAACAATGAAGTTAAAATTGATGACTTGAAGATCAAGAAGAAGAAAACAAGAAGGGGTGGAAGAGCTTATTCAAGGCATCCAACTCTTATTCTAGATGCCAAGATGATGATGAGCAAGAATCAAGAGAAGAAAGATTTGGTTCACATCAAGTGCTTCAAGTGTGGAGAGATGGGACACTATGCCTCGGGTGTCCTACCAAGCTTGAGAAGAAGGCTCAAGCAACTCAAAAGAGGCAAGGCAATGAAGAGCATCACATGAGCAATGAAGAAAAGGCTCAACGAAAAGAAGATGTTATTCATGCCGGGAAAGGGGACACATGGCTCATTCATGTCCCCTAGGTAACAATTCTAAGCCTATTTCAATTGATGCAAATAATATGCTTAGAAAGGATGGTAATGGTACCTCTACGGTCTCTATTGCAAAACATCCCGCTATCCATACTAAGGCTTTGCCTAGGTATGTGGCTCCTAACTTGAGAGGACCCAAACATGTTTGGGTACCATCAAAAAGTGGATGATTGTGTAGGTACCATGGCATTGGAGACTTGATTCAATTGAGTTCATTTCATTCATCATTTGATTGAATCAAGTATTGAAGCTTAGTACTATTTCTTTCCCAATGCCAAGTCATGACTAGTGAAGTCCAATGTGCTACAACATACAAGTGCAATAATCAAGTTGTGGTAATCAATTGGTATTCGAAGGCTTGCAAATTATTTGAGTTGAAGCTTGCTAATGGATGATAATGAGTTATCAAAGGTATATTCCTAGTTGATCTATTCATTTGGGTGCATATGAGTTGATTGAATTGGATATATGCATATGTTGCTTGCTATGAGATGATTGAATGGATTAATTGCTTAGTAGTCAAATTTGAATTAGTTTGGTTGGATATGATCACAAGATGACTCTTAATAAGTGGTTTGAATGGATATATATCTTGTGTTGGTATTCAAACAAATTGATATCAAGTTTGACTCAATTTGAAGAGGCATAGCTCAATTGCTTAAAATCTGTCCAAATATTTAGAATCTGAGCTAGCTGAAAAGACGGCCATGATTGAGTGATCAAATTTATTTGGATTGGCTTGAAATTTGGTATGGATGCTCTACACTTATGGTACAATATGCTGTACAAACTTCATGAAGATTGGATAAGAATTGCTTCGGTTTTGGAGTATATCTTGTCAGCATTAGTGCATCAGTTTTCAGCATGCAACAGTAAGTGAAGATGTGAAATCTGGTAGCAATCTAGAAGGCCAATGAAGCTCAAATTTTTATAGCTGCTGGTATACTCAATGTTGCACATCTCCACCAAATTTCATGGCATTTGGAGCTGTACATTGTGAGATATGAATTATTCTTTGAAGAGTACAGAATCTGCCAGAAAAGTGACTATCATTGGTTATATCAAGAGTCACTCAAATTGAAAGGTCCTCAAGTTGGTTTCATGTTTACAAGTGGTTGAGGAACCTAAGTTTGGTTTTGAATTGGTCTAGAAGCATGAAGAATAATGAGTACAAGGTCATTTGATTGTGAAGTGTATTTGTTACACAAGTTGGGTACTCAAATCGAAGATCAAGATCAAACTCAAGATGAAGATGAAGTTTAAGTTCTAGTGACAAATTGAAGATCATTTGGTAGAAAGAAAAGAACTTAAACAAGGAAGAAAAGGACTTAAGGAAGATTTTAAGTGATTCATCATATCAAGTCCAAAGGATCAATCAAAGAAAGGCAATTCAAGTGAGTGTCAAGGATAGTTCTTGGTGATCCAAGAGATATTGGAGATGCTCGGTTGAAGCAATCAAAAGGGTTGATAAAGTAAGCAAGCAACACCCAAGATAGAGAGCAATACATGACAAGTCAAGAAATAATACAAGTGGTGCACAAGTGGTACCCATTCAAGTGGTATTCTCTCATGCAAGCAAGAATCACTAGAAGAAGCGGGCCAACCACAACAAGAAAGTGCACTTGATCTCAAGTGGGTTTTCATCTCATATGGGTGAAGTATGGTATTCAATCATGGTATCTATTGGTTTCATCAAGCTTATAAATGGACTTCACATTGCTATTGGAGTAATGAAATTGGAATCTATGTGACTATCCTCTACTCCAACATAGCAAAGGTATCATTGTATTGTGCATGATCATTTCATCCCTTACTAGTATGCGGTTAGTGCATATAGTACATGCTTATTAGGATCATGCATAACAATGAAATGTTTTAAATTCATAGTCTACCACTATTGCTTGATTGTTTGATTTATCTAGTGGTATGAGTATGAGTTTGTTCATGAGCTAGTGAACCCAAGTACTTGATCTAGTTTGAATTGCATATAAGTTTCAAGTACAACATTGACAAGATAACCCTTCTAGTGAGGTGTGAAGAAGCTTGTCATTGGTTCAAACCGGACTTGGATGTTTATAAGTGATTCATATTGGCTCAAGTCAAAGAAATAGAAGCTCATGAAGACTATCAAGTTCAAGAATTGGTTATTCATGATAAATCCAACAAGTGGTTACCATAATGATAGTTCTTGCAAGAAATGTCTAGTCTATCACTATCTTCAAGTGGTGTTCCTGCAAGTGGTATGGTACACATGGTTTTCATTCAAGTGATATCTAGTACATCAAGATGATGGTTCCACAAGTGATCCTCAACTTTAAAGTGATCAATTCAAATCAAGAGAAGCTACCCTCACCGACAAGAAAGTGTTTACAGATTGGTTTGACTCATGCTTTGTCATAGGGGGAGGAGCCCCACTTCATCGGTATTAGAGACAAAGAAACTTCAAGTGACCTACATGTAGTATCTTTGGTGCTATGACAAAGGGGAGTGCCCAATGCATAGTTACAAGTGGATTCCTTGCAACTACATGTGGATTTTACAAGTGGTGTCATTCCAACATATGGTGTTGTCCATCAAAAATGAAGATTCAAGACTCAACCATCAACCCCTAGTTCCAATCCTTTGCATCAAGAGAATTTTTCTTACATGTGGTATCTTCAAGTGGTATTGCTGCATACCTTTATGGTCATTAATGACAAAGGGGGAGAGAATTGTACAAAGATATGCGAAGAAGCATACAAAGGGGAGAATGCGAAGAAGCATACAAAGGGGAGAAATATGGAACAAAAGAAGCATACAAAGGGGAGTAGAAAATGGACATGGATCAAGAGGGAGCAACATTAAAGAATGGAGGAGGATAAAAAATTCCCGATTAAGAGAAGCACACAAGTAGGGGAGCAAGCTCATGAACTTGTTTGATTGCATTTGATATGTGCATATTCATGTGCTTGCTTGCATTCGCATAAGTTCTTATATTTCAATATGCAATGCTTGTGTGGTGAATGCTAGTTATAGAACTTGATTGATGATTTGAAAACTAGCACGTATAGGATGGTTTAGCTAGTCACATGTGCTTTACAAGTGGTACTAGAACCTTGCTTATAATGTTGATCTCATGAGGTATCTAGTGTTTTGTTTCATGTGATTTCTAGCTAACCATGATGCTAAGGATGAACTTCAATGGTGCAACTCCGATTTGTATCACGCTTCAAAGGTTTATCTTATACACCTTAGCATCACTTAGTAGTGCTAACTCTCCCAAAATTTCCATATTTATGCATGTGTGCAAGCTTGAAACCAAACCATTTGGGCACACATGTAGGGGGAGCTATCACTACCAAGTTGACTTTGTGGTACTCATCCAAATCATGACGTTGAGCCTAAATGTTGGATAAGTGGCATAAAGTCCAAATATTCTTAAATTCCATATCTTTGTAGAGTTGTCATCAATTACCAAAAAGGGGGAGATTGAAAGGCCCTTGTTTGGTTTTGATAATTGAGTGACAACTTTAGGTGGACTAACATGTGTGATGGTTGAGATACACGGGAGTTAGTTCACGGTGTACATGTGTGTGAGCAACATATGCCATGGTGGAGATGGCTTGGAGATGTTGTGAGGCTCAACACATGAGTTGATAAAGGAGCTCATTGCAAATGAGACATGACATGGAGTCATGTGACCAAGAGGTGAAGATCAAGATGAGGCTTGGCTTGATGGACCGGTTGCAAGTGTGAAGGGCAAGTTGAGGCTGCGAAGCGAAGGACCATGCGATGGTGAAGCTTGGGCAAGACTTGGCGCCGATGGACCGACGCAACGGTGAAGAGCAAGTGAGGTCAAGATCGATGGACCAAGAGTGTCACATGATGATATGAAGTGGATCATATCATTTGATGATCGTGTCGGTGCATGTTGTTGCATTGGCACAATGGAGGAAGACGGTGGAGATGGAAATGCGCAAGGCAAAGGTATAACCTAGGGCATTTCATTTCACCGGTCTAAGGTTGAGTAGAGAAGTACTTGACCGGATTTAGGATAGATGGCCGTACTATCAAGAGGGGTAATCTTGTTTGCATATCGGTCATCTAGTGCCACTTGAGCGATCTAACATTGCGATGTGCTAGGATCGAGTGGCGTGGTGAGTTGAAGAGAAAATCCTTTGAAAATGATTGTGAAAATGCTAACACACAAGCACATGGAGTTGTACACTTGGTGGTGTTGGCACATTTACAAAGGTGGCGAATGTTCGCGCTGTGGTTTGTAGGGTTGAGTTGGGCTTGGGTCCCTCCCCCCGAGCTTGCGAGGCGGGATTCGGCGCTTTCGGGAAAATTGGAGGCATATTTTCCATTGCGCCAGATGCAAATTGTTGTTGGAAACATGCTATCTATGGTGGTCAAGTTGGTATACTTGTGGGATAGCATGGTGGAGAAGATCGTTTTGATGGGCTGTAAATCATGGATTTACAAGCGCCGGACGCGGCGGCCGGACGCGCGGATGCCAGCGGGCGGACGCGTCCGGCGCGTGGAAGGTTGGCGTGGGCGGCTGGCTCGGGCGCTGCTGAGCGCCGGACGCCGAGGAGGCGCGTCCGGCGCACGCCGGACTCGAACAAGAAACTTCTGGTGCCGAGTGCCGCGCGAGCACGTTCGCGACGCGCGTCGGACGCAGCGGCGGACTTCGGGCGAGTCACCGTTTGGCGTCCGCGGTTCTCGTGCGCGCTGGGCGGTGGGCCGGTGGATGACCGGGCCGGACGCGTCCGGCGGGTCACCAGCGCGTCCGGCGTGTGGTTTCGAGCGATCGTGAGGTAGCCGTTGGGGATCAATGGTCGACTTCGAACGGTCGGTACATGTGGCGTGACGGAGGAGCGCCGGACGCGGCTTGGAGCGTCCGGCGGTGGAGGGCGGGACGCGTCCGGCGCTCGTGTTTCGGTTGCCCGAGGTGGCAACGGCTAGTTTCAGCCCTTGGGGCTATATATACGTGGTTTGGCCGGGCCGGGCCGGTTGCCGAGCACGCCCGGCTATGTTGCCTTGTGTGGTGGTGCTTGGAAGCCCTCTAACTCACATATGCTTGGTAGTGACCATCCGATAGTGTGAGAAGAGCGATTCTAGTGCGAGTGCTTTGTGAGATTGCATTTGTGGCACTAGGTGGTTGTGTTGCAAGCCGGAGAGCTTGTTACTTGGAGGTTGCCACCTCCTAGACGGCTTGGTGGCAAGAGGCTCCGTGGTAGCACGCGTGGAGATACGGTGCTCCGGAGAAGAGATTGTGAGAGGTCGGTACTCACCTCGCGGGGATCGCGAAGAGTAGCCCTATTGGATTGCGCGTGTCATTGAGTTACCACCCTTGAGTGTGTGGGTTTGCTCGGTGCCTTGAGGGGCTCACTTGAGAGTGGTGTCTTGCGGTGCCTTGCGGGCGTGCCTTGAGGGGCAAGTGACTTGAGGGTCACACCGAAGAACCATCTAGGTGAAAAGACCGGAGGAACCACCGAAGATGTTGGTCGACACAACAGACGTAGCTCGGGGGCAACCAAGTGAACCCGGTGAAAAATCGCCGAGTCATCTTGTGTCCACACTTCGCGGTGGTTTGCAATCTCTTTCACAAGCCTTGTATTTACTTTTCTTACATTCTTGTATAGCTTGTGTAGTTGCTCTTGTGGTTAGTTAGCTTGAGTAGCTTGTTAATCACCTTCTTGCTTGTGTAGCTAGAAGTAGAGTAAGTTGCCTTGCTTAGCTTGTGTAGTTAAGTAAGATTGAGCTCTTGGGTTTGGCTTGTGTAGCTTTGTCCATGAGCATCTAGTGAGCTTAGGTTGGCTTTGTGCTTTTGCTCATTAGAATTGTGTAGGTGCACACCCGGTTGCTAAAGTACTAGTTGCTTAGGTTTGTGTGACCTTGTAAGCTAGACTTGTTTAGTGTGCACTAGCTAGATTGGCACCTTGTCTTCTTGTTTAGGATCTTTTATAAGGTGCATCTAGAGACATAGATAGAGGGGTGAAAGTCTTGGTTAGGCCGATAGATTTAATTCCGCACTTATATCGGTTAGCCGGAGCGATTAGTTTTAAAAAGGACTATTCACCCCTCTAGTCCGCCATCTCGACCTTACAGATGGCGATCACCAAGAGTAACAAGCACAAACTCTCACTTGACCTCGCAAAGCCTAGGGAGAAGAGTGGATGCACACTAGCTACTCTCGATCTCTCATGAACTCATGGATTCGCAAATCACTTCACTTCATGAGGCTCTTGCAACTCTCTTGCTCACAGGATAGCTCTCACCGAACAAATGGGCAAGAGAGCTAAAATGTAGAGGGTGAGGTCGTATTTATAGCCAAAGGCAAAATCCAACCGTTACCTCAAATTTCAGCTCGTACGTGAGCGCGGACGCGTCCGGCGCCCACCGCCGGACGCGTCCGGGGCTTTATGGGATTCAAACGGCTAAGGTCTGCACAGCCCGAATCCAGAAACAAACTGATCCGCGTCCGGCGCCCGCCGAACGCCTGGCCCTTGCGTTCGCCGCATAGGGCAGACCAAGGCCAACACAAACATGCGCCGGACGCGTCCGGCGCCCTCGGCTGGCGCGTCCGACGCCCTATGAAGTTCCCGTTTTCAACCGATCAGCGATCTTTGAAAACGGCGACGACTTCAACTGACCTCAGGGCTCTCAAGTAACCTCCTAGTGCTAAGATTTCACAAGTGTGCACCACACCTAAACCCAAGACTCAACTAGGTCAAGCTACCCGTTTGCACCCCCCTTAATAGTACGGCCAAAAGAGAAAACAAAGTCCTAATGACTAATCCGATATCTCTCAACACCATCGACAATCGGAACTAACCGTCCTTAACCTTGTCGTCCATCCTTTGAAAACCGAAAACGATTTCCATCGATAAGAGGGCATGAAAACCATATTGCCTCGAGATCCCATTACCATGACCTAACTTCCACCAAGTTTCGCAAAACACACGTTAGTCGTGGTAATCTATATTGTCATCAATCATCGAAACCCACATCAAGGGGCCTAGATGCTTTCAATGTGGACCACTAATTTTCAATTTGCCAAGCCCAAAATAGCAAACTGTTGGAGAAGGGCTATTTTTTCAATTGGCAAATGGGTTTTAGACTTGGCAAAACTAGAGATTTGCCAAATAATGTTTGTCAAAGTGTTGGAGTTGCTCTAACTCATGTAAAACAGGTTAGTTGTGAATTGTGATATGGAGGTTTTGGGGATCTATATACTAGTGTGGAAAAAAGTCAAACAAAACCAACCTTTGTATCTTCAAATATATTTACTTTGAAAATATATTCTATAGTCAATTCAGTGATTGGAGTGTTTGACTTAGTTATCGATTTAGTGATGGGGTGTCGTTTGACTTAGTCAAACAGATCGAAGTTTAACTAACTCATGCTGTTCTCTTTTCTTTGTTGGATGAAATAAAAGGGATTATTATAATACAAGTTGAGATCTACAGTTTTTTTTTAGCAAAAGTTGAGATCTACAGTTGGACACCGAGACAGAGAAACCCCATGACCATTAGGCTACGCCCATGGGCTACGGAGGGTGGTGACGCCAGCACTGCTGATGGGCTGTATTTAACACGGACAGATAGTATTGTTTGGTCCATGAGCTCTTTTAGAGGGTACCAGTGCACTACCAAAGAAGCAGTAGCAGCAGTTTTGGGAGTTTGGATGCTCTGACTTGTAAACCAGAGCCCGTCCGGCCGGCACCTAAGAGCATCTCCAAGGGACTTGGCAAATGGACTTTGCATTTGTTATTATTTGCAAAGTCCCAAAACAAAATGCAAAGTATAAAAATAGGCCACCTCCAAGGGCTTTGGCAAATTGAGTTGGTAATTCCCCAAAGTGGACCCAGCCGGTACAATTTTTTCCATCGTGCGCCTGCCCTCGTCGTTCCGGCGGGGAACCTCCGGGAAGCAGATGGCACACACGAGGCGCTGAGTGCCATGGGCACGTCCGCCGGCAGGCCGACGGCGTCGCGGATGTGCCGGTCGCCGGAGAGGGAGAACCACTCCTCTTGTAGTGCCGCAGCAGGACCGCGGCGAAGCCCGGTGAAACGGACAGCACGTCGGCGACCTCGGCCGTGTCCGCCTCCTACCGTGCGCAGATGTCGTCCGGCTCGAACGATGTACCTCTTCTCGGTGGGTTCCACCACATTGTCGTCGTCGCCCTCCATCTCCGCGTCATCGTCGCTTTAGTTGTACATCAGATCCTCGCCAGTGCCGTCGCCGCCGCCGTCCGTCTCATCGCAGCTTGATGTTGTGATCTCCCGTGCCGTCGTCTCCTGTCTCGCCATCGTTGTAGCCCCGTCGACAAACCGAGATCTCTTCCCGCGCCGATCTCGCCATCGACGTTGTCCTCGTCAGCCCGGCAAACTCTTGTCGACGTACTCCTCGTCAACCTGACATCCCTTGCCAGCGCCGTTCTCGCCATCGCCGTCCTTGCCTCTCTTCTTCCTGGCGCTGCGGCGGCCCTTACCGCCTCTGGCCTTCTTCATGCCGTGTTGCATGCGCCGCCAGGTCCAGGCGAATGGTTAGAGTTGCAGGTGCTATCTGCTATGCATGCGGGACGGACTGGCGGCGGGAGGGGTTCGGCCTGTATCTCGCGATGGAAAATATATGGCGCGAATATGTTTCCACCACGCGCGGGAGACGGCTGTTGTGCGGGAGACGCGCGCGATCGGGATATGCCAACCCGTGTGCGACTTGGCAATTATGCCAAGTTTGCTCCCTCAAATGCCAAGTTGTCCAAAATGCAAAACTACATATGCAAAACCATTGGAGCCCTCTTTTTGAGCTTTTTGCCAAATTCTCAAATGCAAACCCCATTTGCCAAGTCCCTTGGAGATGCTCTTATAAGCTCATTAATTTACCAAGTAATTTTTTTAGAAACTACTAGAGATGCTCTTATTTACCACACACTACCTCCATCTTTCTCTTGGATCATCCATCGAGTGATCAGAGAATGAAAAGGGAAAAAACATATGCCTGATACGTAACAAAGACAGATAAATGGTCCACTGTCCGCGCATTCTCATTAAACAATTACTAGAAAGCACAGTCCGTGCATTTGATGTGATTATTGAACATTGTGGCACACGCATGTGACACAAATTCATGTCTAAGCAATGCGATGTGTATGATTGTGATAATCTCACGCCTCGATGGAAGTCGCTCCAACAAATTTCATTATAAACAGGAGCAAATATATGATTAACTAAATATAACAAAAATCAATCATATATTCTTGGTATTTTTACTATATTTGTTATTTAAATCCTTTTCATTTCTACAAGTACTTGTAGATCATTTTAATTGTACTAGCTATATATAACTTTTACTGTACACCTAAATATAAAGATATCATACTTCTTTTTTAAAATAGGAATCTACTATATATATGAACAAAGAGATTACTCATGCTACTGCCAAGCGGCATAGCCGTCCTACATCTTATATGATAACCATATTATTTTTTAAAGAAGGTCAAATTAATTACATAGATGACACAAATTATTAATTCATAATACGTAAAGCATGTAGAGGTGTTTTTACATATTTAATTGAGTTTCTCATCTTTTACTAATCTATATCTTGGAAATGTTTATCAAAAATTAAAAGTTCTAGAAAAGAGCCTATCTAAACATTACACACACAATTTATGGCTTCCCGTCACATAATGTTCTGCCGTATATATTGCGATGACAAGTCCCTGGTCTGTTCTTGGTGATGTTCGCACCTCGAACATCACAAGAACACACAAGAACATTGCGAGAAGAAACACGCCAAAATATCGCTAAGAACACACCAGGATATCACAAGAAACACAACAGACCATCATGTGACAGAAAGCAAGAAGAAATGCTTGAGTAATATATAGCTTTCCTGTAAAAAAAAATTGTGGTTGGAATATGAGGTGTTCAGAGCTAAAAAGGATTTTGTGACCCAGCAAGTATTCGGTCCGCACAAGGCCGTCGAGTCGTATGTGCCGGCCCAGGCCTACTTTCAGTAACATTTTCTTTCTCATCAGATATTTTTTTAAAATTTTTTTGATAATCCCCTTATCCACACTCGCACAGCAAATCAAATCGTCTTCCTTTTTCCATTTCCCCTCCAATGGCCGCGCAAGCTATCTCCCTCTCGCTGCCGACGCCGTCCACCCACCACCACCACCACCATGCCAAACCTCCACCCCCGCCGCCGCTCCACCACGCCCACGCCACGCCGCCTCACATCCTCCTCAAAGCCGGCTCGCTCCCGGAGGCGCTGCGAGGCGTGGACTCCTTCCGCGACGGGCGGCTCCTGGTCTCGCTCCTGCGGCAGTGCGCGGAGCTCCTCCACGGGGACGAGGACACCGAGCGCGTCTCAGCTGCGCGCCGCGCCGCGCCGCAGCTGCATTCTCTGGCCGTCCGCGCGGGCCACGCGCGGACCCGCGCGTCGCGTGCGCGCTCGCCGACCTCCTCGTGCGCCTGGGCCGCGGGGCCTCGGCCCGCCGCCTGCTCGAGGAAACGACGGCGGCAGTGGCGGAGGATGAGGGCAGCGACAACGACGATGACGCGGTGCTGTGGAACAAGCGCGTCGCCATGCTCGCGGAGGCGGAGGAGTGGGGCGAGGCGATCGCGGCGTTCGGGGACATGCGGGCGCGCGGGGTGGCGCCCGACGGGTACGCGTGCGCGCGGGCGCTCCACGCGTGCGGCCGCGCGGGGGCGCCGCGCGAGGGCCGGGCCGTGCACGCGCACGCCGCCAAGGCGGGCCACGTCGCCGCGCACCCGCTGATCCCCGGCTTCCTCGCCGGGATGTACGCCGAGAGCGCGGACGTGGGCGCGGCCAGGCGGGTGCTCGAGACGGAGGACGCGCCGCCCGTCGCGTGGAACGTCGTCGTCGCCTGCTGCGCGCGCCTCGGGCTCGTGGACGACGCGCTGGACCTCGCCGAGCGCATGGCGAGGTCGGGGTCGGGGCGGCTGGAGCCCAGCCTCGCGACATGGAACGCCGTGCTGTCCGGCTGCGCGCGGCATGGGCGCGACCGGGAAGCGTTCGGCGTTGTTCGGAGCATGCTGGATCAGGGGCTGCGACCGGACTCCAGCTTCATGTCGAGCCTGCTCAAGTCTGTGGCCAGCTTAGGGCTGCTTGCCCATGGCATGGAGGCCCATTGCTTCTTCCTCAGGAATCAGCTCGAGCCGGACGTGTACACTGGGACGGCGTTCGTTGACATGTACGCCAAGTGTGGCCGCCTCGAATACGCCCAGAAGGTGTTCGACACGCTGGAGCTTAGGAACATCACCACATGGAACTCGCTGATTGCAGGGTATGCGAACGCTGGTCAGTTTGACCATGCACTGGACCTTGTGGAGGATATGAAGAGGAACAGGCTTGATCCTGATGTAACCACTTGGAACGGGCTGATCAATGGTTACTCGATGAACGGTAAGAGTTCGCATGCTGTGCTGCTGCTCCGGCAGATCAAGGCGATTGGTTTGACACCCAATGTGGTTTCTTGGACTTCGCTGATCTCCGGGAGCTGCCATAATGGAGACTATGAAGATTCCTTCTACTTCTTCAATGAGATGCAGAAGGATGATGTCCAGCCCAGTGTGGTTACCATGTCGGTTTTGCTGCGGGCTTGCGCAGGGCTCGCTTTGCTGAAGAAAGGGAAGGAGCTGCATTGTTTTGCGCTGCGAAGAGCGTATGATCGTGACATGGTTGTTGGAACAGCGCTAATTGACATGTACTCAAAGTCAGGAAACCTGACAAATGCAAAGAGGATATTTGAAAGGATTCAGGAGAACAATTTGGTGTCTTGCAATGCGATGCTCACTGGACTGGCAGCCCATGGGCAGGGCCGTGAGGCAATAGCGCTGTTCCATGACATGTGCAATTCAGGACTGAAGCCAGACAGTATAACCTTCACAGCACTGCTTACTGCTTGCAGATCAATGGAGTTGATCACTGAAGGGTGGGAGTATTTCGATAGCATGGAAAGTAGATATGGCGTGAAACCGACAGTTGAGAACTATGCGTGCATGGTTGACCTGTTGGCAAGGTGTGGTTACCTCGATGAAGCAATGGACTTCATCAATAAGTCACCATTCAAGTCAGCAGCAAGCTTATGGGGAGCCCTTCTAACTGGTTGTGCGGTACATGGAAATCTTGCTCTTGCTGAGGCAGCTGCAAGGAAATTGTTCAAACTAGAGCCATACAATTCAGCCAACTACTTGCAGATGGTGAGCTTGTACGAACATGAACAGATGTTTGATGAAGCTGAGAGCCTCAAGTATGCAATGAAAGCAAGATCACTGGATACTCGACCTGGGTGGAGCTGGATACAGATTGAGCAAAGTATACATGTGTTTGAAGTTGAGGGGAAGCCACATCCAGATACTTCAGAGATATATGAAGAACTGATTCGTTTGGTTTTTCAGATCAGAAAGGCAGGATATGTGCCAGACACTAGATGCATAGTATATAATGTTCCAGAAGAAGAGAAGGAGAAGCTGCTGCTGAGCCATACTGAGAAGCTAGCTATCACCTATGGGTTGATCCATTCAGACGCAAGCAGAGTGCCCATCAGGGTGATCAAGAACACCAGGATGTGCAATGACTGTCATGAGGTGGCCAAACATATCTCTGCTCTATGCGACCGGCAAATTATTCTTCGAGATGCCGATAGGTTTCACCATTTTACGGATGGGAAATGCTCTTGCAATGATTGCTGGTAACTAATGAATGGCATATAATGTAGAAGGTTGGATTATGCTCTGGAAATAGTAGATTTAAGAAGTAATTCTATTCAATCAGACCTGACAGCTGAATTGCAGAAGAGTTTGCCAAGAAACAAAAGAGCTGACTGTCCCTCTGAATGAACAAGGTAATGAATCAACGGATCACCATGGATCATTGGTTCAGTTACAATTCCAGTTAATCAGTAACCATTTCTGCTGAACAAAAAGGAGAAATGCTGACATCTTTATTGTTATAGGAGAATTTCTATGCCTAAGTGAAACTGAGAATAACAAAATTCACTTGGCAGAATCAGAGCTAACTTGTACAGAAACCTGTCTCAGATGTACTAGCCAGCTCTGTACATGGTGATGGCTGCACATCAAGTGCTGCGCCACTAATAGCTCGGCATTTCCATGGCCCAATGGATGCACTGCCATACAGTTTTACATTTGAGAGGCAGATGTTACTGAAAACCGAGTTCCTGATGCCCCGTATCAGCCCTGCTTGCCGGATGTTCTGACCCAAAACATTCTTGATTGTCACGCTGTTGACAACAGGAAGCATGTTTGGGTTGTAGGATGCATCAGGGTGGCCGCCAACATCACCTGCGATCCTCAAACCATATCGAGCTCCATTCAAGGTCACGTCAGAGACGGTGATGTTCCTGATGAATCCTCCCCTTCCTGAGTTGGTCTTGATATGGATCCCAACACCCATGCCGAAGAGATTCAGGTGCTCGACAAGGACATTCTCCACACCTCCAGAGGTCTCGCTTCCAACCGCAAAGCCAGCAAATGGCCCGGACCCGGTTATCCTCCGGATGGTGATGCCAGAGCTTGGACGGCCAAAAGCAATGCCGTACTCATCCCAGCCGCTCTTGATGGAAATCAAGTCATCGCCTGCGGAAATGTAGGAGTCCTCGATGCAGATATTGCTGCTTGAATCTGCAGGCGCACGACAATGTAGATGTAACTCTGATTAATTGTCAGGAATACCCAAATTTTGCTCAGATTTATTTACAAAGCGAGTGAAGCGTCCGTTACCTATATCGATTCCATCAGTGTTCGGGGAGTCATGTGGTGCCAACACAGTCACGTTTGCTATCACTACATTGCTGCATACACACACATGATTCATGAAGTGAAGTAATGCTCATTTAGAAGGGTCGTGGTTGGTTGTGACCCTTTTAACTTTCTGACTGACATTGGGATCAACATCAATGTTCAGTTAGCCTTAACCAGATGTCTGTAAGTAGTGTATCGACTTTCATGCTAATTTTATTGCTTAATTAGTGTTTGTTCCTGAAACTACACTGTAGCTTGTCAAGGCGCTAGCTGAAGCCCTCTGCTGTGGAACAGGAACGAACACAAGCAAGCAGTTGGACTGAAAAATGTGGCTCCCTCCCTCTGTGAAACGACAGGCGGTCCATTCGCAGTGCTCACCTGCAGTAAACGGGGTGGATGTTCCAAAACGGCGAGTCCTGGAAGACGACGTTGGAGACGACGACGTCGGTGGAGTACATGAGCTCCAGCAGATGCGGCCTCGTGAAGGGCAGCGTGCGCTTCTTCCACATGTCCCACCACACGCTGCCTTGGCCGTCAATGGTGCCATTCTCACCTGCCCAGAACGCCGAGCTTTCAGTGTGAATCGTTCAGGTACCTGAGAACACTGCGTGACCGTACCAGCAAGAACCTGTGATGAAGACGTCTTGGAGACCATGGCCATGGATCAAGCTCATGTACCTCCCGCCAGGCAGCTCGCGCCCTCTCCCGTACGACGGCAGCGGGTCGATGAGCGGCCAGCTCGACGTGTCCTGCTCCAAGTCCAAGGATATGCGCAGGCTTAGTTCGATGGCCGTGGCGGGTGACCACGAGACGACGAGCTGGACAGAGGAAGCAAGAAGAAGAAGGGCAATGGCGGTACCTGGGTGGCGCGGATGACGGCGCCGCGGGCGAGGAAGAGCGTCATGTGGGAGGTGAGGTTGAAGGGGCCCGTGAGCCACACCCCGGGCGGCACGTACAGCAGCGAGCCGCCCCGCGCGCCACGGCGGCGCTCGATGCGCGCCACGGCGCGCGCGAACGCGCCCGTGTTGAGCGTCTGCCCGTCGCCGCGCCCACCGAAGCTGGCCAAGGACATCCACGCCCCGCGCCGCGGCGCCGACCCCGACCAGCACGTCTCCTGCGCCCCCGCCGACGGCAGCAGCAGTGCCACAAGCGCCGCCACGACGAGCAGGCGCACCGCCGGCGGCATTCCTCTTTCTTGGCGCGCGCAGGCGGGCAGCCTGCTGCGGTGGCGGTGAAGCGGGGAGGAGGCGACGAACAGGAGAGTACAAGGCGCAAAAGCTGCTGCGCCCCGGCTTCTGGGTGGATGTAAATGCGGTTGTTGTTTTGCCTGCAACTGCAATTGACAAGCTCACAGCGCCATGGATTGGGTCTGCCCTGGGTTGGTCCCTTGTGCAGCGCTTGAAGATGGCAGTGGCAATGGCACACTAGTGGTGACTGGACACTGGCACGGCAGCCAATTCTGTGTGCGTGATCTGGCGTCGGCCCCACCCCATGGTTTGTGTAGGATGTGTAGGATCCACAGCACAGTCGTCTCCTTCAGACTTCAAGTCCTGTCTGTCTAGTGACCTTAACCTCTATCTTTTCAAAGAAGGGTCTTTTGCGCCGTTGCCCCCTATTCTGGGACTCAATTACTCGTTTGCCTCCGTTTTTTGCGTTTTGCTCGTTTGCCCCTGTTTTTTGAAAACGAAGCCACTGCTTGCTCCTAATCCGTGAAGTGGACTTAACACCGTTAAGTCAAGGGTAAAAAGACTACAATGCCCTCAACATGAATACTAGTGTCAATTGCTCGTTTGCCCCTGTTTTGTTTTGACAGATTTACTTTGCACTTGTCAACAAGCAGATTTTTGTCCTCAATTAACCATAGTAATTATAGGGTTATTAGGAGTAATCTTTCTGTTATCCTCAATTAACCATAGTAGTTGTAGGATTATTAGGAGTAATCATTCTGTTTTTTACTTAATCATCTTTCTGATGTGTTCGGCCTCCCAAACCATAAAAGCACAAATTAGTAATAATGTATGTTTCAAAGTGAGACTATTTGAATGTAAAATCGAACAGAAAGCCTGAACAGTGATTAACAAAATCTAAGTAGTAATTACCAAAAAAATCAGGATTACACAAAGACACCCGCTCCTGGCAGTGATTACAACCACGGATTGCCATCCGCAATTTTCAACAGTATTTGACATATCAATCACATTAGCACGAAGATGATTGGTTCATGGGAAAATGAACAAAAATCCATCGCATAGAAATCCTAAGAGAACATGCTCGTTCACATGAACTCTTCACATCCACGGCGGCAACGAAGAAAGGGATGCTGGAGAGGAAGGGAGCCATGGCAGTGAAGATCCGCCAAGACCATGACGCCCCGTCTCGATCCGAGGTGGGAGAGGCAGCCACGGCTTGGTGCGGGAGCCTCCGCCTCCTCTGCTCGACGCCACCGGTGGGTGCTCCACGCCGCCCCATGGAGTGGATCTCCATCGACATCTGCAGGGAGGGCGTCGGTGTGGACGGCCGCCGCCGCTGCTAGCCTCGCGCCCGGCAGCGAGGACGCCCGCGCGAGCTCCTCCCGGGCAGCCGAGGCCTGGCCGCAGCCCGCGCGAGGCCGCGCAGTAGGCCCCCTCGCGACACCAAGGACCGGCCGCCCGCTCGCGAGGCCACGGCCCGGCTGCGAGCGCCGCGCGAGGCCGCCTCCCCGCTCGCGAGGGGAAGGCCCGGCCGTGAGCGCGCCGCGCGAGGCCGCCTCCCCGCCTGCGCTCGCCCAAGCCTTGGCTGCCTACTCGCCGCCCCCTAACCCTAGATTACCGCCGACGACCGAGCTCGGTACTGGAGGAAGAGAACGGGTCGACGCTCGGTAAGGGAGAAAGAGTCGGGTCGGAGGTAAAAGAGATAAGGGGTAAGAATGTCTTTTGTCCTTTTCTTTTCTTTTTTCTTTTTTTTTTTCAAGGCCAATATATGACATCATCTCACAGATGTTCAAAACAGGGGCAAACAGAGGTTTCATTTTAAAAAAACAGGGGCAAACGAGCAAAACGTAAAAAATGGGGGCAAACAAGTTATTAGGCTCCAGAATAGGGGCAGTAGAGCAAAAACCCCTTCAAAGAATCGAACTTTTTTTTTTCATGATGACTAAATTTATATAAAATGTTATCAACATTGACATGGTTTTTTTCATGATGACTAAATTTATATAGATGTTATAAACATTGACATTTTTTAATATATTTATTATAAAATTGTTTCATTATTAATTTAATGATGCTTATTAAACTTCATAAATGTTATTAGTATATATTGTGTGTGTGTATATATATTTGGTTATTTTTAAATGACTTCATAAATGTTAGTAGTATGCTTTTTTTTTGTGCATTCACGTCTTTACAGTTTAATACAGTACCAGTTTTCTTTCTGTGCAAGTGCAGACGTGCAGTGATGGTACCAGCAAATACATACACGTACAATGGCATACTACGTGGTCCGAACAGGAAGCCAAGCCAAACCATCGTGCCCCAACGGCCATTGCTTTCATGATCCAAACGCCATTACTGAAACCAAATCCGCCGTGCTGCTGGCACATTGCTGCATGTACCTGTACGGACCCGCTCAGATAGTTGCTCTGCTAAGCAACGCGATTAAAAAGCCCTTACTTCTTACTGTCCTTGCCTGGCTCATCGTGCCCACGCAAACAAGCAGCCGTATCATTCATGGTCTCGAATTTTTAAGCTACTAGTAACTATTACAAACTGTGAGTTACTTTAGCTTTTCAAGTTACATAGTTTTTTATAAGCATCTATTATGTCTAGATGCATAATTTTTTTTTCCAAGTCAAAACTACTTATGATTTCGAATTGACAAACTATATATTAGCTAATATTTTCAACATGAGATCCTAGCACATCTCGCCAAGCACTGAAAAGAGACTCTTACTGGTAACTGAGATATAGTTCCTCTCCAATCAACTCCAAAGAGACCGACGACCCTGGCTGGTGAGGCTGATGAGCATCAGGCCCTGCTAATGGCAAAAGGTCTCTACTGTCAACTACTGAGAAGGCTAAGGTGCACGGATGCCTATCGATCCGTAGTCCATGAAAATCAGTATCAGGCCTTGTTTAGATTGAGGTTGAAAAGTGAAAAGTTAGAATTTAACTCCCGCAGAAGACTTTCGTTTATTTGACAAATATTATGCCTCGTGATTTAAAACCAAACTGTGTAATTAGTTAAATTTTTACCCGTAGTCCAAAAATGATATGATGGTGATGTGAGTATCAGTAGGTAAATGAACCATGTGCCCCAGTTGCTGATGCCTGCAACCCTGCATCGTCCCAGCTGCAGATCTTGGCACCCTGTTGCTGATGCAGATCTTGGCACCCTGCTGCTGACTTGCTGCACGTGCCTCCGCCTCGCGCTTTGCCTCTGAAGACTTTTCGGCAGTGACCTCCACCACGTTTTCACTATCCCTTTTTTTTTTTGGACGTTGATCTGTAATAGTAAGCGCAGAAACATGCAGTGCACTGGAGGTATTAATAATAATGGACATGACTCATCTTCTGACGAATAGCATCATCTTCTGACAAATAGCATCTCCACGGGATGCCATCTATGTATCCTGCACTGCACATCAGCACATCCTACGGATCTTGCTCTGCAGAACATGATGGTTATTCAGCCAAAGCCCCAGTAGCCATCCCCAGTAGCCATCGTCTGGATCGGACCGGGAAGATCTCAAAATGGACCCATACCTTCACCTCACAGAATTAACTCTCATCACATTGATACAACAGCAACTACAAGTCTACAATAATGCAGTATAGGATGAACCAATGATAATCATGCAAATGGGCAGCACTGCCACCGGTAACCCTACGGACCGGAGAACCAAAATTAGGGGCATATATAGACAGGCAACGAACATGAACCAACTCCTTTTCTTAAGTACCAGCCGCGGGGGCCACCATGGATGGGGCCAGCAAAATCCGGCTCAAGGTAAAAAGGACCCCAACAACACGTATAACCAACAACAAATGGAATCAACTCTTGTCGCCTGGAGGCGGGGAGAGGGAATCGCCGCCGCCAGCGCTGATGCTCGGCTTGTCATGCTGGAACTTCACCACGATGCACGTGATGTTATCACCGCTCCCGCGGGAGAACGCGGTCTCTGTCAGCTTCCGAGCTGCTGCCTCTGGTTCCTCCTCCATTTTTACAAGTGCAACCGCATCCTGTGGGAACAAGATCAGACAGTCAGTCAAACATCATAAGGAGGATTAGGTGCACCATTAACAAGAAGCCAATAAGGAAACCACTCTAGGATTTTTTTTTTCTTGACACCAAGAAACCTGAATTTCATTTACAGCAAGGATTGTCACAGCAGTACATTCAAACAATAATAACGCACACAGTACCAACACCTCTGAGCACCAAGGGCTCTGCAGGTGAGGCAACACCGCAAAACCACCAAAAAAGCTACACGCTTAAACCAGCTCTACATAAAACACACTCAAAAATATCAATGCCAGCAGTTGAAAACAAGCTCAGATCCTATTGTTGTTCTGAAAACACACTAAGACACGAAAAATTTTGTTTCTGCAATGTGCAAACAATTACGGCCAAGGCAAAAAAAAAAAAAAAAAAAAAAATCCACTCAGACAAAAGGGGTTCATCAGTTGAATGCAATGTGGTACAGAGCCTGTACAAAATGTCAAAACGGTACGGCAAATTTATACAACTCAAGCAGAAAATTTATCAGTTAAATACAATAGGTGAAACCGCATCTTGGTTGAAGACGATGAAATCATTTGCCATTTGTCATGGAACATGCAATATGCATCCAAAGAGGCACAATAAAGATAATGTAAGAATACTGTCCAGCAGTACAAAAGACTTGCAAAGCAAGGGACAAAAAATGGAGAGCTGATGGTACAAGTTCCATTCACAACAAACTCCCTTCGTTTCACTCTATTTGTCGCATGCACACATAGACAGCATAATATTTCAAAGATGCCTAACAAAATCCAATCAAATTTATGCGCTTTTTGTACAATAGTAGTTACTCTAGCCAATACAACAAAGAATCACTCTAACTGGCAAGAATTTGCATAGCTTTTGTGCCTCTAGATATTATGCAAAATGGAGCTAGTAGAACATATAAATTGGTTGCTGCAAATGCTCAAATGCATCAAGGAAAAGAGCACAAAAAGAAGGGCAGGGGGTGTAAGGTGTTCATGAAAAGACAATGAAACCCTTGCTTATCAGGACATCACACACAATTACAATTACAATTACAATAATAATCTATAATTTTGTATTTCAGGCCATAGATCCATCTAAGCTCCAAAGGCCCAACAAAAGTTAGAATTATTCCACTACACAAATGCTCTTGAAGAAAGCGCAAACGAAGTGATATCCACTCCTCTGAATAGGTCAGAGATGTATATCACAAACTAACCTCGTTCGGAACCACATCCCACAGCCCATCACTAGCTATAATTAGGAACTCCAACTCATCATTTATTGCTTGTTCCTGACCAAAAAGAAAACATGAACTGATTAGGCCTGGAGTGCCACAGATTACATATAAGACATAAACATCAGTATTAAAATAAGGTGCAAGATCAAGTTACCTGAATCTCAGGGTCTGCAATAACAAATTGCTTTAAGAGACGGTTGCCAAATGCCCGAGACATCGCAAGTACGCCACCTACTCTCCAAGTTCCTGTAGAAGTCAACTTACCACTATAAGCGACAAGAATACAAGATCATGGCAAGGATCGTTTTGTTGAATCATGAAACATGTAAGTGTACTTGGTGTGGTTAGTGTAAACCTTACCAGCCCACATAACTATCCCACCAGCAGTCTCAATTCGTTTTCTCTCATCACTTCTGTTCGGCTTGTGATCTTCAGAGAGCGCAATAGCTGTGAAAAGGAGGCAACACGATGTTTTACAGAGAGTTGAAAAGACAACTACATCGATTATAGACAAGACCTGCCACAGCAATACAGATATCCCACGAATTCATGAGAAATAATGGTGCCTATGATACCATTAAGAACTACTCGCACCATTTTGAGTTTATCCATATTATGCTGTGTGAAACAGCTTGATACATGCCCAACAAGTGACCCACTTAGAAACCAAACACTGAATTGGTCAGTCTTCACAAAAATCACGTTCTCACAACCCAATTCGAGCAAAAAAATCATCCGCCCTAAGGCATGTAATTTTGATTTCATTTGTAATGTTTTATTGACAGTGACGTACTGAGCAACATGTTTCTCACAGATTTTTCAACTTTTTACACAACGACCAGCTTAGAAAACTTCATAAATCATACTGTAGTATCAGTCAGCATAAACTTAGTCCACAGTCACTGATGGTACTAAATATGCATTATGCAATGACTCATTTCTTAAATTTCTGAGACAGAAGATACTACATGCTGAGAAACTGGAAAATCAGCATAAACATAGTCCGTAGTCACTATACTAAATATGCAATGATTCATCTCTTAAATTTAGTACCATCTCTTAAATTTCAGATATCAGACTCTACATGCTGACAAACTGGAAACAGACAGCAATCACAAATACTCAATGAACCAAATCATTTTCATCTAAAAAGCAGATAATTTCCAAATAAAAGCACCTTTGCCAGCCTTTGATATAACAGCCCTTGAGTCTCCAACGTTTGCCACGTAAAGATGATCACCAACCATCACTGCTGTTGATGCCGTTGACCCATCATCTCTATGAGTATTCCTTTCAGCATCCAAAAAATCTGAATCGGTCTTTCTATATGTTTCACCTGCAGGTTGCCATTAATCAGGTGACAACTGGGTGACTTAATGGTCAATGGATAACTCAAAATATCATACTTATTGCTAATTTTGTATTTGTCATGAACTCTGGATGTTTCATGAGGTTGTCAAACAAGTGCTCCTTCAAATACTCAGCAGCACGTGAACCGCCATGACCTTCAAGAAAATAAATGATTTAGATACATGCACTAAGAGACAATAGGAAGTCTACAAGAACAAATCTCTAACCATCAAAAATTCGAAGAGATTTATTTGTTTATCATCAATTTTAGATGATTTTATATCATAGAAATCTTCCATGCTTGCCCTTTTTCCTCGAAAACTTGAATATCCACAATTCAGCGTTCCATCAACACTGTAAATCAGTCAAACATGAACATGACTTATTGTCAAAATGTTATTGACAAAAAAAATCACTTATAGGTTTTGATATATGGGTTAAAAACTAGCCAGTAATTATTAACAAATGGCTCCTTCTCGAACAGAAAAGCAAACTATACATACCAGTGTGTCTTATTGACAGAACCGACAAAATTCTACGGGAAGTGGGAACTTGATACTAAAAAAGGGCAACTTGATACTAAGAACGGACATTAATTTCTTACATACTAGTTGAGAAATTCATATTTCAAACAACAATATGGTCAGGATTTGGACAGGCATTTGTCATGATTATTACAGACTGAGGATTTTCATTATAAACAATAATGACTTATTTCTAATTTGTATTTTGTTGTCATGCATGCATGTAAAGTAAGATGTTGCCCACATGACATCTTAATTAATTTGCCTTTGTTAAGTCAGAAATCTCTTGAGCATGTTGTACTATGTCTCATAGAAACGAGGTCAATCAAGGATATGGATGGTGTACCAGCATCTCAGGGATACAGTATAAACAAAATCATGTTGTACCACATCTCTTTTCCCTCAACATACGAAAAGAGTGGTTGAGCTAGCATTTTAGATCAATCTGTGCTTTGACTTATGAAGAAAAAAGTGACGTATCAAATTCATAATTTGGTACGCAACAAGCATAATTTTAGTATGATATATAGCAGTTTCCTGTTTAATTTTGTTCCGACTGGCATAATGTGCTATAAACCAGCTAGCGGTCAACAGAACTTCAATAAATTATACTTATCAACATTTTTTTGGGTGCTGCTTTCTAATAGTGGCATGTCTGTACCGCACAATAAGATTACAATTTGGGAGCTCTCGCAAAACCTTCTGTAAGCTTGAGGTCATGTTGTACTGGAACTATGTGCAACTGTAAATATGGAAACCGATGTGATATTTATGCTTAAAAGGACCCACAGAGGATGCATTTTAACGGCGGTTGCTGCTCTTTCATATAAGGATTTAAAACAAGAAACTGTGAATTACTAATTTAGAAGTGGCCTATGGTTATAGCTGTTTTCTTACTTGCGTGTGACCATATTAAAATAAGCATTCGTTACGGTGGAATCTGTAAGCACACCATCTCATAAAAGCTAAAATTCAACAAGGAAAACCACCAAGCTACCATGCCAAATACAATTCCGGATAAGATGGTTCTCAGGAAGCTATGTGGAGAATGCGCATTGGACAAATATCTGAAACGTTAAAAGTGCCAACATCTATTTCATTTAGTGTGTTATAGACTATTCGTTCCTGTCCGCATGCGCGCTACACGGCAGATCTAAACTAAATGAACCAATGAGACCACCAATAGAATCGATCATCCATCCGAGACGTAAGCTGCAAAGACGGGCATTGGGTAGCGAGCGTTACCTCTTCCATCCACCGCTCATGTAGCCGACCTCATCGACCCTCTCCCGCTCCTTCTGCCTCTCCCTCTCCCTGTCCCTCTTCTCCTTCTCAGCCCTCTCCACATCCTGATCCATCTCCCTGGGCGCCTCTATAGCTAGCACGGCAGGAGCGGCGGCGGCCTCCTGCTTGCTCTCCTCTCGTGCCACCGCGACGGACGAGACCTCATCATCCTCGTCCGGATGGGGCTCCGACTCGGTGCCTCCCACAGCGACTGCGGGCTCAGGCGACACCTCCATTTCTCCGCCCTTCACCTCCATTTCGCCGCCCTCCACCTCCACCTCCATATCCTGCACGTCTGACGCCGGCGCGGACGACACCTCCACATCAGCGCCCTGCATCCCCGTCCCCGCGGACGAGGCCTGCTCCGCCTCTGCCTCCACCAACTCCGCCTCTTCCACCTCGCTGGCTCCCTCCTCCTCCTCCTCCTCCTCCTGCTCCTCGCCTTCCGGCACGGCGTGAGCAGGCGGCACCCCTCCGGGCTCCATCATCATCTTCCCCCCGGCACGGAACCGGCGGTGCTTCAAGGGGTGGCGCACGCCGAGGCGCTTGTCGTGCGGCGTCGTCGTCCTCGCCGTGGGCCCCCTCGCGCTGACCACCACCACCACCGGCGCGGGAGACGCCTCCGCCGCCGCCACCACCGATGTGCTCGCCGCCGCGGTCTCCTGGTGCTGGTGCTGGTCCTGGTCCTGGTCCTTCACGGCACCATCGCAAACCATCTACCTCGCGGCGGGCACAAAACCTAGCAGCAGGACGCCACCATGAGCTCCAGCATCAGATGCGAGCGAGCACGGCGCGCCGGGGCCAATGGGGGAGGATGGATGGAGCGCTCACCTGCGGGATCCGATCGGGCGTGTGCGGCGGCGGCCGGATCGGGGAGGCGGCGGATCTGCGCGCGATGGCCCTGGATTTGAGTGCGGTGGGCGTGAGCTGGAGGGGAGGAGAGGAGTGATCGGGGGAGGTGAGCCTGGAGATCGGATGAAGAAGAGACGAGAGAGGAGAAGACAGAAGCGCCCAGCACCACCTCCCACCCTCCTTCTCTTCTTTTCTTAAAAATATATTTTATATAAAATAAATATTTAAATACGAATACAGTTGTGATATAATTATTTTAATCGTTTTGTTTGAGCTAAACTAAGTATTTTATTTTCTGCTTTTTTTATGTGTGCGTGTTATGAAACATGTTGCCGGTTAACCTTTCCTCTCCGTCTCCCTCACGATCAACATAGTAGATGAAAGTAGAGCAGTAGGCTGAAGATGTAGGAGACTATTCTTTATTTCTCCGAATATTGATAATTACAACATGTAGCTCCCACGTATATAGTCGCCAAGGGCTAGAGTTTTAGTAAGAGCCCACATAAATACGGACTAGGATTAAGATTCTTCCTTCTCCTTTCCTTCAGGATGAAGTCCTTATGTTTTACAACACTCCCCTCAGGCGATTACCACGATATGCACATGCCTCTCAAAAACTCCATCCGAAAACCCAATGGGAAAAAACGGTTCTTGGAGAAAAGAGTACATCACATTCGTTAATTGTATTGCACATATTGTCTCATTAAAAACCTTGTGTGAGAAACCTTCGAGTAAAAACTCACATAGGAAAAAAAGAGTACAACATTTAACCTTCTTGGTTATATATTCTTCGAGTATATTTTATTCTTCGTGAATAGATATTGATCTTCATGATTGTTGACGGTTGTTAATGATCAATTTTATATGTCAACCGAGAGAAAGAGGGGTATAATCATTTTCACCACCATAGACTTAGGGTTTAAAGCGTATTCCACGAGTTTTGGTGAATATGTGTTTTCGCGAGGGGATTATCAAGGAAAACATCCAAGGAGGCCCACATGTCATGATCATGATTACATAGAGAGAAAGACCGAACGGGTAAAATTGTATACTCTAGAAGACTCCGAGAAAGCAAACCCCGGAAGCGGGGACCCACAGCGAGTGGTGGGCCGGCCGACTCCCTCCTTGGGTCGGCCGATCGCCCACCTCCACCAATCGGTGGAGGCTCGCGGATCCTGCCTCCACCGACCTTGAGGAGCAATAATTATCGTCCGTTTAGGTCGGTTTGATCCGATGGTCGTGGTGCATCCTAGGGGGCTATATATTCGAGCCCCCGGCCCCTCGGCTAAACCCTAATTCATTCTAGAATTCATTATTGAGAGGTAGCCATCTCAAAGCCGGGGTTAGAGAGAGATCTCCACCGAGAGAATTAGAATAGCTACTCTAGATCTTCAAGTTCTACATAGGTTTAGACTAGATAGAGGAAGAATCGGGCGCTTGTGCTCGGAATTCCGGATCTTCATCATCGTAATTGGTATTATCTTGTATCTATTCTTGTGACTTTATTCTAAACATCATTATGTTTCTATTTATTATGTTCCTAGTTTATTCTAGTTCTACATTTGATATGGTTATGATTGGTAATAAGTTTATGTATATGTTTGCAAAGCGCTTAGCTCTCTTCCTAGGGAGGGTTAGGTGGTAGATTTCATGTAAGCATGGTGCTTAGATGCCGTTTACACCGCAAATGCACCCTATTGGCCGGGTTGTGTGGTAGATCGCGAAGTGACGGGTTCGTTGAGTCCTTTGTATTCCATCCCCGTTGGTAGGTCTAGCAGAACCAAAGTTGCGTAGTAAGTCTGCTATGTCTTGGCTTGTTATAGCAATGATCCTTATACATAGATGAAAAGTCTTTTGTCTTGTATATGATAGTGTAGAGATGGAGTAGATGAATGACTTAGTAGATTAGAACCTACATAGGATTTATGTTTCTTGCACTAATCAGACGTCAACCTACTTTTTGTGAGTAGTCTATATCTAATCTCTGTGTGATTTATACCCTGAGCTTATTACTCTATATTACCTTATTTATCATGGTTTACCCCTCTGCCAAAGTATGTGACTGTGCAATCAATCACTCATAAGTAGTCGTGTTTAGCAAGTTCATCTCACTGTTTAAGTCCGTAGTTCTTTCCTTTGAGCTAAATATAAATAACGATACCGGAATACTTCCGGTAAAATGCTACGATGGTGTATTATCCGTTCGCTGCAGATCCCATATTTTTCTTGATTAGAGGAGCAGTTTCTATACCAACACTTCTCGGGCGCCATGCTAGGGATGACAACTTAGCGTGAGTGGTGTTAGAGGTGTCAACAAGCATTTTTGGCGCCGTTGCCGGGGAACGGAATAAACTTTTAGAGAAAAATTGCTTAAGCGAGATACTTAGAAAATGAGTGATTGTCACTAGTCACCTCTACTTTGGCGGGTTCACCCCTGTTGTTTTTCTTTGTCTATATTTTATACGGGGTATTAGCGGATTGAATCGATTCATTCAAAACTCTCGATCATCGTAGTCGGTTCAATCAAGAAGGAAGCTAGTCACCAATCAAGATGGTGAGAAGAACTTGCGGAGTTTCTCACGCCCCAACAATAGAGAACATCCCACCTTGGTCCAAGCAATACACAATAATATGGAGTTTGAGATCAAGCCAAGTCTCATCAACATGGTGCAAGCTATCCAATTCAGTGGAAAGGTACATGAAGATGCAAGTACACATCTACAGGACTTCATGGAGATTGGAAATACCATCGCCATAGATGGAGTTAAAGAAGACCTCATACTTCTTCGTCTCTTTCCATTCTCACTAGTGGGAAGAGCGAAGCAGTGGTTCTATGCCAATAAAGAAGATATCAATACATGGGCGAAGTGTTCCAAGGCCTTTCTAGCAAAATTCTTCCGATAGGCAAAACCAATGCCTTAAGAGGAAGGATTACCAACTTCCAACAACAAGACGGAGACCATGTCGAAGCATGGGAGCGTTTGCAAGGATATATCCAAGATTGTCCCCATCATGGAATGGAAGAATGGTTACTCATGCAAGGTTTCTATCACGGATTAACTCCGAAGACGCGTGAGCACCTAGATGCAACTTTGAAGGATCATTTTTATCACTCACTCTTGGAAGAGCTAAAAGACTCATGGAGAAGATAGCGAGATAATCAAAGTGGTCCCAAGACAACATTCAAGATTGTCACCGAGTGAAGAAGCAATAGAAGAAGTGAATGCATTATCAACCAAGATGGATACCTTACTCCATTGGCTTGACCGAGAGGGCCAAGTACAAGGAAGATCAAAGAGCAATTGAAGCAACGTATAAGCAAAATTCAAGTCCCATCGTGAGAAAGGTTCCACATTGGGTGCAATCATCGACTAACCAAGGTACACGGTCGGAGGTAATTATGCAAAGCAACCTACTTTGAGAGAGTTAGTTCTACAACGGTCCAAGATCAACTCATCTATGGAGGATAGGCTTGCCGCTAATGACAAAATCTTGGAAAATTTAAGCATTAAAATGGATAGTTTCTCTCGCCATTAATGACCAATTAGAGTTCAATAAGAAGATAGAAGAAAAGATAGCAAAGTTGGCCATTGCATTGCTGTTGCCACTAACCCCGAAAGTGAGATCTATTACTACAAGAAGAGGGAGTTCCACTAGAGATCCTCCCTATCCAAAAGGAGCAAGAAGGCCATCCGTGCTACCACCGCGAGAAGCGAGAAGAAGAGAACTTCCAACTCGAGTTAGAAGTATTACCACAAGAATCAAGTACAAAAGCCAGTACAAGAGCCAGTACAAGATCAGGAAGCAAGACAACAATTTCGAGATACAAACTACTTACCATTCCCTCGAAGGAAGAGAGTACCACAACAGACAGATGAGCAGTTTGGTAAGTTCGTGGAGGTAATTCAAAAGTTGTATGTCAATATACCTCTGCTGGATGCCATACAGTCCCCACTTATGCCAAGTACATAAGAGATATTCTTAACAAGAAGAGACCACCGCCATCCAATAAAGTGATCAAGCTAACAGAAGAATGTAGTGCGGCCATCCTCAACCAACTACCGAAAAGAAGAAAGATCCAGGATGTCCCACTATCGTCGCACAATTGGAGATCAATATTTCAATAATGCACTCGTGATCTTGGAGCAAGTGTCGGTGTGATGCCCGCAAAGAAGTCTACTACAAGCTCAACCACACCGCACTTGAGCCAACATCAATGTGTCAACAACTAGCCGATCAATCGGTTCGTTATCCATTGGGCATTCTTGAAAACATTCCGATCAAGATAAGAGAGTTCTTCGTGCCGGTAGACTTTGTAGTACTTGGATATGCATCCAGACTCAAAAGTGTCACTCATCCTTGGAAGACCTTTCTTGAGCACCGCCAATGCACACATTGATGTCGGGAAGGGAGAAATCAAGTTCACTATAAATGGGCAAGAAGAGCAATTCGCATTCAAGTCGAAACAAGAGCTCAACAAATTCGCGAAGATGGTAGAAGAAGATCGACAAGTACAACCACCGAGAGACAGAGGATGCATCTTTGGGATCATCGAGTGGAATAAATATTTTGAAAGGTCCAATTCGGAGGACTTTAAAAAACCGAATCCTCGCCGGAAGGTAACTCGGTATTTATCCGCGTTTTAAAATTGCATCTCTTATAATTTTCTTAGGCATATTTATTTCTAGCATTGCATTATAAAATTCTACGCCCCATATAAATAATTTTACGGTGTGTGACAACCCGTCAAAAATATTTTATCGTGGTGGCACAAAAATCTATCAATTCATGCATTTAAATTAGTTTACCTTCATTTAAATTTCTGCATTGTTTATAATTTTTATCATGGCATTTAGTGCTTGGTGGGTCCCTCACCATGGGTCCCACATGTCATAGACTTCACCTCACATACATCAAATCACATAATTTCATCCACTTCCACTCACCTCCACTATCCTCTCTTTTCCACCGCCAAAACCACTCAACCGACCAAAGTTTCTGGATGGAGGAAAGATCACGCAATGGCATGCGAAGTGGCAGCCATGTTGGCCACCCTGGGTGGGCGGCCGACCCCACCATTGGGGCGGCCGACTCTCCCCCTCCTCCTCTATAAATAGGCCTCCTCCCATGGCTTCCTTGCACCACCCACATTCCAGAATTTTAGCCAAACCTTCGCTCTCGACTTCGTGTTTCCGGAGAAAGTTAGAGAGAAGAGGAGAAGAGTAGGAAGAGAGAAGAGGTGAGAGAGTGAGCAAGAGTTTAGTAGCAAATGAAGGGAAGGGATAGTGCTGAGTAGATGATCACAAAAAATTAGTGGAGATGCTGTCCAAATAAGATAAAGAAAATCTAAAATCAAGGGGAGGTTCTGTCAAATTCAAGACCTGAAGTTTAGAACTTTTGTCATGAAGAACGACTAACCCTTGGACCGCTGACTCTGGACGGCTAACCACTAACCTTGTGCTAATCCTTCTCTCCACTAGTGTTTGTTTTTGTTTGTTTTGAGATACTTGCGGGATGAAGGGCGTTTTGCGGGGATCTCGGGAACCTTCGAAAAATCGGGACAAGAAGTGCATCCCGCGAACTCGTGGCTGGTTCCGACATGAGTGTCGACCCACCACGAAGCACCCGTAGCAACACCTCGCACCACCACCAAAGCATCTCGGAGAGTCCTCATGAGAACATCCGACCTCGCCCGAGAAGCGCCCAGGAGAAGGAGATATACAAGAAGCTCAAGAACAAGCGTTTCATCCACACGCCGATCATCGATCCGACACTTCGCTAGAGACGGTATGGCTCAAGAATTCGATACAATTTTTCCACTAGTTGGTTGGACTTCCTTTGCAAACCTCACCGAGAAGGGGATTAGGCTTTTGACCATAGAATTCCTTAGCACCCTTCGATACACGGACAATGGAGTTTATTTTAGAATGTTTGCTCTCGGAATATTCCGTCTCTTGGAGAACCCTTAGTGACCTCCTAGGTTTCCCTCAAGATGCCCTCATAGATTTAAATGCGGCACTAGGTGATTTTGATGCACATAGGTTTTGGAGCAAAGCATTTCTAGAGCACCGTATCACTTAGCGCACCGCACCATGGACATAGAGCATCCTACGCTTAGATTTTTGCATCGTTGGATAGGAGCCACCTTTTTCCCACGATACGACGAAAGCAAGATCGAATAGCCGACTTGTAGTTCCGTACGCGGTTTGTCAAGAAACGAAAGTGTCTCCCGTCCACCTCCTAGTGAACCATTGGATGAGTGTCCCCGGTTACAAAGTAGGAAGTGTGGCCATTTGCTCGCTTATCACTCGCATTGCCACAAGCTTGAAGTTATTAGAGGGAGCTACTTTTGAGTACATTGAACATCATAGAGAATTTTATGACCTCTACACTTTTGGCCAAGGTCACTTATCAAGAAAGTGAATGATGTTTATTATGCAAAATATGGTGAAGTCTGCGATCCGGTTACCTAACCCGAACTGGCTTTGTATTATGTGCAAAACTATCATGTTGAGTTGCGGCGGAACCGGTGAATGAGAGAGCACCTCGAAGAGTTCGCTCGGAGAGGGTGACAGAAATCGTGAACAGTTTGGCGTGGTGCCGAAACCGCCCGAGAAGAACCAAGACATGCCGGTTTCAATGAGTGGAATGTACCTCAAGCACCACTCACTAAACTCATGGGTGTACCCACCACAAAGCCAACCACATCAACCATTCTATGGTTACTACCCACCATACAACACCCCGGGAACATCGAGCCGGGACCATCGAGCCGGGACCCTCACAAACCCACCAAGATACTCTTATGACCCCTTTAGTACCACTGATGAAGAAGAAGAACCCCACCAAAACTTTGAGCCACGTCGCCACTCCGATGCCACCGGTTTCATTTTCACCCAGCAGCACTATGATGAACAAATAGCCTTCCAGCACAACACCACTGCCACTCTGAATCGCCATGATCAGAGATGGAACGACCAGCTCCAATGGAACCAGAACACCACCCAGACACTGGGCACCATTCAAGAGAGCCAGGAAGAAGCCGCCTCCATGTTGCATAGCTTGGTGGACTGTTGCACATCAACTATCCACCACCACCGCCACAAGATTAGCTTGGGGAGGACCCCCATTATCAAGATAAGTATTTCTTTCTTTTGTTTCAGTTTGTTTGTTTTCAGTTTGTTTGTTCTTCAGTATGTTTCTAAAAAAAAAAATCAGAAAAACCTAGAAAAACCCAATAAAAATTTGCTTGCTGTTTCAAGAGTTTGCTTAGTTTGCTTTGTTTAAAGTTTGTCTTAAGATGAAAACCAAATAAAAAGAGTGTGCAAGTTTGTTTTCAATTCAGTTTGCTATAAATAAAATTGTGTAGACTTGAGGATTTGCATGATGGAAATGATGAATAGTTGCTCTACTCTAATTCTTTGCAAGTACCTAGCTTTAAATTTGAGTTCTCCCAAGATTTGGATACACTGTTTGACAACTGGATTTACTCTACATCTTAAACCTGTGGGAGCATATGCTTAAACTAAGTCTAAGTAGTTGACGGACATGATATGATGATAGTCGAGAAATTTCTTGTTCATTGTGTTCCAAAGTGCCACTAAATTCGGAGATTTGTTTGTGAAAATTATAAATGATTCATGATGAGTTCCTTATATGATGAGAGAGTTAAAATTCCTACCACGACCAAAATCGATCATTAGAATAGGAAGCCTCCTCATTTGTTTTGGGCTCGTCTTTGTCATTTGTGTTGTATCCTTATGAACTCATCATACAGCTAAATCCTGGTTTCACACACTCACATTCACCCCTGCTACTTCTACCCTGGAAGTACGTACCACATAAAGCCTATTATCATCCATTGAAATTGTTCTACTCTTACACTGAGAGTGAACACCCAAAAATATCCCCCTGTTCATTTGCTAGCCACTTATCCAAATCAATGCTCCAAGTGTTCCAGTTGTTCCCAATGAGAAGTTGTTAAGATTGAGAAGTGTTCCATTCAAGAAGTATTTCATTCCTTTTTGGGCTGCAAGAATTGTAAAAAAAAAAAGAGAGAGAAGGGAAAAGAAAAGAAAGAAAGATTTATGAGCCCAGTTATTGTCAAATTTTCAAAAGTTCAAGTTTTCAAAGTTCTAAGAAGTTCAAGCGTTGAAGAAGTTCCAAGTTTCATCCAAATAAAGGAGCATTGATAATTCCTTTGTGCACCCCTTCTCCTCCCACAAATATTTCTCTCTATTTTATATATCATCCACATATAAAACCACACATGCACACACCGATTGGTTGTATGTTGAGTTCCTTCGGATCCATGGTTTGATCATGCTAATGCATTAGTTCTCCACACCTATGAGCTCCACATAAGCCTTTATTAGAGTAGGGTGAGAGAGAGAGAGTGAAGGCTCATCTATATATGCCTTGAACCAAAAATACCACATATTCTGAGAGTAAGAGAGAAGGCATATCTCCTTTCAATGCCTTAGAGAGGATCCAAAAATACCACATATTGAGAGACTTGAAAGGGTTGTATTAAGGAACTCTGAGTTTTATTGAAAATCTTGTAAAAACTCCAGAACAGAGGTGGAACAACAGAGCATGAGACAACAGTGCTTGACTTAATTGTTCTGTCTTTTAACTACTCAAGACCCAAGTGCAGGTAAAAGTCCCATGGTTGAAAGAAACATGAGTAAGTTTGGAAGTTATGATAGTTCACTCTAGTCAGGGATGAATTCTTGTTTAGAGCATGTGTGTTTGTTAAGCATGAAAGCATTGCGGCAACTCCGATCCATCTTTCGTAGCTATTTGCTCGGGGACGAGCAAAGGGTAAGCTTGGGGGAGTTTGTTGACGGTTGTTAATGATCAATTTTATATGTCAACCGAGAGAGAGAAAGAGGGGTATAATCTGTTCACCACCATAGACTTAGGGTTTAAAGCGACAGATTCCACGAGTTTTGGTGAATATGTGTTTTGCGGGGGATTATCGGGAAAACATCCAAGGAGGCCCACATGTCATGATTACATAGAGAGAAAGACCGAACGGGTAAAATTGTATACTCTAGAAGACTCCGAAGGCAAACCACAGGCGGGGACCCACTGGGCAGTGGTGGGTCGGCCGGCTCCCTCCTTGGGTCGGCCGATTGCCCACCTCCACCAATCGGGTGGAGGCTCGCGGATCCGCCTCCACCGGCCTTGAGGAGCAATAATTATCGTCCGTTTAGGTCGGTTTGATCCGATAATTTTGTGGTGCATCCTAGGGGGCTATATATTCGAGCCCACGGCCCCTGGCTAAACCCTAATTCATTCTAGAATTCATTATTCGAGGTAGCCATCGGCAAAGCCGGGGTTTAGAGAGAGATCTCCACCGAGAGAATTAGAATAGCTACTCTAGATCTTCAAGTTCTACATAGGTTTAGACTAGATAGAGGAAGAATCGGGCGCTTGTGCTCGAGAATTCCGGATCTTCATCATCGAATTGGTATTATCTTGTATCTATTCTTGTGACTTTATTCTAAACATCATTATGTTTCTATTTATTATGTTCCTAGTTTATTCTAGTTCTACATTTGATATGGTTATGATTGGTAATAAGTTTATGTATATGTTTGCAAAGCGCTTAGCTCTCTTCTAGGGAGGGTTAGGTGGTAGATTTCATGTAAGCATGGTGCTTAGATGCCGTTTACTGCAAATGCACCCTATTGGCCGGGTTGTGTGGTAGATCGCGGAAGTGACGGTTCCGTTGAGTCCTTTGTATTCCATCCCCTGTTGGTAGGTCTAGCGAGAACCAAAGTTGCGTAGTAAGTCCGCTATGTCTTGGCTTGTTATAGCAATGATCCTTATACATAGATGAAAAGTCTTTTGTCTTGTATATGATAGTGTAGAGATGGAGTAGATGAATGACTTAGTAGATTAGAACCTACATAGGATTTATGTTTCTTGCACTAATCGAGACGTCAACCTACTTTTTGTGAGTAGTCTATATCTAATCTCTGTGTGATTTATACCCGAGCTTATTACTCTATATTCCCTTATTTATCATGGTTTACCCCTTGCCAAAGTATGTGATTTGTGCAATCAATCACTCATAAGTAGTCGTGTTTAGCAAGTTCATCTCTTTGTTTAAGTCCGTAGTTCTTTCCTTTGAGCTAAATATAAATAACGATACTGGAATACTTCTGGTAAAATGCTACGATGGTGTATTATCTTGGCTTGCGAGATCCCATATTTTTCTTGATTAGAGGAGCAGTTTCTATACCAACACTTCGGCGCCATGTTAGGGATGACAACTTAGCGTGAGTGGTGTTAGAGGTGTCAACAATGATCTATGCATAAACTTTCATGTTTTAGCAAATAGGATCTACTTGATCTTTATAATTCTAGTGGTTTCAATTATCTTCAAGATAAATTGAATAAAATTGCTCCTCCTAATGAAGCCATCTTTTGAATTTTATTATTCAAACCACACTTTTAAAAAGTTGGCTCATAATTCTTCTATGAATTATATGGGTATAACAAAGAGCAATATGCTTCATGCATAAATAACTACTTATTAGTTGTGCAAAACAAATAAAAATTTACGCTTCGGGGTAAAATATCCTTTCGAGAGGATGATGGGGATAAATAAATTACAATATTCAATATCTTCTAAATAGTGTCAAACTCTTACAAGAGTTTCATTAATAATTCTCTCATAGTGGATTTTTAAACTTACAAATCTTCAGGATTTTGATTGTACCACTAAGTGATAAATCCAGCCTTGCATTTGGCATTTAGGGGATAATTCAAATGCCAAATCACCATTATTCTCATACCTTCTATGGTATTTAGAGGATATCAATATTTTTATTGCTTAGCTTTACACTTTACGAATGTTTGTATGACACCTTCATGGTGTTTAAAATTCCTCATTTTTTTTTCTCTCGGGTCTATATTCACTTCGGGGATAAATGGTGTTTCTTCAAGAATTGACTAGTAAATCCTTCATGGATTACTTATTTCAAGGATGTTCTCACTTTACTATAAGAGAGATTATTAAGTGATATACACAATGACATAGTGTTATTCACTATATAGTTATTCGATGACTATTCCTTCTAGGATATACTCTTCTAGAGTCTTTAATATTCATTCATGAATATATTCAACCTTAGACTTCATAATACTTGTATGAGATTTATTTTTCATATGTTGTGTTTTATATTCTTCGGGAATTATATGGATTTTTAGAATCCACATACTACGCATATTCCATATTCATTCAATTTTATTTGCGGAGATATAGCAGAACATGTATTTCTTCTTAGTAGGAGATTCATCCTCAATTGCATTTCTTCAACGACCCAATATAATCGCTACAAGCGACTTTGCCATGGACTTTGTTTTCGGATCCGGGTTCTCATAAGAGAAACATTTGCAATTATAGAGGTAGCGTTGTCGACAACTATTATTTTCTCCCAATATTCTCATAATATGAGATTATTCTTTCTTTGTTATTCCCCAAAAACAAGAGGTACTTTATTGTTCTGCATATCAACACCAATGATGTGCGCACTTAGTGTGTTGGATTCCATCTTCACGATGATCCTCTTCATGAGGTGCTCAACCTTATTCATGAGGTGTTCTCTTCATGAGAATGGAGGAGTTTTATTTTATTTCTATTCAATAAGTATACATTAAAACTATAATCCGTAGGCGTCCCCATAGATTGTAGCTTGATAGTATACAATAATTAGTTTACTACTAGTAAACAAAACTTCTGGTTTATAACTTCAAGTTACTCCTCGATTTCAATATCGGCATATGCTCCGCTTCATGCTTCACAAGAGCATTAGTCAAACTAATAGTTGACTTAGTGTGTGATAATATTCTGCTTCAAGCTTCAAGGAATATTTTCTCTAGATCATTTTCCTTCTGTGGAAATAATATTTGGCATTTAAAATAGGCCCTCTCTCCCCTAATGCCAATATTAGATCTTTAATAGCATACTTCAAAATAATCCCCTACGATGGGCTTATAACAGTTCATGTATGTCCGTCTACAAGCGGAGGCCCATCTATGTATGCTATGATGAAACTTTATGGGAAATATTCACACACATTTAAACATGGGGGTTATTCTATATTAGATGCGGTGAGCTAGAACACATGTAGTGCATTTAAGAACTCGGGGACGTTCTCCCCGATCGCACATATCATAGTTTATAAACTATTATTTCATTGTCTAGCTTCTTTATTATTTAGCCAAAATAATTGATCCACAAGTACTCATACATTAAAAAAATGGACCATATACTTCAAATATATAAAATACGCAACATCCAATTCACATGGAATTTCTTCTAGAATTTTCTAATTGCCATTAATGCAAAATTCTCTTGATACCTTTTCTTCATAAATCCCAAATCATCGTAAATATATTATCCATCATATTATATCCACAATTATTCATTCAATCAATTGAGTTAGTCTCCATTGAGCAAACATATTAACTTACTCCCTCTGATCTTAGGCTACATGGCCATAGACCAATCTTTTGCTTATGCATGCAATGCATTGAAAGCAACATATTTCTTAGTTCAACAAGAACCATTGGACATAGCATGCTAGCTAGTCAATTTAATTATAGGGGGTGTAAATGTAGCTACTAGCTACAACCATAGCTTCTATGCTAATATTCATGCAAGAGAGTAGGTAGTTTAGCTCAATGAGATAACAAAAATAGTAATACACATGCATGTATGTAATGTGAAATGTTGGTATTCGGTCCAACGTAGTAGATAACAATAAAAATGCAAAGCTACAAGCTTACTTGCAATTAGTATAGTAGAGAAAGTTAACTCGGCCGGAAGGGACACGGGCAAAACTTCAAGTCTTGATACATGCACTTAAAGATAGATTTGGGAAGGCTATGCCTATTAAATATATATTACCCACATTTTCTTATGCCTTTACCCAAAATTTCTCCCCCCTCATGCCATAATTACTTCAAGTAGTTATATACTTCTTGCATCATCTATGAATGATCACTTCTAATGATCCGTAGAATCCAATCATACTTCTAGTATTCATTGGTTATGGCATAAAATTCACATATATAGGGTAGAATAAAACTTCTAGTTCTTGGGCTAAAAAATATTAAATACTTAGTTTTAGGATTATCTTGTTTCTTGGCTAAATTTGTCCTTCTAGGAGCAATTCATATGCAAGTATAGTCCAATTGTTCATGTGCTTCTAGCAAGTTCAGTTTTCATTCTACCTAAATGGTAGTAGTGCACAAAAAAACTAACCTTCATGGTTAATTGAGACTTTATGGATAAAATAATGCGAAACTTATTTAGATAGGCAATACAGCAATTGTTTATATGTGAAACATATAAAACTAATTTATTCCATGAGAAATTATCACTTGTTACTTCATGTAACAATTGCAACTAAGAATATCAAATATTTCATATTAGTCTTCAAGCTAATAAATTAACCATCAATCACTTAATCCAACGGGAATTAAAACTTAATGCACCATTGCCACTACTATTAATGCTTCGGGATATGAATTCAAAAGAAACAAATCTATAAGCAAATGATTTAAATTCTTTAAAAGTTCTCATATGTCTTAGCTTCAAGCGCTTGACATTTAGTAGCTTCATGCTTGCTCGATCTCCTTCTAGGAGTATGATATATGCAAGTCACATATTCAAAGTTATTACAATTAATAATATCCTGGTTTATAAAGCTGTCTAAAAATTCAACTCAATTTCTATTTTGAGTAATGGTAAATTTAAATACTTCATGTATTATATTGCTCTGTGATATTCTATACACAAGAGATAATTCTTCGAGAATATACATTTATAAAATCTTATTTACCATCTTGTCTTCTAGACATTTAGCACAAAGCTTCAAGCTATTGTTTATAGAGCAGCATTATACCTCAAAGTATAGGCGTACAAGGTTGAAAATTCAACTTTCAGTGCAATATGATATAATCATAATTTGAGATATTACTTATGCAGTGAGTTCCACAATGCCTTTTTGTTACTTCTCTTGGCCATATACTCATTCTAGAGTTTACAACACTTCAATGGTAGTCAAATATCCTTCATGGATTTAATATAACCGTAACAAATAATTATGCCATTCAAGGCAAGTTCAGGATATTCTTTCTTCATGAAAGTATTGTATATATCATAAAATCATGTGTATATAGGTTTACTGCGTGTAAACAAGTAGTAATAAGGTGCAAAAGGTAGTGGATGGTTATTCAAAATATTCTTAGAAGCATCCTAGCATTTCAGGATCGTGGTATATATAGATTTTCAGAATTTATACCAATCATTCATTTATCCCAAAATTCATTATGCTAGGAAAAGCAAGTATGAGCCTCTCAAAGATGAAGTCTAAGGTGCGAGGATTCGGAGAGCTCATATATCTTATACCATGTAGAATGAACGGATATTTGGTATTAATTCATAATGATATTGCGCTAGTATTTTCAAAACAGAGAAAAAAAACTAGGCAAAATAACGATATAAAAACATATATATATACTGTTGATATGCATAAACATAGGGTCTAGCCGGCCCGATTTCTTTCTTTGAACTAAAAATTCACCACTCTGTATACTTTACTAGTGGGTTGACTTTAGGTCCAGTATGTTTTAATATTTCCCTTCAGTCCATGCATGTATGCTTGGCTTCATGTTCCAACTACACACGCCATCTTGTTTGTTGCCTTGTGCACACATTTAACGATGGGATGCTACCCACATGGAGCTACAAGCATCCGAGAGCTAGTCCGAAGACAAAACATGCGTCCATACAGGGGCACGTCTCGTGTGCACAAACGGTGGAGTGAGGTAGCGGCGTGCAGGCCACAGTCCAGGGCACCAAAGAATACAATAGTTTTGGTGGCCGCAAGATACGGTTGTGAGCTACAAGCGTCACAAGGCGTGAATACTAGCTTCGAGCCATGGCAATAGCAGTCGTACGTGACCGACACAGACTATGAGTTGCATACAACGCGATAATGGACATCGATTCGGTGATGGTATGTACACGATGACCTTGACTAGTACGGTTCCTCGTACTAATAGGACTATCATCAGAATCGCCTCTGATCGATCTCCTGGCCGATGTGGCAACAGATGATGGGCGCGGCCATGCAGCGAGACGCCAAGACACACAAGCGCGTGTAGGCGCAATATGTTGACGATGGGTGCATCGGCGTTCAGGCCGAGAGGAATAATGACGCTCAGGACGATAGGGGTGGTGGCAGCTATATACATGCCATGATCACGAGTCCACGAGCTCATATCTTAGCTTGACACGTCATGATGATGCTAAGGTGTTTTTCCCCTTTTAATTAATGCTAGATTTAACTCATGTAAACACTAGTACAAAACTGCAGGTGTTGTACGTGTATATGCATATATTTATTCTTATATGTGCGGGTGTACTTCAAGTACACAAATCCACGTACTCCGTGTATGTTAATCGGAAGAAAGGAAAAATAATTGCCCCAGCGTGCATGAAGGCAAAGACAAACATAATCTGCAAGATTTGATTCTTTCATACCTTTAAAGGATGCCAATTGATCTACGTCACGTGCCGCGTAGGGCAGTGGTTGGTAGATACATACCGCGTAGGGCGTTTGACATTGTCGTAGACCTGTCTGCTTGATGACGATGGTACATGTCGATGCCGTGCAGATTAGTAGCAGGTAGAGGTAGCAGATCCGTTCCGCTAACACCATCGGGGATGTCGACGTCGACGAAGTAGTCGCACCAGGGACGTCGCCGTCAAAGACCTGCGGCGGCTTCAACGGCGATGTCGACGAAGAGCTTGTCGTGCTGCTAACGTGTTATGAAACATGTTGCCAGCGGTTAGGACCTTCCCCTCTCCGTCTCTCACGATCAACATAGTAGATGAAAGTAGAACAAGTAGACACAAGATGTAGGGAGACTATTCTTTATTTCTCTGAATATTGATAATTACAACATAGAGCTCCCACGTATATATAGTCGCGCGTAGGTGCAGAGTTTTGGTAAGAGCCCACATACATACGGACTAGGATTAGGATTCTTCCTTCTCCTTTCCTTCTAGGATATTACAACAGTGCGTACGTGGCTCGAGGAGTGAGCACCTGGGACTTGGGCGACGGGTGGGGTGTGGGTGATTCGGGACTGACGTGTGGGGCTGTAAGGCATTGGGCCCAGGTGTAATGGACACAGTAGTACTGCGTTTGGTTCAGTGCGTGAGGGCGGCGTGGCTGGGGTGGGTTGTCCACGGGATCCGCGGCGCCTGCTGGAGCTGGAGGCGTCTAGGGGTGAATTGTGTGGGCCGGGATTTATGGTTGGGCCATATGTCAGGAATGCCGGGCACGGCCCAACTGCACAGGGTACTGTTGCGTCATGTGTGGGGTCAGCCTGTCAGTTTCTGCCTGATTTTTTTCTCCATGAAGAAACATTGTCTTTATCTTTAGAGAAGAGAAGAGAAGGCTTGGTGATTTTACCTTAGAAATCTTGAGAATAAAAAATTGCTAGCTGCTTACTTTTTGTGCTCAGCTGATTTCGGTTGTTTCAGTAATGTTCTATGAGAGAGAATAAGCCACAATACAAAATAAACAGGAACTTAAATGAAAGTTGTGGACAAAAATCGGGTTGACCTTTGAAATGTAAACGGATGGCAGCATGAATCATGATGATCCGAACTATTCGACGAATCTTTTGGCTAACATTTTAATACCGACTCTGAACTCATGTGCACGGGTGGTAGTTTCTATTTCGTCCTCTTGGTTAACTTCATCCAGCAAGTTGTTGCCGCAAACTGAATTTTTTATGACAAATAATTGGTCTGCCACGTCACACGTGACATTGTTTAATTTGACATGTCTTTCATGCGGATCAGAAAAAAAAACGAATGACACATCTGTTTTGGAGCAATGGATGTTTCTCTCTCTCCTCGTCAGGCGAAAGCAAGAATCCTGACTGAATGCCAATCTTTCTCATTCACCTCTTCCTACATTTTCTTCATGTTTTCTATCTTCATCCCTAATCAGTTGCGTCCGCAACAGCACCGAAACAAGCCCCTTCAATGGTGTATGTATCCTATAGAATAGCTTGAGCCTTGTCCTGTTCAATCGCAATCATTTGTTGAGCATCTTCAACAACTTTGTAAATTTCACTTGGTATATTTAGCGTTTTAGCAACTTGATAAATTATTTGGCAAGTGAAAAAATGAGTCATCTCCAACAACTTGGTATTCCAACTTGGTAAAACTAGAGAATGACAGATGGGACCCGCATGTCATTGCCTACTTCAGCTCCTCCACGCGAACATAACACGACGACCAGCGGGATGGAAATTTTGACTCGCGATTTCTCGACAACGGCTGCACCAAATCGGATGAGGTTTGATCCTACGCGATCGTAACGAAAAAACGAAACTTTTGAGCATTTCCCATCAAAATATTGAGCACTCTACAGTGCTCGACCATGGTGCTGGGCTCGGTTCACGGCCGTTGGGGCTCCGTTCACGGCCGCTGGGGCGAGCAGCCGGACGGGCGCTACTCCACGGCCTGGGCGGCGCCGTCGCTCCTGGGCAGCCAAGTGCGGGCGGGGTTCGACGCTCGGCCAGGGAGACGCGACGGGCGACCTCGCGCGCAAGCCGCGATAGCAAGTCAGTACGCGCGCGGGAGGGGAAAATAGCAAGTTTGGAAAAATAGCAACCTAGTTTACCAAGTTGTTGGAGATGGATTTTTGAGATTTTGCCCAATTTATAAGAATAGCAAGTTAGTTTAGCAAGTTGTTGGAGATGCTCAAAACTGATGTGGTTTCATAAAATATGAGAAACGGCAGTAGATCGGATAATACTTGGGTGCACCAACACCTATGTGAATGTGTAAAATTTTGCACTTTTTTTAGCGCAATATACAAGATCGAATGGTGCCACATGCTGATTGATTGGCTGTACTAGCTATTGGATTGACATGCATAACCCAGTAGATCAAACACAGATCACCGAATCATAAAAATGTATTACGAAACAGACTAGAACCATATAGCTAGTGTTCCATGCCGGTAAAAAGAATAAACACCGAATCCATGTGGATCCCCATCCTTGATCCAATCCGGCATATATTGTTTACTCATGGCATTGCATCATCCGGCGTCATGGACGATGGGAAGGAAGACTCATGCAATATGCTGGTCATAACATCCAAGGCTTTACACCGGATCAAGTGGGAAACCTCGAGTCCACGCGGCTTGGACAAGCTCAAGGTAACAAGCTTGTTCTCTCTCTTCATCCAATCGCACATCTCTTCGGCCTCATTTGCCATCCCCATCATTGCAGCGGCAGAAGCAAAAGATTGGTGCCCTTTGAGAAGCCCCAAGGCGCATGTGCGGGTTACGCTACTTAGCTGGATGAATTGAGAAGAAGAGTGAGCACCATGCTTCAGCAGCTCACACATCAGTTCAGCCTCCTTGGTAAATGGTAATACACACGAAAGCAATGGCAGAAGGAAGATCCAATTCAGCTCCTGTGCCACAGATTAAAAGTGCATGCTCCTTGATCAGGCTACTCTCCATGATAGCGCTGAGTTCTAGGGGGTCACCAAAACTCAACATTCGAGTCTACAATATTTAGCCCAACCGCCTAGGGCCATTCAAGAAAACTACATTATGGGCCGTAGCCCTAGGCCAAAATCCGGCCCACCTCATACAGTCGCACTGCCCAACGCCACGCGCTACCGCAGCGCCAACAGATAACGTCTTCTCAGTGACTCCACTGTTCCTCCCTCCCGTCCCCGTCGTCCTGCCATGGCGCCCCCCACCGCCACCGCCACGGCCAGCGCGCTCCTCTTCCCCACCCCTCTCCCTCCCGCATCCCTGCGCAGCACACCCCGCCGGACCGTGGGCCGGCGACTCCCGCGGCCGCTCCGCGCGGGCCGCCCGCGCCTGCACGCGCCGCCGCCGGCGCCTCCCCAGCTGGCGGAGGCCGCGGAGGAGCGGGACGACACGCCGCCGCTCAGGCTGATCGAGCCGCCGCAGGAGGACGACCCCTTCCCGCCCGAGGTCCGCTCTCCCTCTCCTCGCTCCGCTGACGGACGCGGTCTCGCCGCCGAATTTTGAATCGCCCAAACTGCTGACGGTGATCGTGTGCGTCGTCGCATTGCGTGCAGATGGAGCCCGCGGACCCGGACTTCTACCGGATAGGGTACGCGCGGATGATGCGCGCCTACGGGATCGAGTTCCTCGAAGGCCCCGACGGGATGGGCGTCTACGCTTCCCGGGACGTGGAGCCGCTCCGCAGAGCTAGAGTGAGACACTTCATTCAGCATCTCTCCTATTGCCCAACCATTAGGCGTTAGCTACTGATCAATTTGAAACTTAAACCTCTGGCTCAGTGCGGCTGGACGTCCTTCACCACACCAGTTATTAGTGTCTTGATGTAGCGCCTGTGAATCTGTCATTGGGTTGGAAAACTGTCATGCGAATAAGTGACTGTTGCAGCATAATACTGATTAGATCTTGCAACCTGTTTCCTTAGTGTTACATTATATTCTTTAGTGTGTAGTGTATACCATTGGAAGTCAGTTGCTTATGTCAATTGCTACATACTTGCCGGTGCCAAAAAAATATGGTTTATTATACAGTTAGTACATGTTTGCTCGCAATAATAAGCTCCCGAAATGCTAGACCCACGTGTCAAATTCATCTTCCCGAAATGCTAGACCCACGTGTCAAATTCATCTTAATGTGTGCTACAGCCTCTAGGCCTATAGTACGATGATCCTATTCAAAAGAATTATGCGATATTCTCGGCACGCCGAAACTGTTTGAATAACAGGTTTGGTTCTTTTGGTACACAATGATGAACATCGTTGTTGAAAGATGTGCTGATTTTGCTTCCTATTCCAATGATTTTGCTTATGTTAATTGCTACATACTTGCTGGTGCCAAAGGAGATGGCTTATACAGTTAGTACATGTTTGCTTGCATTAAGATCCCGAAATGCCAGACCCACATGTCAAATTCTTCATCTTGATGTGTGCTATATGCCTATAGACAATGATCCTGTTCAAATAGAATTGTACGATATTCCTGGCATGCTGAAACTGTTTGAATAACATATTTCGTTCTTTTAGCAAACAATGGTGAGCAACGTTATTGAAAGATGCACTGATTTTGCTTCCTTTTGCAGGTGATTATGGAGATTCCATTGGAGCTGATGTTGACTGTAACTCAAAAGAAACCTTGGATGTTCTTCCCCGACATTATTCCACTAGGACATCCTATATTTGACATTATTGAGTCAACAGATCCAGAGGTAGGTGGGTCAAATCTTTTGTCGCAAAGAGAAAATTGAACTCTTGAAATGACATCACTAGTTTCTGTTGGATGTTTTGCAAATTAGTTAATAGCTTTGTCATGCTAATCATTTTGTTAACCAGTTGCTGGTTCTTGTATATTTGTTTTGGGATTCATTCTGTAACAGCCATCTAATTGAACGGTGTTGAAATTGCAATTGTATGGGTGCAATTTTGCATTCAGTGTTCATACAATATTTTAGTTACAGTACGACTGGGACCTGTGTAATTGATACTCCAGAGCAATTTGTGTGCACATTCTATACATATGGTATAAATCCATAATGCTCATGCTTAAAATTAGAGGGGTGATGCCACTTTCAAAAACTCAATCCTTTTTTCTTCCTTCAGCAAATATTAAAGCGTCAATAAGTGATGTACACTGAAGCTGATGTAATTTGTATTACTCTTGCAGACAGATTGGGATCTAAGATTAGCATGCCTTCTTCTATATGCATTTGATATAGAAGACAACTTTTGGCAGTTATATTCTGATTTTTTGCCAAGTGCTGATGAATGCACTAGTTTGCTGCTGGCACCAAAGGTATCCAAAAGCTAACGAAAAGTATATACTTCTTCTGTCTTTTTTAGGAAGCTTCTTATACCTGATTCTGCAGTTTGAATGAATTCATATCCCTGGCTTTCTAGGAAGATCTAATGGAACTAGAAGATGAAGATCTTGCCTCACAAATGTTACAACACCAGCGGCGAGCAATTGACTTTTGGCAAAAGCATTGGGTATACTTCTTTTCTATTATACTAGCTTACCTTCCTTGAGCTCCTCTAATACTAACTTGATGGGTAATATCCAGGACAAACCAATTCCTCTAAAGCTGAAACGCCTTGCTCGTGACCATGAGAGATTTCTCTGGGCACTGAGTATAGTACAGTCTCGTTCTGTCAACTTGAAGTTGCGAATGGGGGCCTTCATCCAAGATGCGAATGTGCTAGCACCTTATGCTGGTATTTCTTTCCTTTACTTAATTTTCGCAATTGCTGTTTTCCCCCTCCAGTATGCATAGGCACCTAAGTCAGCAACAGGGCACTAGTGTTATGGACCTGAGATGATAATCATGTAAATATGGTTAATTATGTACTTCAATTGGACTTCTACTCTACCTTGTTTTGTAGTTTTGTATGCTGATATGCTTGTTCATTTACTGTTACACAGATACAACATTGTATGACTTAGTTTGAGTGTAAGTTAAAACTTAAAACTAATCCTAGATAATCTCTATAAAGGAATGCTTGTACATTGTAGAACTGTTGAGATAAAAGCCATAAATACATCTACACTCTACAGTCACATGTAACACCAGATATTTCTCCCAGTCATGCATTATAATTATTCTTCGCCTTCAAAATATTGTCCTGGCTGCTAGTGTGTTTCGCAGTTATCTGATTAGTAGTACTTTAGCAAAATCATGATTTGTCTTTCTCCCCAGATATGTTGAACCACTCGCCCAATGCTAATTGCTTCCTGCATTGGCGTTTTAAAGATCGTATGCTTGAAGTTATGATTAAGGCTGGACATGCTATCAAGAAAGGAGATGAGGTATTGTCTAGGATGTATGCTCATCAGAACCTTTTCCAGAGCAAAGGATTACTTGGTTTATGTTAGTGAAGTTAAATGCTCTGTTTTCAAGGATTTATGGACATAATCACTGCTGCACGTGCACCTTGGTTGCAGACCTCACATTTTTGTTAACACAAGGCCTAAATACCTGTTAAAAAATAATGGATAGTAAAATGAGGCTGAAAAGTGCAGTCATTAAAATTTTGTGTAAATGCAGATCCATTAGCAACTTTTGTTTCTATTATTATGCACAAGCTAATTGTAATCAGATCATTCCATTTCTCCAGTCCCATATACCAATAGAAAATTGCAGCACAGCCTTGTTCTGCGAGTCTCAGCTAAAATATTATATCCTCACAAAGTCTGTTCTTCCAAATTTTTAGGCCAGTTTTTTTTAATGTCACTCTTTGGCCCGTGCACTCATGTACAGATGACAATAGATTATATGAGTGGCGTGAACAGCAAATTTATGGAAAGATATGGCTTCTCATCACCAACGGTATGGCCATGCACTTGTATTTTATTGATATTTACTTTTATGTATAAGGATGTGGAGAGTTTTTTCTTTTTGGTTTCTTTGATATCGGAAAACTGTCATTAGAATTGTATATGTGAAATCAAGATCAAGGAAACTAGTCTAGTTTTGAAGTATTATGTGCTACTTCTTATGCAGTGCCTGTTGAAAAAAATTACAATGCCTTTCTGCACAACTTTTGGTGTACCACACCACAATGCAGTGCGTGTTGAAAAATTACATTGCCATTATGTAGAACATGTGCATACCATTTTTAGACCAACATCTTATGCTGCTTGTGTATTTAAACCGATTCTGCAGAATCCTTGGGAGCTCATAAATTTCTCGAGTCCTGCAACAATTCACATGGATTCCTTCTTATCGGTCTTCAATATTGCTGGCTTGCATGACGAGCTGTACCACAATTGTATGAACCACTGCACAATAGTTCCTTACTGGTTGAATGTGTCTGTTTAGTCCATAACATTGATTTTGACTATACTTTTTGTATTTGCTTTCAGCTGCATTGACCTCAGTAGAAACCGACTTTGTGGATGGAGCAGTTGTAGCAGCAGCCAGAGCATTGCCAACATGGTCAGACGGTGACGTTCCTGCAATACCTAGCGTAGAGAGAAAATCTTCTCAGGCGCTGCAAGAGGAGTGCCGCCAAATGTTGGACTCATTCTCAACTACTATCGAACAAGACCAGCAGATCCTAGGTAACGTACTGATTACATGATTTTTCTATAGGACTCTGTTTCTTGAGAGCACCCTGAACTGAAACAGATTTGGACTTATGTTCCAGATTCCGATGTGCATATCAGCAAAACCCGAGAAATTGCAATCAAGTAGGTGAACTAACTATTTGTTATGATTGCCAGTGATTCATATTTGGGCCTGCATGTGGATCATGAAGCATACAGGTTTTCAACAATAGGTTGTTAAGATTAACATTCTTTCATTCTACGCGCAGGTATAGGCTGCACCGAAAGATGCTCCTACAGAAAATCATCGACGCACTGGACATCTACCAGGACAAAATTTTGTTCTAGCTGTATAGGCGGCGGTTCTACGTGACACAGAACTAGTAACAGTTCTACTGCTAATAAACTTGGGGCCATTAGATGTTTGAGCGTTCCGATGAAAGGGCAGGCAGTCGCCACCCTTGTTGTAGAAAGGGCATTTTGTAGGTCTGCCTTCAGTTAGTGTCTGTAGGTTAACAGAAGAGGATCCCAAAATGAAAACAACATTACAAAGAGCTGGTTGCCAGGAATATAGCTGTACTAAGTTCCAGTCAGCAAGCTGCCATGTACAGTACTCGTACTAACTTGTTTCCACAGGGCATAGGAGTAGGCCATAGCCACCTGCACATCTCTGAGGCTTAACTTCGAGTCTTCAACAACAATTGGACATCTGAAGCCGTGGCCTGTGGGCTGTGTGAATGCTCTGTGAACCTGACACTGGCAACGGCAACCCAACGATCCAATCATGGGAAGCTGCACTTGGACATGGCAATGGCAACGGTCCACCGGCAGGCTGCAGTCCATGCCATTACCAGTACACCAACGGGCGGCTGTCCTCCTGGCTGGTGTCCCTTGCGAGCTGCCACGCACACACGCTGAATTGTCGGCCCGTGAGCAACGGGAAGGCAACGGCAGGAATGGCCGGACATCATCCTATTCTCTACCAGCAGTGCACAAACCTGAGCAAGCATAAGCAAGGTTACTTCACTTGCACACCATGCAAGCCTAGGGGTACTCCCTCCACTACTACCCAGCTGTAAGCTGTTTGTTCTTTATCACTGGACGGCTGGAATGAATTTTCTTTGTTTGCTGCTGTAATCCTGTGTTCCTGTCGTGTCGGCAGCAAGTTTTTCAAAGGAGGGAGACGTAGAGACAGATGGAACCTGGCCAGCCTTGCCTTGCCATGCGTGCAGAGCATCTAATCTTGGAGTAATACTCTACTCCTAGCACTAGATCCAGTGCAACTTCCATCGCTGAGCTGAGAATATACTACTGCCGCAGCCAGTACTGCTCCACTTAGATTTGGCCATTCCATTTGGGACTGAAACTTGACTTGGCGTGGGTACCAACCCTGTCTCGTGAACAATGGACGCAGCGGCGGCGAATCGTCCTGTCTGCATTGGACTATGATTGCACAGACATACATGTACTATATCAAGCAATCAACGGCACCAACCAACCAACCAACTAACCACTTGCCATTCACATTCAGGCAAAAAGAAGCTGCTGCTTTGTGCTTTCAGGACGGAGGGCTCAGACTCAGAAGAACAGACTGGGGACCCAAATCATTTGCCCCCTCACAGTTGCAATCCAGGGATACAATCACAAGCTCAAAAGCCCTGTCCTCCTGCCACTGCAAACCTCACTGGGAACAGTGGCAAGTACCTACTGTTCATAGCTTAGCTGATGCCTGATGGCAGCCAGGCAGCGTTGGACGAATCACAGGCAGACAACAAACAAAAGCAGCACAAACACACGACACAGGGGCCAGCACAACCCATGCTTCTTCATCCCCACAGCAACACATGACCATCCTCTGATGCCACATGCAGACATGCATCATTGATCATACCCAGCTACAGGCTTACATATGCAGGTGACAGCAGTATCAGCAGAAGCCTAATTGTGGAATGAACATGTAGAGAGACGTGAAGCTGATCAGGTGATATGGACCTCACCTCATCTGATGCTGTGCTGTATGATCCAGAATGGAAAGCTTATTTGCAAGTATGGAAAACCGAAGGATCAGCAAGATCTGAGTCGGAAAAACGGGAAAGAATCGAGATATCTTTTATTCATAGAAACAAATGTCAGCATGAACTATATATATAGTATATATGCATCAGCGCCACAGACCACCAGAAAGGCATATACTATATGCAAATGACATGAACCACACCAGCCACCTCCCTCTTTTGTCTCTCTACATACCATACCAATAACACGATTCATTCATCTATCCTCTCCCTCTCTACAATGGCAACTAGACCTGTACTCTTCATCCGCCGACACTGAATCCGAATCTGGTACCGCCTTTTCTCCACAGTGAACCAATCTATGAATGGGTTTGATGTATTGCTATATGGGATATATGTACATGTAACAAGAAAACCAGCCAACCATTTACCTATTCTCCTCTCTAACAACAGCATGCATCCAAGGAACACCACACCAGAAGGAGCCTTTCTTCAGGAGTGGACTTCATTTAAGCAGGCACAAAGCCAAGCGATGCATGAGATGGAAGAATTGCTTAAGCTGGGTTAAATGGTGGCTAGAAAGGGTTGCAATTGCAATATGAGGAGCAGCCTAAGCGATACAAGGACTAAGACCACATGGAAGGGGGAAATGCATGATAATACAGGAGGTTCCTTTTTTGTATAGCAAGATTGCTCAACATGCCTAATAGGGGGTTATACCGAGCTGGTGAAATGCTGTGGAGGCTGTGATATTATATAGGAACAAATTTGCTGGTGAAATGTTGGCAGGTGACACCAACATGACCAATGATCTGAGTACCAGACCTCAAGAGCTGGAGACAGCATAGTGCCTCACGGAATAGCGCAAGACTTGTAAGCTAGGGCAGATCATCTCCTTCACTCTCGTGCCATCCTTGTAAATCTTGAAGCTTGGGACTACTCGGACATTCTCTGCCCTTGCTAGCAGAGGGCTCTCGTCAACATTTACCTGCAGGGTTGGATACAGATGTTTGATTAGAAATTTGGAAACTCATATCAGATGCAGTTAATTTCAGCAATTGATGTGAGATATGTTAGGTGCAATACCTTCAGGAAATTCACTTCAGGGCACTCAGAGCAAAGGGAGTCCACAGATGGGCTAATTTGTGCACATTGCTTGTTCGTTGTAGCCATGAAGTAAAGAACAGATACACCTAGAAAAATGACACATAAATAACATTCACTCCATCTACTGAACTGAAGATGTATTATGCATGTAAACAGCATTGATATATTAGAATATGGACAGGCCTGGCTAACTATCCACTTCTCAGCAGAGCAAGAATCAATAAGGAGATGAAATGACTATAACAGGCTAGGGCCTAGGGTAAGGTAGCATAAGCATGTAGAGGAGAAACTCACCAGATGAATGGATAGCCTCTTGGAGTTGCTCTAAGCTGGTAATTTCTTCAACTCCCCCTCCAAACTTCATATTGGACACTTCCTCTCCACGGGCTGTCTTTAATGCGACTTGGGCATGGAACAAGGACTCTGCGACCTCTGTGTCACCAGGAAGATCCTTGCGAAGCACCTCATAGTCCCGCACACAATCAGCCCAACGCTCAAGCTAATAAAATGTTAAATGAAGGTGTCAATAACAAAACCAGTGAATAATCATGGCCATGATGATGCATGTAATCCTTACCTTTGCATAGGATGCTGCACGTCTTAACAGAGCCTTTGTGTAGTTAGGTTGGACTCTTAGGGCCTCATTGCAGTCCTCAACAGCTTTTGCCCACCGACCGAGCTTTGACCAGCAAGCTGCCCGATTGCAGTATAGTACTGGATTTGAGGGCTCATATTTCAGCCCTTCACCATAGGCTACAGACGCTTCAGCAAACTTGCCTGCCTTAAAAAGGTCATTTCCCTGGGCTCGAGCCATTGCGACTAATCTCACGTTATTAAGGATCACTTCAACCTCTGAGCTCACACGATCAATAAGCTTAGCCTTCTCAGCCAGTGCAACAGCTGAATCAAACCTGCAGAAATTGGTTTCAATTATTGTGTCACCAGAACCAAGGAAAGAAGGCAACAAATCACGATTCTCAAAGCTCGGTATTTGTACCTTCCAAATGCCATGTTGACCTGGGCTTGGACAATATGGACATAAGAATCAGCTGACATGCCTGAGACTTTGGTTGGCTCTGAAGGCAATGATGCATTGTCTAATTTCAATAGGCCTGTAATAGTCGAATCAGCTTCCACTAATTTGTGCAACCGAAGCAGTGCTTCCGACCTCAAGGCAAGAAGCTGCAGTGCAAAATTCAGTTCCCTTGTGAACAAATCGATTACCAGGAAAAGGCAACATATTTTTCAAACAAAATTATAATGAAGGGTTACCAATCGAGAGGAGTCTGCTCCAATGGCAATGGCTGCATCGGCTTCCCTGAGTGCACTCTTCCAATCTCCAATTTTCCTTGCATCCATGCATCTTCCTTGATGGATTTCCACCTCATGCAGCTTCTGCCACTCAGCAGGATCAGACTGGTTTACACTTCCAGCTAGTGTGAAGTGCGTCCTTGCCTTCTCAATCATCCCAAGCCTGCAACATGGCCAGTCAGTCATTGTGCAATCGAGAAAAACTTCCATTTTCGATCATACACTTGTAAACACCAAAACAATCAGGACCACTATTAGAAGAATATGCGGTTATCCCCGTCGTGGTCAAAGCATAATCGATAATGCAGGTAAGCAGTCCCTATCAGCTGCATTGTGTGATGCAAATCGTGTCGGAAGTCCACATTAACCCACTGCAACATACTACCAACTATAAAGATGCAAACTTTCTCATGTTTCTCATGTAATCACAGGATCAGAGCTTTTACTTCCAAAACAAGTAAGAGAAGAAACGGTAATGATCAGCACCCATAACTGTAATGATCCCAAATCAGATACACACATGGAACTGACAGAAAAGGAGCAGCATATTGGATTTGCACGCACGCAAAGCGGAGACAGGATGCGAGATCTGTGGATGCAATTCCCTTCCATTTCGGTGCAGAAGCCAGAAGAGCAGAAAAGGCAAGCGAAGGAAAATCTCACCGGAGGCATAAGCCGGCGAGGCGGCCGTGCGCACGGCCGCTGGCCGGATCGAGGCGGACGGCCTCCTCGCACTCGCGGAACGCTTCGGCTAGGCGGCCGAGCCCGATGAGCGCGGCGGCGCGGTTGCCGCGGCACGCGGCGCTGTCGGGGCAGAGCGCGACGGCACGGTCGTAGTGCCGCAGCGCCTCGGCGTGGCGGCCCTTCTTGTACCACTCGTTCCCCGCGCGCGTGATCTCCTGCAGACCACCGCTGGTGGCCGGCGGCGCAGGGCAGCAGCTCGCCGGGGACCTCGAGGAGGAATTGGTGTGGAGTAGCGGGGCTCCGTCAACGCTAGTTCTCGCGGGAGTCGCTCCCCCGCCGCGCATGATGCTGCCGTGGCCGTAGTGGCCGGTGCCGGATCCGAGCACGGCCGGGCGAGCACGCGGCGGCTGCGTGGCGGCCGCCGCCGCCCCCGCGACGCGGCCGGACGGGCAGATGTTGCCGGTGGGGAGCGCATTGGTGAGCGGCGAGCTGGCGGTGCTCCCGCTCCCGCCGCATCCTCCTCCGCCGACGCTGCCGGCGCTGTTGCTGCCGCCGGAGAAAATGAGCGGGCCAGATCCGGAGCGGCGGTGGCCGGGCGGGCGCGGCGGATTGGCGCCGCTGTCCGGCGCCAGCAGCTCGCCCGAGTGGCTGCTCCCCGGGCTGCTCCCCTCCCCGCGGCTGCCGCATTGCCCGGCGCCGGCGACTTGGCGGAGGAGCCGGCCGAGGAGGAGGACGACGAGGGCGTCGCTGCCGCCGGGCGCAGGCGCAGCGGCGAGACCGGCGAGCCGAGATCCGCGAAGACGTCGGCTTTCCGGTCCGGCTTGTCCCTGGCGCCGCTGGCGTCGTGAAGCGTGAGCGCGGCGGCGCGGAGGCGCATCCGGTCACGGTCGGCGTCTGCCATCACCGGAGGCGAATCGGGTGGGTGGCTAGGTCACGGCAGCTGAGGCGTGCAGCAGCGGCGGCGGCAGTCCCTTCGCCGACCACCACGCCCAGCAGGCAGAGGCGCGGCGGCAGGCATACAAGGGAAGTACACAGCTGGTGAACAAGGACAGCGGAGGCGAGTTGGCGCTCGCACAAGAGACGCGGCTGTATGTATGGGAGTATGCGCGGTGGGTCTGCTTTGCTGTTCCAGTGCAGCAGCTGTGCTCTCTTCTCTCCTCTTCTCTCTCCAACCAAGAAGAGGGGGAGAGAGAGCGCAGCTACAGCCTACCACTACCAGTGTGGTGGTAGTATAGCAGGAAGAAGTGAGAGCGAAGGAAAGGAATAGGAGAGAGGGAGGTGATAAAAGGCCTAGCTCTCGATTTAATTTTGACTTTTTTTTTTGAAAATTTGATTTGTTTTTTTTTATGTTGATCTAATTTTCCCAATGGCTCACGTCTTGAGCCCTACATCCTCTTCCTCCTTGGTCCTTGCCCTTCCTCACTCTCTACTTCATGTTCTCTGACGAGCCCGAGAGCATTTCTATGTTGACATCTCACTTCGATGTTTTTTACGACGTCAGTGTTCTTACCTTGTTCTCCTTCTTCGTCTTCGGCGTTTCTGCGTTGACATCTCACTCTTACGTTTATTTACGGTGTCCGTGTCCTCACCCTGCTCTCCACCTTTGTCTTAAGCGGTTCCCCGTTGTCGCGTATGACGCCACCCACTGTTGCCACGCTAACCTGGCTTCCGCAGGCCATCACAATGACGCCTATGTTGTTGCACCGCCAACAACCTTCCCCACAACCCGACAGGTGACGCCATCGTCGCCCCCGCGCCCACAGCTAGTCCGACATACCACCCACAAACCCCTTCAAAGCATGTAATAAAACCTAAACTCACAAAAAAAAAAACTCGCTCAGAATGTATAAGATGAAAAATTAGAGACCTAAGCCAGGTACGTGCCGCTTGTTGATCGGTGAAAAGCAATATGAGTGTTTTTTACAAGAAAACAATATGAGTGTTGGTGGAGATTCAAACACTCGAGTGTAGTACTAAGTGCATAAGCTAATATATGCTGCCAGGAATACCTAGTAGTACAAATATATGGCATAGTTAAGAAAGGAACTTTTCTAATAAATAGAGTGAAACTTCCATGCCATACTTAGCAAGATATATTTTAAAACAAATATTGTTTGACAAAAATAACTGAACTCAAAGGTATTCGATTATTCTGGAAAGGCCAATGCCATAGGTTTTTTTGTTGTAAAAAATGCCATAGTTTTTAAATAAAAATATGGTGGCATGGCACGTGGGGCCGGCAGCCAGTTAGAGCCAGTGCATTGCCACGCACACGCACGTCGCTGGCCCCTGGCGGCCGTCATGGGCGGGCGTCCCGCGTTCCTTCTTCTGTCTGACTTTGGTCTTCGTCGACCGACCGTTTGCAGTTGCAGGTAGCCCTTTTGTCCAAATTTCAGTGTTTGTCTCGTGACATCGCCGTCCGTTTTTGTCTTTTTTGAATTTGAGCAGCTAGGAGCGAACTAACTTCCCGCCTTCCTGGTACTGCTTTTCATGCATGTCGAGTTAAATTTCTCTCCTACTAGGGCATGTGGATTCTTTTTATTCACTCGATTTTTCTTAGCACTTCTCCTTCCTCTCTCTCCCATGCAATCTCGGATGAGATGAGATTTGGGCATTGTTTGATACTTTGATACATGACAACGCATGCTATGGAAACCAACCTCTCTGTGCAAACCGTACAAACCAACTGCGGGGAAGAGGTGGGAGGAGGGATTTACAAAAGTGTAATATTGCACTTAACCGCCCTAGAATTGCTTCTAGTAGTGCGTCTCATCTCCCTCGTCTCTAACGATTGTTATGGATTTAGATTTTTTGGGGGCTCTTCCTTAGATGGAGGAGGGGCATAGCATCGATAGTTGGACCGACGATGGTGTCAGGTCGACGAGAAACGAGCAAGGCAAGATGGAGGAGCCGCCAAGCGCGAATGGCAAGACCATCCACTGGACAGAATTGGCAACGGGGACGAAGCTAGCTTCCATTTCTTCCTCCTTTACTAGGATGAAGGGAGGGTGGGGGCGAGTGATTTGCGTAGAAAGTGGGCGGCGACGCGACCAGTGGCAAGGCACCACTGGCCGGGGGTGGTGGCAGATGTAGGCGGCAGGGTGGGTAGGGGAAGGTAGGGCCAAGTGGAAGGGGTGTGTCGGCCGGTGGCAACAAGGCGCCGCTGGCTAGGAGGCATGTGGCGGTGGACGGGGCTGGGTAATATTTTTTTGGAAGGTAAACAGGAGGGGGTTCACCCCTACTGTACTTTTATTGAAAAACATAACAGTTGGGACAATTGGAGGTTGAAGGTGAGCATCAATACGCGCCATTGGTGAGAGTTCTCGATAGATGGACGGGTTTGTCGTTTACATATACATCACATTCCACAAATACGAACCGAATAATACCGAGCCGCTCGCTGCAGTGCAAGTAGATATGGGCGACCGATCGATGTGATCTTAGCTACTCCCTCCGTTCCAAAAAGGATGACGCTATGGGAAACGTGCCAGTCAAACTTTCTCAACTTTGACTAAGTTTGTAGAAAATACGTGCAACATTTATATTTTTAGATAAATTTTTTAAAAAATAGACTTAAAGATCTTTCTGATGATACTTATTACTTAAAGATAAACATTTATATATTTTAATATAAAATTACCGGCATTTTAAAAACGTTGTCTTCTCAAGAAGTGAGAATGACATCTATTTTGGGACAGATGGAGTAAGTTGACGGTGGAACGAAGCTCTCAGCCGGTAGCTGTAGTGTACAGGCGCACGGACTCTGTACTCCTATGTAGGTAGTCGGTCTGTGCCTTTTGTCTATCATCTTGTTTTGTGTTTTTGTGCGTACATGGATGCATGGATCATGGATGAATAGGAATGGCGATTCACAGGTTTGTCTCTGCCGGTGGCATGCGACCATGGATCAACAACCATCGGATCCCGGTGATGACGCGTGCAGCAGAGCCTAACCCACAGCCCAGTCGGACCAAGAGACGGTGATCGAGATCAAGCGCTTCTCCAACCTCCACCTCGCCTCTCCGCGTCCTCGGGCTGTGTGTTCTCACCGTTGGCGTGTTCTTAGGTTAGAGATGAAAATGGATGTATTGGTTTCGTCCTTATTTTGGAAGACGCTTCCCATAGTGCTGGTGTCTCAAAACACGGAAAAACGCCTGACAACTGAATGAAAGAAATCAAGAAAGAAGAAGCTCCAAAGCCACCTGATTTAGATCCAATATATAAACGAGAGTCGTTGTCTGATTATTAGATACAAAATTTTAGAAGTTTGACATAACCACTATGGAATGCGAACGTTTAGTTCGTCTTTGGTTAGTTATAAAAGAGATATATGCCCGACATGCATTGCACAGAGGTCCACGTGGCGGCCTGGGCGGAGCCTGCGGTGGGGGAGGGGGCCAGCGGCGGCGCGTGGGCGGCGGTGGGGGCGGCGCGAGAGCGAAGTGGGCCAAATTTGGTATAAAAGGCAGTGCACGGTGGGCCACGTGGCGGCTAGGCGGAGCCTGCGGTGGGGGGGGGCCGGCGACGGCGTGTGGGAGGCGGTGGGGGCGGCGCGCGGGCGAGGTGGGCTGCGGCGCAGGAGCGAGAGAGAGAGATAGATAGATAGATAGATAGATAGATAGATAGATAGATAGATAGATAGATAGATAGATAGATAGGGATGACCCTATTCTTTTCTTGATTGATCTGAGTACATGGGGGGGGTCTTTATTTATAGTCCTGACGAGACTTAACCCCTAAGCAATCTGCGATTATGCAACCAGGTGCTTTTTGTTTTACTTATCTCTTTTTTCCTAATTTATCTAGATGATGTAGCAATCTCCGTAAACGGTGGCAGTGGCGCAGCCCCTCCTCCTAGTGCGCACGTTGTCGGCCCTTGGGCCTGCGAGGCGCAGTCCGACGCGGCGGCGGCGACGTTGTTCCCTCGTTGGGCCGTCCAGATGGCCCAATTTTCTGCCAATTCGTTGGACCAGCGTTGCACTTGTTATATTTGGTTTTTGGGATAAAATTTATCTTCCTATTTAGTTAGCACGATTGACCCGTCAAATGAAACAGATGGATTTTCCACGCCATCAATTGTAATTGGCCATGGGCCTCGCCCACTATTCAACTTTCTCATCCACATTTCTTCTTCCTTCATGTTCCTTCTTCAAGCATTGCTTGTCTAGATCTTCGCTACTGCATAGACCTCATCACTGTCGGTTCTCAACTCTTCTTCGCCGCTTCTTTTCGCCGTCATTGATGAAAATGAGTGGTTCATGTTTAGATATCACCCATTATAGAGTTTTAGATCTTATCGAGCTCAACAATTGTGATATAATAATAAGTTTGTCTTTGTCCGACTTTATTCGAAAAACTTTTGATTTTATTTGTGTTGTAGCTATTTTTAAGGGCAAATGACTAGTCGACCATCTCTAGAAAACAAGCTATTAAGAGCGATTGGCTAAAAAATCACCCATTTTCAAGAGAATAAATAAAATTGTGTGGGCTACATGTCCAAAACACCAATATGAGAGTATGAGACCATGAATTGGATGGCTGCCACGTGGTGCTCCCAAAAAATCAGGCGGCTCCATGGAACATGGACACCATGACTCCATGAGCCCTCGTCGCACGGAGGCACTTGCAGTTGCAGCTAGCGAGCAGCCCCTTACTGCTGGATATATGATTTAGTTGCTCGGCGATCTGTCAACATTGCTGCCTTGCTGGCAATGCATGGGTCGCACCGTACACGAGATGGACAGAATCCCGATGCCCACTGAATTTACTTCCTTTTCAAGGTGATTCGCTTAAGCCGACCATGTCCGAAAATAGACAAATATTTAAGGATGGTTTACTTAATAGAATCATCTCTGAAAATATACATGGATGGTTTGTAGTATGCTACAGTTGTTCTGGGGCATGTTAGAGATGGTTTGCTACCCTCTTTGGAAAATAGAACACCCTATAAAAATCACTTTGTAGCAGTGATCAACTCGTTATATCACCGCCATCTCAGCATTTGATCCTATGTTGATAATTATACTTCATCACTATATATGTTGGTGTTTGATCCTACTATATATATGATAATACTTCATCACCACTAGATGAACTATGTTTTTTAGGGTTTGAAATGGCTATGCCAAGCTGAAGTCACAGAATTGAGCCTTTGCCACGAGGGCCGCAATGTGAGGATGCTATATATGCTAGGGAAAAAAAAAATGAACAACATACGAATCGTCGTCATCAATCAATCAATCATCATACGAAGAATCATTCGTACTCGTCGAGAGGTACACCTAGCTATAAGGACGGGTACGCACAAACCAAAGACGTATAACAGATTAACAGCACAGGGCCGGGCAGGTCGACGTATGGAGTAGCTAGCTAGCCAGAAATAGACCAGCTGGCGTCACGGGACCGTATGGTACACAAGCGTAGAAATATGCGAAATTTATGGTACAGAGAACTAACTTTCATTTGTATATATAATATATTATCATATTAATTTCTCTATTCACATATAGGATCGAGGAGAGTATATATATATGCGTGTTGTACTTGTACAGCTGGAGATCATTAGTTTGATATTATTGCCTTGGAGACTTATCACGTCATTCGTCGAACTCTTGGTGATTGTGATGTGTACCCACTCCATGACTTGATGCATCGTCTGCTTTACACGTATACGGTACGTTTAGGTATTTGCAGCTATACCTATTAATCATCAGCCCCTGCGTAATAGTAATATTTAGTGCAAACCACACATTCGGTGAAATCCATAAAATCTCATTAAAACCATACTTAAGTTTTCAAAAAAAAAAAAACTATGTGCACTAATAGTGAATCTATAGATATGCATTGCCACGAAATATAAGATTCAAACTCAATTTGTAAAAGATTATATGAAAAATAACAAATTTCATTTACATATGCACTGGATGGCAGAATTCCTAAAATTTTGTCCTCTAGTTTATATGTAAATGAAATTTGTTATTTTCATATGATTTTTTTATATAATGAGTTTGAATCTCAGATTTTATGGCAATGTGCATATTTTCAAACTTTTAAAAACTTCTAAGTATTATTTTGTATAGGGTTTTCACGATTGCACCAAATATGTGGTTTTTGCACTGAATATTTTGTCGTTTATAATAGAGCGTACTCAACTAGCGCGTATAATTGTGACATGTGATCTACATATTGTGTCCATCACATGCCACAATTTAAAATCTGAAAATATGTGAACTTACAACAATATTTTGGGATCCTAAACAATTTTAATTCAAAAAAGTTTTAATTATAAGGTTGTAGATCACATCGAGGGATTCAATTTTGATAAAATTTTTCTTTATTTGAGTTCATACGAAAAAGTTATGAATTATTTTTTACATAGAGCTTTTAGTGAGCTCTGTTCTTATCTAGATGAGACTCAAAATTAAATTTAGGGACCGGACGACACAATTAAATAAGTTTGAGGACCTAAATGGGTGATTTTTCAAGTTTAAAGACCGAGATGAAACATCGAACAAGTTTAGTAGGGATCATGATGACATAGATGAACAAGTTTAAGAACCTAAATAATAAATGGTTAATTTGCGAGTTTATAGACCAGAATGATACAACGCTATAATAAATTTAGGGATCGATGATGAAGTTTACCCATCTGAAAATGATGATCTTGCGAGTGAACCAAGTGCATGACTAACAGTGATGGCTCCTACTGCACTCAGAACAAACAAAGACACACTACTCGCACATGCCAGATCTCGGCCTTTTTCAGCGCAAATCCTTCATAGGCCACACTTGTGGTGGCCTTTCTTCTGTGCCACACTTCCACGACGGCGCCACAGACTCCATGGCTGGCAGCCGCCGTCCCGGGAACCAAATGGCCCGGATATAGAATATCCACGAGGACATCTATCTGTCGCTGCTAGTGCCAGCAGGGCATCGATCAGAGGGCATGTACAACGATGACACCACACGCATTTTCTGCAAGCACGTATACGCGATGTGTTGCAATACATTATTACATCAGGCAGGCAGGCAGGCATGTGTTTAAGTTTTGTCGTCAGGGGACATGCTAATTCTTTCGGTTTTGGTGATTTGGTCGGTTGGTATAATACACGTACGTCGTCACAACCTGAACCAAATATATGAATGAACTGACGCCTGCCATAGCTGGTGAGACGACCAGACCAGCATACCTGCCCGGCCCGGCCGATCCATTTCATCATTAGCACGCAGAGAACGAGTATCTGCTGCTGGTAGCAAAATAATATCTATAATCCATGTTTTAAGCAGCAGGTAAGCGCCCCTCTGTCCAATGAGAAAACTGACACTGTTTTCAGATTTCGAGATCTAGCCAGAGGAATATATATACTGTTGCAGAGAAAAGCCTGGCTGGCGGCCACATGCATGCTATACACTCCATTACACATGTTTGTCATCTAGAAAACTCTATAAAAGCTACATATATATACATCTATTTATGCATTGTCTTAGCTACTATATCTAGCTGGTGCACTGTACTGAAGCACAGTGACTGTAACATCAGGATTTGTCATTGTTAAGTTAACGACATGCTGGGTCTTCCATAGGTGTTCATATGCTACTTATCAGACTGAAACATGTGCATGTGTGTGACGCTATAATTTGCTCGTTTTCGATGATTTCAAGCTCACTTTGATTTGAAAGCCGGGTCCAATCAGACACTAGCTAGTCAATGCGTGACAGATGGACGGAGAGTGCCATGATGGAGTGCATTGCAGCAGGCAACATAGTATTGTGTGACACAAGCCATGTTGGCAAGATTTGCAGCCATTTAACAACTGGATTTGGGGACAGGAGCTCCATGTGGTGCCTGTCAGCAAGCAGGTCCCAATAAACAGGGCCAGCCTCATCTGTTTTTGCACTCATATGTCTCCATAGATTCCTTTGCACTGTTTGACTGTTGAAACAATCAGATAAAACTAGGTTTTTTAGGTAATAATAAAAGTCGATTCCTCTTTCAGCAAAATCTGCATATATTAGTCACATAGCATGCATGTGAGCATATTACCTCACTTGTTTGCCATCAAAATGTTGTATATTGATTGTGGTTGCTGGTGATACCACAAAAGAAAATTCAGTAGTTTATAGATAATAATAATAATAAGAATATAAAGAGATGAATTGTTGTACTACACTGAAAAAAATGCTGATCCAGCATGTGCAGTTTTGACTATAATTGGTTCTGCAGAAAATTATTGACATGCATGTTGCTGACAGTTTATTAATTTACGGTTATTCATTGAGATTAGAATCAGATAAAAGATCTAGAGAGGAAACAAAGAAGGAAGAGTTGGATCATAGTACATACAGTAGGATAATGCAGCTTACTGAAAACTTGACAGGCTGTCTGACCAAATTTCATTGGCCCTGTAAATCTAGTGTGAAGATACACACCCACCAATTCATATGCAGAAGCTGTCATGGCAAGCAACTTGTAATTGGATGGATAGTAGATAGTGGCTGCTGCATGCAGAAGCAGCCAGCAGGAAGCATGTGCATGTGACTCTGAGAGTTTGACACTGGCTAAATCATGCATGTCTGGGGAACAATTCTGATGAACACCAGCTAAAGAGTGAAGGAAAGTAGCTGAAAGCACACCTGTCCTACTAAATGCACATATATTTATTTTCTCATCATCCATCATTCTCCTTCGATCGTGCATGAGATAGGTAGATAGTGTAGATAGATGCTTCATCCATGCTTCATCACATCACAGCTTTTGTTTTTTGAGCCACAAGAGATCGACCGGCTAAAAGGCCATGGATGGATAGCTGAAACATGTTGTTGTTGCTTCCAATCCTTCCAACTCAAGACCTGCTGCTGCTTGTACTTTGTGACCTGTGACTCTGAGTGATGCATGCTCCAACCAACCACTGCACACCATTGACCTTAGCTTTTTTAGGATTTGGCTCCAAGCTGCATGGTATGCTGACCTCAAATGACACCAGCAGCCTATGCTGATTGCTCCCAAGTTGCCAGTAGTTTGTTTGGTCCCAACAAGAATTGTGCAAGGAGGAAGGAGATCCAATGGATCATCAGCTACTACATCATTGGTCATCTCCCATCCAGATACAATTTTTTTCTTACATGCATGTTGAGTTCACTGAGAAGTAGCTTAATTAGGAGTACTAAGTACTGTCACTCTGTGCCATTAGCTAGCTAGGATGGTCAAACAGCACTGAACTTGTTTTTTTGATTGAATCAACACTGAACTTGTGACCTGTAATTCTGAGTGATGCTCCAACCAACCACCGCACACCATTGACCTTATCTTTTTTAGGATTTGGCTCCCAGCTGCATGCATGTGCAGTTCATCACTAACTCATTCAGTTCACTGGGAATTAATTGAAATAGCTTAGGAGTGAGTACTAAGTACTACCTCTCTGTGCCATTAGCTAGGATGGTCAAACAGCACTACTGAACTGACAAGGGTAATAGTAAGCAGCTAGCGTTGAAACCATATGATACAGCAAGAAAGGCAACTAAAAATGTGCTTGTGCAGTTGTGCGTCATGGAACTAATAATCCATGGTGTGTGTTTGTGGACGCAAATAATAATACCCCTAAAAGCACACATTAGCCTGATAGAATTTCACATGCTGCATGCCTGAACGCCCTGCTGACTTACTTTACTTTTGTTCCAGGCCGGAGAGGGCTGGTGCTGCAGCATCTAGAAACACAAGCTTTTTCAGCCAGCATCAGCATCTCAAGATCGAGCCAGTTATATATGACATCATTGGGCACGGGCTGACATAACATGTATGATTTGCATGCAACCACTAAAATTCAACCGTTTTTTTTTTTTTTTTTTTTTTTTTTTTTTTTTTTTTTTTTTTTTTTTTTTTTTTGGTATGCATGAATGGCAATATGGCATCCTCGCGTGTTGACATGTGCGTCGCAAAGGTGTGTGGCCTGGCTTTTCCTAGATCTGAGAATATGGCACAACCCACCTCACAAGGGAATGCGACGTGACAAGCATGACACGTGTTCTTTTACCACTTCCTTTTTTGTATCATCTTTGTTGTTTCTTCTTCTTTCATATTTTACCTTCCAAAAAATGTAAACGATGTACTGTGTGAGGAATGACTGAATGAGGCAAATGGCTGGTGACCTTTTATTGATTATTTAGGGCTCTATATTGATTTAAAGAAGATAGTTATTTAGAAGGGTGTTTTAATTAGTTGGTGGAATGGAGTGGTTAATCATCATTCACGCTATTTAGTTTTTTGTTTAGTTTGTGGAATAGAATGACTTAATCTGTCACCATCTCATATTCTCATTCCTTACAAGCTCATAATTAGTTCAAGTATGAGGAATGAGGTCATTAATTAAGTTCGAAGATTAGACGCATTGATGCATTACCCCATCTAGAATTAGTTCAAGTATGAGGAATGAGGTCATTAATTAAACGATGTACTACATGCATGAGTATTCCTTTGGATTAGAGCCTCGCTACTGTAATTTGCGACTGAGAACGTTGAACGAAATAGGTGATGGAAATTCACTTTACTCTAGTTCTCTAGTTTAGGATACAAATTAAATGATCTTAGGAATATGCTAATAATACTATAGCACCATTGATATAATGCTGACATTAGGGCAATCCTATCACGAACTATTTGATAGTTTCTATAGATGCAGAAACCTTTCCAAGAAAGTATATGGTACTCAACCCCATCATCCTAAATTACGAAATGTTCTGTTTTTTTTTTTTTTACAAGATACATAAATTTTAACATACACTTAAATATAGACTATGTCTAGATGCGCAATAAAAGTAATGCATGTAGAAAAGCCATAGCGTGTTATAATTTGGAACGGAAAGAGTAGCTTAGAAGCTTAGTATGTCGTCGTCCTTGGAATACGTACATAGTCCTATAAGGCCTTGTTTACCCAAAGTTGGAAAAATTTCAAATAAGCGCAGCGATTTTGTTTTTATTTGGTAATAATTGTCAAACAATGATTAATTAATCTTAAAATGTTCGTCTCCATGAAAGACAATCTGATCTGCAATTAGTTTTTTATTTCATCTATATTTAGTATTAAATGACGTATGCCGATATTTTGATGTGACAGAGAATCTTCTTTTTACATAGTGAAATTTAGGAGTGAATTCTGTGATCTAAACAAGGCCTAAGTACTATAGTTCGAGTAGGCAAGAAATGGATTCTGCACGTACAAGCACAACTAACAGTGCAACCAACGATCGAGCTGTGCTGTACTGTACATCACTAGAGCGTAGATAGCCCAACAGCTCTCATCATCGACAGTGGAACAGCTCTCATCATCGACAGCGGCGCGGCGGCATGTGAGGTCCGGCGTGTCGCTACCCATGCATCAGCTCCGGCTCCGGTCCGAGAGTACATTACAGAGATGACTGACTGACAGGTGGACTAGCTGACCGGCCGGCTGCCCGGCGTCGACTCGTCTGCATTGGCATGGCACGTCGCAGGCTGCAGCAGTGCCGTGCGGGCAAGGGCACAGTACAGTACACTACTGCCGCCGCTGTTTCTTCCAGCTCCAGCTCAGAGAGACTGGCCGTGTGGGCGTGCCGGCGTGGGAGTGGGACCACCGCACACGCTGTCACTCATGGGCGCATGCATGGTCGGCCAGCTGGACGCCTGGGGGCCGTCGGGTGGCGGGATGGACGGCTCTGATTGGATGCGTGTGCACAACCTGCGTGCCACTGCCATTGCCGGAGGCCAGAGGAAGGATGGAACTCCATGGCCCATGAGGGCCCGTCTTTGTTTGTCGTCCTTCCGGACCTTCCGACAACCGAGTATCACCAACCAACAAGGAGATGCCGAGCATGAGCATGGGTCGAGTCGACTCCATGGACGACGACGACGACCTCTCATCAGTCAAACGGCGTAGTAGTAGCTGTGTTCTGATGAACGTGGCGGCGACATGGCGTCGACTCCATGGACGACGACCTCTCATCAGACAGGTCGCATGTCGATGTCGACGACGCACATCCGATCCACTGTTGCCTATTGTACTTGTCTGCTCGCCGAACGCCGACGAACAGTGCGCTGCACTGTGCAAGAGTCCATGTCCGTCAGTTTGTCTGGTACAGTAGAATGAATGCCCGGTCTCGGGGGACTTGCAAACGAGGGCTCAAGCTCAAGCTCAAGCTCAGATTCAATGGTGGGATCAGAATGTGTGCTGCATTGGATGGATGGAGGGCTGGGATCTCGTAGCTTCATCAGGAGTGAGCGCCAATGACTGAGGCTTGTCATCTTGGCCTTCCAATTTTCAAGAGGGAGAGATGATCCCCTCCAGTCGGGAATTGGGACTCCAGTCGGGACTTGGGACTTGGGAGGAGCAGAGAGGCAGAGCAGACAGCAGAGGGAGTGAAATCCAGCCTGTCAGTCTACACCTTCTTAACACTTCCAATGTTGCGCAACCATTCAAGGATCCTGCACTTGCCACCACAGCAAATCCAGCGCCACAGACAAAAGGGTCCGGTCAAATGCCAGGTTTCAGGGCTGTAACATAATAAATAAACACATGACAATGTTGCTGACACTGACAGTGGCATAATGTAACGCCATAGTGGTACTTGGCAAGCAAGCAAGAAGACTGGAATTACTCATGACTTAATTCACGTACGTATGCAGAAATTTTCTACTGTGTAAAATCTTAAAAATGGAAGGGCCGAAACAACTGAATTGACATATGCATCAATCAAACAAAACAGCAGAGTTGCATTCCCTTTGCAAATTTCTCACCACACGAGGAGGCTCACAACTGTCTGCTAATCAAAAACCTGTACAGATACCTTATGCACCAAGTTCACTAATCACCATTGATTGAACTAGGTCTAGAAAACAAACAATGACGAAAAATAAACCCTTCCTAGCACCTAGCAGGAGAGGGCAAAAACACCCAAGAGAAACTTGACATCGTGGCAAAAACATGAGAAAACTAATCAACCTAACTTTATGCAAAGACCCTAGCAAAGATTTTGGTGATGTCTGTCGAGCTTCCCTCCACAAGCCCCTGTTTATTGTATCAGAGTTCCACCGCTGGTCCGTGTAGCAAGTGCTACTGCTACAACTACAAGATGTTTGGCACTTGTGCTGAGAGCTTCTCCTGCAGTTCTCTGATCTTAGAGCAGAGCTCCACCTTCTGCTCCTTGTAGCTCTGGAGGAGGAAATCTTTCCCCTCGATAACTTCCTTTAGCTCACCCACCTCTCTCTTTAGCATCTCTATCCTCTCCACCTCTCCTTTCCTCTTCTCGACACCATTACAGTGCACCTCATGGTCATCCACGCTGCTGTCAGAATAACCATTAGCATGCCCATTGGTGCCGTTTGACTGCCACTGTCCAGCTTGGAAAGCTTTATCAAGCGAGAGTGAGTCCGCAACGCAGTGGTCGGCAACGATCTTCCTTAGATGCTGAACCTCCCTCTCTGATTCAAACAGATCTCGGTTCGTGGCATCCAGTTGGGACTGCAACCCAGTGTTCTCAGTCGCCTGGATGGCCAAAGAGTTCTTAAGCTCCGCAATCTGAGCTTGCATCTCCATGATCATCTCATCACGTCTCTTGAGCTGCTGCCTCAGCTTCTGTATGACCTCTCGCTTGCTATAAATGTCGGATCCTGATTCCGAAATGGAGGGAGAGCCTGAGTAGTTTGAGTACTGAAATGTTGCTTTGCGAGGATCTTCAAGCCGGTCAGGCGATGATGACCACATGATACCACTGTTCTCTTTGCTTGATTCTGGCGCTGGTACCTTCACAAGAAGATTGGATGGTTCAGTTGATTTGGATATAGGACTTGAAGGTGCTTGCTTGAGCTCCACTTCACCATCTGCATGCCCTGCATATCATAACCAGGGATAAATAAATTCCCCCCAATGAGGGATCTGCAGGGACTTTACTGTAGGCTATTCTGTAACAGAGAATTAATTCCTGTTGTTTTTTTTATAGGCACACAGCGGTTTGTATATATATTAGACTAACTCTTGACTTAATGTCAGATTTAGAACATTAAAACTGTGTACAGGTGCAAGGTTCTGATGAGCAGGGTATAGGAAACAGAAAAAAGTACAGAAAATCACCTGACATGTAACAGTGGCAGCTAGTTTGGTCACTGAACCTGTAGAGGTTGGAGTGCAGTTCACATACCCCAGGTCTTCTTTTGGCTGCAATTTCGCATAGTCAGCACTAAGCAAAGCACTTGAAAGAACATGGGAAAACGATACAGGGTTACACTCCAAATGGATAAACCCAGACCTTTGGTAGAAGGGGTTTGCTGCTTGGTTTCAAACAGCTGCTTCAATCTGGACCCAAGTCTGACTGAAAGTGTGCTGAGCAAAATGCCTCCTGCAACAAGAACCCAGTTTGGTCCTCCATGGACACGATCACCCTTCCCTGCCTTCTGTATGCTCCCATTAGCCTTAGACTTCATCTTAAGAACCACTGTTTTTCTTCAGGTATGCAGCTTCGCCTACATATGCATATGGATAGGATAATGTGGTAAGCAATAGGGTTCCCAACTTCCCATGTCTGTGCAGGAGAAATAAATGATTCACTAACACATAAATGCATCATAAGGGTTTGAGTGTTTGAAGTACACATAACCTGAAGTCCTGAATGAATGGTGGATATGGCTACAGATACGACTAAATTCACAAGTAACCACTGATTTTCTTCAGACTAGTGTGTGCAGCTTCGCCTACATATGCATATAGGATACCATTGTGGTAAGCAACATGGTTCCCATGTCCACGCAGGAAAAATAAATGATTCATTCACTAACACATAAATGCATCATAAGGGTTTGAGTGTTTGAAGTACACATAACCTGAAGTCCTGAATGAAGGGTGGATATGGCTACTGTTACGACTAAATTCATAATTACAAGTTGAAATAAAAACACACGAACTGAATGCATCAAAAGGGTTTGACCAAATGATAACGAGGGTCCGATTGGACGATTCATGTTTTTTCCCCGGAAAAACCCTGGACAGTTGGATTACCAATTGAAAACATACGGATGGATTAATTAATTAACTTTAAAAGCCGTCTAAATTTGGAAGGTCAGGTCGCAACGCAATGGATAAAACAAAAACACATATACTTACTGCCGCCGGCAAACTGTTACTGCATCCTAATTTCGCAAACCCAAACAAGAACTTGCGCACGGACCTTCGAAGCCGCCGAAGTGGGGTTCTCACCGGCCGGTCACGCTCCGGCCGCCTCCACCCGCGCGCCTCCCTAGCTACTCCCTTTGGCCGGCTGGTTCCCCGTTGCCGCGGTCCCTCGCCCCCCGCCGCGTCGACCGCGCGCTTCGGCGCCCACGGCCCTGCCGCAACGACCGGCGAGGCCACTGGCCGCGCCGCCGCCTGGTGTGAACTGTCCGTGGCAAGCGGAGCGAGGGTTGGGGACTTGGGGCTTTGGGGGGATTCGGACGTCGGGGTCACGTGAGGCGTGCGTGAGAGGCAGTAAGCGGAGTGAGGCTGCTTGGAATTTGGGCCCCCGTTGCGGCCTGTAGAAAAGGCCCATAGTCTGATGCCCCGATTAGTGGCCGAGGAAGGCCCATACTCAATTTGGATACGAAGTATTTTAGTAGTTTTAGATTAGAAAAAGTATCATTATTTTACAAAATATTCTGGCTTTGTAGCTTCATGAAGTTCCCAGATGCAATAAACTTTAGGGTCTTTTGTGCTACTGCCCCTATTCTGGGATTCAATTACTCGTTTGCCCTTATTTTTTTAACTTTACTCATTAGCCCCTGTTTTTCGAAAACGAAGCCGTTGGTTGCCCCTAATCCGTGAAGTGGACTTAACATCGTTAAGTCGGGAGTAAAAAGACTACAATGCCCTCAAAATGAATACTAGTGTCAATTGCTCGTTTGTCCCTATTTTTTTGGCAGATTTTTTTTTGCTGCTGCCCTCCCCGAAAATTCAAATTTTTTTGCAGAATTTTTTTTCTGTAAATTCAAATTTGACATAATATTTGCACAACATATAAACATAAGTTTTACACAATATTTGCACAATATATAATAAGTATAATATTTGCACATCACATGAAAAGAGATGGTGTATTTCTATGGTATTCCTGTATTTGTTTTCCTAAAGAAAAACGGCAATAATATGTGTGTGATGTCATGATAATGTCACGATGATATCAACAAGCTAATAAGAAGCTAAGCTAACGGTGCCATGGCCAGCTACTTGCTCTGCTCGTGCAGTGTGGCGAGGGTGAGCGGTGGTGCGTCTGTGCGTGATGTCGCGTGTGCAGGGAGGGGAGGGGTACAGAGCGGCCTCTGCTGCCTGCTCGGCGAGCTGGGCTTGGGTCCTGAGGCTCACTGGAAGTGGAACAGGGAGCGATGCCAGCGGTGCCATGGCTGGCAGCGAAGAATCTTCACCGGCGCAAATTGATTTCGCCCGCTGCCGGATGCCGCGACGCGCCCCACCGGGATCCAGCCGCTCCGTGCCGGGCCTGGACCTCCGCGCCGGCGCCGGCTCCCTTGCCCTCAGCCGCCGTGCCACCTCGCAGGCCCTCCGCCGCGGCGCGCCGGCCTCCACGCCGTAACCCTAGCGCAGCGAGAGTCGGGGTCGGGGAGAGAAGAGGGTCGGGGAGAGACGTGTAACGAGAGAATTGAGATAAGGGGTAGGATAGTCTTTTTTTCATTTTTTCTTTTTTCCAAATATTTTATTTTAATCTTTTAATTAGTACAAGTTGACGGTGTGACAAAATAGGGGCAAACGGAGGCCTCTTTTTTAAAAAACAGAGACAAACACGCAAAGTTAAAAAAATGAAGGTAAACGAGCAATTAGGATCTAAAACGGGGGCAGTTGCACAATTGTCCCTAAACTTTATGGATTTATAAAATCACAGTGTTACTAAAATTGTAGTCGTTTTAGAGTTTTAAAAACTCCACCATGGATCTTTTTTCTAAATCGAATCTTAATTTTTTTCTAAACAATAGTTTGGCACTTCTACAGGTTCTAAAAATGTAATGTCTTAATATCACTGTTAGACTCTTTTTGTCTAAACCATGGTTTCACACGTGACACGTCTATAGGTTCTATTCTAAAACTGTAATTTCTTAATGCCAGTTTCTCAATACTACAACAACCAAACAGTCTCAACTGATTCCAAATTTTGAGAAGAAAAAAAAAATCGATTGGGAGTGGAATTAATTCGCTCTTTTTTCCTAGGAGAAAAGCTCTATTGATATATACCATCATTTGGAATATACATTACATATTTCTTCGACAGAAGGCTAACAAACAAAAGTGGCTGCAACAAAATGTTTCATTCAGATAGATTAAATCATCAGAATCAGATGGACTCACAAGTCACAATTCTCTTGACCAGTTCACTCTGCTCGCAAATGCTACATGTTCAGTCACTTAAACTTCCATTACTAAATGACAAAACCCCCATGCCCAGTATGGTCATGGGCTTCTCTATAGGGTGACCACGAGCTCCTGGCTGCTAAGCAGCTCGAGTCATGTCAACGAAAGGAAATCTTCCTAAACAGATGCTCCTGCAGCTGGAGTTGAAGGAGCCTCAAGGCTTTCTGCTGCCATTTGCATTCGTTGTAGCTTTCGCAATCCTCTTTTCTTTGCTCGTAAACTTATCACAGTTTCAAGCTCTTTTTTTCGACCGTGCCACTTTAATCATAGACAAGAGAGAGTAAGAACTGCAAAGTTAGTATCAGGTCATGACAAAATCAAATGGAAATTAAATAGTATAGCAGCCTATCTGACACAAACAGCTCTGTTTGAAGAAAAAACATTCAGAATACTAGAGTCTAAAAGACATAAGAAGAAGACAAAAACATCTGGCAACGGATCAACCATGGGCTGTAGCCATTACCTTAGCTAGTCTCTCCTTAAGCTTTGGCTTTGCAGATACTACCACTCGTGTTTGTCGATGGTCTGAGTTATGTAGCAACTTCTTCTGAGGTTTCAAAGTCTTTGTCCCTGTGGCCTGTTCTTTACTTCTCCTTGCTGCCTGAAGCCTCTTGGCAGTTATTTTTGCCACTGCCTTTTTAAGCTTCTTGATTATCTGTCCCCTCTCTTTGTTCCACAGGAACATGGATATCATCTCTGACCTTATCCTTTCATAGCTGTCCCAGTCAAGCTTATTTTGGCTGTGATCACCATTCTTTGCTGCTTCAGCTATACTATTTGACCATATCTGCAGAACCTTCTGTCTTGATTGGACAGAAACTTTGCGCCTCTCCCAGATTGTCCTCAATGCAGCACTTATTTTGTCTTTGCTTGTCTGTCTAAAAGTGAAATAAGACCAAGAATAGCAACTTTCAGAATATAAAGAGCTATACATGCATCCACTGATCTATATAACAAAAACATGTCTGTACCTATGTAGCTGACGATGCCCTAACATTTTCTTCCTAACCTGGGTTTAAGAAAAGATGTGAGAAGTTGAATTAAATTTCCCCAGATAGATCACAATCTACAGCAAAGCAGCTCTTGAACTGATGCAATGCAAGAACAGCTAGGGAAGTTTCTTACATGACATCACCTTGGGGTCTCTCAGAGCTTCAGCAGTCCGTTGCTTGATGAGCTTCTTGTGCTCTGCAGGAGAATGCCACATCCCTCATTTAAAGAAAATGGCATGATACAGCACTGAACTCTAATACTGCTGTCACAATAATAAGCAGTGAAAGGCTGGCCATACCTTCACTCCATTTCCTGCCTTTTATCCAGGGAACCTTCCCCTTGTTCGCAGCACCAATCTTCCGTCTTCTCTCCATCTCTTTCTCCGACAAATCATCCTGTGGCTGGCAAGGTTGGCAATCTTGAACTTGCTTCACAGTGCTCTTTTTCACAGGATATTGTCCACTTGAAACTGAGGCTGAGCAAGAAGAATGATAGGGCCATTGTTCATCCATTCCATGGGCCAATTGTTCACAATCTAGCTCTTTCAGGGATGACTGGGGCAAAACAAACTCCCGATATCGAATTAGTTGACATGATTTCCGAAGTTCTTTGTGTGGTAGAGTTAGCTCCACCAATGCACAACACTTGTGGCAAGACGATTTTTTCCTTGAAGAAGTGCCAGAACCATATACAAATCTGACAGGAACATGTGCCCTGTATACAACATTTTCGGTCAGAGAATGTGAGGTTAGCTCCCAGTGCACAGGGTATTAGTAACATGAAAGATTGAAGAAGTGCTAACTTCTCAGCAATGCTCCTCTTCTTGGCGTCACTTTTTTTTTTTATAAGTAAAATAGTAAGAGAGCTACTGTTGTGCTTTCATTCACAAACAACCAAGAATTGGTACGATTGCAGCCTGTCGTGGATGTATTTCTGTTTTTTTTTTCAGATTCCTGCACACTTCTCACTCAAAAAATTGTGCCTATATGGTACCATTCTACAAACATCAAAATCGAACTAAATTTATTACGAAATATCATCTCTAACACCGAGCAACTTTTTATTTAGTATAGTATAATGCACTGTACAGATTGAGGTTCACAGAATCTCTATGCGAGTTATTATCCGGCTGTACTGAAGCGTCTCGAGCAGGCTGGACCTCCATGGGAGCAGCGAAAGCCGACAGCAATGGAGTGGCGCGCGCACTGCTGACTCCAGACTAATGTGTACTGAGTGCCCCAGTGCCCGTGGCGTAGACAATGCCGGTCGAGTCGAACAATTCGAACACAGCGAATTCCACGAAAACGCTCCCAAGGCTAAGACACATTTCGCAGGGGCAGTATAGAGGGAAAATCGAAGAGAATGGAACACAGAGGGGGTGGGGGGCGTTACCTGGAACAGTGGACGGCGGCGGCCATGGCTTGAGGAAGACCAAGCCTGGTGCCGTCTCCAAGGCCACGAGAGGACGGGACGAGCAGCCGGCCGCCGGCTGCCGGCAGCGAGTGACCTGACCTGAGCAAGTGGGGAAGGTGGATGACCTTATCCTGTGTGCGCTCGTGTCGACTTTCCTTCCCGGGCCTAATCGTTACGGCCCACGAGGGATTTCGGTGGAAACAAAAAAAAAAAAAAGTCTATTTTTAGTCCCTCAATTATCAAGAAAGTTTATTTTTGGTGCTTTAATTTAAAAACCGGACAAAGACGTCCCTCAACTTTTCAAACAGTGCAGATTACGTCCCGGCGGTTTTTAATAGTGGTTTTTCTACAATGACAATGACAGTGGTTTTATTTTTATACCTTTTGTTCAATCTTTGAAAAAAATATAGTAAATCACAAAAAAATTCATAAAATAGAAAATATAATTTTGTTGGACTCCACATGAGTAGATCTACACAGTAAATATATAATATGGTATGTTTTAGTATAAAGTTTTTGCTATAAAGATTTTCTGTTTTTCATAAAAGACAAAATCTTTATAGCACAAATTTTATACTAAAAAAATACCATATTATATATTCATTGTATAGATCTACTCATGTGGAGTGTAATAAAATTATATTTTCCATTTTATGATTTTTCTGTGATTTACTATAATTTTTTAAAGATTCAGTCTAAATAAATAAATAAAAATGAAAAACAAAAGCACTGACACTGTAGCAAAACATATGTTACTGTAGCAAAACCGCCATCTAAAATCACCAAGAGACATAATCTGTACCGTTTCAAAAGTTAAGGGACGCATTTTGTCTGATTTTAAAACTGAGGGACCAAAAGTAAATTTTCACGATAGTTAAAGGACCTAAAGTAAACTTTTTTTCCAAACAAGAAATGGAGGCCTGCCTGACGCTGACGGGGACGGAAATGGAGGAAAACGTACAAATGGCTTGCGTCTGATTCTCTAAAAAAACCGTCTTTTCCGAAGTGGATGGAGTTCTCGCCGGCCGGTGCCCGCGCGGCCGCCCCTGCCTCCACCTGCGCGTCTCGCCTCGGAAGTCCGGAGCTAGTTAAGTGATGATTATATTATGCAGTACTATTAAATTAATGTTAATTGTTAATTCTACTTATAATTATGTGAATAATTCAGGTTTAGTATTACGATACGATAGACTAGAATTGTGTACTAATACAGTTGTGTCTAGCCTTTTAATCCTTATATACACTCGTGCTATGTTTGTTGAGCACGATGGTGTTGCTAACACTTGCTCTATGTCAACACAAATATGGAGCTCACAAGATGACTGTGTTATATGATTGCACTTAACCCACAATATAGAGCAACAATTGGGTATTTTAGCCAACGGTAATGCCACCTGCTAGCTAGGGGGAGAAAGCGAAGGAACTGCATCCTTCGTATCAAGGACGATAGTGGCGCCGTCTACACGTCCCACGAAGAAATGGGAGCGTCCCGTTCTTCAGCCACTTCAAGGGCGTGTTCGGCCCGGATCGGGTGCCTTCACGCTCGTCTTTGAGTCTATCCGAATGCACCCGGCCAACCTCTCCGCCCTGGACAGAATCCACTCGACTTCTAGTGCTACGCTACTGGGGCTGGGAAAATATGGTTCATGATGTTTCGTCGTTTCTCGCCCGTTCTTTTCTCTTTCCCTAGGTTGTTCTTGTTTTCCCATGAGTTTTTTTTCCTATTCTTTTGGTTGTTGTTTGTTTTCCAGTTTCCTTGAATTGATTCACCCATTGTTGCGGCAAGCGATGAAGCAACTGCTCTAATGATGATCATGCCTAGATATATTCTATGCCGGTGTGCTCTTCAGGGCTTAGGAGAGGCGTGTGATATTTCGCACCATTCGGTTGTTTCTCTGGCTCGTTCATTTTTCAAGTTGTCGGTGTTATTGGTTGCCTTCTATGTTCTGATTGGGTGATTGGTGTTGTTATTAGTCAGTTGTGCATAGTTCCCATAGAGGGGTTGGATGGAGCAGATGTTGTTAGTGACCGCATATTTGATATATGGAACGATGATGTATCTCAAGATTTTGATCAGATTAGAACTGAGGTTTAGGGTACTGGGAAGGATGGAGTATTATTGGTATAGACACTAAATTTTTTTGCATGGAAGGTGTGGGGGTATAAACCCCATATACCCTCACGGCCTACTTTGGGCCAGCACGAAACGACCAGGCCGGCCCATCAAGCTTCAAGACCGATCGGCCCAAGCTGGTCGGACAGTCTAAAACGGGCAAGTTTAACGAAAACCGACAAGGAGGACAGACCTAGCTGAGATAGGAAAGTTTCTGTAAAGTCTTGTAAAGCACGGAAAACTTAGTACCAGATAGGCTAGATCCGACTTGTAACCTTGCTCCCCGTGATATATAAGGAGAGCAAGGACCCCCGTCTAAGGACACGAAATCTGGCATAACGCACAGACTCGCACATCCACATCCATAATCGAAACAGAGAGCAGGACTAGGGTTTTACGCATCCTTGCGGCCTGAATCTGGGTAAACCTTGTGTGATTGTTCCCTGTTTACTTCTCGCTTGCAATCTCGTACGTCTTCCGCCAATCCATTACCGGTCAGGGCATACCCCTGGTCGGACTATCGCCGATATTTCGTCGACAGTGGCGCGCCAGGTAGGGGGTGCGCACCGAGATTTCACGTTAAGCAAGATGGTTTCCTTCCCGGCTTCCATGACCTTCGAAGCCGGCCTCACCTTCAACTTCGGAACGTTCACCTGGACTTCCAACCCGGCAACTACCGTTGCAACTCTTACACCTCCGGCCATCGTACCAACCACGGTACCAGCAACAATGGCTGCACCAAACCAAATTCAACTCATCCCGGTGACCGCTGTTGTGTTACCAACTGACCCGCCTCTGACAGTTGACCGTACAATGTCAACACCTCTGATCGGTTCAAACCCTTCCCAAAGGAGGCATGTCAACAATACGGATCTACTCCGCTTGATCCATCAACAAGGCATGAGGTTAACAAAAACTTAAGCCAACATTGAATCTCTCCGACAACGTGTCCGGCGCGACGGACAACTCGCGCGACAAAATCATGTTTCCAACATATCAGTTCAACACCGACGAGGGCGTCGCAAAGTTCCCCCTCAAGTGTCCGGACGACCAGGCTCGCAACAAACAGATTTGCGCCGACATATCAATCATCGTCGCAACCGTGCACAGCCAAACAACAGGCGGGCTAATTTAACCCGCAGAAGCCCACAGCGGCAGTGGCTCCGACCACGGCCTAGCATCGCTCATGGTGGTCAGAGACACCAATCCGGCACCATACGGCAAAGGATTTTGGCCGACATCCAAAACCTGCGAGAAAGGGTTTCGCAGCAGGCTCCACGAAATAATGTTGCTCCAGCCTCAGCAGCGCAAGCTGCCCGGCAAAACACACAAGATCGGAGTTATGCATCAACGGTCCAGTGCAGGAACGCTCGTCGTAATGAGCGGCGGCGAAGACAGAGGGAAGCCCGATGAACTGGTCGAACTCCACCTGCCGTACCTATTATCGCAACTCAGCAAGAACGTTCGCCGCAAAACGACACATCAAACACCAGATTATTCGCACAGCGTGCCGAGCTAGCTGCTACCTTTCGACACGATGATCGATCTCAGCAGGTCGAACAACGAAGAGAAAGGCGACGGCAAGAAATCTTAGCTGCCATGGCGACAACAGATGCAACAGAACAGAGGTCGGAACAACCACCCATTCATCAAAGAAATCCGACCCTGTCCCCCCCGATAACAAGGGTATCAGCTCATAGAGCTAGAGCACTTGCCGACCGACATCAAGACGCAGAAAGAAAGCGGAGGGAAGAACGGCAGAAACACATGGCAGCCGTCAGAGAAAATCGTCGTAACTTTGGGATGAGCCCCTTAAGAGAAGACGTGAGGGATTCACCTAACACAGACGAGCCTCATTGTTGCACTCAGCAACCTGTACAGACGACCATGGTGTACAAACGTGCTCGGATCCCTCCTCCCGGACGGACAGTCCCAAGTGTCCAGACAAACCGTAATGGGTTTATCACCCCATTCTTGGACAATCTGTTAACTCGAGAACGAGACTGGAGACTCCCCAGTCCAACACCTCCTGAAGATAGGATCCCACCGCGCACCGAGCATGTGTTTCCTAATCCAACAAACCCAGCCAATCTACGGCATATCAGAACAGTTCGGTCACCAGGTCGTAAAATGACAGAAGGAATGTTCATCAACGGCGAATGGTACGAAGTGGTACAAAAAGAAAGCCAATTTGAGAAAAATTCAAGCTCCTTAGATTCTTTCACTGATGTGTCTTTTCCAAAAAAGGACAACTTCAACACCACTCAAAATGGAATAAGTATTTTCGACCACGCCAGGCGCAGGGATGATCAAGCCCTGGATGATGACGAACTTCTGCTCTGCACCGAAGAAGACCCGGTCATGATCCACGATTTAGAGGAAGAAGGCGAAGCAGAGCCAGAACGCTAAGAACAAAAGATGCATTTTCCTCTTTTATCAAAAGCTTATCTCTAGTCAATTTCCTTTTCAATATGTTAACTTAGTGTCAGTCATACAAATCATTGTAAGTCATTTCGATGGCAAAACAATCTAATGTGTATTATTTTACAATAAATAAGAAGTCAAATCTTGTGTCAAATATTTGAGCATATGAATTTTTCTTGTCCTTTCAAAAAGGAAAATCATCCCTCAATCAGACACAATATGACATTAACGTTCTCTGGCCCAAAGAATGAAAGGGTTGAAACCTTAAACAAAATCCTACAGCCTAACACGGCACAATTATAAACGGATCAAGACAAAGAGATCATAAAAGGAACCTCGATGGATTCCAACACAAATTATATCTCAAAATAAAGATTCATCTTTTTCATTCAAAATATAAGAAATTTTTACAAACAGGGGACTGATTGCGTCTAAAGCAATCTAGTCCTCCCCGAACAGCTTGCTGACAACAAGGTCGACAGGAGTAGCAGTGACGATGGCCTCCGCCGCCCCGGTTGTTGGTATTTCTTAGCGAAAGCAGTAAATTCCGCAAGCGCACGGAAAGACCGTTGTAGCACTTCACCCGGTGATAGACTGGGTATCGTAAACTTCACGAAGAATGGTATGATCGGGCTTAGGTCTTAGCTAAGTTGCCCGAGAGGAAAGAGTAGGTAATCGGGAAAGTGAGGTTTTCTATAAGACGAATCCTAAGAGAAAGATAACTCTACCGCCGAGATGCTTGCTTCGGGCATCGGATCGCACCGGCGGCCAGGTGATGCCGGCTGTAGCTCTACACCGTACCCGGACGTGGGGGATTACAAAGGACGGACGTGGCTGCCACCACCGCCGCCTACCACCTCAACCGTGGAGTACGGGGCAAACGAAGGTAACTAATTAGCTTAGACACCACGTCTACGCCAACGTTACAGTTCTAGCGTCGGCCAGGAACATCCGTCTTTATCAGGAGTCCTCTACTAGAACTACCGCCACAAGGACGGTCGACGAACCCGCAAGCAAATAACGATAAAGATAACTTGCTAGAAGGAGCGTACGAATAGATAAACACGAACCTCTTACTTCAAGCGTAAGAAGTCGCCGAGGTACAAGTGAGGAGGGAGCCGACAAATCCGGCACTCCACCTCGTGGAAGACTAGCCTCCGGGAGCACTCGAAAAGAGTTACTCCGCCCTTGACCTCTCTCACTCTCCTACTTCTATTCTAGCTAGAAGCTAGGTATAATGGCTCTACTCTTCCTCTAGTGTAGGCTTGTGGAAGTGGAGAGGGAGGAATGAAGAATGAAGAATGAAATTTGGATGTGTGAAATGAAAGAGAGAAGGGCTTTTATATGTGGACATGGTCGGTTTCCGCACGCCCAAATGACCAAAACACCCCCGCACCGCCCTCTCGGAGCATTAATTGCACCGCCTCCACCGGGCCCGGCCCTCCCATCCGAGGGAGGGCGCGAGCGCGCCCGGCGGGCGCGAGCGCGCCAGGGTGCCGTCTCCCCCTGACCGACCTTGGCTGGCGGGCTGGATCTTGGGCTTGGAGTTGGCCCATGTGGTGTTTCGTCACGTTGGTACGTCGGTTTGGCCTTTCTCTTCTTTTCTTCTTGTCTTGCTTTTGGGCCAATTTTATAATTCAAATATTTGTTCTCTTTTCTCTATCTTTTGGCCCAAAATACATGTATTCCATGAATGCTCCTGCAAAACAAGTGTTCACCAAAACTATGGAATTTTGTTAGTGTAAACCTCTTATCTAGGTGGTTTTTGGTGAACTATGAACCTAAGTTGGCGGGGTTAGATATGCAATAAGGACCGCCAACAAGCTCCCCCACACTTAGCGCTTTGCTCGTCCTCGAGTGAAGCAAAAGACACTAAGGTGGCTTTGTTTTCCTGAGATTTTAACCTACATACAGATTATTCCAAGCCTCACTGGTTATCTGTGAGCATTCATAGTGTCTACCAAGTAATCTTGAGCTTATTGAGGGATGGAACAGCCTGGATTTCAAGTCAACTCGCGTCTCCCTGCTTTCAAGACTTGGGGTTTTTGAAGTTTTTTGTAAGAAAAGATAGCGATGATTTCCTTGAATGATTCTCTCGATCACTCAAAGTGTATAACCTCACCAAAGGCATTTTGAGAAATTGCCTTCTACCTGCCACTAAAAAGCTGAAAGTGGAGTTTTGGGTAGGTATGTAAGTGGGCATACTTGAATCACATGTATTGTAAGGTCAAGGATCGGACCTTACGGAGATTAAGCCATACACCTTGATTGAGATTGTGCAAGTGTGTGAATGGAAGAGATGGTTCCTAACTTTTGGATGTTTTTGTGTACTCCATGCACTATGTCTCTCTTTTATTTGGATGATGATGGAAAGAAGAGTATGGGCTATGCATAGAGCACTTTTTTTTTCTTCTTCTTTTTTTTTGAATGGGGATCTAGAGATTTTCCCGTTGATTTATTGCACTATCCTATCCTTCTTTCTTTCCTTGCTCTTTTTTTTTTCGAATGACTGAATAGCCCATCTCTGAATGATTTAATGAAAATTGAGAGAGATGTAATGATGAAGATGCAAGGAGTACTTTTTGGTGGCTAAAGAATGCGCGATCCTCAGGATAAGCATCGGCATTTTTATTTGGTAGAAAGATGGTGCGCAACTCTTAGTGTAAGAGTTGGCAGATGGAAAGGGGTGCATGTTGTGCGCGACTCTCAGTGTAAGAGTCGGCATTTTATTTGGTGGGTGCAAGTGAAATCTCAATCGTGGGTGTAAGGTCATAATCTCGCGTCGGTACCTGATCCGACCGAACTCAATGTATGAACAAGCAGCGTATGAAGGTTTTTGCTACAGATAGCGCATATGGCTCTGGTGGGTATTTCTAATCATTGAGGATCATGCTATAAATTTTTAAATTTTCGCAAAGAAAAAACCCAAGTCTGCTGCAAGAGATAAACAAGTATCATATCATCCTACTATCTCTCATCCCACAATAACTTAGATATTCAAGGGGTCCCTAAAAATTAGTTGCTCACAGAAAGATAGAATTTGGCGAGGAATAAAAGGTATGCGAGTCGCAATCGATCAGCGAACACAAAGGTAGAGCAGCCAATTTTTAGTTAATAAACTAATTATTTCTAGGAAGAATAAAAGTATAAGCGAAGAGTGAGAAGATGCGCAAACCAATGATTTTTAAGGCGCGAATTTTTGTGCATCTTTTGAGAGGTCGGGGCAGCCTTCCCCCACACTTGTTTTTGTACCTGTCTCTTGAATTTTTGTGCAACACATAGGACAAAAACAAGTATGTACAAGATAGAAAGTATATATATATATATATATATATATATATATATTTATTCAATTATAAACTTAAAAATTATAAGTAGGCGCACGATTACAAAAGTAAAATGAGAAGGGAAATGCAACAAGCTGAAAATTAAAGTGCGCGCGCCTAATTATTTGGGTGGAGCGAAAGGCTCTAAAAGGGGTTCTAATGAGCATGGGCGGCGTTTGCTGCGCGTGCCACCCTCTCTAACTTGGTGGAGAAAGCAAGGCGGAACTTCCTAACTTTCTCCACTAAGTCTCTATGGGCAAACTCCCTATCTGCAAGCTCTGCTTCTAATTTATCTCTGATTTTGTAGAGCTCCTCCACCCTTCTACTAAGAAAGGTGAGAGTGGGAAACCTGGGGGTGGTTTCATCACCCTTATCGTTGACCAAGGTAGGCTTCTTCTTGGCGTTGCGCTTAGAGGCGCTAGAAGAAGTTCCTACGGGGTTGGTCCTAGGAGTTTTAGCGGGATTTGGCATTACGCCCTTCCCACGCCCACCATTTGGCTTGTCCTTCCCTACAAGAATGAGGGAAGGACTGCTAGATGGCGTATGATAAGACGTGGTGTCCGTGGAGGACGACATGGGACGCTTCCCCGCGCCGCCGACGTTCGCCTTGAGGCGAAGCACGCCGGTGGTTGGCCTTCTTGGTGGCGCCGGTTTGATCTTGGCGCCGGTCATCGGCGGCCTTGATCTTGCCAATGACTTGATGCTATCGCCCTTGCTGGACCCTTCACTCCATGGTAGCCTTGTGGCTAATGGCGCCATGAACATGGCTTCCTCTTGCTCTAAATCTTCTTGTGAGAACGATGGCGCACCATCAAGGTTGTATGGTGTGCGGGAAGCCGCATAGAGGGCAAGGGCATGGCTGGCCATTTCTTAGAGCTTAGAGAGGAGATGAACTTGCTGGTGTGAGCACGGGAGAAAGAGATGAATGGCTTGAGCTTTTGTGAAGAGAGGAGAGGAGAAGATAGCTCAATTTATAGGTGAAGGTGACATCTCTGTTCTCGCGAATTACAGCAGGATCAAACTCCATATGGTGAGCATCAGAGAAGGGCTGAGGATCAGGGGACGAAATTTGGGGAGCAACGGCTCGCTCCCTGGCGCGAGCGCCCCAGTTGCGGCACGGCTCGGCCCCTGTTTCGTCCTGTTAGCCTCCCAACGGTCTATTTGTTTCCAAAATGTGGTGTTTCGATCCGTTGGGTATTCGAGGCTCACGGTTCACTCTAGTTTTTGAAAGGATTTTCAAGGAATATTTTGTAAAATATTTATTCGAAATATCCAAGACTTGTAAAAAGGTAGGAAACCCAAGGATGAATGCTTTGGAGCATTTCTAAGATAAAGGAAAATATTTTTGAAAATATATATTTTTTTATAAGAAAGAATAGACTAACTAGCCTAATTCAAACGAATGAGGGTATTCAAAAACTAGGCATAATTAAGTCTATTCGATCTAATTCTTCACCGAAATTTAAATTGCGGGGAGACTCAAGGAAAGGTTTGAGACGCTGACCGTTAACTTTGAAGATGTTGCCGTCATCATCTTGAATTGTGATAGCCCCATGAGTCGATGTGTCGATGATGGTGTATGGTCCTTTCCATTTACTCCGCAACTTCCCTTCACCGAATAGTTTCACTTTTGAGTTGAAGAGCAAGACCTTTTCGCCTTGCTTGAAGGTTTTGAACTTGATTCGGTGATCGTGCCATCTCTTAGTTCGTTCTTTGTAGAGCTTGGCACTGTGATAAGCCTTCTCCCGCCATTCTTCCAGTTCAGAAATCTGCTGCTGTCGATTTCTGCCGGCTAATTTTAGATCCATATTACAGCTCTTGATTGCCCAATAAGCTCGATGTTCGAGCTCTACGGGTAAGTGGCAACTTTTCCCGTATACGAGCTGGAATGGTGACATGCCGATAGGGGTTTTGTAAGCGGTCCTGTATGCCCAGAGTGCATCAGGAAGCTTACTTTTCCAACTTTTCCCCATATCGTTGACCGTCTTCTGCAGGATGTTCTTGATCTGTTTGTTCGAGGTTTCTGCTTGACCGCTGGATTGAGGATGATAGGGGGAAGCTATGTTGTGCTTGGCTCCAAGCTCTTTTAGGAATGCTCTGAATGTTTTGTCAATGAAGTGGGATCCTCCATCGCTTATCACCATGCGTGGTGTTCCAAAGCGAGGAAAGATCACTTCATGAAACATTTTCTTGGCGTGCTTGGCGTCAGCTGCCCTGCAAGGCATAGCTTCTACCCACTTGGATACGTAGTCAGCAACCACTAAGATGTACTCGCAATCTTGGGACTTCTGGAATGGTCCCATGTAGTCAATGCCCCACACATCAAATATTTCTATTTGAAGGTTGTAGTGTAGTGGCATGGCGTTGCGAGCCGTGATGCCTCCTTGGAATTGACACTTGCGACACCTCCGAATAAATTCTTTGGTGTCCTTGTACATCGTTGGCCAAAAGAATCCGCAATGCCAGATTTTCGCTTGTGTGCGGAATACTCCATAATGACCTCCGTACGGTGCAGAGTGACATTTCTCAATGATTTGTAGGCCTTGTTGCTGGTACGCATCTCCTCCTCAAGACCATCCGAACATACCCGATACAGGTATGGGTCATCCCAAAGGTGACGTCTGCTTTCAATTTGCAGCTTTTTCCTATTCTCCCCTGGTGGTATATATCCGGCAACCATATAGTTGATGATGTTCGCGTACCAAGGGTTGTTGTCTGTCACCTTTAGTAGCATGTCGTCGCGTAGGAAGTCATTTATAGGTAGTTCCTGCATGTTAGTGACCTACATACGCGACAAATGATCCGCTACGGTATTTTCTACCCCCTTTTTATCTTTTATTTCTAGATCAAATTCCTGGAGTAGAAGGATCCAGTGAATCAGACGAGGTTTTGCGTCTTTCTTAGTGAGAAAATATTTCAAAGTTGCATGGTCTGTGTAGACTATGAGTTTTGCTCCCACTAAGTAAGAACGGAACTTATCGATAGCATAAACGACTGCTAGGAGCTCCTTCTCTGTGGTAGCATAATTGAGTTGAGCTCATGTTAGCGTTTTGCTAGCGTAAGCGATCGCATGATGCTTCTTATCTTTGGTTTGGCCAAGGACCGCCCCAACAGCATAGTCACTAGCATCACACATGATCTCAAATGGTAGTGTCCAATCAGGAGGCTGGATGATCGGAGCTGAGATGAGTGCATTCTTAAGGGTATTGAATGCGTGCAAGCACTCATCTGTGAATTCGAAAGGTACGTCCTTGGCTAGTAGGCTTGTGAGGGGTCTAGAGATTTGAGAAAAGTCCTTGATAAATCTCCTATAGAACCCTGCATGGCCTAGAAAGCTGCGGATTCCCTTTACATTCATAGGGGGAGGTAGCTGCTCGATAACTTCTATCTTAGCCTTGTCTACCTCTATCCCTCATTCCGATACTAGGTGGCCTAGGACAATGCCCTCACGGACCATGAAATGGCACTTTTCCCAATTGAGTACCAAATCCTTTTCCCCGGCCGGCACCTTTGCAAGACTCTATCTAAATTTTCAAGACAATGATTGAAAGTTTTTCCATAGACCGAGAAGTCGTCCATGAAGACTTCCATGATATTGGTTTTCTTGTTGGTTACTCATCAAAATCCAAAGCATATCGAGTTTTTCCATGGGACCGAGAAGTCGGTCTGATGAATTCTCCATGATTTCTTCAATCATGTCCGAAAAGATAGACATCATACACCCATGAACAAAGAGAGGCACAAGCTCAAGATGTTGACGCTCCCCAACCAACTCCTCAAGTGGTTGAAAAGAGAATTCCCAAACTCCATGATCATCCACAAGATCAAATCATAGGGAGTCCATCAAGGGGTGTAATGACTCGATCTCAAAGACTTGCTAGTTTTTGAACATCACTCGTTTGTCTCTGTTGGAAACTTCCGGCACCTTTGCAAGACTCTATCTAAATTTTCAAGACAATGATTGAAAGTTTTTCCAAACGACATCCTCCGTAGGCATATGTTCCATATGGGCAAGTAAGCTCCTAGAGCATGGATGAGCGCCTTAGGGACTTCCTCATTGAGAAGGGTTCACTATCGGGAAGGTTGACACCACACTCTTCACCAAGAAGCTTAATGGAGAGATCTTCATTTGTCAAGTATATGTTGATGATATCATCTTCGGCTCAACAAATGAAGAAGAATGCAAAAAAGTTTGGTGACATGATGTCAAAAAGAGTTCGAGATGTCTATGATTGGCGAGCTCACCTTCTTATCTAAATTTTCAAGACAATGATTGAAAGTTTTTCCATAGACTCGAGAAGTCGTCCATGAAGACTTCCATGAGGTTTGACATGAAGGATTGCAAGCCAATCAACACTCCTATGTCATCTTGCTTGACTGATCGGGTGGATAGGTATTTGATGATAACCCGCTCTATGATCGGTAGCTTGTTGTACCTCCTTGCATCTAGGCCCGACATCATGTTTAGTGTGTGTATGTGTGCTCGCTTTCAAGCCGATCCTAAGGAAGCTCACTTGAGTGCCGTCAAGAGGACCATGATTTCTTCAATCATGTCTCAAAAGATAGACATCATACACCGTTGGAATATCTAGGAAACACAATCAAGGAAAGATGCGGGTGCAAGATACACCATAATAAACTCCAAACGACATCCATCCCGTAGGCATATGTTCCATATGTAAGTACTCTTTAAAGAGCGCGGGACGCGCATAACAATGCCAAAGGTCCGCTTCTCTAGAAAATGCTTATGGTTACATATTCCCTCTATTCCATTTCTTAGCCGTCTCGGTTCTTGTGACAAGAAACTCTAGGCCAAGCCTAGGAGTATGGTTTGAGGCCAAGCCTCATAAGTTGTCGGTACATCCTCTTGCGTTTATTGATTGATCGATTGTCGGCGCCGGTCATGCCCAGTGCAGAACTCGAGGCGAGAGGTTCGGGGAGATGATGATCCACACGTAAGGCCAAATCTTCCCGAGATGATTGAGAGAGCTAAGGGCAAGAAAACCGTGGTAGCAAGCGACGGCAGCGTCCGGTGAGAGAGAGCTCGCAGGGTGCGGCATTGTGATACAAGAGTCTCGGAGGCTGCGAGGCGAGAGGAGACCATTCTTGAGCAGCAAGATTTTTCTCCATTACGACGGTCCTCCGGTGTCGGGACCCTCCCGGCGGCCGGCTCCGCGAGTCACGGTGGGCAGTAAATGTTATCTGCTTTTGATCAATCATGTACGAAAGATAGACATCATACAGATTGGAAGATGTTGGGTGCGAGTTGCGGGTGCGTTACACAACCCAAACGACATCCTCCCCGTAGACGATGACTTTGATTGCCTCACTATTTCGCGAGACGGAGTGCCACAATACCTGTGAATACTTCCCTCGGCTCCAACCCGCCCGCCCGGGACCGACTTTGGGAGCGAGGACCTTCTCGATGCCGATCCAAAGTGCGAGCTTACCGGCTTCGGGCATAGTACCGTCCTCTCCCGTAGTTCGGGTGTCCCCGGTTTTCCACGGATCTCCACTTGGTTTCTCACCCGTTGGCTCTCATCTCCGTTTATTTACCTGCACTCGGGTGCGGCCCATCATCGGGCTTCCCTGCATCACGGGAGAGGCGACACCGAGTACATGAGACAAATTGTTCGGCATGAGCCGCAACCTCGCAGCGCCGAATTCCTCCGGTGACCGTGCCGGCACATCGTGCACTATACCTTCCTCGGTGGCTTCTCTGAGATCCTCTTCCTACTGCGAGAGCCGGTACCACGGTGTGGCGCCTACTCTTCTGCATATGTTCCATATGGGCAAGTAAATGTCATCTTGCTTTGATCATCTTGCTTTGGATCACTTCCAAGGCTCCAACATTTCATCAATGAAGGGGAGCGGAAAGTGATCTTTCTTTGTTGCCGTGTTGAGTTTTCGGTAATCGATACACATTCTCCACCCCGTGACGGTTCTTTGCGGGATAAGCTCATTTTTATCATTTTTGACTACCGTCATACCTCCTTTCTTGGGAACTACCTGGACGGGGCTAACCCAGTCACTATGTGGTACGGGATAGATGATCCCGGCGTGAAAGAGTTTTAAAACCTCCTTTTTCATGACTTCACGCATCGCATTATTCAGCCTTCGCTGAGGTTCTCGAGTTGGTGTACTCGAGGGGTCAATCGGAATGCGATGTGTGCATAAGGTTGGGCTTATTCCCTTGAGATCATCCAAGGAATACCCGAAGACCGTTCTATGCTTTTCTAACACAGCAATGAGTTCGGCCGTCTCCTTATCGCTAAGCTTGTCGCTTATGATGACAGGAGTTTGCGAGTTGCCATGTAAGAAAGCATAGCGCAGCCCCGCAGGCAAGGGTTTAAGCTCAATGGGAGGTCGTGTCGGTTTCTCCTCTTTGGGTAAATCTATGGTTTCTCCCAGTTCGTCTTCCTCTTCTATAAAGTGAGGAGCATCGCTTTCTAAAGACATCTCTGGGGTTTCGAAGGGAATAACCGACATGACCTCTATAGGTCTACTAGGGGGAAGTTCAGCCACTGAGTTTTTAGCTCGCGTGACTTGAATAGAGAAACGTTCTCTCCCTAGTTTGACTCCTAATTCCCCTGTTTTTGATGAACTTTTAACGAGTGTTTCTAGGGGATGACCGATTAGAATGTCGAAATCCTGGATGTCGAAGACATGAAAGTCCAGGGCCATTTCGACTTCTTGATGATGGAGAGTTATGTTGTGTAAAATCCCAAGTCCGCTAAGAGCAGATCGTGGTCCTACTCTAAAAGACTTGACTGTTGGAGTACGTGGTTTTTCTCCCAAACACATGAATGCGTAGGATTTTGACATCATATTTGTTCCAACAGTGGGATTATACAGAACATCCATCCAATCTCCTTGGATTTTGCATCGAAGGGTTGAGGAAAGGGCATGAATCTGAATTTCTTCAGGTGAGAGCTCTCCTTCTGCCACCCATTCTGAGCTCATGATAGCGGTCAACTCCTTAATGGATTCTCTGAGAAATAATTCATCAAGAGGATCACTAGGAGTGACAGGGATTGGTGGTCTCCTATGGCATTTGTATTTCGAGGTGTTTCCGAAATCTTGAAAAGTTCATCCTCGAATACAGGAAGTTCCATTTGACTGGATACTTCCTCTATGGTCTCTGGTTCAGGAGAGGTAGTCTCTATCACGGGTTCGGCAATGGCCGAAGAGGCTTCCTCTATGACTGGCTCAGGCTCAAACCGGATGGGTTCTAGCGGAGGAGTGTTCTCTAGAATACGATTTAGGAGAGCTTCTCCTTCCGCTGTGGTCTTATGTATAAAAGATCCACCGGCAGATGCATCGAGCAACAGGGCAGATTCTCTACTTAATCCTAGCCAAAAATGTTGTAACAACACGTGGCTTGGAATATATAGGTTGGGACCTGACCTGGTCAGGGTCAGAAATCGGTCCCAGGCTGCTCCCGTAGTTTCATTTTCTAATTGTCGGAAGTTGAGAATCTTAGATCGTAGGGAAGCGATTCGAGATATAGGGAAGAATGCAACGCAAAACCTATCACGAAGTTCTTCCCAATCTCCATTTACCAACCCTACGGTTTGGTCATACCATTGTCTCGCCCTCTCAACGAGTGAGAAAGGAAACAACTTCCAACGCAAAGTTTCTTGTGATAAGCCATAAATGTTTAGGCATTCACAGAGTTGCTCAAACTCCCTTAGGTGATGATAAGGATTCTCATAATCCAAGCCTAAAAAGACTTGGTTCTGAACCATGGCTATGAGACCAGGACGGAGCTCGTAGCTGGAAGCTGTGATTGGCTTCGCGGATTGTGGCGTTTTAACGAGCTCGCCCTTAGGAGCTGATAGTTTGGCAATGGTTGGTAGCTCCATTTTGTAGGATGAAAGAAATATAAAATAGAAGCAAAGATAGAACAAGGTACACGGGCAACTAGGTTCAGAGATAAACTTGATAACCGATCCCCGGCAACGGCGCCAGAAATGCTTGTTGGTATTTCTTAGCGAAAGCGATAAATTCTGCAAGCGCACGGAAAGACCGTTGTAGCACTTCACCCGGTGATAGGCGGGTATCGTAAACTTCACGAAGAACGGTATGATCGGGTTTAGGTCTTAGCTAAGTTGCCCGAGAGGAAAGAGTAGGTAACTCGGGAAAGTGAGGTTTTCTATAAGACGAATCCTAAGAGAAAGATAACTCTACCCGAGATGCTTGCTTCGGGCACCGGATCGCACCCGGGCAGGTGATGCCGGCTCGTAGCTCTACACCGTACCCGGACGTGGGGGATTACAAAGGACGGACGGGGCTGGTCGCCACCACGCCGCCGCCTACCACCTCAACCGTGGAGTACGGGGCAAACGAAGGTAACTAATTAGCTTAGACACCACGTCTACGCCAACGTTACAGTTCTAGCGTCGGCCAGGAACATCCGTCTTTATCAGGAGTCCTCTACTAGAACTACCGCCACAAGGACGGTCGACGAACCCGCAAGCAAATAACGATAAAGATAACTTGCTAGAAGGAGCATACGAATAGATAAACACGAACCTCTTACTTCAAGCGTAAGAAGTCACCGAGGTACAAGTGAGGAGGGAGCCGACAAATCCGGCACTCCACCTCGTGGAAGACTAGCCTCCGGGGAGCACTCGAAAAGAGTTACTCCGCCCTTGACCTCTCTCACTCTCCTACTTCTATTCTAGCTAGAAGCTAGGTATAATGGCTCTACTCTTCCTCTAGTGTAGGCTTGTGGAAGTGGAGAGGGAGGAATGAAGAATGAAGAATGAAATTTGGATGTGTGAAATGAAAGAGAGAAGGGCTTTTATATGTGGACATGGTCGGTTTCCGCACGCCCAAATGACCAAAACACCCCCGCACCGCCCTCTGGAGCATTAATTGCACCGCCTCCAGCTGGCTTGGCCCTCCTGTCAGAGGGGAGGGCGCGAGCGCGCCCCTGGCGCGAGCGCGCCAGGGTGCCGCCTCCCCCTGACCGACCTTGGCTGGCGGGCTGGATCTTGGGCTTGGAGTTGGCCCATGTGGTGTTTCGTCACGTTGGTACGTCGGTTTGGCCTTTCTCTTCTTTTCTTCTTGTCTTGCTTTTGGGCCAATTTTATAATTCAAATATTTGTTCTCTTTTCTCTATCTTTTGGCCCAAAATACATGTATTCCATGAATGCTCCTGAAAAACAAGTGTTCACCAAAACTATGGAATTTTGTTAGTGTAAACCTCTTATCTAGGTGGTTTTTGGTGAACTATGAACCTAAGTTGGCGGGGTTAGATATGCAATAAGGACCGCCAACACCGGTGAACTCGACGGCGTCGCCCTCCATAGCGTCATGCGCCGCCACTGACAACTCCATGCCACGAACATTGACACCTGAAATGGCATCGACGGTGGCATAGGCAGCAGCTGCACCATGGCGGACGCCATGGATCGCCACCGCGGCCACTTGGCCGGGAATCGCCGCCAGCCTCGCGGCCATATCACCGCCCTGGGCGTTCACCGCATCCGCCGCGGCATGGCCGGCCTCCTACAGCCGCTCTAGCTGGTCGGTCAACTCTGCAGAAAAGGAGATCAAAGTTAAACACCAATTCTAAATTGTAAAAACAGGGGGTACAAACAGCAAAAAAGTGATAACTCACCGCCGACCCTCCTGTCGGCGGCCTCGCGCTGCCGAAGCAGCGCATCCACCTGGACCTGTCGGGCCAGCCTTTCGTCCGCCGCCTCATTGACGGCGGCGTCGAAGTCGGCGGCCCTCTTCTTCTCCGCCTCCAACTCCTCCTGGGCGGAGGAGAGTGCGTTCAGGAACATATCCATGTCCTGTTCCGCCTGCCCGAGCCTCTTGGTGGCGTCGGAGTACAAATCCCTGACAGTCTGCAGCTCCGCCCTACTACGGTCGAGCGCAGACGCCAGGGAGTTCACCGAGCCGCTGCTCAGAGAATGCGGCGACGAACCGCTGTCAGCGGCCGCCGCCTCCACAACCGCGCCAGGAGCCTCTCCCCCCGACGCAGCGACAGCAGCTCCGGCCCCCATGACCGGAGCCCCCTGCTCGGAGGCAGCAACCTCCGGCACATCCGGCCTCCTTGCCGCCACCCTCCTCGCTGCTTCGGCGGCGCCTGCGGCAGAGGTGCCGGGAGCACCGCCAACCGTGAGAAGAGTGTACCTACGGCGCAAAAGAAAACCGTGATTACACCAAGAAAGAAAACCCAAGATCAATCAAGAAAAAACCCCAATAAAACTCACCTCCTCGGCCTCACCTCTCGAGGAGAGTTCACAGACTCCTCCTCCTCGACCGGGCGCTTTCCGACGCGGCGATCCATCTCAGGTGGTGGTGGTGAGCAAATTGGGATCTAAAACCCTAGTTTCTTGGGTAGCAGAAGAGGAAGAGCGAGAACAGAAGATGCGCTGCGAGTAGAGAGCTCCCAGCGCAGGCAACAATTTATAGAGGGAACGGAGGATTCGAGAAGGCAACTGACGGGATCGTGGGTAATCAAAACCCCACGACCTTCTCGTTTCCCAAGAGCACGAAGCGACGAAACTGCCCCACTAATGCGATGCGCATTTATACGTTCCCCTCACATCGGGAACCCCCCGCGTCCGCTGGTTTGCACCGCCATGAAGGTGGAGCAATTGAACCACTGCCACCTTGGTCCCACCACAACAGGGAGCATTGACCCAACCAGAGTTCAAAATCGTACCCCGGGTGGACGTGATAACTCAGTTGCTGATACATTGATGCGTCAGCAAGCGAATATTTTCGTCTCACACGCGATTGTGATGTGACTCGATGGATAAAAGATAAGTATTTGATATATTTATTAAATTTCTTTATTATTTATATAATCACTTGTTTCAAAATACTACACTTTGCAAAAACCAGTATCACAATAATTTCTTTTTCATACACGAAGCAACCAGGAACGCACCGTCTCTGGTTTCACTCGTTACGTGTTAACAGCATCACGCTCAAACAACACAGAGTGCTCCAGCGGTCGCTCCCCAAAGGAAAAGGGCTCCAAGCATTCTAGCATCGCGCTGTCTGTTTAGGATCATCTAATCCCAAGGGACTGGTCGACTCTTGTAAGAACAAGAGATTATTGTAGCTGGAGATCTTTTCTTCTAAATCTACCTTAAACATGACCTACCCTTCTGCATAATAAGAAAGTTTTACATATCTCACGACCATTTTTCAGAAACAAGTGTGATCAAAATTCACCACGGAGAGACGGCGACTTGCTACAAATAACAGATAAGTACCTTCTCAACTTAATAGCATACATTTCCCAGTCTTTTCTCAAAAAAGATTTCTTTACATGAACTACTTCAAAGTACGTTCGAAAACCTTTACAAAGCAAAAATATTCTTTTTCTTTGTAAAAAAATGGCTAAGTAAGTCACCCTTCAAACAGAAAACAATCAGCATGCACTGTCTCTGATTAACCCCGACACGTGTTAACAGCTCTAACGCTATACAACACAGGGGTGTCAGCGGTCGCTTCCAACGGAAATAGGGCCCTAAGTGATTCGGCATCGCGCTATTCGCTATAGGTCATCTAGACACCCGAGGACTGATTAACTCTAAAGAAGGGCGACCACAAAAACCATTCCCAAAATACTTTACCAACTGATACAAAATTCATGTCATAGCTCATATCAGATCAATACAACTCAACCCAATTCATTGAGACAAACACTCATACTTCATTTTTTCCTTTGCAGCAACAACTTGAAGAAACTGTTCCAACCTGCTGCGACGAAGTCGTAGTTGTTAACGGCAATTATACCCTGTTTTTACCCCATGAAAAGCCGTCAACATTGGTTGAGTTCGGAAATAACACCATGCCAGTGAGTAGTGACATAGGTACAATTGACTTGGTTCCAGATGTACGTGTCATTATTTGGGTGCAGGTGCAAACAGGCACTTTTCAGTGTTCGGGAGCTACAAATGAAGGTAGAGCAACCAACCAAGATGGCAAATGACCAAACCAACTCCACATTCATCAATGTCATATCCTCTGGAGACAGTGTGCAAAAGATGAGCACAAAGGTCAGGTCGGCCGACCTGACATTTGTGGGACCAATACCACCATTGTGCTTAGAATTGCATGGTGAAACTACCTGCAAAAGATGGTCCTTTGATTCCACCAAAGGCAGGTCGACCGACCAAGGTTTGGGGCCATCTCGGACACTGCCAGAACACCAGAGACGTCAGGAAGATAGTGGTGGGTCACCCCCCAATGGGCCAGGTCGGCCGACCACCCTTTGGTGGGATGCCACCTGTCGTGACTTCCCACCGACATGCTGAAGCCTCCTGGAGCTGACACGTGGCAAATGGGTGCAAAACCCCGGTCGGCCGACCTGGAGGTTGGACCCACTCGGGGTCGGTTCACTCCACTGACGTTCCCTGCACATCCTGGACGTTGATTCAAGGCGGTTTGAGGTCGGTTGGATCCGAAGGTGGAGAAGCCACTTCACGCGGATCGATGACGTGGCGGTGGAGTAGCCCCTACTCCATCTCCCACTATAAATACCCCCTCACTCCCTCTCATTCAAGACACCAAGGAGAGGCATTTCTAGAGCCATGTGAAGTTATGTAGTCCACTATAGTAGTAGTAGTAGTAGTAGTAGTAGTGTGGGAGTTAGAGTGGGTCGAGCGAAGCTCGGAGTCTCCGGAGTCTTCTAGAGAATCTGGTATGTCTTCCTCTTGTAAGACTTTCATACTTTTCCTTTACTTTTCTGAGTATTTACTTTCAGTACTTGCTTAGTGTAGTATTACTCTAGTAGTAGTATTATAGTGTTCTAGTCTGTTTAGTAGTAGTAGTTCACTAGAAAAGTTAGTCTTGCTTGGTTGTTTCCATTGCATTGGTCCTGACAGACTAGAGCTTAGGCTGAGACGTATATTTAGCTTAAGTTGTAGGCATTAGTGTGAGCGTGGTGTTCAGACTAAACCTACCGGTGGATGTTCGCCTCACTGATTGGTATAGTTACCATTCAAACTCCCAACGTATATTAGCGGGGGCGGTTGTGACAGAACGCAGCCTTCCAGTTATATCTATTTGCGTCAGGTAGGCCGATAGGTGACCTATAAATCCAAGGTATCGCTGGAATAGGAGTTAGTTCCCAGGAGGGAACGTTACCCTCCTATTTGTCAGTCATATCTCCAGCAACCAGGGAATACAAGACCAGCTAGTGGCTTTAGTGTGCCTCCACTACTAGATTAGATTAGCTCACGAAAGTAGAAGTAGAGTCATAGGAGTCTTTCATTCACTCGTTGTCCTCCCACCTAGCTATCACTCTACCTTATAAACCCTCTAGCCTTCTCCTTGATCCACCCTTCCTATACACTCCATTAATCCCTTTTCCACTAGTGATACTAGACTAGAGACACCTGGATCTTCTCCTATTAGTTCCTAGCTACTTTGCTTTCCCTTGGGAGAAATATAAATCGACAACCCCGGAATACTCCTCGGTGAAATGCTACAGCGGTACATTACGTGCGCTGCGGAATATCCAATAGATATAGAATTGCCCTCCGGGCATCTCCGGCGTTGCCGCCATACTTCGGTGGTTGCGCTAAGAAATGCCAACAAGCATTTCGGCGCCGTTGTCGGGGAAAGCGTCGGCCTAGGAGTTTTAATAGGATCGAATCTAGGGTCGTGACCGATCTAGTTGGCAATTAGTGTTAGGGTTTTACCTCTCACCTTTGTCTTGCTTCTCGAAGCAAGACGGTGCATGAACGGTTGTTGAGGTGAACTGGACATTGTCAAGTTCTACCTTCGGGGTTCATTCGAACCTAAACCCGTTCAAGGAAGGAGGCTTTGCACTAGTTATCCAAGAAGCCCTGACCCAAAAGATCATCCCTGACTATTCTGCACCATTAGCTGACTATGTTGCTACGGGTTCACAGCTTAGTTTGGGGATGCAACTTTTATGTCTGTGCTCATCCTTATGGTGCAAGCCAACCCGTTTGTGGGAAACCACACGGGAACGCCAATGCTCATCTCCAACACTTCCTGTAGGTGTGTGGGACTTTCACCATTTAGAATGTCTCCACAAAAGCCATCTGTCTTCGCCTTTTCCCATTCTTGCTATTGGGAAAGGTGAAGCGGTAGTTTTACACCAACAGAGAAGAAGTCGCCGTCAAGAGAAACCCTTCTCATCATTAGTGATGGAACGGCTCCATCACTCATAATCCAATCATAGATTATGAGTGATGACTTGATCCAAGGACGTCGTTCAATCCTTTTGTGAGTTTTTGTGCATCATTGTCTTTACTTCCATTTTCCACTCTAGTAAGTCTTGGTTTGGTTGTGTTTCATGTGGTGCTTCCATAGGCTCTTTAAATTAAGCGTGGTGCTTAGGTTAATTTGCCTACCTTAATCAAATAAGACATGGAGTCAAATTTGATTAATTGAACAAAAAATTACTAGTGTAGACTTTGGTTGTATGCCTAGACTAACCCCCCCAGAAGTTCAAATCCAAAAGGGTAAGTCATTGAGATAAATTCACAAATGCGGTGAACATTGAATGAAACCTTGATCAAGAAGAGAATGGAGATCTTGAAGGTTTGGCAAAGTGCAATCATCCCCATCCATCTCCAGGATGGAATGGTGCACATTCAAGCTCAATCGTCAATGGAGAGGTCCTGCTCTATGGACCTAAAACATGGAGTCCTCACTGATAAGGTATGTCAGTAGTTATCTCATATTTACTTTCTGCATTTCAATTTTGCATTTCCCTTTCAATTGCATGTTTACTTTAGAATTGCATATTTTATTTCAACAAAATAATTTAGACATAGGGAATAAAACTTGAGAAGAGTGATTAGGGAAAAGTTGAGCTGGTGGGGCCACCATGGCCAGGTCGACCGACCTGTCTTGTGGGGTCCACCACCTCTCTCTTCACTCTGGCTAGAAGCAGGGATCCAAGGAGTAGCATAGGATGCCTTGGTGCTCCAAAGCACAGGTCGACCGACCTGGACTTGGTGTCACCAGGCAACCTGCTGTCTCCCAATGATGATAACCATGGACCCTCTGCCCACCACACTAGCCAGAATTCGAGGAGAGATGGTTCATTGCTCATGACTTTAGCTTAGGATGCCACTTCGAGCATCTTGAATGCTTTAGGAAGCATGCCACTAGCCAAAGCCAACGTAGGGAGTAGCAACGCATACTTAAGTGTTCCCATGGTTCATGGGAATCACTTTGATGCTTGTCTCCACTTCTGCTTTCTCCTTTTTCACTAGACACTAGACATAGGAATCCAAGCAACCTCAACAACTTTGGACCATGACCACCACCACCCTTGCCAGACAACCTAACTTAGCATGACTAAAGTGGTAGGGACACAAACCTTGGTCAACCGACCAGGTTTATGGTCCAAGGCTTGTAACTTTTTGCAAACACTAGGATAGATTCCTTGTCAGAGGGAGAGCATGCTGTATAGGGGCCAGGGACAGGTCGGCCGACCTGCCCTTTGGGAGGCCTTGCCTTGCCCTTTCAACCCTATAACTAGCACCCCAAGTTGAGCTCAATACCACAACATAACCAGTAGAATCATCTCGAGCTCACTTGGCCTTCCCTTTTCTTTTTAGTGTTCCAAGACTTCTCAAACTTAGTGTAGTAGTAGCCATAACCAAAAACCCAAAAACATTTCCCTTTCCAAATGCATAAAAATAAAAAAAAGAAAAAAAAAGAGAAAAAAAATGATGAGACAACCTTTTGCTTAACCTGCTGAGCAACTTGGGGATCAGGTGGGGCCCATGGCTGGGTCGGCCGACCCAGCCTTGGTGCCACCCACCTACTAACTCTGCCCCCCTGCTTTGCCATGCCATGTTCATGACTTGCTCAAGCTAAAATCTTAAATCATGAAATGATTAGCTTCTAGGCTTACTTAAACATCTAGATGAAGCTAGCTTGGCAAATTCTGCAGCTTTAAGCAAGCAACTTTTGGTGCACTTAGTTGGCTTGTGTTTGAGAGTGTCGCCAGAGCTTGGGGGAGGCTAACCATGGGTCGGCCGATCCAGTGGTTGGGCCTACCTCCTTCTAGCTTCTGGTATGTGTGATCATATAGCTATAGTATGAATGCCACAAGAAAAGGAAGACAGGAAACTGTCAACCTACATCTTAGAAGCTAGACTCCCTCACTCTCACCTCTTGCTTTAGCCAAGAAGATGAAGAAACTCACCATCCCATTTAGCTAAGCAAGAGTGATTAAGCCACTAAGCCAATCATGACCTTGAGAGCTTCTTGCACCAAGGCTTTGAGCTGGTAGATCGACAAAGGTAGGGGTCAGCCGATCCCACCATTGAGCCTACTAATACTCCTTTCACTTTGGCTAGATGTGTAGATTTAGGGACGACACTTGGATACTCAAGGGGTCTCCAAGTGTGGGTCTACCGACCCACACATGAACCTCATTGGCATCCTGTTGTCTTCTACTCACCTCACAAAAGAATCCTATACACACTATGCTAGCCAAATGTTGAAAGAAGTGGTCCCTTGGTTCATCACTCTAAGCATAGATACCTCTCTTCACCTTGGGATCAAACCACCAGCTCACATCTGCAAAGCGGTCAACGAGGCATGCTTGAGTGCTCCCATGGTTCATGGGAATCACTTGATGCATGTCCCCACTTTTGCCAATCACCTTCTATCGTTCACCAAGCACTAGACTAGGGAATCACTGAAATACCACGACCTCTGATCCACACTTAGCCTTCACTCTTTTAGAACTTCAGGGCAAAAAGTTAAGTGTTGAGAGGCCAAGCTTGGGGGTCGGCCGACCCCCACTTTGTGCCAATTCAGAGAAGGATTCATTAGGATTCCCTGCTCATAGTCAAATAGAACATTTAGTTGTGCTTAGGGGAGATCAGCCTACCTTAGCTTTAGGACTTCATCGTTTGCCCTTCTCCCCCTGTGAACAACCTTGCACGTGAGCCCAAATCCATACATAGAATCATCTTGAGCTCACATTACCTTCTCTTCTCTCTCTAAGATGGGGGATGCCACGAACATGCTCCTAAAGAGAGAAAAAGAGAGATGTTTTGGGAGTGCACCCAACATAGTGTGACTGCCACTCACTTCCCACTTTGGCACGAGCAAGGGGAGGAGCATCCCGAGTCGGGATCGACCCGGGAGGTACTCTTTTTCCCCGTGAACACTTGCGAGCCCTTCTTCCTGTAGCAATAGAAGTTTGACTTGCTCAATGAGCAAGTGCGGCGTGTGTCACTACCCACTAGCACACCCTGCTGTGGGAGTGACTATGCCCCACAAGGACCACTATCACTTGGGAGGACTAATGCTAATGCTAATCTTTGTTTTCCTAGCGTGTCCTTGTGTTGTCTCACCTTTTGCAGCTAAGAGAAGAAGTTGTTCCCTCCGATAAATGCCTTGTGCACCTCCACTGAGAGTAAGAAAGTCCAAGAGCAGCCTCATGTCTGGCCCTCTTGGACCGCACAGGCAAGAAGCCAAGTGTTGCAGGAACAAGCAGACCCTGCAGGTGGAAGTGTAGAAGAAGACGAAGAAGGAGAGTTGCCATCAAAAGATGAACATGGACGACCTCATCGACAACACTAAGCTTGGCTCAGCAAAACACCCAACTTCTACAACTATACAAGATGAGCAAAAGCCAAGCTTGGGGGAGATCCTCTCCCCCACTAAGGTACGTTTATCCAAGGTATGTCTTCTATCTTGCATTTTCCTTTATTTACTTTATTGCATTATAAAATAAAAGTTTAACTATAATAAAAAGACTTATCTATATCATGCTTCATGAGTGCTCTTTTTCCTATGGAAATGATTGTTAAATTGCTAGTTAATGTTTCTCTAATGCTTGTTTACAACTTAGCACTTCTCTAAGTATGGATTACTTGGCACTCTTAACCATCATGAACTTGATCACTTAGTGGGTTGCAAGTGCTAAAACAAAGTCTAAGTTGTTGTGAGATATGAGATAGTTAAGATAGGAGCTCTACTCTATTGTTCTAAGCAAGCATGATTGCCAGAGATTTCCTTTTAAAATAAAAAAAACTTAATTGTTCCTCATTGGTGTTGAAATTACTACCACGGCCATATATATATATCTTGATATATCCTTAAGCCTTCTACATAAGCTACTTGCTTGCATTGAGTTTGGTTAAGACTTGTAGAACCTTTGTTAGAGGTTTGTCGTGGCCCTAAGATCAAGATTCACACATCACCAAATATGCTGCTTCTAATCCGGAAGTACGCAACCATGCTGCTCCTACCCTGGGAGTACGCATCTTACTACCATCATTTATGCTGCTCCTACCCTGGGAGTACGCATCTCACCATTCATCATTTATGCTACTCCTACCTTGGAAGTACGCATCTCACCATCATAATTATGCTACTCCTACACTGGGAGTACGCATCATCATCCATACCACCATCATTGTGCTGCTTCTACACTGGAAGTACGCACCTTCGCCATTTTATCCTATAGGTTGCTCCATGCTCCACAGTTAGAGATTCTCTCTCAGTTATCATCTGTTAGGTGAGACACATCTCATAAAGGCTAGGCATCTATTGAAAAAGAGAGAGAGAGAGAGAGTAAAAAGAGAGAGAGAGAGAGAGAGAGAGAGAGAGAGAGAGAAGAAAGAGCTAGCCTTGTCTCAATAGAAGTAGAAAGAGAGATAGCATAAATAAAGGAGCAACCTTATCCACCATACATCCATCTTTTCCTCATTACCTTACCATTTCACTACATTCATCCATTCCATTCATATCATCTTACATCTTGATCTAAGGGTATGATAAGACTCTACTGTGGTCCAAGATTTCAATTTTTCTTAACTAAGACAACATGTTGACACAAAATGTGGCGCACTGTGTCTCACACACAGCAAGCCGGAAAGCCTAGCTTCAATCGGGTGCCCGGGCGTCTGAATCCGGAAGCGTGCCAGTCGATTTGACCTGAAAGTCGACAAGGGATAAAACGGTAAGATCATAACTAGAACGTGCTGGGTGAGACCAGACGGTTCCATCTTTATGGCCCCGAAGCCACTTACGATGACACATAGCTATAGAAGCTATCGCCAACAAGTTTGCAATTCATTCGGCTAATATGATATGGCCGACATGAATAAATTTGAATCGCCAAATGCGTGTAAACGAAGACATGTTTGAACAAGATTAAATCATCAAAGCATATCAAACTACATCTCGGGTTTAAAGCATCATCAAGCACTAATAATTAAGGATAAGTAACTTATAAATATAAATCTACTAAACAACACATGCATAGGCTACTCCAACTAGTCTCGCGCACGTCTAGCCTTCATAAACCCATCGAGCATAAACCCAAGCAAGCTAATCCACCGCATGATACCACTCGCTATGAATTTACACCACCCCTTGCACGCACGATCAATCCACCGCATGATACAATCTAACAAGAAAGAGCTAAAAGCACGTAATTACCTAACAGATCTATAAATACTCGCTACATGTATAAGCATAACCGTATCGGCAAGATTGCCGAATCGGGGTCCATGAAGAAGGAACAAACAAGTAACATGTAAAAGGAACCTATCGATTAAACCGATCTCTAGTCCACCGGATGACTAGCTCTAGAGTAACCCAAAGACCCGCATCGCCGCACGGTACCCGGTCCTATCAAGGCTTATCTACATCTAACGTGAATGAACCCACAACACGTGACAATCTAGATCGATCTAATTCGGCTATATGAAATTGATCTACTTGATATCGAATAAACATGAGATTATGACCAAAAAGCCGAAAAGAGCATCAATCTAGATTGGGCAAAAGAGTGTTGCAATTAAATAAACATTAAATAAAACATGCAACACGTGATAACTTAATGAATCTATTAGATCTTGCCAAATCTAAGAGAGCCGATAACTATCTTTACTCATGTCTTAATCCGCCGCACGATACAAGGCACAAGCAAAAACTTCCCATCATTAAGCTTAAATCCGCCGCACGATACTAAGCAAAACGGATGAGACTACTTGCATCATAATCTAAATCCGCCGCACGATACTAGACATGATAGCAAGGTTGCCGGGACTTACGGAGGTCGACGGATCGATTGGCCCTCTCGAAGAACTCGACGACACGACTAAAGGACTCGAAGGGTGGCACGTAGCCGGTTGTATTGAATTGGTTGTGAACCCTTATTACAATGGTCGAGGGTTTATATTTATACCCGGGATGTAACATGAGTCCTAAGAATTCACGAACCGTCTAAACAAAATTTGGAAAGATACAAATATGCTAACTCTAACCATAATCGGAGTCCTTGACTATCATGACTCCTCCCCTTTCGGTCGCTTCCTCTTTCCTTCTTTCACCTTCAAACGAAGCCGTTACCGACCGCTTGATCATTTGCCGAACATTCGGAAATTAGCCGACCGCATATGCATTTGCCGAATCGCCCTCTCTGCTCGTAGGCCCACTTTGTCATATCCCCGACCAAATTCCGGTGTTAACACATGCCCCCTCAATTTCGAGATAAAAGGATTTTATTTCGAAATTGACCGCGCCCTCTCGCCTAGGTTAGCACCGCCGACGCCGATCGCCACTTGAGATCCGTGCTCGCCTTGTCTTCAATGGCGACGGAGACTTCAACCGGCTCCATCATGGCAACAGGAACTCAAGAGGAGCTTCTAGAGGTAACCCTACTTCGCTTTTACCCATTCGGCAATTCTCCGAATTAGTTCTCGATGTGTTCTTGATTCATCCGCTCCACCTCTTTTAAAGGAAATGAAGAACGAGATTTTGATCTCCAATCTTGCTCATCCCGGATCATTTTATCTTGGCCCACGGGAGACTCTAATCCGAGGGAGTTTATTGAAAAAGAGACTTTGAGGATCCCATTTAAGTCTAGGATTGCTCCCTCAAATAGATGGCCAAATACCTTCAAAACATGGCCTCTTCCCTCAATCACGGGATGGCATGATTGGTACCGCAGATGCAATCTAGGAATAGTGATTTCTGGGAATCACAAGATATTCAGCACTGCTTGGAGCTTTCTTTAGCTGACATGCCAAGGAATGATTCCCTCCTGATAGCCGCTTCTCACTTTTGGTCTGATGCCATCAATGCATTCGTTTTTGGTCATGGCCTAATGTCGATTACCTTATCAGATATCTTCATGATGACCGGACTAAACATTACCAAGCCAACATATCCTTTCAAGTTTAAAGGCACCAGTACACAAAGGTCAGTCAAACCAGGAGGAGGTTGGACCAAATATATTCGAGCTTATGCCTCAAGCGGCACCGTATATCGATAAAGAATACGGGGCTTTCATGAACATGTGGTTGTGCAAATTCATTTTACGTGGCAAATCCAATGAGCCCACTTTGAATCACATAGTGATGGCTGAAGATCTAGCTGCGTTGGTAAATTGATCCCTTTGGGCAAGTATCTCTTAGGAGCGGTTTACCACATGATGCATCGATCCTTTGCTCAAATGCGTGGCCGGGGTGAAATCTCCGTGTCAATGGCCCGTGGTGGCTTGTCCAAATGTGGCTGCAACGTATATGCATCGGATAGTTTCGGTTGACCTCCATAACCTGAATTTTCCTTCAATCAACTATTTGAAGGTGAGGATCCCGGATATAAATCTGTCGGACATATGGGGAAGCCGCATCTTCCATTGTCATTGATCTAGACCTTGGCCACCTTTTTAAGATCTTCTACAAGGGATTCAACCACGTAATCTGGTTTCCCTACGAGAGAATGAAAATTTAACTCTCCCCGTAGATTTAGCTATGAGTGGGCTACATAGATGATGATTCCAGGGATATTTTTAATTCTTTCATCGGGCCCCGTGCTCTACCAGCAGAATTTCATCACGGCCGGGTGATAAGTTCAACTTATGAATTTTACAACCCAAACATGGTTGCCGGCAGCTTGGACTTGGTCAATTGCCCCCAAGGCCATATTTTTCAAGCATCATCGGACCCGGGAGTCATTGCTGAATATTACCGAGGCCAACAAAGTCTTCAATCTTGGATGTAAGCTTCCGGTATATGAACCTAATCCCCGGTGATAATTGAAGCTGCTCATCCCTCATTCACTCTTTGGTGGCAAGAATGGCATTCTCACATTTTTAGAGCACAAGTCCATCCTCTATGCCAAGTTTTAATGCCCTCATTCACTTCTGATGATGAGGTACACTCTTATAGCTACCTTTCATTTCATGTCTCTACTCTGTTTCTAAACATCCTTTTGAACAGGACAATGCTCCTCCAAGTCCTCCGAGGTTCAATACCGGCAACCTGGCCCTAATGCTTTCGGGGCATGATGCTCCAAGTTTAGCGGTTTTTAACAAAACACACCGATGACACGGTGCTCTGAAGGACCTTAAAAGAAAAACTTCTTCCTCCCCCATCAAGGACACTTTTGCCATCCCCAAGAAAACAAGATCAAAGAAAGCTAAGCCACTCCCTCGGTATGAATGCTTTTGATCCCTTATTTTCCATCTCGCAAATGTATTTGCATTTATCACTTTCTTTCACAGTGTACAGGCCAACCCTCAAAGTCCCGGCGGGGTAGTGATCTTGGAAAACTCTCCCGGAGCCTCTACCGGTCAAGCAAACGCCAATGAGCCTACTAGCGGTCTTGGTATGCATCGGGCGAGATGACCAAGCGGGTGAACAAGGAGAAGCGAAGAAATTCCTTCTCATCGGTTGATGAACAAATAGAAACGGAAACGAGACATTTCTCTTCATCGGCCCGGGAGAAGCAACGAGAAAAAATTCTTCTTCAAGATGTACCGGATTCAACACCTTCGGCAATTCAAGATATATCAACAAGTCATGACACCGCTATCCATGAAGCAAGAATCGTATTAGTCACTCAAAGTCTTGATGCTACTCGGGAGGCTATTGATCGGGTTTTTGCCGAAGAGGTATTATCTTGATCTTTCTCGTCATTCCCTATTTGAATTAAGTCATTCGGCTAATAAATTTTCTTCGTCATCGTGGCCGCCCTTCAACAGCCAGCTTTTTCCCTCATTCTTTGAAGAATTTGCCGATGATGATGAAGTCTCCTCTAATCGGCAATTATCATCGAGAGTCGAGCTAACCGAAAGACATAATCTCATTCTTAGAGAAGGACATTGTTGATTTGACTCGAGAATCGACAAGATAAGGGAAATAGCGAGCCAATTGGCCAAGAGCTCCCTTCGATCTTAAGGATGCCATAAACGCCTTGTCCCATCTTGATGACCACTTTGCTTTGTTGTCAAGAGAGCATACAAAAATACATCGACAATTTGTTTTGGAAACCGACAAGGCAACCAGAGAACAACAAGTTAAGGAGCTCTACTCGAATTCAAGTCACCAAACGAGTCTTGGGATACCTTGGAACCGAATTGCGAGTATGAGAGATGAGAGGATCAAAGCGCGGCTCGGTTGGCTCAATTGGATGCCAACATTCAATCTCATGAGGCCAAACTTGCTACTCGCCACCTCTTGATTCGGCTAAGTCCAAAATAAGCTCTCTTGTCGAGAGACCAAGCGAGATCAAGAGCAGGCTGCTTTGTAGATCCAAAATTCGAAGTTGAAGACAAGAGAGCCCTTGACGAGGTCAACGAGAATAAAGACTAACGCCCGAATATCATTAACTCTTATTTGAATGTATAGATGCTTGGGTTGTACTTGAAGATGTAGACATTTAGGTCTCGGCCCTGTCATATTTGAAAACAATTCCCTTTCTCGGAAAATAGATAATCTTTATTTTTTCTCTTTTCTTTCTTCTTACTTCGTTGTTATTCGGCTCTTCCAATCACGGCGTACTCATTGATGTATGTATTAGCCGAACGTAATCGCTGCTTGCCCCAAGTGTTTGCTTTAGCCGAATAGCCCTCATCAGCTATTTAGCCGACCGAACGTATGGCAACTGAATCGCCAGTAGTGATGGGCTCGGCCCAACTCAACATCGGCCCATAGGTGCGGAAAACCCTATCTTGTCGCTTGGCTTTCCCGCAGTCTCGCCACGCTCCCAACGTTCATAAATAGGACCGGTTGGCTCCCACCATCATCACATCCAAGCACAAGCGGTTGCTATCATTCTCTTCCACTTCCTCTTCCACCCCAATCTCAAAAACCCTCACCACCACCGATGGCAAGCGGCGGCGACCGTGGCAAGCGTCCCGCCCGGGACGAGGCGGAGGAAGCAAGAACCGGCGCCGGCGGTGAGATCTTCAACCTTTTGAGTTGTCTTTGCTTGATAGTTTTTACCCGATCTAAGTCTCGCCCCCTTGCGGTTGTTTATCTTCTTGATCCGTTTCGGGGCCGTCGGGAACACCGGCGACTATGTCGCCAATTTCCGGAGGCACACCGCCCGGCTCGCGCTCCGGCCTCGGCTTCGCCTCCGTTCCCGCTCCGCGGGACGTGGCGGAGGGAAGCAACCGCGGCGGCCATCGCTGCGTAAGGAGACAACTTCTCCATCTTGTTTGCGGTTTCTTCTTATTTAGCCGATCTTGATTGCACCTTGTTTGTAGAACGGCGAGGATCAGCACCGGCCAATGGCGTTTCCTGGCGCCGGCCGCGGCGTTTGACGCACCTGCCCCCGCGCCGGCTCCGGCTCCAGCCCCGGCTCCTGCTCCTGCTCCGGCGCCGGCTTCTGCCTCGGCCTCATCGGGGTCCTCTTCTTCGTACCGCCCTATATGGGATAGGAACGACGAGGAGATCCCGGCGTACACCCGCTACGACGCCGCCGGGTACCTCCGTGAGAGGGACGAGGCGCGGGCGCTTCTTGGTGAAGAAACCAAGAAGTTCGGGATCGCCCAGCTGGAGTGGGAGGATACCTGCCGGCAGATGACCGAGACCATCACCAGTACTTGTCCTTCTACCATTGCGTGATTTCCGTTATTCTTGATCTGTTTACTCACTGTCCTGTCTTGTTTTTCCTTTGCAGACCTCAACGCGGAGCTGGACCGCCTGAGGTTGGCGGCGACGGCGGCGGCCAATCACGTGAACGCCCAGGGGGCGACCGTGGCAGATCGCCTCGAGGCGGTGCCTGGTCAGATCGACCAGGTTGCCCTTCACGGCGTGCGCCTCGGCACCGCGCTCGGCCTGGCGGGGATGTCGTCCTGGACCGGGGACGACTACGCTCCGATGCCGACCGGCTTCCGGGGCGGGCTTCCCCATGAGGTCGACGGCATCGAGGGCCTCCTGGTGGAGTACGATGACCACGCCGACGCCATGGCCAACGCCACCAACCCGGAGTCCGTCCTCAACAAGCTCTTCACCGAGGAAGAGGAGTAGCTTGTATTAGGGACTCGGCGCGGGTTGTAATAAAAATTTTAATGAAGAATGTTGGTCTCCTCCTTGCTCTCGCTTGTCTTTAAGCGCAATGGTGCTTTAGCAATCGTGTTTGTTCTTGCGAACTTCCTTCAATCCTTAGTTAGAATTCGATCGCAACATTCTTCCCGAACGAAATTTTCCCGAACGCATAACGTCGTCTTAGCCGATTAGATCTTGGCTTTGCTCCATGATTTGACATTTTGTAGCATAGCTCTTCAATTCCCTTTATCTTCTCCCGATAAACCTACCCGGTGATAGATAAAACTGTTCATTTATATTCTAAAAAATTTGGCTAAAGGCGATACAACTGCATCGGCTATTTCTGTTCTAAAGACGATACACACGATATCGGCTATTTTTGCACTAGAGGTGATACAATAATATCGGCTATTTTTCTCCAACTTCTTTCCTTTGTTCTGAAGGCGATTTTTATTCAATCGGCTATACCACGTTTACGTCATAGTCACAATTAAGATCCAACTTCGACACTTGGATAAAACTTCTTAAGGTATCGCCATTGATGGCTCTAGTAAGTTCTTCTCCAAATAGCATTTTCAATATATACGCATTACCAGTGCACAACCGACAACCCGAAAAGGTCCTTCCCAATTTGGTGACCATTTGCCAAATGTCTTGTCCTTTGTGCCAATTGGCAATATCGTTTTCCAAACCAATTCTCCTTCTGCAAATTGCTTAACTTTAACTTTCTTGTTGTAGTATTTGGCAACGCGCATTTTATTCTTCTCAATGTTTTCCAAAGCTTTAAGATGAATCAAATGCAAATCTTCCAATTCATCCATCATCAAATTCTTATAATCTTTATCCGTCAAATCCTTTTGCAATTCAACTCTCCTTGATCCCGATTGCAACTCCCAAGGCATCACAAACATTATGTCCATAAACCAACTCATATGGAGATGCTTGTGTGGATCCATGGCAAGCCATTCGGTAAGCCCATAATGCTTCATTAAGGACCAAGTGCCACTTTCTTGCCTTCTCATTGATCTTCTTCTCGGATGATTTTGATCATGATTTTATTTGATGCCTCGCTTGGCCATTGGCTTGTGCATAATAAGGAGAAGAATTATATAGCCTTATCCCCATGCTTTCGGCAAAGTCACAAAACTCTGAAGAAGTGAACTGAGTCCCCTGATCAGTTGTAATGGTCTGTGGGATCCCAAACCTATGAATTATATGCTCTTTGACAAAACTGACCATATTTTCTGATGTGACTGTTTTCAAAGGGATAGCTTCAACCCACTTGGTAAAATAATCAGTAGCTAATAATACAAACTTGTGTCCTTTACTGGATGGAGGATTAATCTGTCCAATTAAATCTATGCCCCATCCTCTAAACGGCCATGGTTTGATTATTGGGTTCGAAGCGAGATGCGAGGTGCTCTTTGAACATTACCAAATATCGACAATCTCGACACCCTTTGTAATATTCAAAGCAATCCTCCAACATAGTCGGCCAAAAGTACCTGTCCTTCGATTATCCACTTCATTCGGTAGGCCGACGATGTGCACCACAAGCTCCTTCATGAACTTCAAACATAATCTTCTTAGCCTCTTCTTGACTCAAGCACTTGAGCAACACTCCATCTATAGACTTGTGGTACAACCGATCATCAAGAAGTACGAATTTAAGGGCCTTATACGAGCCTTTGGGAAGCTTTTTGAGATGGGTCTTTCGGATAACCGATAATGTCACTTCTCCGGTCATCATTTATCGATCAAAATTGAAAGCACCTTCTTCTCGCCGCATAGACTTCATGATTTTCAAGATATCCGTAGCGGCTTGAGCTAATCTATTTGCTTCTCCATTGTGCTCTCGGGTATATGATGCAAAGTCACTACGAAAAGCTCTTCAAAAGTTCCCGACATTGTTCATGATATTCTTGCAATATATCGTTTTTGCATTCATATTGCCCTGTCAATTGATTGATCACCAATTCGAGTCACCAAATACCTCAACAAAGAATGACCTTCACTTCTATTAACAGTACGAAGCCCTCTAAGCAAAGCCTCATACTCGCTTGATTGTTAGTGACGGGATATTCAATTAAAAAGCAAACTCAAATGTCTTTCCACGTGGGGATACCAAAAGAATACCAGCACCACCACCTTTGTCACATGATGATCCATCAAAAAATAATGCCCATGGGGCAATGTTAACCATATCACGAGATAAATCACGATGTTGAGTAATAAAATCGGCAATTAATTTGTCCTTTCACCGCTTTTGCCGACTCATACTTTAAATTAAACTCGACGGTGCTAATACCCATTTGCCGATTCTTCCATTTAAAATCGGCATTGACAACATGTGTTTAATTACATCAAAACTAGATATCACCACACATTCGGCATTTAACAAATAGTGCCGAAATTTGGTGCATGAGTAATAAACACACAAACAGAGTTTTTCTATAGCCGAATACCTTGTTTCAGGATCTAGCAGTTTTCGGCTAAGGTAAGCTATTACCCTCTCTTGTCCATCAAACTCTTGCATAAGGGCTGATCCTATTGTTAGGCTATCGGCCGCCACATACAGTTTGAAAGGCTTCTCAAGTTGTGGAGGTACCAACACTGGTGGTGCCTTCATATATTGCTTGATCTCATCAAAAGCCTTTTGCCGTATGTCACCCCGCACAAATTTTCGATCCTTCTTGAGCTTCAACAATGGAGAGAAAGGCAATACTCTTTCGATAAATTGGATATGAATCTTCTCACGAAATTGATCTTGCCCGGCAACGATTGCAACTCGTAAGGTTAGTTGGGGGCACAATTTTGTCTATTGCTTCCATGCTCTTTTTCCCAACTTCTATCCCTCCTTTGTGGATCAAGAACCCCAAGAACTCACCGGCCCGAGACTCTAAAAGCACACTTATTTGGATTCATCTTTAAACCATGTTTCCTTGTGCACTCCAAAGTCTTCCTTAAATCGGCTAAATGTTCTTCATGGTTTCGGATTTGACCACCACATCATCAATGTAAATTTCTACAATCTTGCCGATTAACTCATGAAAGATATAATTCATGGCTCTCGATAAGTTGCACCAAAGCATTTTTCAATCCAAATGTCATCACTATCCATTCAAATAATCCAATATGACCGGGACATCGAATGCAGTTTTTGCAATATCTTCAATTGCCATGAAAATCGATTGTAGCCGCATTGCCATCCATAAAGCCGATGACTTCATACCCGCCGCGCATCCACTAGTAAATCGGCAACCGGCATTGGGTAACCATCCATGGGAGTAGCTTTGTTGAGATCTCGAAATCTATGCATACTCTCATCTTTCCATTCTTTTTGTAGACAGTACTATGTTTGAAATCCACTCGCATACCCGCATGGCCGAATAAAGTTTGCTTCAATCGGTCTTTCAACTTCTTTCTTTACATCGTTAATACCTCTTCTTTATAAATTTTTCGTGGAGGTTGTTTGAAAGGACGAAACCCGGGTTTTATAGGTAACTTATGCTCAACAATTGATCGATCCAAACCAGGCATCTGTGTAATCCCAAGCAAAACAATCTTTAAACTCTTTCAAAGCAACTCTACTAATTTCAACTTATATTTTGGGTCTAAATTTGCACCGATATACATCGGCCTTGACTTTGTGCTATCACCAACATCGATCTCTTCTAACTTGTCGGCCGACATGAAACCACGACCCGGTTTGCCTTTGTTGCCATCGATTGGATTGCCCATTAAAAGTTCCGTCGAGCCGACGCTTGGATCGGCTGTTGATCTCGTCGAACACATTGACGGGACCTTCTTTCCATTTCTTACCCGAAAGGCAGTCTTGTCCATCATATTCCCAATAAGCGAGGCTCGGAAGTGGCAACACTCACCGAATCATCGGCTTGAACAACCTCTACATCATCTCCTATCCTTTGAATAAGAATTTGATGCATAGTTGAGGGTACACAACAATTAGCATGGATCCAATCCCTTCCCGAAGCATGCTATATGCCCCCTTGCCATCAATGACAAAGAAAGTAGTGATCAAAGTCTTGGATCCAATCATCGGTTCCACATGTCTTGCTCCACGAGTATCGAAGCATTGCCGCCAAAATCTCTAAGGATCATGTCGGTCCGCAACAAATCCTCACTTGTCATACCAAGCTTTCGAAAGTAGCATAGGGCATAATATTGATAGCGGCCCCTCCATCAACAAGCATCTTGGTTAAAGGTTTGCCATTGACATATCCCTTCGGGTATAATGGTTTCGATGATGGTTTTTAAACGGCTTGTCAAATATTGCTTGCCGAGTCAACACAAGTTGAGCCATCAAGTCTCGGCATTCGGTTTCATCAAAGTCCGAGTATACTTCATCTTGAACTTCTTGATCTTCGGGAGCTCTAAACTCCAATGGGATAAAGAACACCATGTTAGTATCGGCCGAAGGACCCCGTCCATCATCCTTTTTCTTAGGACGCCACACTTGGTTTCTTTTCGGCTAATTTCGCTTCGGCTCTTGATTCCTCAAACGCGGAACTCTTCTCTTTCCGGCTTTTCCGCAAACCGGGAGGGCACCATTGTCCTCTTTGCCACCCGTATGAGCTTTCCTCGCATTATGAACATTGCTATGAGCCCAAGCTTGATCTCGCAAATCTTTTCCTCGATGTCCATCAAAATTATTCATTTTTATGCGCCGATCGTCCTCGGGAATCCTTATTCCAAGTCTATCATGGACGGGACGGTTGACTTGAGATTGCCTATACTACGAATATTGATCACTGCATTCGGGGCAATTGTTTTTAGCGAGGCAACTTCAAGCCTTCATTCCAACAAGTGTCGAAGAAGGAACAGTTCCAATGTGACTCGCTCTTGCTCCCTCATGTGCTCTTCTGTTCTCTTGGCGCACTTCGCCTCATATCTTCGACGCTCGCCATGAATCTGCGTTCCTCTTCAATGTACCTTGCTCCTCATCATACTCCATCTTCTTTTCCCTCGCCACTTATTCAACAAGTGTCGTCTTTGTAACTCGCGCTTTGGCTCGGCGTGTATTCGGCAATTTCCCTTAGCCGCATCATCGAAGTTTGACCCTTCTCTGTTCAGCTATTTCGAACCGTACTTTGTGCACTTCTTCCTTGGTAACTTGCCGATCGGGGTCAACAAGCACCACTCTCCTTGGCTCTTTCGAGGTCAAAACCTTCATCTTTCCCTTTTCCTTGGATTCACTGGCATCAACCATGCCTATAGAGAAAGAGACCATGTTCTGAGGGAACGGGTTTTTGTCTACTTTCATCTTGCCATCAAATCTCAAGTTCCATCTTGAATAGCTTTCTGAATCTTTACTCTGAACACTCGGCAATCATTGATATGATGAGAACTTGTATCATGATACCCACAGTACTTCTTATCCTTTACCCCTTCGGCGCAAAGCATAGGATGTCCTTAAACGCGGCTTGATGCGTCCCTCTTGAATCGATACAAAAAGAGCTTATCTCGCTTCTCGACATCAAAATCATAAGATCCCTTTTCTTTGCTTCACCCATCGATGATGACCAAAGTAGGCTCTTTTGTCCAGTTCAACTCTGCATGACTACTTCATCTTCATCTTCATATTCAGATGCTTCTTCTATAAATCCACGATACATGTCAATAGTTGCACTTGTTCTTCCGAAAACGAGCATCTCTTCGAACCCTTGGGCTTGATTGCTCATTCTTTGTCAACTTTTGTGCAAGTTGTCCAAGGTCTTCAAACTCCATGCCAAATAGCTTGTCTCGATATGTGGCGGCATGCCCGCAATGACCAATTGTGCGAGTTGATCATCGGGAATAGTCGAGAATAGCACATGTTCTTCGCTTCTCTCGAATCTATGAAGATACTCCATTGGTGTCTCGGTAGTCTTCATCCTCATAGCCCAAAGATCAACCATCTTCTTCTCATTGGTTCCCGTATAAAAGTATGCATGGAACTTTTGCTCCACCGCCCATGTACCAATGGAATTAGCCGGCTGCGATGCAAACCATGTGAAAGCCGGCCCGTCGGAGACATAGGAAAATATCTAATCCTCCAAGCTTCATCGTAGCGGCTTCTCCAAGTTGCATCGGATATCTACCGATATGCTCAATGGTACTGGTGTCATCGACCGAGAGAACTTGGTCAAATCCGTTGGTGGCTTAACTCTTGGTGGAAGAGCTACCCTATTGTACCACTCGGGAAAGGAGATTTGTATGCATATGTCGATGCTTTGGTTTCGGGCCGAATTGATTCGCATCATATCGGCCATTCGCTTAGGAGCACATCATTTGCATCTTGCGCTCCTGTCTCCTAGAAGGTACTCCCGATGCACTCTTGTATCCCGGATTCGGCAAAGCACTCGAGCACCGTAATCGGTAAATTCACCGTACCCATCTCCATAGATACTCTTCGCAATCTATTTGCCCAGGGAGATCTTGTAGCGGATGCGGGTACATCTCGTTGTTGCACCAAAAGTTACTTGACCATGAGTTTGCTGCTCGGTCACGGGAGGCTTTTCCTTTTCATCATAAACAGCCCCATCCTTGCTAGTGCCGATCATCTCTCCTCCTCCAGTTGACTTCCCCGAAGATTCTTGAGTGTTGAAGAACACCGGTCCAGCAAGCTCTCCAAATCTTTCTTCAAAGCGCTTGTCAACCGCTGGACCAAAAGTATCAACCATGATTTTGCGGAAGGTGCCCGAGAAAAAGCCGTGTTGTGATTCAACATAGTGTCTCCCACGGCTTTGTAGATGACTCCAACTACCCTCGCATCTCCTCCTCGTCGTAATATCGCATCGACCCCGGCCGAGAAGAACTCGTGGCGTGATTGCTTGACGATCACTCAGCCACTCTTGTTCTTGGAAAAAGACATCGACATTTCGCCGATCTTGTTCCATTGCTTGCTCTACCATCGGCGTTGCTTCGGCAGTTCGTCCATGGTCACGTTCGAACATGACCGTTGTCAATTTCCGATCCCATCCTAGACCGAGAAGTGGTCCCACCGGCGTGCCAAAAAGTGTGTTGACACAAAATGTGGCGCACCGTGTCTCACACACAAGCAAGCCGGAAAGCCTAGCTTCAATCGGGTGCCCGGGCGTACGAATCCGGAAGCGTGCCGTCGATTTGACCGAAAGTCGACAAGGGATAAAACGGTAAGATCATAACCGGAACGTCTTTGGGTGAGACCAGACAGTTCCATCTTTACGGCCCTGAAGCCCACCGTTGACGGTCGTTAAGTATCAATTTTATATCGTCAACGCAAAGCAAGAGAAAGGACTAATATGAGTTCACCTATTAGATATAGGGGTTACACGACGTAATTCCACGAGTTTTGGTGATTGTCTATTTTACGCGGGGGTTATCGAAAGAGAACCAAAGGAGGCCCACATGTCATGATTACATAGAGATAAAGACCGAACGGGTAAAATTGTATAATCTAGAAGACTCCGAAGGCAAACCCCGGAAGCCGGGCCCACCGGGCGGGGTGGCGGTCGGCCGACCCGGGGAGTCGGCCGACTCCCCACCTCCACCAATCGGGTGGAGTCTCGTGGATCCCGCCTCCACCGCCTTTGAGGATGAATAATTATCGTCCATTTAGGTCGGTTTGATCCGAGGGCTGTGGTTCATCCTAGGGGGCTATATATTGAGCCCCGGCCCCTCGGGTGAAACCCTAATTCATTCAAGAGTTCATTCTCTCATCGAATTCGAGAAGCCTTGAGCCACCATCTCAATTAGAGCTCCATAGTTTAGTAGCATAGCTACATAGGAATAGATCTAGAGGGAATCAAGCCTAGCTTGGAGTCCGGATCTGTCGGAGTTCTTGGTAATTCCCCTCTACATTCTTGTAATATTCATCATTGTTCGTGATACTATGAGTAGTACTTTATTCTATTCTATTATATCGACTTGACTTTACTCTATTTGATTATGTTCTCAATTATATCGTTCTTAGTTTACTTTGATTATATGTTTAGCATAGTTGGACTAGAATTATGTTTATGCATAGGATCGTATAGCGCTTGCTCATTAGGCCAATGGGTGAGTGGTAGATATTGTGTAGGCATGGTGCCTATACCGTATTTATCTCGCGATTGCACCCTATATTCCGGATCGTGAGGTAGATCGCGGGAGTGATGATCTGTTGAGTCCTTTGTAGCCCTTCTCCCGAGTATAGGTCTAGCAGAACAAACCTATTACATTGAAGTCATTGCTATGTCTCTTGTCTTCTCGGTAATATCACTATGTATAGATGTAACCTTTTCCCGCCATGATTGCTAGATGTTCTTGCACTAATCATTGTATGCTTTGACTTTATAGTTAGAATAACATAGGATTATACCCTAGATCATCCTAGTCCATGCTAGTGTTATAAGCTTAGAGTGCTAAGTTGAGATGGCTTATTACTATTATTTTATGTGGCTAAATGCTCTCATTTATCTTATGTCATTTATCATTCATTCCTATATTTTATGTGACACTTACCCTGTATGAGATGATCGATACAGACAAGGTTAAGCTCTCCATTATAGCATGTGCATTGCTCATCACTCATTATCCAGTGCATTCCCTTCCCAGTGGTAAAAATATAAATAACGATACCTGGATTACTCCCGGTTAAAATGCTACGATGATATATTCTGTGCGCTTGCGGAACCTTCTTTATTTCAGTTGCACTTAATAGACATCAACAAGCATTTTTGGCGCCGTTGCCGGGGAAGGTTGAAAGCTAATGGATAATGAGCAGCATTGCACTAGATAATGTGATTGAGTTATCTTTTTCATACTAACCCATCTCTACAGGATTACCCTTGTTTTGTCTACTTTTGTATTTTATGCAGGGTAATCAAGACAATTCTTCCTGATAACTATATTGACAATCCAGAAGCTTTATTCGGGAAGGCCGAAGCAAGTTGAAGAAGACCAATCAATCATCATCATCAACTCAACTTGGAAGTTTGTCGGAAGCGAGAAAGCCGACCTTTCGTTCGAGACTTGACACCGGCGTTTGAAGCCATGGCGAACAAGTCACTCCGTGAGTTCTCGGCTCCCACTACGGACAACATTCGTACTAGACCCGGTGCGGACATCGAAGGAGCTTTTGAGCTCAAGCCTGCACCGATCAACATGGTGCAAGCAAGCCGGTTACGTGGGAAGGCCCATGAAGATGCTAGTGCTCATCTCCAACACTTTCGGAGATTTGTAGCACATTCACTATCAAGGATGTCCCCGAGAGATGCTATACTACTTCGCCTCTTCCCATTCTCACTCTTGGGGAGAGCGAAGCGATGGTTCTACGCCAATAAGGAGAAGAATCCTACGTGGGCACTATGTTCCACCAATTTCTTGGCGAAGTTCTTCCCAATGGGCAAGACAAATGCTCTTCGTGGGAAGATATCAAGCTTTCGGCAACATAATGATGAGGCTGTCCCCGAAGCTTGGGAGCGCTTTCAAGATTACATCCTCGAGTGTCCTCATCATGGCATGGAGAATTGGCTGCTTATGCGGACATTCTACCATGGGCTTAGCAACAACACACGTGAGACGATGGATCCGCTTTGGAGGTGCATTCTTATCACTCACTATTCCTCAAGCCACGGCTCTTGTGGAGAAGATGGCATCCAACCAAGGTTGGAGTGAAGAAAGAACTCGAGACCCGCAAGAGAGGTGGAGGAATGCACCAGTGAAAGAGGTAGACATCTTTATCGCCAAAATGGATTTGCTAATGAAGAGGCTCGATGAGAGAGCCCCGAGAGAAGAAAGAAGTCATGCATATACATGATGCTCGCATGACATGTGAAGAGTGTGGAGAGGCTGGGCACACGGGTGCTAAGCGCCCGAGGCGAAGGAGGATGTGAACTACCTCAACAACAACAACAACAATAATTACTACCGTCCCCAGCGAGAATCAAGGTTGGAATCAATAGCGAGGCCTAACTACTCGGGCAATTATTCGGGCAACTATCAAGGTAATGACTCCTCCTACAATAATTACAACCGGCCGCCTTTGAGAGAGTTAGTCTTGAACCAAGGCAAGATGATGGACAATCTGTCCAAGAAGCGACATCAAATGACAAGGTCCTAGAGACACTCGGCAACGAGAATGGATGGTTTTTCCAATGCCATCAAGAGTCGGCTCGGCTTCAACAAGATACTTGAGTCGCGGTACAACGGCTTGTTAACCTTGCTCCCTCCACCGGTCAAGGTAAGCGCGCGGGACAACCCGAAGAGCTCGAGGCGCAAATCTTGTTGATATATTCAATGTAGAAGATAGCCGGAGTGATCCATCGAAGGGGTCATGGATTGACTCAACTCGCCAATCAAGAAGGGCGATCCAGGGAGACCAGTCATTCCAATCTCCATTGGAAGTACTAACTTTAATGAGGCAATCTGTGATTTCGGTGCAAGCATCAACATCATGCCAAGAGTGATATATGAGAAGCTATTCAGATGCCCCTTAGCATACACAACTATGTGCTTACAGCTTGCAGATCAGTCACTCTGTATCCCTTTGGGAGTACTTGAAGACATATGTGTACGAGTAGGCAACTCGTATGTTCCAGCAGACTTCGTGGTAGTGGATACAGGCGGTGATGAAAGGTCCCCTGTCATTCGGGATGACCATTCTTGAACACCGCTTTGGAGCCATCATGTATGCCAACACTACCAAGATCATCTTCAACATCAAGGGCAAGCGAGAAACCTTCTTCTTCAAGAACGAGTCTGCAGTTCCCAAAGCACATCCTCATCGCCAGAACGGTGAGAAGAAGAAGAATCCGGCTAAGAAGAGCAAGAACAAGAACAAGAAGACCAAGAAGACGGAGACAAGTGAGGATGGTCACTACGGTCCATAAGGAGCATGACCACTTACTCGGGTCCCCACGTCGATCAAGAAGGATGACCCAGGTGTCCCAACCATTCAATGCTCCATCAACGAAGCTCTTTCAATAAAGGCATGCGTGACACCGGATCGGGCGTCAACATCATGGCCAAGGTAACCTATGAGTATCTATATGGCACTATGCCTTTGGAGCCTACCTATGCACGGCTGCAAATGGCAGATCGGACATTCCGCTTCGTCGAAGGAGAAGTGAAGGATGTCCTCATCCGGATAGATGACCATTATGTCCCTACGAGACTTCCTAGTCATTGACATGGGAGATGACTACGATCCTCCAATCATCCTAGGAAGACCATTCCCGAACACCACCGAGCTATCATCTATATTGGAACGGGAGAGATCCATTTCCACTTTCCCACCGAGAAGGTACGCCGCTACTTCAACAATAGTTACATAATCACCGAGGAGCCCAAGAAGAACGAAGAAGCAAGGAGAAGGCAGCGTACCGTCGCGAACAAGAAGAACATCACTATAGATGGATGGGTGACTATAAGGGAGAAGTGTCAAGATATGAAGACCGGTACCCGAAGAGAAGAACATTATAGAAGAACCCGAAGAGGTGCTACCGAAGAAAACCAAGTGGTCCCGAAGTTTCCTCCTCAAGGTCATCCTCTCCAACAAAGAAGGTGTGGAAGGTAAAAGCAAAATCGAATCAATTCCTACACACGAGGCGACATCATCCGAGGCGCCAGCCAATGCGCCCCTTGAAAAATGAGCGAACATGACAAGTCCTGTTCGGAGGACTTAAAACCACCGAACGCCGCGCCAAGAGGTAACTTGGTATTTATCAGCATTACTTTTCAGCATTATATTTTTACCTTAGCATATCTATTTTTCTACTTGCATCTTATTTGCATCTTTACTCTTTTATCTCCGCATTTGAAAAGAAAATAAAGATGTTGTGCATTTGCATCCAGAAAATCTTCAAGCCCCATGTGGATAATCATTCACTGTGGTGGCACAAAAATAATTTCTTAGCATACTTATTTTCCCCGTCTCGCATTCCTTAAATAATAAAAGATAAAAATATTTCTTGTGATCCTGTTAGAACAAGTCTAAAGTTAAGAAAGTTCTAGACAACCAAGGCCTAGAGGTTTTACCACTAACGCTTAATTAGTTCCACAAGCTTTGTTGTCTATTTTGAGCTTCATAGAACATCAAGGATCAAGAAGAGCTAACAAGCGAAGGACATCCAGTCCCGTCGAGTGCGCCGCGACAATTGAATCTTTGTCTCCAACGGCAACTATCTACGACACTCTGGAGGACTAGAACGTCTTCGGTGCACTCGTCGGCAACATCGTAGACTATGTCAACATCCGGCTTGGGGGAGAGCATCCCCCGTGTACCAAGCTAAGTGTCTCCAACTTATCTATTTATGCCTTATTAAAGTATGCCTTGTTAAAACCACTAAAAAAGATGCATAACCATAGAAACCCAGAAAGATTTCCTTATTTATCTTTTTTACTTTTGGAGAGCTCTTGCAATCTGTCTTTAAAAAGTGATCCCTAGAATAAACTCTACATGGAGATGATGAATAGTTGCTCGCCGTAATTCCTTTCAAGTACCTAGTTTTCAACCTTGCACTCTCCCGAGTTTTGGACACAATTTGTTTAGATTTGAGATTTGCTCGAACTTGAAACTTGTGGGTAGCAAACACTTGATCTAAGTCTAGGTGGTTGACGGGTATGATATGGGAAGGTTTTGAGCTGCTTTGTCCATCTTGTTCCTAGAGATACTAGAGTTCGGAGAATTTATCTCGTGAAAATATTAAATTCTTGCATGATGAGTTCCTTTATGATGAGAGTTCAAATTCCTACCACAGCCATATATTCATGCTTACTAGATTAGGAAAACCCATCTGTTTATATAGATCATATTGTAGGTTTGAGTGTAGACTTTATAGGCATTGAGTGTGGTTATCTTTTGTGGACCCATAAGGAATCAGTCATGCGGTTAAAGTCAATACTATGTGCTCTCCATCCATTGATCTATGCTACTTCGTCCTCGAAGCATGCACCCATTTTATAAATATTACATTCATTCCGTGCTATACGTTCCTCGAAGTACCACCCACATATAGATCTATATCCACCACATATTGTGCTATCTCTACCCCGGAGATACGCACTTGTCGCTCCTATTCTAGGAGTACGCATTCCCCACATATTGTGCTATCTCTACCTTAGAGACACGCACTTATGCTTTGCTCCTACACCGGGAGTACGCATCCATCCATTCATCCATCCACATATACATACGCCATTCATTTCACATCATCCGAGAAAAGGTTCTACTCCTATTCCGGGAGTGAACATCTAGAAATAATCATCGCCGTCCTATTTGCCTACATAAAAGCTCCAGTTATTATCATTGCAAGTTATACACTCCCTGTGCTAAAGTTTCATTTTCAGAGGATTGGTTACTTTAAAAAAGAAAAAAAAAAAAAAAAAAAAAAAAAAGAGAAAATAAGAAAGAAAGAAAAAGAAAGAGTAGCCAAGTCCTTCCATTCAAGAAGTTTCAAGGTTTCCGAATAAAGGGAGTCATGTTATCCCCAAAGGAGCTAGTGTAGAAGTAGATGTTCACCGAGTTGAGTACCCCTCATAATCATTTTCTTATCACCATCATCCTATCATCATCTCATCCATTCCATTTTCTCATTCACATGCACATATGACTTTATTATTATTTTAGTTCCTATTGGATCCATGTCTTAAGCGTGCAATATATGCAAGTGAGTTTTAGTGTCTCCCCACCTATGAGCTCCACATAAGCCTATTAGAAAGTAGGGTGAGAGAGAGAAGGCACTTTCCACTATGCCTTAGTTCCACAAATACCACATATTCTTGAGAGAAGAGAGAAGGCATACACTACTCATGCCTTAGAAAGGATCCAAAAATACCACAAATGAGAGACTTGAAAGGTTCATACAAGGAACTCTGAGTTTTATTTCAAACCTTGAAAAAACTCCGGGATAATAGTTGATCAAAGAGCGAGAAACATGGCGCTTGACTTGACCGTTCTATCTTTCAACTACTCAAGACCCAAGTGACGGTTACAAGCCCCATGGTGAAAGGTAATATGAGTGAGTTTTGAGTCGAATAGTTCACTCTAATCCGGAGGAGAGTTCTTGTTTGAACGCATGTGTACTTGTGAGGAGTGAAAGTATTGCAGCAACTCCTGATCCATCACTGAGTCTATCTTTGCTCAGGGACGAGCAAAAGGTAAGCTTGGGGGAGTTTGTTGACGGTCGTTAAGTATCAATTTTATATCGTCAACGCAGCAAGAGAAAGGACTAATATGAGTTCACCTATTAGATATAGGGGTTACACGACGAATTCCACGAGTTTTGGTGATTGTCTATTTTGCGGGGGTTATCGAAAGAGAACCAAAGGAGGCCCACATGTCATGATTACATAGAGATAAAGACCGAACGGGTAAAATTGTATAATCTAGAAGACTCCGAAGGCAAACCCCGGAAGCCGGGGCCCACCCGCAGCGGGGTGGCGGTCGGCCGACCCAGGGGGAGTCGGCCGACTCCCCATCTCCACCAATCGGGTGGAGTCTCGTGGATCCCGCCTCCACCGCCTTTGAGGATGAATAATTATCGTCCATTTAGGTCGGTTTGATCCGAGGGCTGTGGTTCATCCTAGGGGGCTATATATTGAGCCCCCGGCCCCCGGGTGAAACCCTAATTCATTCAAGAGTTCATTCTCTCATCGAATTCGAGAGAAGCCGAGCCACCATCTCAATTAGAGCTCCATAGTTTAGTAGCATAGCTACATAGGAATAGATCTAGAGGGAATCAAGCCTAGCTTGGAGTCCGGATCTGTCGGAGTTCTTGGTAATTCCCCTCTACATTCTTGTAATATTCATCATTGTTCGTGATACTATGAGTAGTACTTTATTCTATTCTATTATATCGACTTGACTTTACTCTATTTGATTATGTTCTCAATTATATCGTTCTTAGTTTACTTTGATTATATGTTTAGCATAGTTGGACTAGAATTATGTTTATGCATAGGATCGTATAGCGCTTGCTCATTGGGCCAATGGGTGAGTGGTAGATATTGTGTAGGCATGGTGCCTATACCGTATTTATCTCGCGATTGCACCCTATATTCCGGATCGTGAGGTAGATCGCGGGAGTGACAGATCTGTTGAGTCCTTTGTAGCCCTTCTCCCGAGTATAGGTCTAGCGTAACAAACCTATTACATTGAAGTCATTGCTATGTCTCTTGTCTTCTCGGTAATATCACTATGTATAGATGTAACCTTTTCCCGCCATGATTGCTAGATGTTCTTGCACTAATCATTGTATGCTTTGACTTTATAGTTAGAATAACATAGGATTATACCCTAGATCATCCTAGTCCATGCTAGTGTTATAAGCTTAGAGTGCTAAGTTGAGATGGCTTATTACTATTATTTTATGTGGCTAAATGCTCTCATTTATCTTATGTCATTTATCATTCATTCCTATATTTTATGTGACACTTACCCCGTATGAGATGATCGATACGAGACAAGGTTAAGCTCTCCATTATAGCATGTGCATTGCTCATCACTCATTATCCAAAGTGCATTCCCTTCCCGGTGGTAAAAATATAAATAACGATACCGGATTACTCCGGTTAAAATGCTACGATGATATATTCTCAGGCGCTTGCGGAACCTTCTTTATTTCAGTTGCACTTAATAGACATCAACCACTTACGACGACACATAGCTATAGAAGCTATCGCCAACAAGTTTGCAATTCATTCGGCTAATATGATATGACCGACATGAATAAAGCCGAACCGCCAAATGCGTGTAAACGAAGACATGTTTGAACAAGATTAAATCATCAAAGCATATCAAACTACATCTCGGGTTTAAAGCATCATCAAGCACTAATAATTAAGGATAAGTAACTTATAAATATAAATCTACTAAACAACACATGCATAGGCTACTCCAACTAGTCCGCCGCACGTCTAGCCTTCATAAACCCGTCGAGCATAAACCCAAGCAAGCTAATCCACCGCATGATACCACTCGCTATGAATTTACACCACCCCTACTTGCGCGATCAATCCACCGCATGATACAATCTAACAAGTAAAGAGCTAAAAGCACGTAATTACCTAACAGATCTATAAATACTCGCTACATGTATAAGCATAACCGTATCGGCAAGATTGCCGAATCGGGGTCATGAAGAAGGAACAAACAAGTAACATGTAAAAGGAACCTATCAGATTAAACCGATCTCTAGTCCACCGGATGACTAGCTCTAGAGTAACCCAAAGACCTGCATCTGCCGCACGGTACCCGGTCCTATCAAGGCTTATCTACATCTAACGTGAATGAACCCACAACACGTGACAATCTAGATCGATCTAATTCGGCTATATGAAATTGATCTACTTGATATCGAATAAACATGAGATTATGACCAAAAAGCCGAAAAGAGCATCAATCTAGATTGGGCAAAAGAGTGTTGCAAATAAATAAACATTAAATAAAACATGCAACACGTGATAACTTAATGAATCTATTAGATCTTGCCAAATCTAAGAGAGCCGATAACTATCTTTACTCATGTCTTAATCCGCCGCACGATACAAGGCACAAGCAAAAACTTCCCATCATTAAGCTTAAATCCGCCGCACGATACTAAGCAAAACGGATGAGACTACTTGCATCATAATCTAAATCCGCCGCACGATACTAGACATGATAGCAAGGTTGCCGGGACTTACGGAGGTCGACGGATCGATTGGCCCTCTCGAAGAACTCGACGACACGACTAAAGGACTCGAAGGGTGGCACGTAGCCGGTTGTATTGAATTGGTTGTGAACCCTTATTACAATGGTCGAGGGTTTATATTTATACCCGGACGTAACATGAGTCCTAAGAATTCACGAACTGTCTAAACAAAATTTGGAAAGATACAAATATGCTAACTCTAACCATAATCGGAGTCCTTGACTATCATGACTCCTCCCCTTTCTGGTCAGCTTCCTCTTTCCTTCTTTCACCTTCAAACGAAGTTGTTACCGACCGCTTGATCGTTTGCCGAACATTCGGAAATTAGCCGACCGCATATGCATTTGCCGAATCGCCCTCTCTGCTGCTCGTAGGCCCACCTGTCATATCCCTGACCAAATTCTGGTGTTAACACAACATATGCCTTGCAAGTACGCTATTCCTTGACATACCTACTTAAGCTCCACATAAAGCCTTATTAGAGATAGGATGTCTTTGAAAGGCAAACACATGATGTGCCTTAGTGAGGATTCATACACCACTTGAGCGACTTGAGAGAAACCATTTGAGGAACATTAAGACTTCTTTTGAAAAACTTATCAAAAACCTCTGGCATGAAACTTGCTAAAAGAATGAGAAAAGTAGATGCTCTAGTCAAAGCTGTTCTATCTTCCAACATCCCAAGACTAAGTTAATGCCATAAGCCCCATGAGTGCTAGAGTAATATTGGTGTGTTAGCATTGCTAATTTTTCCATTCAAGGAGAAGTTCTTTGTTGTGCACTTAGTATTATTGAGATGTTAACTTAGTGATAACACATGATCCACTGATGCTAAGTCTTATTGTTTGCTCGGGACGAGCAAAGGTTAAACTTGGGGGATCTTGTTGACGGCAATTATACCCTGTTTTTACCCCATGAAAAGCCGTCAACATTGGTTGAGTTCGGAAATAACACCATGCCAGTGAGTAGTGACATAGGTACAATTGACTTGGTTCCAGATGTACGTGTCATTATTTGGGTGCGGGTGCAAACAGCACTTTTCGGTGTTCGGGAGCTACAAATGAAGGTAGAGCAACCAACCAAGATGGCCAATGACCAAACCAACTCCACATTCATCAATGTCATATCCTCCGGAGACAAGTGTGCAAAAGATGAGCACAAAGGTCAGGTCGGCCGACCGACATTTGTGGGACCAATACCACCATTGTGCTTAGAATTGCATGGTGAAACTACCTGCAAAAGATGGTCCTTTGATTCCACCAAAGGCAGGTCGACCGACCAAGGTTTGGGGCCATCTCGGACACTGCCAGAACACCAGAGACGTCAGGAAGATAGTGGTGGGTCACCCCCAATGGGCCAGGTCGGCCGACCACCCTTTGGTGGGATGCCACCTGTCGTGACTTCCCACCGACATGCTGAAGCCTCCTGGAGCTGACACGTGGCAAATGGGTGCAAAACCCCGGTCGGCCGACCTAGAGGTTGGACCCACTCGGGGTCGGTTCACTCCACTGACGTTCCCTGCACATCCTGGACGTTGATTCAAGGCGGTTTGAGGTCGGTTGGATCCGAAGGTGGAGAAGCCACTTCACGCGGATCGATGACGTGGCGGTGGAGTAGCCCCTACTCCATCTCCCACTATAAATACCCCCTCACTCCCTCTCATTCAAGACACCAAGGAGAGGCATTTCTAGAGCCATGTGAAGTTATGTAGTCCACTATAGTAGTAGTAGTAGTAGTAGTAGTAGTAGTAGTAGTAGTAGTAGTAGTAGTAGTAGTAGTAGTAGTAGTAGGTAGTAGTAGTAGTAGTAGTAGTGTGGGAGTTAGAGTGGGTCGAGCGAAGCTCGAGTCTCCGGAGTCGTCTTCGGAGAATCGGTATGTCTTCCTCTTGTAAGACTTTCATAATTTTCCTTTACTTTTCGAGTATTTACTTTCGTACTTGCTTAGTGTAGTATTACTCTAGTAGTAGTATTATAGTGTTCTAGTCTGTTTAGTAGTAGTAGTTCACTAGAAAAGTTAGTCTTGTCTGGTTGTTTCCATTGCATTGGTCCTGACAGACTAGAGCTTAGGCTGAGACGTATATTTAGCTTAAGTTGTAGGCATTAGTGTGAGCGTGGTGTTCAGACTAAACCTACCGGTGGATGTTCGCCTCACTGATTGGTATAGTTACCATTCAAACTCCCAACGTATATTAGCGGGGGCGGTTGTGACAGAACGCAGCCTTCCAGTTATATCTATTTGCGTCGGGTAGGCCGATAGGTGCCCTGTAAATCCAAGGTATCACTGGAATAGGAGTTAGTTCCCAGGAGGGAACGTTACCCTCCTATTTGTCAGTCATATCTCCAGCAACCAGGGAATACAAGACTAGCTAGTGGCTTTAGTGTGCCTCCACTACTAGATTAGATTAGCTCACGGAAGTAGAAGTAGAGTCATAGGAGTCTTTCATTCACTCGTTGTCCTCCCACCTAGCTATCACTCTACCTTATAAACCCTCTAGCCAGCTCCTTGATCCACCCTTCCTATACACTCCATTAATCCCTTTTCCACTAGTGATACTAGACTAGAGACACCTGGATCTTCTCCTATTAGTTCCTAGCTACTGCTTTCCCTTGGGAGAAATATAAATCGACAACCCTGGAATACTCCTCGGTGAAATGCTACAGCGGTACATTCTGTGCGCTTGCGGAATATCCAATAGATATAGAATTACCCTCCTGGCATCTCTGGCGTTGCCGCCATACTTCTGGTGGTTGCGCTAAGAAATGCCAACAGTAGTCTAGCATCAATATTTCAACCCACACAGTCCGTCAGCTGAGCTGGGATTTTTTGCCAATAATACCGGTTATTCTGGCGCACAAATAGCAAAGCTATTTTTCTGGGTTTAGTATCAAAACCATGGTCTCACAGCCTCGCTGGGGACTGAATTAAGAAGCAAAGCTATCTTAATTTAATCATGACGAAGTCATGGCATGGTTAAAACCGACCAGCCCAAATAAAATTTGGCATGCTCGGTCTCACTTAAAGAGTGGTCGGAAATACATAAAGCATGATATCACGAGCATATCATCTTTTTCAGACCCTGACATAACGTGTTCCACCTCATCTTAGGCTCGGGGACTACGTGGGCCCACATCACCTGAGAGGTGACATGGGCTAGATCCTTCTTTTAGAGCTTGCTGCAACACATACTATCTTACAGCAACCTCGGGGACTACGTGGGCCCACGTCATTTGCATGACTCGGCATGATTTTCTTCGTTCTCTTTTTACAACAGAGTTTAGTTCAAAACTAAGCTAAAGCTACGATCAAGAACCACAGATACAATGTGATGGCAGGCATCACACACTAACATGGGCCCACGTCTCTGGATTGGGACCCTCTCAAATTTCTTTTTTCTTTTCAGGAGCATCATAAATCTTTTGATCAAAACCAAAACGTCAACTAAGTGTAAAGCGAACTGGTCAGAAACACAAGACGGTCCTCCAGCACTGCTCGGACCACATGTCGAACGTGTGTCCGACCACTCATTTCTCACTTGATCAAGCAAAGATGCTCGGGGACTAGCTGTGGGGGTATAAATCCCATATACCCTCACGACCTACTTTGGGCCAGCACGAAACGACCAGGCCGGCCCATCAAGCTTCAAGACCGATCGGCCCAAGCTGGCCGGACAACCTAAAACGGGCAAGTTTAACGAAAACCGACAAGGAGGACAGACCTAGCTGAGATAGGAAAGTTTTGTAAAGTCTTGTAAAGCACGGAAAACTTAGTACCAGATAGGCTAGATCCGACTTGTAACCTTGCTCCCCGTGATATATAAGGAGAGCAAGGACCCCCCGTCTAAGGACACGAAATCTAGCATAACGCACAGACTCGCACATCCACATCCATAATCGAAACAGAGAGCAGGACTAGGGTTTTACGCATCCTTGCAGCCTGAACCTGGGTAAACCTTGTGTGATTGTTCCCTGTTTACATCTCGCTTGCAATCTCGTACGCCTTCCGCCAATCCATTACCGGTCAGGGCATACCCCTGGTCGGACTATCGCCGATATTTTGTCGACAGAAGGGACCTCAATTCTCGCGTGCCACTTGCAAGTGCAGAGGCTCATTACCATTAGGCACACAAAATTGTGGATGAGGGTAACTTGGTGCAGGTTGGTATGGCATTCGGAGATTCAAAAGATTCTTGCATAACTGTATATCAATTCAACATTCAGTTCAATCCTTCTTCCAGTGACATCATGATCCCAAACATTGCTTTCCCGATAGACATAGTGAAAGTGGATTTAATTACCTATTGTGCCCGGGGCATCGATCCCTCTACGTTTGTTGTACTATTTACTGAATCTATGTTGCTAAAGAACACCAATATCTCGTGGATAACTTATCAAGGTTACACTGATTTTGAGTATCTTATCAGAGGGTTAAAAAACATTGCAGTCCTGCCCCTTGATCAGAGTTAGTTTTTGCTTCTTGCCTACAAGTACTTTCCCGGATCAATTGATTTGAAAATCTTTCACATGAGTAGAATATATTGTTATGCACCAATTCGATGTATCAGAGTAAGTGCAAGTTTTCAGAGTATGGCATCTGGTCTCAGGGTGAAGAGATTAGGAGAAGACACACGGTAGTATATCAGGCGCGCATCTAACACTGCTTTGGTATCATGCTATGGTGGTCAGCAACTCATTAGCACACTTAGCATAGTGCATATCCCTTACCGTGTAGCACGCATGCTCATCTATGCCCCGCTCCTTTAGAATTTTTACGTAAAATAGTGTAATAAACCATCATTTTTGAATCATTGAATATTGAGTTCTAGACAGAACAATATGTTCATTGATATAATGAATTTTAAATAATGTGTTGAAACTAGTGGTTCTAAATATGAGAGAGAGAGAGAGAGAGAGAGAGAGAGAGAGAGAGAGAGAGAGAGAGAGAGAGTATACACTAAGGTTCTAATCAACTGAAAATGAGTGGGAGGTAATCGAGGTCTCTTGTCCTCATGCTCTTAGCACTTATAGGCCATGATTATTTACAAATGGCTCTTAGCGAGGTTAGATTTCACATGACACTAATCTCGCAATTAGTTGGGTCTCTTCTAGGGAGAGATTTGACCTCATGGGCTCACCCAAAGTAGCCACTCATATATTAGGTTATGGCCGGTATAAAATAACCTAATAGATGCTTGTACTAGATAGAGGAGGGGCTATCAGGACTTGAACCCTGATTATGAGAATCACCCTTTCACAATCTACACATGTTCACCTCACTAAAAAATCCATCCCAAAACCCTATGGGGAAAAGATCATGGAGAAAAAAAGAGCATGCACACGAATCTAGCCACCTGTACAAGCAGTGCTAACTCAGAAAGCTACTAGCTCCAAGTGCCTCGATGTCGATCTCCCCAATATCTTCAAATCCGGACTTCGACTTCCTCAGCCGCTTTCTATGACTTGGGTTGTTACCTTCGCTCAATGCATAGATATTTGCCTTTGGGACCTTCTCCTTCCGCAGATCTTCATCTATGGGACCTTCTTGGCTTGCAGATCTTTGCATCTAATGCCTTCTCCTTGTGTAGATTTTTGTCTTCTAGTCCTTCTAAGTGTGCATATCTTCACCTCTAGGACCTTCTTGTTTGAGGATTTACATGGAGACACACCTTCTCTTTACGAATGGGTCTAGTTGTCGTAGTCATAGTTGGAGGTTTTCATGAAGCCTCCAGATCTTCTCTCATGAGTGTCAAGCAAAAGAGTTCACCCTTTAGAGTCTCATGTCCTCTAGTAGCTCCCTTAGCTCTCGAGTCGTTGTAGTGGCTAAACATGATAGTGAAGACACTCCTTCCAACATGTCGGCGGAGACGATTTCATCATAGTCGTTGAAGATGTTGATGACGCCTATCATGTCGAAGTGCTGGTAGAGGAAAGTCATTGTGGACTCCAAATATGTCGGCGAAGTCCCTAATGCCAAATGTATCGACCAAGGTAGTGTTGGTGTAGATGACGAAGATGTTAGTGAAGTTCCAAGTTCCAAAGTTTTGTCGAGACAAGTTGTTGTAGTCGACGAGGATATGTTGTCGATGCTAACGTTGGAGATGTTGGAGAAGCCCCTCTACATGTTGGTACCAAAGGTTAGTCATTGCAATCATCGAAGACAAATGTGGTACAGTGACAAACCCGGTGTGTCCAAGGGAGGTTTTGCTCGCTGGTCATACTAGGAAATTTGGTCAGGAAAGAACGCGAGGGTATTCCAGATGAGGCATGCCTTTAGGCCGTGGCAATAGCAAAGCAACTTAAACAAATAATGCTTAAACATTTTTGAGTTGTTGTACTCTGTGCATTTTTTTATGTGTGATGTTTCCCCCCTATTTTAACCGGGTAGGGCTTTGTTGTTGTTGATGTTGCTATGAATATTTTTTCCCTCTATATATATGCCTATCAAGTCATTTTTTATTGCTTGTTAATTTAACAGCCAGCTCTCATATTGCTTCGTAAAAAAAACGACTCATGCTGGTACTGCTTACAGTTTGTTGTCATCTTCGTCGTCTTAATTTGGCTTTGTCTTGCTAATGCTATATAACCAGATTGAAGAACCTGTCATTAGTCTGTCATTAGTGCACACCAGTTGGTAGTCTGCTTCTTCTCTTTTCCTTAAAAAAACAAAGGTATCCAAGCATGTCTTCAGTTTTATTTTGCGACACTAGAAGTTGATTAGTTTACATCTAACTGCACCTTTTTTCGTTCATGGGTCTTTCAGTTTACATTTGCTTCATTCATGCAGAGTTGGTTATGGGAAATTCCAAACAAAAAAAGTTGATTAGTTTACATCTAACTGCACCTTTTTTCGTTCATGGGTCTTTCAGTTTACATTTGTTTCATTCATGCGGAGTTGGTTATGGGAAATTCCAAACAAAAAAAAAGGAAAAATGCACCAGCCGGGAATCGAACCCGGGTCAGTTTACATTTGCTTCATTCATGCGGAGTTGGTTATGGGAAATTCCAAACAAAAAAAAAAAAGGAAAAATGCACCAGCCGGGAAACGAACCCGGGTCAGTTTACATTTGCTTCATTCATGCGGAGTTGGTTATGGGAAATTCCAAACAAAAAAAAAAAGGAAAAATGCACCAGCCGGGAATCGAACCCGGGTCTGTACCGTGGCAGGGTACTATTCTACCACTAGACCACTGGTGCTTGGTGATTTAGATGTGATTTCATTTAACTAATCGTAGAAAGATGTTCTAATCCAAACCTTGACAACCGAAATACACCCCTTGTGTAGCTAACGCCAAGATCATGAATGAACGGATAGTTGGATACGATCTTAGTTGAGCCTGGTACCTCTAAGAACCTGATTGCAGCCCTATTCAGAGAGACAGACAGAGAGAGAAAGGCCCTTGCGAGCTTTTCTTCGTCTGAATCTCTTCTTATATCCTTATAAGGAGCTCCTGGGCACGTGTGAAACTGAAATGTAACAAATGTTCAAATGACAAATGTAGTCATCACCTCTCCAGTTTTTTCTGTTTCTGCAGTGATGAACTCGTTTTTCTGCCTGGATACAGTACAAATGTTGTTTCATTGATCAGATGCCGCAACGGCATTCTCATTTTTTATTAACAACATCAGACAAAGTACCGCATTACATATAGTCACTCCTTGCCAGTAGCACGGCAAAAACATATACCAATAAATTAGGACGACGGAAACAAAAGCCACATGCGACGAGAGCATCAAGTGTTACAAACTATCAAACCAAACCAAACCTTCCCTCAAAGTATATGCTATTACCAAACCCATTGCGCATACGGAAAAACTATTCTTTTAGCGAGATCGACTGAGACCAAGCGATGAGCTGAGCCACTTGCAGAGATCGTCCATTTCTTCAGGGATTGTATAATGGCCCAACCTGCGTCGTGACAAATCATTGCTTAATCAATCTGGAGGGAGAGCAAACTGAAACTCTCATCTGTAACGTATGCATGCATCTGTACCCGTTGTAGGGCTTAAAAGTCAGAAATGAAAAGCCTGAGTTCCTCAGAATCTCAGCTGATCTCTCGCCATTCCTGTAGACGACAACTTCATCCACTGCAAAAACAAATAAGATTTAGAAAAAAAATAAAAAACCCCTTAATGTCTAGTAGTATGTACTGAATTTCTGGGTTTTTTGAATCAACATCATCGTCACCTCTTCCATGACCAAGCAGGATGGGCAAGGAAGCAGCCCTTCTTACAGCAATATGTGAAGTCTCCATCTTGCCCCTCAGAGTCCTGCAAATATCAAGAGTTAACATTAGGATCCTTGAAACAATATTAATAACGTAGCAAGTTTTATGACACATATGATCTATGGAGAGGATGTCAAAGTTAGACCTTGAGCAAGGAAGCCAGCCACTCAAACTGATGACTGCGTTGAGTGTGATTGGATAGGGAATGCCACTTGAGAATTTGCCATGAGCATAGCATGCTGCTGAGTGGAGGGCAACAGCAGCACCCATGCTGAAACCACCAATCCCAAGCTTCACTGCTCACATGTGGAAAACCTCAATGGAATGAATAAAACAGAGCAATTGTGTATGAACTGTGTATCTAAAATCATAAATCTGCACATGCAGCGCTCGGGATGCTCAAGCTGAATGGGAAGCCATACACCGCTCGGGATGCCTATGCAGCGCTCGATACGTCTGGTGATTCCACTGACCGCCATGGCCGGCGTATATGGGGGACACGGCTGCCCAACAAAGTAAAGGTCTTCGCTTGGCTGTTTTTCAAAGATCGATTAAGTACGAGAGTGAATCTCCATGCGAAACATGTTGTGGACAACGATCGGTGTCAGCGATGTGCCGGCTCAGTGGAGGACCGACACCATGTCTTCTTCAGGTGTCCAAGTAGCTCGGAGTTATGGAGTGCAATTGGGCTCAGCCATGTCGCCGTACTGTCTGATGATGATATCTGGGACGCCGTCATCCCCTCAGGTCTAGATGCTTTGGTCTGGCACTTCGTTCTTCTGACCATACTCTGGAGGCTTTGGGATAGCAGAAATGGTGAAGTCTTCCGAAATGATGTTTCTCACCATAGAGCAGTGTTGTCTCGGGTCTGTGATGACCTTGTAACCTGGCGGAAGCGCCTCCCCCCTGAACTTGTAAACAGCCTTGATGGCTGGCGTGTTTTCCTCCTCAACTGTAATGCTACAACTGTAACTCACTCCAGGCAACTGGTGTGATTTTCGTTTTGGAATGAAGAAGGTGGGGAAGCCCCCCCCCCCCCCCCCCGTTTTAGTTTCAAAAAAAATAAATCTGCACATGTACTGATGAATATTCTTATGAGATATGGACTTATAGTTAGCTTATCAACTGACGTATAAATTCCTATCAACAACAAAATTAATATCATGAGCCATGAGGCTTAGCAATTCGCATGTATGGGATGGCATGATCTTGGGATTAGCTATTAGTACCATCAGACGGCTCAGACGACAGCAGATTTGCAATGTGTGCAGCTGAAGCATCCAGTCCCTCAATGTCATCACGGCCATCTATAGATGTGTCCTCAACGTCAAACCCTGTTTCAGTTCCCAAAAATAGTGATCAAATGTTGTCCAGGCTTCAAGAGTTTAGAGAAACAATAATACTCTTAGTAACTTCAGCTTCCATGAAAGGAACTCACATGCAGTGCAAGGGAATCCACCAAAAGCAGCGACAGGCCGGCTTGCAGCGGTGGGGCATATCCACTTGATCTACATGAACACAATCTTCAACATAAATAAGCTTCGTTGCAGAAAGAATAGCTGCCTTATTATATGCCCAAACTACCGAACAAAATAAGCTACACTGTTCTGAAGATGTTTACAAATACTGAAACTGTTGTATGATGGTTCAGGAATAAGAAAAGGTGTATCCATATCTATGGAGGCGTGCTTCAAGTACAAAGCATCAATGCTTACATTTGGTAGAGGAAGAGAATCCAGGAGCTGGGACCAGCTGGAAAAAAATGCAGAATGATTAAAAGAAGGAAAAGGAAATCAATCAGTTCACTATGTCAAGAAAAGCATGGCAGCAGCAACTGGTAAAGATATTCCATTACAGGTCATCTCAAATTTTGTAGATCACAACACATTATATAAAGCATCAAATGTTGTATGAAGTACCGGCAACACAAAAGATGTGCATATTGGAGAAAAGAACATTTGGAACTAAAGATTGACACACAAAATAGTTAAAGAGGAATAACTCAGTACTGAACCAATTTTTCACAGCAAGTTGAGGAGGTAGCCTTCATTTCCTAGATTATCTTGAGAGACTAAACAAGAATAATGCTGATGTTGATGTTTGCCTTTTTTTCATTGTGGTATCAGAAAACTAATAGTAAGTGGGTAAAGAACATCTGAAGCTAACCTGGACAAACACACAAACTCGAAAAGGATTCTTAAAATGTGTTGTAATAAACTAAAAGTAATCTCCAGCTTTACTATCAGCTGATTTTTCTCCAAAACTCATAACTGTTAAAAAGTCAGGGGGTCAAGAAACCCCTGTCACCAGTCCAGGCTCAAAGGGTGGCACAAACTTCTCAAGGGCCAAATCAGGGGGGCGCCTCTCCCCCTGATCAGAGTCCTTTTTTATTTTTTTTTATTTTTTTTTTTTTTTGCTTCCTTGTTATAAAATATGGTGTTTTTTATCTTACATAGTTTGTGCAGACAGGGAACTGTAAATTAAGTATTTTGCCTATACTTATAACTATGCAGCATGTAAAAAAAAACTATACAACATACATATGCAATTAGCCAACTTTATGTATTAATCATTAGCCCGCATCAAAAGGTATTAGACATTCCTATCCTTTCTGAATGGAAAGTGGGAAAGCATTATCAGTGTCCTTCGTGGCAAAGAAGGTTGTTAGGTGTGCAACAGGTATGAGAAACATGTACTTTGAGCAAAGCAGTACTAGGAATATATGCAAGCATGGACAGACAAAAAGGAGGCCACTTGAATCATTTTTAGCAAAAGGATGGAAGAGAATAAAGTGTTTTAGATCAACACTGCAACGATCTAGTTCTTTCTCTTGATTGACAAGTTTAGTTTGCATTCAGGTGGCAGTTGCATGAGATAGCATGCATGGAAGATCATCATATGAACAACCAAAATTTAAGAAAAATAGAAGTAGGTATGAGCCTAGCAGTAAGCAGGTACCTAGCACCATTGTCACCTAGTCCATGGAGCCACACAATGGTGGCTAGGTGCCTTCCCTTTGGCCTCACCACATATGTCCTCCCGTAGTCGACTCTCCTACTGCTTCGCCCACCTTAATGATTGATCATGCATGCAGGATAATGTATGGGAATAAATGGTAGATCGGAGGATTAGGCTAATGGAGAAATGGAACAGACAGTTTACCAGAAGAGCTGCTGCCATAATAGCTCATTGTGTTATATCCTCTGCGGTTCTTCAAGAAGGTGCACTGTGTGCTGAATACCAATGCTTCTGAGCTCTGTTACTCCTTGTAAGCTCTAAAGGTTTGGAATTGTATGAAGTGCAAAGCCCCAGTTGGCCTCTATTTATAGTGAAAGCCTGGAGAGGGGAATATATGTCGAAAGATTCCTGAATCTGAATTGCATGACAGTGCGGTTTTGTCACACCTTGTGCTGTCATAAAGGAGAATCTGGATTCTGAAAATCTTATGTCAGGAAAAGGATAGAAGATTGAAAAATCTCTAAGTGAAGAATTCTGCACACAGAAACACATATTGAGGGTGGCAATGGCACATGGTCATATCATGAAAATGCATTTGGCACACATGTTAGGAGGACGCATCTCCGACAGTGGAGAAGTAACCTAATATATATGAGTTATTTTACAATGCTTGAAATTTCCTTCTATTTCCTCTCATTTCCTCCATAAAATTTTAATTATTTTCTAAAGGGTATTTTCGTCATTGCTGGAGTAAAACTTTCCGATCCAGCCCCTCCCTCCCCGATCCGCCTCGTGCTCGCCGCATCTCGCGTCTGCGACCGTCGCTGCTCGCCGTATAGCCCTTCGCAAAGGCCTCGCGCCCTCGCCGCATGACGGCGTCGAGTGGACATCCCTTCTCCGTCTCCTGCTGCACGACGCAGGTGAGAGTGTGAGACGGAGGAGTCCGCGGCGCATGTATGTGTTCAATCAAGTTGTGAGACGATGCTTTCCTAGCGTATACAGTTTGCTAGACATAGCAGGATGGTTCTGTAACACAGTGATCTGTTTTCGTTGTGCTCCTGTGATTTCGGTGGTTTGAAGGCGAGAAGCCCCTCGTTAGACGAACGAACGAACGATTGTTCTGAAGATTCACCCCAATTTCCCAGTTCATGAATGAAACAACAGCATCACCTACACCTACACCGAAATATGCCTGATCGAATCGCAGCACGAATGCGTCGGCAATTCCTCGTGCAACTAACTACACATTTTTGCTGCCGATCTCACAGCAAGCCATCCTTTTTCACGATCAGCTAGTACTCAATAATTCGAACCTAACGGCATTGCAGTACGGGAGCTCAAAGATCCGAGCTTTAGCAGCGAACGCGACGGACGGCCGTCGTGCGCTTCACTTCACTTGGCGCCGACCCCGAGCGTGAGCTCCAGCTCCTCGGCGGCGACCTCGTGGATGCGCTCGCCTTCCCACGGCGTGACACGGCCCTTGTCGAACTCGAACTCCGCGGGGCCGCCGGCGCCCCTGCCGCCGCCGATGTCCGCGACTGCCGCCACCATTGCCATCCCGTCCAGCTCCATGGAGTTGGAGGCAGACGCGCCCGGGTGGACAAGGTTGTAAGTGTGCGACGCGGGCGCCGTGGTGGCCGTGCCCGCCTGGAAGCTGATCCAGCGGCCGGAGTCGACGGTCGAGCAGACGTCCGACTTGTCGCACTCGGGGATGGGTCCGGGTGCTCGCGCCGGCGCGCGCGCGTTGGGCTTGCGGGCGCGGAGACCGCGAAGAACGGGTGCCGGAACGGGTCGACGACGGCTCCGGAGATGGCGGTTTCCCAGTCGGGCTTGCTGACCTTGGTGGGAGGCCGCGACGCCGCCGTGGGCGAGGAGAGCGGCGGCGTGACGGGCGCGCTGCTGGAGACGCAATGCGGCGGGAGGTTCGGCAGGAACGGGAGCAGCAAGGAGGGCGGCCGCGGTCGCGGCGGCGTTGGCGGCGGGGCCGTGGTATTATCAAATTACCATACTAACCTTGATTAGAAAAAAGAATAACAGAAATGGAATTACTACCCCTTTGTTTTGAGTCATAAAAATCTGAGTTTTAGAGGAAATGGGAAGAAATTTGACACACATGGGAGAAAATTTGACTCATATGGCCCACCGGTCATACACATCAGAATTTCCTCCCATTTCCTCTCTAGAATTTCCCCTCATTTCCTCCACCCTTTGTAGCCGTCGGATCGGTCGACGTGAGCCGTTGAATATTTCCTCAAGCATTTTAAAAAATCTCAATATATAAATGTTCTCTTCTCCTTTTTCTCTATTGTGCAGCCAATAAAGATTTCTCTGTTGCATGGTGCATGGAGTATTAATGCGCGCTTCTTTCTGCCAACAAATCCATGCAACTCCCTATGTGACAAAATCAAAACAAATTTGCAAGGAATAAGTATGAGTCAACTTATTTTCTAGTCATGAACTTTTTCTTTTGACATCACTACTAGCAGTTTCTGTTAGATGAAACTGAAAGCATTATTCACCCACAGACCCACAGAAAACCACTTGGTGGCAGATTTTCACACAGAAAACAATAATGAAATAATATTCTACTGCAACATGCAATTGATATACCATCAGGATACAGTAAAGAATTCAGAAACGATGATTATATTGCGAGACATATCTATCAAGCCTCAGTAACGAATCTGCATGGATATCGGAACCAAATCAGGCAGAATTGCAAGCCCACTTGCAGCATATACGTGGTTACACTCTTCATGATGGTACATGTACTTGCAGAAGTACACCAATGTAAGAGGTTATCTTAACATGGAGTCTGTTCACTACACTAAGAATAACTGTAGAATTAATATCTTCAATTCACTGTTTTTGTAACAAAGTAACTATGCAAACCAACCAATTCTTTCCAGCTCTCAACATTTTCAAAAGGTTAACCTTTTCCAGACTGCAACAATACTCAAACTCAATTCCATTCTTATGTCAAAGCTAGATATTATTTAATATAATTGGCAATGTGAAGAAATATTAGTTGACAAGACATCAACAATATTTTTATCCCTGTCAAGGTATTTTCTAATTGACTTCTACTCTAGGTTTGCATGCCATGAAAGGTGTTCACCTTTGCAAATATTCCTATTGCTTTTGCAAATGCATAGCAGTTGATTCTTTCTCAACAATGAAAATTTTAAGAGGCGATTGAAAATACATAAAGTTAAATATAAACTGATGCCTATGAAAAATATGGCATTTTTCCCAAGAAAAATGATAACATGGTAGAAAAAACAAAAAAGGTCTGGATCTTTTCCTTTTTTTTGGGTGTGCCAGACCCACAACATACAACAAGAATCATATTCCATTCTCCTTTTCATTTTCTAATGATTGAGATGGGCCGTGTGGGAGGCAGCTCAAGCCAAAATATGTGAGCTATGTGTGATTTTTGTCCCTACAATAGCATCAGAGGTTTCAGTTTACATGGTGCTAGATGAAGCTACTTCACGAGACAGGTTCATAAGTCACCTGATCTAACTTTTTTGCACTAGAAACTATAGGCAGCATCATTGTGTTATATGCCCTATGTCGGTGTTTCGTACCCCGGGGGGTGTCACACCAACGAGTAAATTTCTAAGCGTGCTCCCTAATCCGGATGGTGATGCAAGAAGGACACGGGCGATTTTATCCTGGTTCGGGCAAAGAAGGCCCTACGTCCAGCAGAGAGGGAGAGTTCGTGTTATCTTGCACCGAAGTGCTTGTACAGGGGTGAATACAAGCGAGTCCTGAGACTTAGCCATGAGAGAGTGTGTTGTGAGCGTGAAAGTGTGGTAACGTGCCCTATACTAGGCCCTGGCGTCCCCTTTTATAGGCCAAGGGGAGGCCCAGGGCTACACTGTAGTTAGGGCGATCGTGGGCGTGACGTCGAGGTGTGGGCGTCAGGTCAGGTCGTCGAGACTGTAGATGCCCTCTTTAGACCGGTTTGAGCCTGTGGATTCCTGCTTTGGTTCGGTTCGAGCCTGTAGCAGCGTGGGCGATGATGGCCTGCTCGTCGTTCCTGACGTGGGCTGGCGTGGCCGAGGTACGGTTTTGGCGTAGACAAGGCATGGGCGATGATGGCTTGCCCGGGAACTCCGCCGTATGGCCGTCGAGGTGGGATGGACAGGGCACAGCGCGCCCCATGCTCAAGTCATGTCCGCCATCATTCCTCGAGCGGCTGGAGGCCGCCTCGAGGGGTCGAGGACCCGAGCGATGGGACTGAGCGGCGGATTTAGAGGTACGAAGAGTTGACAACCACGTTCTGAGGGGGTGCCGTACGTGGCATGATGCGTAGCATGGCGTAACAGTGGCGCCTGACACGCCCGAATCCCGGATATGGGCGGCAAAACAGGAGAAGTGACCGGCGTACTTCTCACTGTTTTACACGCTGTAGCCACGGGGTTAGGCAGGGCAGGCGTACTTTGCCGTTGCGCGAGCCCGTAGCCACGTGGGTGTCCAGGGAAGCGACCTCGAGAGGTCGTTTGCTCGAAGGGTTTCCGACTCGAGCGCCCGTTCGCTCGAGGGTTTCCGTCACCATCTCGAGCGGTCGTTCGCTCGAGGGGTTTCCGTCATCTCCTCGAGCGGGTGAGCGGCCATATCTCGAGATGGTTGGTCCACTTGTTTAGCCGTGGGCTTGGTCGTGGACCGGCCCAGTATAATACGAGGAAGTGGATTGAGATTCTCTTTAGTCAATCCTCGGGGCTTAGGGGAGAGCAACACGGGATTTGCTTACCTCTAAGCCCCTAGATTTGAGACCCCCTAATCTAGGTACCCGACAGTAGCCCCCGAGCCCTTGCTTGAGTGTGAAACTTCATGCAAGGAATTATGAAGTGGAGTTGAAGTACCTAGACTTGGGTTTTTTCGCTTTGTTGTGAGAGGGTTGATTCCTTTTTCCGTGGGGGGCGCGCGAGCGTCCCCCGCGGGGGTAGCCTCTGAGGCCCCAGAGGAATGGGATATTCCTCTGGGGGCTTTGAATGAGTTGTCTCGAGGGGGGTTATTGTTAACTGGAGTTGTAGCGCTCGTTATGAGGAGTTTTGCTCGATTTCTCGAGCCCCCAAGCCTCGTAATGCTGGGCTATAGTCACACTCTATCTTTCGATTGGATCCAAGTGGTGGGAGGGTTGGCACTACCCGCGGTTGGGCGAGCACCGAGCCTCTCGTTGAGCTGGTAGCGGGAAAATCCAAGTGAGAGTCCGTTCCTTTCGAGGGGAGATGGCTTCGAGGCTCGGGAGCACTCTCATTAAAGCCTGATACGTAGCTTCTAGAGGACCGGCCCTGTTCGATAGGGGCCGGCGGCTCGAATGCCTCTCGTCGACGGGATCTCTTAGAGGCCTAGCATCTTGCCTTGGATACGCCTTTGGGGTTCGAGAGTCCGTTCTCGAGTGGGACCTTTCGAGGCCCCCCTCCCAATGGTCGCCCCTGACTCGGGTGCTCGAGGACGACTGTTCGAACCCTTTCATGGGTCAGTCTCCGCTCCCTTGAGACTTACATGTGGGACCAGGGTCCCGGGTTGTCTTACCGTGTAAGGAACCGTCTGTTCGAGACGTCCCATCACCGCAGTGGCCGAGGGGAATCCACCCGTTGGGGCGCGCCTTTTTAGATGGAAACCGGCGTGTCATGATGGTCGTGGGTCTGCGGCGGTTCCGCTCCGCCTCGCGTTGCGTGTCTGCGCTGAGTGGAGGTAGGTGGCAGTTAGCAGAGTCATTAAATGCGGTTACCATTCTAGGCGAACCCGCCGGGATCACGTGGCCGTTGGATTGCGGAATCTGGGCCGTTTGATGCACGGGCGCCGCTCGGCCTCGGCCTCTATAAATTTGGGGGAGAGGGTTCCCGGTTCCATTCTTCCGCATTCTTCGCCTTCTTGTCTCTCTCGCCACCGCCGCCGCGCTCCATCTCTTGCCCTAAGCGCCACCGCGCACCGCCGCCGCCAGCGAGCCGGAGAGACCAAAGAGGAAGAGCGAGGTAGTTCGTGCGTGCCGCCGCAGACACCGTTCTCCACGCCTCGTGCCGCTGCCACTTCATCGGACTTCGCCGCCGTCATCATCGCCATGGGGAGGAAGCCCAGCAAATCCACCGGCAAAGGAGCCGGCCAAGCCGCCGGGAGCAGCAAGGCCGCCGGCAAGGAGGCCACCAAGGCCCCGACGCCGCCGGTGATGCTCCCTGTACTCCAGTGGTTGCGGTCGACGGTGGTGGAGGCGGACCTCGTGCGCCTCGTCGACGAGGGGCTGCTCCTCGCCAACCCGCCGGAGGGGCCGCCGGAGTGGATGGTGCTGGAGCGTCACCACTACGAGCCCGACCCGCCGGAGGGCTACGTGCTGAGCTTCGTCAGGTTCCACCAGCGGGGACTCGGGGCGCGCCCGAGCCGCTTCATGCGGGCGCTCCCCCACCATTTCGGGGTCGAGCTCCAGCACTTCAACCCCAATTCCATCTCTCACGCCGCCAGCTTTGTCGGCGTATGTGAGGGGTACCTGGGGATGGTGCCGCAGTGGGACTTCTTCCTCCACATCTTCAAGGCACAGCTTTTCACCTTGGCGGTGAGCGGGACCGACGACAAGGAGAGCGCTCGCCGGTACGTTCGAGCGGGCTCCTGCATGCTTGCCGTGAAGAGGAGGGAGAATTGGCTTCCTGGCGCGATGACGACGAACAACGCTGGGTGGACCACGGAGTGGTTCTATCTCCGCAATGAGGGGAATCACTTTCCAGAGTACACCGGCAAGGTCGTCACCGCGCCCGAGCACAACTGGAGTTACGGCAACCCCACGAAGTACCACCATCGTCTCGACCCCCTGACCGAGGCCATGGGTGTGCTCCGTGGCTTGAGGGTCGGCGAGGTTTCCTTCAACATTGGCCATGTCATCGCGGGATTCCACAACCACCGGGTGCTCCTACTAGCCGAGCGCCGGCTACAGTTGGATCAGATGACCGCCGACGCCGACCCTCTGGCCCTCGAAGCCAGCCAAATGTCAAGCGAGGCCCTCCTGGCCGCCTTGGTCGCCACGCGAGTGCGTGAGGCGATCGAGGGAAGGAGCTTTGGGGAGGATCAAGTCAACCTCTTCCCCATGCGCCCGGATGCCAACCTACTAGGCAGGGTATGTCCTCTCGAGGCCCCTTTTTCTTTTGATTTTGCTTTTCCTCTGTTTTGCGTCTATTTTATCGAGGCGTGCCTTTGTAGGACATCAACGACCACGGGAGTCGAGGCCCCCAGTGAAGGAGGATGCGCCTGTCCGTGAGGTGAGACGCCTCGACTCTGCCCAAAAACACGCTAAGAACCTCTCGAAAAAAAGAGGAGAGGGCACAGAAGGCCGCCGCGCTTGTCGAGAAATAGATGCGTGCGGGCAAACTCCGCCGGGAGAGGGAGCATCGCCTGATGATGGACCCAACCGTCCTAGGTTCTAGCCTAGAGTCGAGCGAGGAGGAAACGGACCCGGACGAGGAGGATGACGAGGAGGACGACGAGGCGACCGATAGTGACGACGCCATCGCTACTCGAGGCCTGACGCCTCCTCGATCTCGCGTGCAGGAGGAGCCCCTGGCGCAACCGCAGGCCGAGCAGCTCGGCGATCCATCACAGGCTCGAGCGGGCCAGCGGGAGGAGTCGTCTCGCCAATTTGGCCGCGACGCTCGAGCGTCGTCACCGTCACGGCGAGAGTCCTCCTCTCGCCAGCAAGTTTCTTCATCATCAGGCGCGCGCACCCGGCAGCAGAGGACTGCAGATGCGCGCAAGTCTTCATCGACTCAGGGCGCCGAGCGCCCTAACACGCGCCGGGCTCCTTCCGGCGATCGTCGGCCTGGGCAGGCCCCGACGCGCCGGGCGCAGGAGCCCGTGAGAGAACCGGCAAAAGATTCGGCCAAGGAGCCGGTTGGGGCGGGCAAGACCGTCGAGGTCGTGAAGCCGACGAGCAGCTCGAGCCAGGCCGCCGAGACTCAGAAGCCCCCGAGCGGCTCGAGCGAGGCCGCCGTGGCTCGGAAGCCCCCGAGCGGCTCGAGCGAGGCCGCCGTGGCTCGGAAGCCCCCGAGCGGCTCTAGTGAGTCAGGGGTGGTCGCCAATCCTCTAGGCGGCTCGAGCGGCACCACCACGAGCATGGCCATGGCCACGGGGTGAGTTTCCTGTCGAGCCCCTTCTTATCGCCTTTTATTCTGTTTGGGAATCTCTGTCTTCATCCTCTTCCCATTTTTTCTCTTTTAGGGTCAAGCGTGCCCTAAGGTCGCTCCATCCCGTCCTGCCCTCTAAGAAGCTGAAGGTCGCGGGGGGTTCGAGCGGGACCTCCTCCGGTTCAGGTGGTGTGACCCTCCCTTCTACTGCTCCGGTTTGGTTGGCGCGGGCCCAAGAGGCGATAGAGTGTGGGAAGCTGATGGCGGCTGCGTCTCGTGCAGGTGTCAGGGCCGTGACCACGACGGCGGGAGGAAAGGCTGTCCCCTCCGCTGCCACCATGGTAGGTGCCCCACTCGAGACACCGTCACCCGCCGCTCAAGGCGAGGCGGCGGTGGGCGATAAGGAGATGGTGGTTGAGACGGCGGGGCCCGAAGCAGCGGTCGCTGATGGGTAGGCGGGGGCCGGGTCAGAGCGCCACCCGATCACTCTCGGTGACGAGAGCTCGAGCCCGGGTTCTCGCGACCGGGGTCCCGGCGGCTCAGCCCAGGCGTGGCCAAAAGGCTTGCGTCAGCTCGAGGAGGAGCGCAAGGAGAAGGGAGAGGAGGAGGTGAGCTCCGCGGCCACCGAGCGGCCAGCGGGCGACAACGAGATGCTGGGGTCGAGCCAAGTGCCGGATCCCCAGCTGGGGCAGGCGTCAACTCCTCCCCATGATATGGAGCTTGACCCCCTCGTCGAGCAGCGGGTCGAGGTGCTGCAGGAGTAGCGGGTCGAGCAGGAGGAGGTGCAGGTTACGGCGCAGGAGGAAGCGCAGGAGGAGCAGCATGCCGCTGCGCGGGAGGAGGAGCAGCATAAGGAGCTCCCCATGGTGGAGTACCGAGCGCCGCCGCAGCCACTGCAGCAAGGGGAGAATCTCGTGCCCCGCCTCGTGCCCGACTCGACGACGGGTGAGGTGGAATATGTCAGCATGTCTGATGCTGAGCAATGGGAGGAGGCACAGAGGAGGGCCAAGGCAGGCGAGGTGATCGACCACCATCTCCAAGCGTTCAGTTTTTGGCCCGCTATCCACGAGGTCACCGAGGCGGAAACCTTGGAGAGGAGGCGGAGAGAGGAGCAGGAGCTCGCCCAGGGGGCGTCGACGTCGACAAGCCGAGCTCAAGACGCGCCCCTGGGGCCCCCGCCTCCACCGATCCCCACGCTGGCGGACCGAATGGCGGAGGTGGGTGCCGACCCGGCGGCGGTGCAAAAAGTCCGCGACGCCGTCGCCCAGAGCATGCATGAAGTATACCCGTTGTGGGGGAGGCCGCCATTTGTACTTCGAAATCCTGCCGATCCAGAGGCTCCCGCGGTCGTGATGAATGATCAGCACGAGCTCCGGGTCAACATGGAGTCCGAGGAGTACCGGCGCTGGCTCGAGAGCTCCCTGTGGCTCGCGCTGAAGGTCGTCTCCGAGGACATGCCCCGGCTATCCGCCGTGAGTTTTCTTGAGCCTTGTCTATTTCTTACTTTTTCTGAATTGCCATGGTCGCTGCCGTTCTGACTTTTCTTCTCGTGGCTCAGTCGGCGCAGAGTCAGTCCAACGCTAAGTCTGTCCACCTCCATGCTATTCACAAGAGCGAGGAGGAAATCCGACGGCTTGTGCGTTTGGGCCACGACGCCGAGGTAGAGCAGCACTGAGCCGCCCGGCTTCTTCGAGATGTCACGGCCGAGTTGACTGCCGCCAAGGAGGACGCTCAATCGGCGAGGGATGAGCTAGCCCACGTCGAGAGGGAGGCCGAGACCACTCAAAACGAGGTTGAGCGGCTGAAGGGGGTTGCCGCGCAACTCTCGAAGGATGCGAAGACGGTGTCCTCGGGTCTTGCCGCGAAGAAGCGGCTCGTCGAGCAGCTCGAGAAGGAGAAAGCCGCTGCCGCCACCTACGCCAAGGAGTTGCAAGCGGCGGTGACGCGAGAGACCACTGCGCATCAAGCTCTTGTGAGCGTGCTCGACGCGGAGAAGAACCGGTCGACTGACCTCCAGACAGAGGTGGTCAACCTCTGACAAAAGGTGGTGGAGAAGGAGGGTGCTGTGCAGACCGCCGGCAAGGCTCTCGAGGAGATGCGGACGGAGAAAACCGACCTCAGCCGCGCCCTCAAAGGGAAGCAGACAGAGCTTTCAAGCGCGCTCGAGCGTGAATAGAAGTTGTCGTCCCGCTGTACTGGTAGGTGCTCGAGTTGCTCGTTATACCTCGTGCTTGTTGATTTCGCTTGGAGTTTTCTTTCCTGACTTGAACTTTTTCCTTCAGCTCTCGTGCCGATCTATCCACGGCGCGCGCGGATCTCCTGCTCGCTCGAGAGGTGTTGGACGCCGAGGTGGTCGCCAAGGCTCGGATTACCGGTGCCATCAACACCCTCAGTGACCGCTCGGGGTTCGAGCCCGTGGTGGACGCTGAGGGGCCGGAAGCCGGCCGCGGCTATGCCGCTCGAGTCTTCGCCTTTGGCCTTTCCCTGCGGGACTGCATCCGTGAGGCTCTCCGTTTCGCCGCGCGTCGAAGCCTTGCCATCTTTTACTCCGGCTTCGACCTCTCGAGCGCGGAGATCCAGGCCGGGATGGAAGCTGTCTCCGGCGGCTTTGTCTTCACTGAGGATGAGCAGGAGGGGGCCGTGAATCGTCGACATGAGCAGCTCCTTGTCGACGCCGAGGATCCTGGAGCGCGGCTAGCGCAGAGCTTCGAGCCCTTCGTCCTTCCCCCCGAAATGCAGTAGTGGTTGCGGTGCCTGGCCTGCGAGCCAAAGTTTGGGCAAGAGGCCCATGTAAACAAATTACATTGGTCGTGAAGTGGCCCGTGTGGCCTTTAAACGTTATGTTTATGCGACTTCTTTTAGCTTTTCCCTATGCTCTATGCCTTCTTTATTTCTTGCCTGGATTTGCTTCCTTTTTTGACTAAGTGTGGGTGTCGCACTTTAGACACCTCGAGGGGAGGTGAGTTAAGGTACCGTAGCTCGGGAGCATAGGAGGCCTTAGACTCGACCATCTCGACTCTGGGGTGCTTGAGGCGACACGTTTGTTTAGTCTTCAAGGGGCCGTTTGAGGCGAGAAAAGAAAAGGAGTGCGTCGAGCGTTTCAAAAAACTAAAGGTATTTTTCGAGGACTTCAGGGGGGTTCCCCCCTGGTCTAGCCCTCGAGGGGAGCTTGACTCTGTGAAGACAGAGTCGAGCCCACCTTGCATATGAACGAAAAAATGAGGAAGTTAACTTGTAGAGCCTTTATTTATTCATACTAGCGGTACATTATATGAGAAATGTACAAGGCCTCGAGGCCTAAGGGAAAAGCGACATAGCTGTTCGATGTTCCATGCGTTGGTGTGGATCGAGCCGTCTTCGTCAGCCAGCTTGTAGGTTCCTGGTTTCAGCACCTCGACCACGAGGAATGGGCCTTCCCAAGGCGGAGTGAGCTTATGGCGCCCCTTGTTGTCTTGGCGTCGACGGAGCACGAGGTCGCCGACCTCGAAATCCTCTTGCGCACGTTCTTCTCGTGATATTGCCGTAGCTTCTACTGGTAGTGCACGGAATGTAGGAGCGCCATGTCTTGAATCTCCTCGACCTGGTCAACAGCGTTAGCTAATGCCTCGTTGTTGGTCTGCTCGTTGTAGGCTTTGAGTCGAGGGGACCCGTACTCGAGGTCGGTGGGGAGGACGGCCTCCGATCCATAGACCAGGAAGAATGGGGTGAAGCCGATGGCTCGACTCTCTGTTGTCCGTAGGCTCCATAGGAATGATGGGAGCTCGGCCGCCCACTTTTTGCCATGCTTGTTGAGGCGGTCGAAAATTCTCGGCTTCAATCCCTACAGGATCATGCCGTTGGCGCGCTCGACTTGGCCATTGGTTCGAGGATGGGCGACCGCCGACCAGTTCACGCGAATGTGGTGACGATCGCAAAGTCCAGGAACTTTTTGCCCGTGAACTGAGTGCCGTTGTCCATGATGATGACATTAGGGACTCCAAAACGGTGGATGATGTTGGTGAAGAATTCGACCGCACGTTCCGAGCGGATGTTGGTGATAGGTTTGGCCTCGATCCACTTGGTGAACTTGTCGATGGCGACGAGCAAGTGGGTGTAGCCTCCTGTTGTCTTCTTGAGGGGTCCAACCAGACTGAGCCCCCAGACCGCGAACGGCCATGTGAGGGGGATCATCTCGGAGCGCGTGTGCTGGAAGGTGGGTTTGCTTGGCGTAGAACTGGCATCCCTCACACGCTTGGACGAGCTTGATGGCGTCTGCTGTTGCGGTCAGCCAATAGAAGCCTCCACGGAAGGCATTTCCGACGAGGGTCCTTGGTGCAGCATGGTGGCCACAAGCCGCCAAGTGCATGTCTCTGAGCAAACTCCTGCCCTCCTCGATGGAGATACAGCGCTGGAGTATGCCTGTCGGGCTACGGCGGTAGAGCTCCTTGTCATCCCCGTAGAGGATGTATGTTTTGGCCCGTCGAGCCAGGCATCTCGCTTCTGTTCAGTCCTCAGGCAGCTCCCCTCGAATTAGGTATTCGAGGAAAGGCGCGCGCCAATCCTTTGGCGGGCTTGAGGGCCCGTCAATTTCCATGACCTCAGCCCCGGTCGAGGGGGATTCGGTCGTAGGAGTGGGCTCGATGGCTGGCGAGGCGCCAGCCCCCGAGTCCCACTTCACGGATGGCTCATGGAGGTCTCTCGAGAAGACGTCTGGGGGGACCGTCGCTCGAGACGATGCAATCTTGGCGAGCTCGTCCGCGGCTTCGTTGAAGCGTCTGGGGACATGATTTAGCTCAAGGCCGTGGAAATTTCCTTCCAGCTTGCGTACCTCATTGCAGTATGCTTCCATCTTTTCATCATGGCAGCTCGAGGCCTTCATCACTTGGTCGATGACGAGCTGCGAGTCGCCTCGAGCGTCGAGGCGTCGGACCCCGAGCTCGATAGCAATGCGCAACCCGGTCACGAGTGCTTCATATTCTGCCATGTTGTTAGAGGCCGCGAAGTGGATTCGAACCACGTAGCACATGTGTACTCTGAGGGGTGAAATAAAGAGCAGGCCCGCACCTGCTCCCATTTTCATGAGTGACCCGTCGAAATACATGGTCCATAGCTCGGCTTGGATTTGTGCTAGGGGGAGCTGGACGTCGGTCCACTCGACAACAAAGTCCGCCAACACCTAGGATTTGATAGCCTTTCGTGGCGCGTATGTGATGGTCTCGCCCATGAGCTCGACCGACCATTTAGCAATTTGTCCCACTACTTCCCGGTTCTGAATGATCTCCCCGAGCGGGAACGACGATACAACCATCACCGGGTGGCTAAGGAAATAGTGTTGGAGTTTTCGGCGTGTGAGCACGATCGCATAGAGCAGCTTTTGGATTTGGGGGTATCGGACTTTGGCATCCGAGAGCACTTCACTGACAAAATAAACCGGCCGCTGGACAGGGAGCGCGTGCCCCTCTTCCTGCCTCTCGACCACTATGACTGCGCTGACCACCTGAGTGGTAGCGGCGATGTAGAGGAGGAGTGGCTCGGCTGGTTTATCAGGATGAGCTGGTCTTGGTGGCACGAGCACGGGAGGGGAGGTGAGCATGCTCTTCAGCCTCGAGAGGGCCTCCTCCGCCTCGGGTGTCCATGCAAAGTGCTCGGATTTTTTGAGGAGTCGATACAAAGGCAAGACTTTTTCTCCTAGGCGCGAGATGAAGCAACTAAGGGCGGCCAAACACCCCGTGATCTTTTGCACTCCTTTCAGGTCTCGAATCGGCCCCATTCTCATGATGGCCGTGATTTTCTCAGGATTGGCCTCGATCGCGCGCTGGGAGACGATGTAGCCTAGCAACATGCCTCGAGGCACGCCGAAGACACATTTTTTGGGGTTCAGCTTAATGTTCTTGGCCCGGAGGCACCCGAAGGTTAATTTGAGGTCCTCGACGAGGTTTTCTACTTTTGCGTCTTGACAACGATGTCATCGACGTATGCCTCGACCGTTTCCCCTATGTGCTTGCCAAAAACATGGAGCATGCAACGTTGGTATGTTGCCCCGACGTTTTGAAGGCCGAAGGGCATCGTAACGTAACAGTACATGCCCACTGGGGTGATGAATAAAGTCGCGAGCTGGTCGGACTCCTTCATCTTTATTTGGTGGTAGCCAGAATAAGCATCTAGAAAGGAAAGTACTTCACAACCCGCAGTGGAATCAACGATTTGATCTATTCGAGGCAAAGGGAATGGGACCTTGGGACATGCTTTATTTAAACTAGTGTAGTCTACACACATCCTCATTTTCCCATTCTTTTTCTCTACTAGTACAGGATTAGCTAACCACTCACGATGATGTACCTCCTTGATGAATCCGGCCTTCTCGAGCTTCTCGACCTCCTCGCGGATGATCCTGCGCTTCTCTTCGTCGAAGCGGCGCAGGCGTTGCTTCACGGGTCTCGAACCGGGACGGATCTCCAAGGCATGCTCGGCGACATCCCTCGGTATGCCAGGCATATCCGAGGGACTCCACGCAAACATGTCGGCGTTTGCGCGGAGAAAGTCGACGAGCACTGCTTCCTATGCGCTGTCGAGGGAGGTGCTGATGATCAGCGCCTTTTCGCCCGAGGAGCTCGGGTCGAGCGGGATCTTCTTGGTGTCCTCGGCGGGCTTGAAGCTGCCGGCCTGTCGCTTGGGTGAAGGGACGGCCGCCTCGGCCGCAAGACAATCGAGCGTCTTGGCTAGCTCCTTGGACACGATCAAGGACTCCCCGTACTCGACACACTCCACGTCGCAAGAGTAGGCGTGCTCGTACGTGGAGTCGACGGTGATGACCCTCTTTGGCCCTGGCATCTTGAGCTTGAGGTAGGCATAGTTGGGGATCGCCATGAACTGGGCGTAACATGGACGGCCAAGGATCGCATGGTAGGTTCCCTCGAAACCGACCACGTCAAAGGTGAGGACTTCCCTGCGGAAATTCAAGCGCGTGCCAAAGTAAACAGGGAGGTCGATGCGGCCAATGGTGAGTGCCTTCTTGCCGGGGACAACGCCGTGGAAGCTCCCGGCGCTCGGCTTGAGCTGCGCCCTCGTGATGCCGAGCAGCGTGAGGGTCTCCAGGCTGCTGCCTCCATCCATGAGGACCTTGGTGAAGCGAGTGTTGACGATGATTGGGTCGACGACGAGGGGGTAGGCGCCTGGATTGGTGACGTGTTCCGGATGGTCATCACGGTCGAACGTGATGGGCGCATCGGACCGCCGAGGAACCGAGGAGTGGCGGGCTTCACCGAGAAGACTCCCTACGCGTCTCCGCTTCCATTCTCGACGCATCCGGGTTGTAGGGCCGCCGTAGATCATGAAACAATTGGCAATGGGTGGGAACCCATTGTCATCATTGTCGTTGGCCCCGTCGCCACCCTTATCTTTCTTCGGCTCGTCCCTGTCGATGCCTAGCCTCTTGAAGTAGCCTTGAAGCATGCGGCAGTTCTCGAGGGTATGCTTGGCCGGCTCCTTGTGGTATGGGCATGGCTCTTTCAGCATCTTGTCGAAGATGGCCCCGTCCGGAGGGGGTCGAGGCTTCTTGCGCTCGGCTGCGGTGACTTCGTCCTCCGCGACCTCACGCTTGCTCTGCTGGTTGCCCTTCTTCTTCTTGCCGTTCTTCTTCTGGCCCTTGCTCGAGCCCTCCCCGTTGCCGGGGGCGGTTTCGACTTGCTCCTGTCTTCGCCGAAGAATGCTCCCACGGCCTCGTCACCGGCTGCGTAGTCGGCGACGACGTCCATGAGCTCATCAATGGTCTTTGGACGGTTGCGCCCGAGTTCTCGCACGAGTTCCTTGCACGTGGTGCCCGAGACGAATGCCAAGATGACGTCGTGGTCGGGGATGTGCGGTAGCTCGGTATGCAACTTGGAGAAACGTCGAGCAAAGTCTCAAAGAGACTCCTCGGCCTGCTGTTTGTAGTTTTGGAGGTCCCACGAGTTGCCAGGTCCTTGAAGTTCCCCTCGAAGATCTGTACCAGGTCGGTCCAATCATAGATCTGATTGGGGGGAAGCTCCTCGAGCCACCGTCGAGCAGTGTCAGAGAGAAACAGGGGGAGCTGCCGTATGATGGCTTTGTCCTCTCGAGCTCCTCCCAGCTGGCAGGCCAGCCGGAAGTCGGCTAGCCAAAGCTCTGGCTTGGTCTCCCTGTTGTATTTGACCACGCTCGTGGGGGTCGAAACGGGTTAGGCAACGGCGTGTTGCGGATAGCCCTGCTGAAGACTCGAGGGCCCGGTGGCTCGGGAGCCTGCCGGTCCTCGTCGCTGTCGTAGCATCCTCCTCGATGGGCGTTGTAACCACGATCCTCAGCGCCCGCGTCCTTGCGCCGCCGATTGTCGTTGATGTCGTGACGCGCGTCTTGAGGCTCGTGGTTGTCGACGATGCGGTTGCGAATCGGGGCCCTACCATCTCGAGAGGGTACCTCTTGATGGACAGAACCCTCTCTTTCGTGCTGCGGCGGGTTGGCTGGCTGCTCCGAGGCCGCCTCGCGTCGTCTTGAGGCCGAGCTCTCGGCTTGCTGGGCGGCCGCGACTTGGAGGAGTCCTTGGGCCTCGTCTCGTATCCGCAGGGCTTGCGGGTTTGAAGGCGCGGGCATGTCCCGTAACAGCATGGCTGCCGCGGGAACGTTCTGGCTTGCTCGAGGGAAGCGGGCTGGCTCGACCGGTGCCTCTGGCCATCCGTCATTGACAATGCGGTTGAAGACGCCCCGTGCCTTTCCTCGAGCGCCAGGAGCTCGAGGCGGAAGAAGCTGGTTCTGCTCAAGGGCGCGCTTGAGTAGATCCAGGTTTGCGGGCTCGCGTCCATCTTGGCCTCGATCTCCCGGAGTTGGGCCCACTATGTAGCTCGGGCATCATCTTCGAGCCGTGGGTTGGCATGTTCCTACGGTGGCTCCTCGCGAGGAGGAACCATTTGCAAGGCTCCTGTCGCCGGCGTCCCGGCCGGTTGGTTGACGGTGGCAGCGGCGTCGTCTCGAGTTTCTGTGTCGGACGAGGCATCGCCCTCGAGGCAAAAGCACTCGCGAGCTGGATCGTAGCACCCTGAGTCTGAGTTGTCGGAGTCGGGGTCGGCGCCGGACGGTGTCCAGGGCCTCTCCGTGCTCTCCTCCTCGATCCAGCGGCGCATGTTTCCGACTGTGGTGTTACGCCAAGGAACCGGCGCTCTATCAAATCCGCGGTCCACCGACGCCGGCCATTCGATCTCCAAGTTCATGGCGGCACGCAAGAGGGGGCCAGGGCTCTCCTCTTGCGACCCCATTGTGGACTGGATCTCTTTGGCATATGTGGTGGCAGCGTTGGTGAGCCCGAATGGGAGCCCGCGGCGAGCTCGGTAGAGCCCGTGCGGTAGGAAGTTGGGCGACGCTGGCCGTGCGCGCGTTCGAGGCGCCGCGCCGGGCACTCTCGGCGAACGCATGGCGAACGTGAAGTCAGGGTTCGCGTCAAGCGCCGCCTGCCCATGAGCCACACCCTGTCTCGCGCTCGGTGCCCCGTGAGGGTGTACCATGGCGTTCGACGGGGGCGGCGCGTGAGCGGCGCGCTCAGGGCCCTGTGTGGGTGGGCGATGAGGCTGGTGCCGGTGGCGCCTCCGCCTTGGCGGTGAGCCATGGTGGCGCGACCGGCGCGCAACCCCACTGGAGCGTGGCGGTGAAGTGCGTCCCCCGCTTGGTTCTCCGATCGAGAGCAGGGCCATGTCGTAGCCTGTGCCAAGCGACACGAACTCCAGGCTCCCGAACCAGATCACCGTAGCGAACGGGAGCGATGAAGTGGGGGAAGCCATCCGGAAAAATGGCGGGAAATCGAGTGAAACATGCAGTACCCCTACCTGGCGCGCCAACTGTCGGTGTTTCGTACCCCGGGGGGTGTCACACCAACGAGTAAATTTCTAAGCGTGCTCCTTAATCCGGATGGTGATGCAAGAAGGACACGGGCGATTTTATCCTGGTTCGGGCAAAGAAGGCCCTACGTCAGCGAGAGGGGAGAGTTCGTGTTATCTTGCACCGAAGTGCTTGTACGGGGGTGAATACAAGCGAGTCCCGAGACTTAGCCGTGTGAGAAGTGTGTTGTGAGCGTGATGAGTGTGATAACGTGCCCTATGCTATGCCCCGGCACGTCCCCTTTTATAGGCCAAGGGGAGGCCCGGGGCTACACCGTAGTTAGGGCGATCGTGGGCGTGACGTCGAGGTACGGGCGTCGGGTCGAGTCGTCGAGACCGTAGATGCCCTCTTTGGTCCGGTTCGAGCTCGTGGATTCATACTTTGGTCCGGTTCGAGCTCGTAGCGGCGTGGGCGATGATGCCTCGCTCGTCCTTCCCGACGTGGGCCGGCGTGGTCGAGGTATAGCTTTGGCGTGGACAAGGCATGGGCGATGATGGCTTGCCGGGAACTCCGCCGTATGGCCGTCGAGGTGGGATGGACAGGTCACAGCGCGCCCCATGCTCAAGTCATGTCCGCCATCATTCCTCGAGCGGCTGGAGGCCACCTCGAGGGGTCGAGGACCCGAGCGATGGGACTGAGCGGCGGATTTAGAGGTACGGAGAGTTGACAACCACGTTCTGAGGGGGTGCCGTACGCGGCATGATGCGCAGCATGGCGTAACGGCGCCTGACACGCCCGAATCCCGGATATGGGCGGCAAAACAGGAGAAGTGACCGGCGTACTTCTCACTGTTTTACACGCTGTAGCCACGGGGTTAGGCAGGGCAGGCATACTTTTTGTTGTTGCGCGCTCTGTAGCCACGTGGGTGTCCAGGGGAAGCGACCTCGAGAGGCTGACTCGAGCGCCCATTCGCTCGAGGGGTTTCCATCACCATCTCGAGCGGTCGTTCGCTCAAGGGGTTTCCGTCATCTCCTCGAGCGGGTGAGCGGCCATATCTCGAGATGGTCGGTCCACTTGTTTAGCCGTGGGCTTGGTCGTGGACCGGCCCAGTATAATACGAGGAAGTGGATTGGGATTCTCTTTAGTAAATCCTCGGGGCTTAGGGGAGAGCAACACGGGATTTGCTTACCTCTAAGCCCCTAGATTTGAGACCCCCTAATCTAGGTACCCGACACCCTGGTACTAGAAGCATGCATATTCGTCCCTATGCATATTGTTCCCCTCCATATTGCACATGTTCCTGTGAAAAAGTGTTTTTTCTATAAAATCAGAAAAATGTCCTCAAAAAGCAACCTGTACAAAAATATCAGTTTTGTCGTACTCAAAACCTAAAAGCATAGAGTTCGGGAAGATATAAAAACAGGAAAACTATAAGTTCTTTAAATGTTTTCACTCCATGCTCAATAAAGAATCTATATATCAGCAGGATAACAAAATTATGTACACCTTCGAGAGGGAATACTTGTGACTGTAGCTTCTTTGCAAGCAAGTTTCTGATTGCATATGCAGTTAGGTACAGTTTCCATATTCAGCTCCCACTAAGGCCAGATCACTGAATAACTTTAAAAGGTAAAGAATACTCACTGTAAGAAGTCCACATCAAGGCTCAACAGAAGTCAACTTCCAAATGCAAGAGGGACTGTGTAGCCGCCATTATCTGAAGAATTATGCCTTTGGAAGTAAATGGGAGAATTATGCATGCTCCTTATTGCATGGCTTGATCTCTCCAGAAAATCTGAAGTAGCATCTCCTTGTCCACTTTATATTTCATATTGTTACTTGTATATACATGTACATTACTTGCCCTTTTGTGTTTGCAGTTCTTTTAGTGTCCATGGTTGTCCTCCCATTCAGTTTTAATTTTAGGACTTCTGAAAAGTTTTGGAAAGGTGAAAGGTAAGAAATGAAAGGCAATGTTGCCGTCAGCATAGTGCAGAATTTATCCCTTTGATCAACCTCAGATAGAACAAAGCAAAGGAATGTTGTTTAACTGGGGGGTTTGAAGTTGTGAGATGGACCATCATAATCCATGGGTTGTGAAAATATTATAACCTTTGAGTCAACTATAGCCTCTCTCATAGTAAAGCTTAAATCAATTTTCAACAGTGTTAAATGTTAACCATAGTGTTGTGTTCTCACAAGAAAAGGAAAAGAGAAAACTATAGTAACCAGAGCCAAACTGGCAGTATCACCACCAATTGGAACGTGACTAATGAGAGATCATGTAGCTTTGTTTGGCTACTACAGCTTGGCAAAAGGAACAGTGCTGTTTCCGGGTGCATGGCACCAGCAGAAGATAGAATAGAACATAACAGAATAGAATAGAATATTTGTCATTGAGCAATCACGTCCTATTCCAGTCTGTTCAGGGGAACTATATGTGGTGCATATATCCATGAGTATGACAAGTTCAGCATCTAAATAAAAGGAAACTCATCACATTTCCAACTTGAGCCTCTACTGTAAACTTAGAGATCCTAAATAAGCCTGTGATAACCGATAGCTCCTCCATGTTGTTGGGATGAAACAATGAGACTAAGAGTGCAGGCCAAGCTGAAAGGGAATACGTCACGTCTCACATCATTCCATCCATAAAGGTGTGCAGTGCAAGATGCTGAGGCCTGAGGGAATGTCATGTGCTCTAGACACACTGCTTTTCCAGGGAGGAAATTCCATCTATCTGCTGTTACTCTGAAAGGCTGAATCAGTAATTAATATGAAAACATGCCAAAGGTCGTTAGGAGTGGAAGAATCAAGACATTATCTTTTTGATGTGGTCTACACTACGTAGAGCTGCTAGTAGCATAAAACGTCAGTCTATAGATGTCAAGATCAAGCAGTGCAGACAAGAGAGCAGCATCAAACAGACGGTTGATACATTTGGCAACAACCACACTTCCTTGTATAATCTGCGGAGGTTACCATGGCAAAGGAGAAAGCATCTGTGTAGCTCAGAGATTACGCGAATGGGATGTGCATGTCACTGTCTTCACAGATCAGATCGTTGCTGATAATGATTCCTGATGATATTGTTAGTTATAAAATGTAAGGACAGGTATATATAACAGATCAAGGCAAAAGTCAAAGCATTCGAAAGCTAATAACAAAATAAAATATATAAAAGAACCAATGAAACTCAGAGGCGATTTCCCACCCAAACGTTGGCTGGCGTTGAGGCCTTTCGTCGAGCAAGTGGTGTGCGCTAGGCTTTTTGGATGGTCGAGCAGCCCGCTCTGCTTACCATGGCAGAGCCAGAGCAGAGATGCTAGTATGCTCACAACGACCCTGCAACTTCAATTCACTGCTGCCAGTTGCTCTGATCTGCGTCACGTCGCTTCATGGCGGCGTCTGGCAACTGGCACGCTGTACCGGCCGCGTGAGCCGTGAGCGTGACCACCGACGTGGTCCGCGCCGCGGGCCGCGGCTGCCGCATGGTTGCCTGCTTGGAGCCCGCGCTTGGACACATAGAAGAGCCTCGCTGAGACGTGCTCACTGCTCAGTGTGCCAGCGCGGTAGCCGATGGGTCTGTTGAATCGACAGTGTTATCATAATAGCTTAACAGTTTAGGCGGTAATTTTAGTCCCATAATCTGTTAAACACCGTCTAAACTGACTAAGTTTATAATAGCTATTATAAACTTGGGAGAGTATACTATGAAAACCAGCTGCAAACTATGGAAAGTCTAATTAACACTACAGAAATTTAATCCGATGGCTAAGCGTAGGGGGTTTTAGATTAACTTAAGTGTAATTAGATTAACTTAATTGTAATTTTAGGTTTAGTCCGTTTAGAGGGTGTTTAACAGTTTAAGTGTAATTATAAACGGTTTGAGGCATTGTTTAGTGAGAAGTTTCAGCTGGCTCCAGCTACTCCGGTATTACACAAGTTTATCTTTTCTCAAAATGAACTAGGGACTCATGAAGTCGTCTTTTCCTCCATTCACTGTAAGGCCTTGTTTAGATTCCGATTTTACTCCCAAATTCCACTATGCAGAATTCATATTCCCTGTCACATTAAAATGTCGGCACATATAGAAAGACTTAAATATAGATGAAATAAAAAACTAATTGCACAGTTCTGTTGTACTTTGCGAGACGAACATTTTAAGCTTAATTAATCAATGTTTGGACAGTTATTACCAAATAAAAACAAAATTGCTACAGTGTGATGTGACCTTTACTATGCAAACTTTGACCACAAACTTTGTGATCTAAACAAGGCCTAAGTAATTCTGGGTCGGACGTGCCAACACTGAAGCAACATGTAACGTAACGTACGTCTAATCAGCACTTGCGAATTGTAAGTAAGTTGGTACCAAACCAAGTGGTAGCTACATTCACAATCACATATTGCGCATCTAAGCGCCAACTAGTTAAACAAGCTATCCAATACTAGCTTAGCTACACCACATATATACAGCCATGGGCCAGAATATCCATCACAGAACCAGAACTATATCCTTTCCGCGTTAGCATCTGCTTGCACTGCACAGGAGGAAAATTAAGGAGGGACAGTGTAAGCACCAAACAACATGGCAACTACGTGCTTGAGGATGCTAAACTAGAAAGAGGCACATACGATCGATGAACAGCAAAGTGAACTGGCATTGTGCGTCTGGTCATGCTCGATGAAGTCCAGGGCCTGCTCCTTGGACACCACCTTGATGTATCTCACCCTGTTCTTGTGTGTCACGCCATATGTCTTCGCCTTGTTCGTTTGATCTACCCGCGCTTACCAGCCAGTGATCAACAATGTTTTTCTCTCACAATAGATGAGCAGTAGCAAGAATCAGCCAGCCAAAAACGACCAAACGAAAAGGACATTATTTCATCAAGATTCCTCTTGGAACTTTTCAGTTCCTGCTCTTTTGCCTCAGCTTCCAGAGGCAAGGTTCTAGAATCTGCAGATGAAATTATCACTTCTAGCTCTTTCTGACGCCTGATCAGATTCGTTGATAAATTGGTCTCTAATTCTTCCGAGCGAGCCAATCAACGCGGCAAGGTTCTAATTCTTTTGCTTGGAATTGCTGGGTGATCGAGGACAACGAAGCTTGCCAAGGGAACCAAATTCCACGAAGTGGCATGGCGCGCACTGCGCAGCCTTGCTCGCCTTGATTTTTGAACTGCATCCAGAACCAAATACGCTATCCCTATAGCGTTGGCGTATTCGATTCCCGTCCCGTCTCGTCTCGGGGGGCCGTGACTCCGGGAGAGCCGGCATCTCGACGCCCACTCGGCCACGGCCACTCCACTGTCCACTCCACCGCCCCCACCTCCACAAGCGGCGACACGAGGACAGCACCACCGCGCCCGCCATGTGGCGCCGCCTCCAAACCCTAGCGCCGTCGCTCCGCCGCGCCGCCGCATCGTCGTCCCCGGCCGCCGCCCGCGGCTCCGCGCCCCATCTCCACGGCGCCGGCGGCCGCGTTCCGGCGCACGTCGCCCCTCCTCTCCTCCCTCGGTAAGCACCCGTCCCGTCCGGGCCCTCAGATCTCCGGCGACAGTTAGTTCCCCGCTCCTCCGAGCCGATCGGCCTGTTCGACGGATCGGTGGTCTGTGGCCGGCCGCGCAGGCGACAAGGCGGTGGCGCCCACCAAGGTCGAGGATGTCATGCCGATCGCCACGGGGCTGGAGCGCGAGGAGCTCGAGGCGGAGCTCCAGGTGAGGAGGGGTCACTTTGGGTTCGGAATCTCCGCGTGATTCCGGCGGCGTTTGACGTGGGTTTCGGTGGGTTTTATTTTATCCAGGGGAAGAAGCGGTTCGACATGGATCCTCCCGTCGGCCCCTTCGGTACTAAGGTGAGCAGGTGCCTGGCCGCCTTCTGCCCTGCGACTGCGATTTAGCTGACTGTGAGATCACGCCAGCTGCTTGGTGTGGTGTGGTGTAGAAAAATGTGCACAGTAGTTTCTTCCTCAAGCTGAGTTCTGTTACAACCGTGTAATTCGATAATTAGAGAATTGCCTGCAGAGTATCAAATCCAAACCCTGTTGTGCAATTGCTCAATCGAAAGCAGTGCTGTGAAACTGTTAATGTCACATTGCCTCAATGTTGTGTTCGGGTCTCCACATATCAATAATCCTGAAAAAAAAAAAAAAGGTCTGCTCTGTCCATGGCTAGCGTTCACCTGATCAGCTGGGTGGCCTTTGATTAGTTGAATGAACATGTTGTAGTCTAGAATTATGAAGACTGCCACTGGTTACTACTTTCTGTTCCGCAAGAGTCACCAGTCTGCTCATTGGCCATCGTTTTACGTAAGGTCTGTGGTTTCTTTTAACTATTTAAGTGGTGGACACAAAGATACCTTACAAATTCCCGCCGGCGCCCGTGCCGCGCCCCGGCGGCAGCAGCGGGGCCGCCGGCGGCGGCGGGGGCGCCGGGTACCGCGCGCCAGAACTCACGGACGCGCGCCGCCCGACGCTGCGGTCCGACGTGTACGCGCTCGGCGTGCTGCTCCTGGAGCTCCTCACGGGCAGGTCCCCCGCGAACCACGCGGCGTCCGGGCTGGATGGCGGCAGCGGAGCGCTGGACCTCCCACGGTGGGTGCAGTCGGTGGTGCGCGAGGAGTGGACGGCCGAGGTGTTCGACGCGGAGCTGGTGCGCGCGGGCAGCGGCGCCGCGGAGGAGGAGATGGTGGCGCTGCTGCAGGTGGCCATGGCGTGCGTGTCCACCGCGCCCGACGCGCGGCCCGACGCACAGGACGTCGTCAGGATGCTCGAGGAGGTGATCGGCATCGGCGGCCGCACCACCACGGAGGAGAGCAGGGGCGCGTCGGAGGAGGAACGGTCCAGAGGCCCGACGCCGTGACGCCGTCGGACGCCGGTGCAGTGCAACGCACACACGTCGCGAAATTGTTTCGTTTTGCTCGGATTTTAGAGTTACCTTTATTTATTGTGTAGTGGGTATATCTAACTCGGCATGGCATTATCGAAAAAAAAAAACTCAGCCTGCCAGCCTCTGTCTCAAGCATCCATTGTTAATCTGTTATACCAATCGAAGAATATGCATTTCTCACTCCAATTGTATTGTTCCTCCTCACACCATTTTTTGAAAGAATAGGCCGCCTTTCAATCTTGCGTTTATGCGGGTATTGAGATCCAAACTCAAGTAAACATAGGTTGATTGGAGAAAATTGTACATATAGATTCTACTGTGGAGCATAAGTATTCTTATAAACATTTATAGGCAAGATTTGAAAGAGTACAATCTCAAAGAAATTTTCTCGCTTTAAATAAAGCAATTTAATGTAGTACCAAGAAAGACCCGTCAAAAACAAGAGCCCAAATTCTAAATTGGTGCACATGGAACCGCTAATGCCTAAAGAATAAGAAACATAACTCAGTTAAAAAAAATGGAGGGTCTGGAATGGAACAACTTTGAAACGACATGCATACTCAGGACATCGAGTGGCTTTCTTACCCTGACTCCCTAAGCAGCGGCCCTTGGGCAGCAGGGTAATGCATGTCTGCAAGGACATCAGATCAAGTGGTCTCCAGGGCGGTTATCTACCTGTAGCATGCCATACGGATGAGCAAAGAGGCAACCGCATGGTCTGCCAAGGTCAGATGTCGTTTCTTTATAGATGACTGGAGGCAAATGAGAGGACTTTGAGACTATTAGACTGCCATAGTTGTTGGTGGTGGCATTTTTATAGCACTAAAAGTTCAGTTACTAGCCTTGAATCTAAGCACGAAGAAATCTCGGTGGAGGCACAAAAGTGCATGTGCGTGGAGGGAGATTGATGGTGATGGCAGTTCTTATTAGCCCTTAATGTTCATCATTGGATTTTTGTGCATGGCAAGAGGTAAGTGTGGACACGATAACACACCATGCACATGTAGCGTGAGTGGATGAATAATTTTGTGGTGGAGGGTGGTTTAGATTACGAGATGGTGCAAGTGGATGATGTAGAGGAAGGAGGAGCTAGAGAAATGTTAGATATATGTCGAATGTGTGTACAACATGGTTACATTGGACTTGAGTTGTATTAGGGGTTAGAATAGAGTTGTGGTCGGACTCTATGTCCTAGGGAGTCATAAATATGAGGTCATCCCTGTTGTAACCGTGAGACGACTTGGCGGCCTGGTTTGGGTGGCGCGTGGCCGCGGGATCACCCGGATGCCGGTGTAGCTGCTGTTTACGGAGAGGAGCGCCCGTAGTCATTGCCCCGAGGATCGGCACATCGCTGAACCTCGTTAAAAAAACATTGTGCCTCGGTGTCGTTCTCGTTGCGTACTTTCTTCTATGGTGATCATGCTTCCGTGTTTGTCGGTTAATAGATCCGTTCGGTCTGGGAATTAACCGTGTTTTGTGACAAGAAATAGGCTAGTGGACATTAACTTATAGGAGTTTAAGATTTGCCTCTTAGATTTTGCTAGCAAAACATGCCCGTTCGTTGCAACGGGAGAAAACTATCGTATATTTACACGATCAACGAGTTGCAAAAAAAAAAAAAAAAACAGATTTTGGCACAGTGTCCACATTCGCTTGCTCTGGCGATCGGATATGAGATTCGGGTGGGTCTCCGCTCCATGCCGATGAGTGGTTTTGCAGACTTAATGCATAGCCCTGTGGTGGTGCACGTCGAGTCCAGACCGTGCGGTAATAGATGCTGAGTCTTGCACCTTGCGGCGACACACGACCAGCCCTTCATCCCGGTCATGCTTGAATCTGGCCTCCCGACATAGATATCGCTCATCACTCGGTCGTTGGTCCTTGGTCGCCGGCGCATAAATGTCGCTCTTTACTCAACACTCCACCGTCACATTGCCTAGTTTTCCGTGGCCGGAGTCCTCGCCAGTCGCCATTCGTTATGGAGATTCTCGGGCTCGACGGCGGTAGATACAAAGGTGTGTATGCCATTCTCCGAGTCTATTTTTTGTCATTTTGTTCGGCTTGATCACGTCTATTCAACATCGGTGAGGGCCGCAGTCTGCGAAGCTAGATACACGGCGAGAAGTCACGAGTGACCTGCGCATGGCACGCCGTCATTCAATCTCTATTACTTTTCGAGAGAACAATGCTATGATCAAACTCTAATCTAAAAACAAATTTGAAAGAAAAAAGTCTCTTGTACAAATGCGCTTTGAGACTCTAGGTGCATCACCTCTGTTCTTAATGGTCTACGTGAATGGACAAGGAAATAAATTTATTTTGTTTTTTTATTCGGAGTTTGAATGTTTCACGGCATTGGCCAAAACAAAATAATACAACAAGTCTGTTAGTTGTCAGTGGTGGAGCCACAATTTAGATATATAGATTTAGATTAGGATTAGGATTCTATACTACTATGATTTGATTGAGTCCAAGTCACATGTACGTCCTAATATCGTGGCTGTTAGACCAAAGCTATTCGAACTCGTAGATGGACGAAAAAACGTAGTGGAAATTTTGCCTCTTTATTAGTAGGTATAGATATAGATTTATGGAAGAATTAGCTTTGCCCGTTTTCCACAATAAAGAACGATTTTCCCAAATTGTCATTTAAAGCACTGCCTAATGTTTCTTTCTTTGTTTTTTTAAAGAAGCCATAAAAATTCCGTAGGTTCGCGTTGTGCACTACCGAATCGGCTTATTTGCCGATGGCGCGGAGTTTGCCGATGGCAAAGTGGTCAGCCATCGGCAAACTACGGCTTTGCCGATGGCAAAGATACGGCCATCGGCAAACCGAGTGTTCTTGACGGCCCCGGCCCGTCGGCAAAGCGTGGCTATGGGCAAAGCCATTCTTTGCCGATGGCCGGGCCATCGGCAAACTATAGCCATCGGCAAACCCTTATTTTTGCCGACGCGGCGGGCCATCGGCAAAGCCCGACCACGTGGCTGCCTCGGGAGCTGCTTGGGCCACCAGGCTTTGCCGATGGCCGCCCATCGGCAAAGCATTTTTGCCGACGGCCATCACAGCCGTCGGCAAAGTTTGATTTTTTTTTTTGTTTTTTCGTGCCATCACAGGCCGTCGGCAAGGTTCTAATTCTTTTGCTTGGAATTGCTGGGTGATCGAGGACAACGAAGCTTGCCAAGGGAACCAAATTCCACGAAGTGGCATGGCGCGCACTGCGCAGCCTTGCTCGCCTTGATTTTTGAACTGCATCCAGAACCAAATACGCTATCCCTATAGCGTTGGCGTATTCGATTCCCGTCCCGTCTCGTCTCGGGGGGCCGTGACTCCGGGAGAGCCGGCATCTCGACGCCCACTCGGCCACGGCCACTCCACTGTCCACTCCACCGCCCCCACCTCCACAAGCGGCGACACGAGGACAGCACCACCGCGCCCGCCATGTGGCGCCGCCTCCAAACCCTAGCGCCGTCGCTCCGCCGCGCCGCCGCATCGTCGTCCCCGGCCGCCGCCCGCGGCTCCGCGCCCATCTCCACGGCGCCGGCGGCCGCGTTCCGGCGCACGTCGCCCCTCCTCTCCTCCCTCGGTAAGCACCCGTCCTGTCCGGGCCCTCAGATCTCCGGCGACAGTTAGTTCCCCGCTCCTCCGAGCCGATCGGCCTGTTCTGACGGATCGGTGGTCTGTGGCCGGCCGCGCAGGCGACAAGGCGGTGGCGCCCACCAAGGTCGAGGATGTCATGCCGATCGCCACGGGGCTGGAGCGCGAGGAGCTCGAGGCGGAGCTCCAGGTGAGGAGGGGTCACTTTGGGTTCGGAATCTCCGCGTGATCCCGGCGGCGTTTGACGTGGGTTTCGGTGCGTTTTGTTTTATCCATCCAGGGGAAGAAGCGGTTCGACATGGATCCTCCCGTCGGCCCCTTCGGTACCAAGGTGAGCAGGTGCCTGGCCGCCTTCTGCCCTGTGATTTAGCTCTGACTCTGTGGGATCACGCCAGCTGTTCGGTGTGGTGTGGAAAATTGTGCACAGTAGTTTCTTCCTCAAGCTGAGTTCTGTTACAACCGTGTAATTCGATAATTAGAGAATTGCCTGCAGAGTATCAAATCCAAACCCTGTTGTGCAATTGCTCAATCGAAGGCAGTGCTGTGATGTAACATAGCCTCATTGTTGTGTTCGGGTCTTCACATTTCAATAATCCTGAAAAAAAAAAAGGTTTGCTCTGTCCATGGCTAGTGTTCACCTGATCAGCTGGGTGGCCTTTGATTAGTTGAATGAAAATGTTGCAGCCTAGATTGTTAAGCCCGCCACTGGTTACTACTTTCTGTTCCGCAAGAGTCACCAATTTGCTCATTGGCCATCATTTTACATAAAGTCCGTGGTTTCTTTTAACTATTTAAGTGATGGACACAAAGATACCTTACAAATTCCGAGTTACTGATAGTGTCTGTATATATTGCTTCACTTGTTCACAGAAACTCTTTTGTGTATGTTACGTGGAAACTTGAGAGGTTTACTGTTGCATGGTGTGCTAGTGTTTATACGTTGTTTGATTTATACGGTTACTGCGCTTTGGTTTTGGAGGAACTAGAACCTGACCCTCTTTGGTATACTCTTTTGCTAAGCGCAACTTATGACACATCATTTCACTCCAGTATGGGCATGGTTGTAAGTAAAAAATGACTCGCCAGATACAACTCTTGTTACTGATATTAATATCGTCAATTATAAAGTATTTGATATGTTAGCATGCTTAAGCTGTATTACCTGAAGCTTGATCTAAATCAGTCAGCCAGACACATGAAAAATCTGTAGGGTAGCTGTTTATCAATGAATTGTTGTCACCTGGGAGCATTGCATAAAGTAAAATATCAGAGTTTGTTATGTTTGTGGCTCTTCTATTCTTTCAATCTTCCATCCATACTGACATTGCCTGTATATTTAGTTTAGATATATCTGGAAGTTCTTGATCATTCCCTCCCCTTCTATTTTTACATTTTTCTTACCGGACTTTCACTGCAAGATTGCTCAGTTGTTCTGAATAATATAAAGGGAGTACTGCCTTAACAAAACAAGTAATAATACACAACTGGGTTGTACTTTTCACTTGTTTGTGGTTCTGCTATTCCCTAATTCTTAACAAATTAATGAATGTACACTCCTATGCATACCCTGTCCTAACTACTGACACTGCCTGCATATTAAGTCAAGATATACAGGATCTCTTTGTCACTCTCTACCCTTTTATTTTGGTTTTGCACACCAGACTTTCTGTGCTGCAAGATTGTTCATTTGTTAATTTTGAATTTTCTTGCAGGAGGAACCAGCTGTGATTGAATCCTACTACAACAAGAGAATAGTTGGCTGTCCAGGTGGTGAAGGAGGTGCGTCAAGGCTAAACATATATCTCAGTACCTAGTGTTGACTGTCTAGTATGTAACTCACCATAACTGTGCTTATTTGTCCATTGGATTTATTGCAGAGGATGAACACGATGTTGTCTGGTTTTGGTTGCAAAAGGATAAACCACATGAGTGCCCAGTCTGCTCACAGTACTTTGTGGTAGTGAAATCAATACCCTGACTGATTGGTGATTGGTATAAAAGATGTGCAACAATTGTTGTTTTTCCTGTGGCTGAATATTCTTTTGTTGATTTGTGCAGCTCAAGGTCATTGGTGAAGGTGGTGATCCAGATGGCCACGATGATGATGAGGATCATCATCACTGAGGCCTTGTGTTGATAACGATAATAAGAACTTTGTGAAACATGGGTTTGGCCTACCTTTGCAGCATCAGACTGCCCTATAGTATTGTAATTGATTAGTGTTTGACCATTAAACAAGCCAGGTGGTGTTTTACACCTACAAATTTTGTTCAGGTTTTTTCATTTCAATATTTCTGTTTGGAATGTACTCTCTCTCTCTCTCTCTCTCTCTCTCTCTCTCTCTCTCTCTCTCTCTCTCTCTCTCTCTCTAGAGCGCATCATAAAATAAAGGCTGAATGTACTCTCTGAATGCATCAATATTTCGGTGTTATATTCTGTTCCTGATTGGGTGGATACTTACACAGAAACAATAGTCATGCATAAGTTCAGAACAGAATGAACAAATTCTTGAGTGCCATAAACTGGGATATGCAGTACAACGTCATTTTCGTTCAGGTCTTATCTATATCGTAAGATATGCAGTACAACGACATTTTCATCCAGGTCTTATCTATATGGTAAGTTTGCTGCTGCACAAAAATTTACAGCTTCTCCAGAGACCAGGGTCCACGATGGGGAGAGACATTGCAACTGCTTCAGTAGTCAGTTCAGTGGTTCACCAGGGGCAGACTCGAAACAATCTGATTTTTCCTGCAAATCAGGAGACTATATCAGCAATTCAACACCATGGAATCGCAAGTATTTGTATAACGGGAGAAGATTCAAGATCACAAGTGAACACTTCAAATGGGTCAGGAAACTAGGAATCACAAGAACTTGAGCATACAAGGAGTATAAAAAGTTCACCATCTAGAGCTGACATGATATCTTTTGTGAGCCTAACTTTTATCAGTGGGCATGCAAATCAAAAGGATCCTATCTGCATACAACTTAAAAATCAAACTTACGAAAACCAATCATGTTTATGCACGTGCATTCCTCAAGGCATAACATCAATAAACATTGAGAAAGAAGAGAAGCAACAAGCTGACAGTTCTGTGGAGCAAATATTAAATGATTGACGTGTTCTGAGTTAAGCAATTGCTACATATATCTAGTGGAGGAGAAGAATACCTACAAGAATTAATTAATTTTAGGGCTTAAGAAGTACTGTGGATCCCTGAAGAACCTGACAATCCTCTCTGCCTTTTCAGTGGAAAGATCTGTGTTTTCCAGAATGAATTCCTTGGATGCTTTCGCAATTGCTTCGATAGAGCCAATGGCTTGGGCAAGCTTAAAAAATAAATAAAGACTACATCAGTACCAATCTGCACTCCATGGGGAAAAAATTCTAGAACAGGCAACTGGTGTTTAGTGTGAAATTTGACTATTAGCTACTGGAGAGAGAGGTGAGAAACAGATTAGTGCAGGGAAGGTAACAGAACTCAATCTGCAAGATAGAGCATGCACTCGGTTCTTATTCTGGAACAGTTGCACACAACCCTACAAGTAAAGTTCCAAAACACGTTTAATCACTGATCTGTCCTGAATCTTATACAGATTAAAGGTACTATGGTTTATTCTTCTAAATTATCAGAAAAATGTGTGCAGATGACAAAGAAAATGGTGATACTCATATCCACAATCAACGCCTACAAGTATCATCTATCATGTGTCTCCTCCCTAGAGAAAGAACTTGCAAAACAGTCAGAACAAACAATCTAGCATTGATATCCTAGTAACCAAGATATCAGAAAATTACACAGACTGCAAAAAACAAGTTGAGCAACTCACCGCATTTGCATCATGACTGTCAATACCAGGAATAGAGGTGATCACTCGTAAAAACGCATCCATGCACTGAACAGCTTGCTCACGCTTCAGATACAAGAAAGAGAATCATTTAGCAACAACATGACCCGTTGCTAGTATATGAGCATGCATCTGGGAACAGAACATACCTCAACTCTCATAGCTGCGATGATGTCTTTCTGCTTGCACACTGAAGAAAACAGACACGCGATCAGTGCCACCTCATGGTTCAGCACCTGAACATGAGTTGGGAACTTGGTAAATGAAGCAACAGAGGTTTTACCACCACGAGAATGAGCTATCTTTACAATCTTCTCGAATCCCATCTCTGGATCACAAACAGGCACGAACGTAGGGCAGCCAAGCTCCATGCCATACCTTGAATAAGGACAGCAGGAATAAGAGCAAACCAACTGATTGAATGATTCATTCTTGAAATAGAAAAAAAAAGGGCAAACCAACTCAACTAGAACAAATACTTGTTAGGTACGACTTAGTGTCACAGTATGTCGGTCCATACTTGAAATATGACTGATTGAATGATTCATTCTGCTCGGCTGAGCGGAGGACGACAACGACGTAGAGATACTTGAACTGCCTCTTCAGTATATTCACCCTGCAAAAGCAATTCCAAGCAAGACATCACCAATCACCATCACCATCACCACGCATGCAGTCATCAGTGCATAACAACAAACATAACACAGCAGTGTGACCTGCTGAACACCGCAGCTTCCCTTTCAGGAAGCCAATCCGTCTCGAAGATGAAAGCAACCGACAAGCCCCCATTGTTGAAGAGGAAATCCTGCAACCCATCCCAACCAAACCCAATCAAAGACATGCGTACACAGAGTTACACACACAGCACGGCAAAACCAGTGACATCGATCTCTGAAGGATCAGAGCGCGTACCGGTGACAGCGACAGGAAATTGAGGCGGTACAGGTTGGTGGCGAGGAACGTGGCGATGAAATTGACGAGGTCCGGGCGCTGCTTGTCTCTCCACGAGGTGCTCATCATGCACACTCCCCGGCATGCGCTCGCGTCGACCAGACCCGGCATAGCTGATGCATGGTTAGGGTTGTGCGATTGGATCAGATCCGAACACAGAGCTGGTTTCGGGCGCTGGGCGGCTGGGCACGGCAGGAAGGGAGGACGAGAGAGGAGAGTACGCGTACCTGGTGATGGGTGCTCGGCGCCGGAGAAGGCCTGGCTACGGGCCGGAGACCTGCCGTAGGGCCGCGGCGGCGGCGGGCGCCCAAACATCGCCGGCGGAGAGGGAGAGCGGGCGCGCTCGCGAGGTGAGGCGTGAGCGGAGAAGAAAGAGGAGAAGGCAGGGGAGGGGGGCTGGAAATTTCAAATTTCAAATCTGCCTGCTCCTCGACGCTGGACCGGCGGAAAATCAGTTGCCTTTTTTTTGTGCTTTATTACTGAAAAAAAAAGCCTGGGCCGGTGGGCCTGCAGCAACGCGGGCTGCCACACGCTAGCTGGGCCGATCGATGCTTTCAGGCTGCTGAAAGTTCAAATTAGCTTATATCATGGACTTCTCTGCGTTGATCGATCGGGCTCAGTTTGTTTTAATAGGAAGCTGGTGTATATATGGTGGGAGCGATGACAGCACACGTATGGTGAAAATATTCAGGGACTTCACGGTTTCAAAAAAAAAAAAAAAATCAGGGACCATCAAGGTCAGCCCTGTCCATTGCAGCTTTGATAGGAAATTACAAATTAGCTATGAAGAAGGAAGTGAAACCCCGAAAGGGATGGCAGAAACCCCCGGAGGAGAAGATATGGTAAACGTACATTGTTCGTTTGATGAAGATGTTGGATGTGGAAGCATAGGAGTGGTGATCAGAGATTGCTTAGGAGAGCTGTGGCAGCCTCGCGTAGTCTCATTGCCCATGTGGTAGAAGGTGGATGCACAGCTAGCGAAGGCTTATGCCCTGAAGGAAGATTTGATGCTTGCACAACATAAAGATGCTAGTCCATTGTCCTTTTGCTTCTGCTTGTTGGGACAGTCTGAATATTTACATCCCTAATTCTGATGATATTTTTGTTATTCTAGAAAGTATTCGAGCTCAATTGCAGGTCTCTTTTTTCATGGAAATAATAGTCACAATGTGTTGGGCTATTTGGATGATGCGAAATGACTGCATTTTCAGAGGTTTGGCTCACTCAATCACAAGATGCAGATTGGTGTTTAAAAAGGAGTTTGCTCTAGTTATGCTGAGAGCAAAAGCTAGTTACCACCTCTCAATAGATCAACCACTTTGTGTAATTTTATTTATCTTTTTTGTTTCTTTTTTTGTTTCATGAACTTGGTTTGTAAGACACTCTTTGTTTCTAAATTATTAATAAAATTCCAGTAGAGGGGCGTTGCCCCTCCTATTCCCTCAAAAAAAAGGTGCTAGTCCACTTATTATTTCGGCAAATTGTTTGGAGGTCGTGGAAACAATGAAGGAGGGTGGTAATTCGGCAAACTCGGTTGCTGCTATTATGATGATTGCAGTATGGATTTCAAGATTTATTTGTTGAGAACTGTAATAGGGGACCAAATCAGGTTGCACAGGACACGAGTCCTCTAGCTTTATTTTTTTTATTCGTTATCAAACGATGTAACCATCTTTAATCAAACAAGAATTCTTCTTTTTTACTAGTATACATTTGTAGTAGGTTTTTTAGTAACACTTAAACATGACACTCATATCTACCTCAATCCACGTTTACTAGAGTGGAGTGAAAATTAGTTAATTTTTCATCTAACCCTCTCAATACATGTAGACAAGCTGGACACAAACAAGCCTTTGTGCACCAAAAATTGATGTGTGGCGATATATGTCGTCATGACAGAATTTTACTAGGTCTATATAAGTATGTGGGGGTGTTTAAACTCGTACTCCCTCCGTCAAAAAAAAAAAAAAACATTCTCGTTTTCTAAGAAATAAATACCGGTAATTATATATTCAAATATATCAATATTTGTGCTAAATAATTATTTTGAGACCGAGAGAGTACTATAGAAATAAGCTGCAGATGAGAATGACCACATGGATCCCAATCAGAATCTGAGTTCTGCGTGCATGATTGCGAGACGGAGCCGCCATCATGACGAGAGCCGGACGGATGCTGCTGATTGCTGAAAGTGAAAAGGAGCAACAACAACAACAACCCAAGGGCGCTTGCTGCTTAGCCTAAGACCGTCGGTTACGTTTAGAGTGTCGGCTAAGCGTAACCGACTCCCCTGGTCTGCTCTCATCGATCCATTGCTTCTTCGCAACCACCAGCGGGGCCACGGGGGCTAGAATCGACGATCAGAGCATCCGGCCGGCACCGTCTCCAGCCCTTTTGTGAATGAACCTCGACGAAGCTCTGGCCGCCAGTCAGGCCGTGGCAGATGTCTGGCTGGTGGCACACGTACGTACAGGATGCACCGCAGTGGTGTCTCCGGCCGGCGACCACCACCTGCCGGCGACCGTTCACATCCACAGACCCTCTCTCCTCTGCAAATTTGTCTGATAAGATACTCGGAGTACACCGCAGACTGGCATGGAAACCTCTCACCCTGGGTCCCTGACATACTGTACACGCAAAGGAGCCCACAATAGACACACCACACCAGCACCCCATTTATCAGCTTGGCCGGGACCGACGAAGACGCAGATGTCCATCCAGGTCGTAGCGTGCGCCGCGACCCCGACTCGACTCCGGTGCTGCCGCCCGCGCCGGAACGCGTGGATCGCAGCAGTCTGCTTCCAAGATGGGGACGGATTCCCATGATTGCCAGGTGGAGGCCTCGGCTCCATGATGACAGGGGAGCCCAGAGCTCGGCGTCGCTGTTGTCAGTTGTCACACACAGCTCGGCACATTCTCTCACAAGTAGGCCAGGCCGGGCATCGATCCATTGCTTCCGACCGACTCGCGGCTGGGCTGGCAAGCAGAGTACGCCGTACTACTATGGCCAATTGGCTACCGAGTACAGTACTGTACGTACGCACAGCCACCCCTCAGCTTGGTAGGACGTTCTGGACGTTCGGTCGGCTGTTTCTTGTTCAGCTGGCTTCGCCGCGCCCAGCGGTGCTTTTATGACTGCCTCCGGCGCCGGTGGCCGGCCTACCATTCCATTCCCACCCAACCGCCGTTGCCGGTCAGCCCGGCCAGCCTGTGAAATCCCAGCTGAACGCTCTGGCATCTGCAATTCTAATTCTGCATGCATGCATACAAACACCCCTGCACAAGAGACGCGCGTGGCGCGCGCTAGCTGTAGCGGACACTACCGTGTCAGGTTCAGACCCCGGCCCCGGCCGGGCCGCTTGGGCGGCTTCCAATTCCAATCCGCACGGCACCCACACGAGAAGCCAAGAACCAGAACGGCAGAACCACACTCCCCCTCCCGCGCCCGCCACAGCGCCACGCATACATAAAGCCAACTGCTCCACCTCTCCCCACCCATCCATCCAAATGGGTCGCCGCGCGCCCGCGCAGCCCGCGCTGCTGCTGGCGCTGACCCTCAGCCTCGCCGCCGCGCAGCTAGTCGCCGCAGACCCGCCGGAGCCGGAGCGATCAGCACTCCTTGCCTTCCTCTCCGAAACCCCGCACGAGCGCCCGCTCAACTGGTCCGCGTCCCTCCCGACATGCTTCTGGACGGGGATCCGCTGCGACGCCGCCACGGACAACTCCACGGTCACCGAGCTCCACCTCCCTGGAGTAGGCCTCGTCGGCCGCGTTCCGCGCGGCACGCTGGCGCGGCTCCGGAACCTGGAGGTGCTCTCGCTGCGCGACAACCGCCTCGAGGGCCCCGTCCCGCCCGACGTGCTCGCGCTCCCGCGCCTCAGAGCGCTCTACCTCCAGGGGAACCGGTTCTCCGGCGCCGTCCCGCCGGGGCTCGCGGCTGGGGTGCTCCCCGCGCTCGAGCACCTCGTGTTGTCGCGGAACGAGCTCTCGGGACCCCTGCCGGACGGGTTGCTCGTGGGCATGCCCAGGCTGCGGGCGCTCTTGCTCGACGGGAACCGCCTCTCTGGTAGCTTGAATGGGAGCTTCGGCGTCAGCGGCGGTGGAGCAGCCGGCACGAGGCTGGAGGTGTTTAATGTCTCGTTCAACGACCTCGACGGGCCCATCCCCGCGTCCCTCGCGCGTTTCCCGCCGGAGTCGTTCGCTGGCAACCCCGGCCTCTGCGGCGCGCCGCTCGTCGACCGCCCGTGCAGCCCCTCGCCGCCGTCCCCATCGGCTGCTCCGGGGGAGGAGAAGAAGAAGCGGAAGCTGTCCGGCGCGGCGGTCGTGGCGATCGCGGTGGGGAGCGGCGCGGGGTTGCTGCTAGCGCTGCTGCTCCTGGCCGTGTGCCTGGTACACCGGCAGCGTCGACACGCGGCATCAGCATCTGCGGACGAGAAGACGACGCCGCCGACCCGTGGGTTCACTCCGTCGACGCCGTCGGGGGACTTCACCGGCGGCGACTACACGTCCTCCTCCAAGGACATCAGCGCCGCCGCGGCGGCGGCCGCGGGTTCGGGCGCGGAGCGTTCCCGGCTGGTGTTCGTGGGGAAGCAGGGCCCGGGCCACCTGCGGTACAGCTTCGACCTGGAGGACCTGCTGCGCGCGTCGGCGGAGGTGCTGGGGAAGGGCGCGCTGGGCACGTCGTACAAGGCGGTGCTGGAGGACGGCGCCACCGTGGTCGTCAAGCGCCTGCGTGACGTCGCCGCGGCAAGGCGCGAGTTCGCGGCGTGCGTCGAGGCCGCGGCCAACGCGGCGGCCGAGCATAGGAACCTGGTGCCGCTGCGTGGGTACTACTACTCCAAGGATGAGAAGCTGCTTGTGCTTGACTACCTCCCCGGTGGCAGCCTCTCCTCCCGCCTCCACGGTGAGCCATCGAATCCATCCCGGCATCTCGTGCATTGCATTGCATTTTTGCGTTGCCAGTCAGCCGCCATGGCAGGCAGGCAGGCAGGCAGGCATTCCCGCCGACAGACGCGTACTGCCGGCATCATTGCCTGCAACCGATTTGCGATTACTAGTACTGTAGCTTGTGGTACGAGGACATTAGCAGCAGCACTCTTTTTTGTCTGCTGCTGCTTCGATCGACCACTGAATTTGGTGTTTGCTCCGTCTGCACGCAACATGCAGTGCACATGTACGGTTATAGTACAGTCCTTCTTCCGGTCCAGCTGGCACGTCAAGTATACGCACGTACTTTGGACATGCAACAGCCTGTACGTATGTACTATGTATGTACGGTATACTCTCTCAGCTCCTGCACACAGTACCATGGAGTGTCACTAGGACAGTAGTTGTAATCACCACGGTAACATATCCCAAGGATATATGGCACTTCCAACTTCTAACTCCAAGCAATACTGACCTCAACTCTGAGGATTACCACACAAGGTTCAGGTTGGAACAGCAATACTGGCCTTCACTTCACCATCTATCCATGTCTACTATACAGTACATTGCATCAAGGGTTTAAATGCTCACATCTAGAGAACTGTCAAGTGTCAACTGTACAAATCACTATTGCTGATCGAGTGGTGTAAATTCTTGGCCAAGGTGTGGCGCTGGGCCTTGTTTGGTTTCGTTTGGTTCCAATCATTCAAACAACCTATCGTCAGTTAGCAGCAACACAGACGTACACAGTTCATTTAGGCCGCTAGCTATGGTCTACTGTGGTACATGTTCCAATCCTGGGAAAGGGACTGGGAGGGAGCATTTTTTTTTCCTCTCCAATTCAGATTCCTGATGGCTACCTTAATCAGTAGCTAACTGCCAATGACCTGACAGTGACTGCAAAATCAGAATTTTATGGTTCCGTAGCCATCGCTTATCCAGCGATGGCGTCCTCGGCTTTGAATTCTTGTGCCCAATTGACCGTGGACAATGGCTTCGCTTTGTCAGTTCTCATCAGTTCTGTGTACAGCAAATTGCACAGCAACAGCTTCCATTCAGAAACGAATGAACTGGTCTTCGCTGCTGCCTGGCTATTGGCTAACCCTGCATTTCCAAAACCAGCTTGTCAACTGTGATCGCTCATGCTCGATCAGTGTCTGAAAACAAAACTCTGGCCATGCAAAGCCTCTGCTGGCGGCAAGCTGAGGCTTTTTGATCTGTCGTTGACGTCGGGTGCGCTGTCATGTCGTAGTACGTGTGTTATGCTAGTTTGTTAGTGCTGATGCCTTCCCATTCCAACCATCCGGCCGGTATGTTATTTCGTTTCTGATTAGTCTCCCTAGCTCTCTACTCTATCATTCTGCATTATTCAAGGTGAACTCATGGAGTTGGTAGTCCTCCTACCAGCTATCACAGTAGCAGTGTGATTGCTGCATCCTGGTACATTTGTCGTTTATCTTGATTATCTTTTGCTGAATCTGCCAACTATTGTTTGCTTGATTGCTTCGTTCTCTTCCTTGACCATTTTGTTCGCTGAATGTATTTCAAAAGGAGTATTAGTATGGTAGGGCACTGTGCGTTCATCACTGGTGATGAGTGCATGGACAGTGACTCTATCCAGTTAGATGATTTTCTTATTCGTAGATGCTAACACCAAGTGATGATTTTGGACTTGGCAGGGAACCGTGGCACGGGGCGGACGCCCATGGACTGGGAGGCGCGCACGCGCGCCGCGCTGTGCGCCGCGCGCGGCGTGGCGCACCTGCACGCAGCGCACGGGCTCGCGCACGGCGACATCAAGTCGTCCAACCTGCTGCTGCGCCCGGACCCTGACGCGGCCGCGCTGTCCGACTACTGTCTCCACCAGCTGTTCCCGCCGGCGCCCGTGCCGCGCCCCGGCGGCAGCAGCGGGGCCGCCGGCGGCGGCGGGGGCGCCGGGTACCGCGCGCCAGAACTCACGGACGCGCGCCGCCCGACGCTGCGGTCCGACGTGTACGCGCTCGGCGTGCTGCTCCTGGAGCTCCTCACGGGCTGGTCCCCCGCGAACCACGCGGCGTCCGGGCTGGATGGCGGCAGCGGAGCGCTGGACCTCCCACGGTGGGTGCAGTCGGTGGTGCGCGAGGAGTGGACGGCCGAGGTGTTCGACGCGGAGCTGGTGCGCGCGGGCAGCGGCGCCGCGGAGGAGGAGATGGTGGCGCTGCTGCAGGTGGCCATGGCGTGCGTGTCCACCGCGCCCGACGCGCGGCCCGACGCACAGGACGTCGTCAGGATGCTCGAGGAGGTGATCGGCATCGGCGGCCGCACCACCACGGAGGAGAGCAGGGGCGCGTCGGAGGAGGAACGGTCCAGAGGCCCGACGCCGTGACGCCGTCGGACGCCGGTGCAGTGCAACGCACACACGTCGCGAAATTGTTTCGTTTTGCTCGGATTTTAGAGTTACCTTTATTTATTGTGTAGTGGGTATATCTAACTCGGCATGGCATTATCGAAAAAAAAACTCAGCCTGCCAGCCTCTGTCTCAAGCATCCATTGTTAATCTGTTATACCAATCGAAGAATATGCATTTCTCACTCCAATTGTATTGTTCCTCCTCACACCATTTTTTGAAAGAATAGGCCGCCTTTCAATCTTGCGTTTATGCGGGTATTGAGATCCAAACTCAAGTAAACATAGGTTGATTGGAGAAAATTGTACATATAGATTCTACTGTGGAGCATAAGTATTCTTATAAACATTTATAGGCAAGATTTGAAAGAGTACAATCTCAAAGAAATTTTCTCGCTTTAAATAAAGCAATTTAATGTAGTACCAAGAAAGACCCGTCAAAAACAAGCGCCCAAATTCTAAATTGGTGCACATGGAACCGCTAATGCCTAAAGAATAAGAAACATAACTCAGTTAAAAAAGAATGGAGGGTCTGGAATGGAACAACTTTGAAACGACATGCATACTCAGGACATCGAGTGGCTTTCTTACCCTGACTCCCTAAGCAGCGGCCCTTGGGCAGCAGGGTAATGCATGTCTGCAAGGACATCAGATCAAGTGGTCTCCAGGGCGGTTATCTACCTGTAGCATGCCATACGGATGAGCAAAGAGGCAACCGCATGGTCTGCCAAGGTCAGATGTCGTTTCTTTATAGATGACTGGAGGCAAATGAGAGGACTTTGAGACTATTAGACTGCCATAGTTGTTGGTGGTGGCATTTTTATAGCACTAAAAGTTCAGTTACTAGCCTTGAATCTAAGCACGAAGAAATCTCGGTGGAGGCACAAAAGTGCATGTGCGTGGAGGGAGATTGATGGTGATGGCAGTTCTTATTAGTCCTTAATGTTCATCATTGGATTTTTGTGCATGGCAAGAGGTAAGTGTGGACACGATAACACACCATGCACATGTAGCGTGAGTGGATGAATAATTTTGTGGTGGATGGTGGTTTAGATTACGAGATGGTGCAAGTGGATGATGTAGAGGAAGGAGGAGCTAGAGAAATGTTAGATATGTGTCGAATGTGTGTACAACATGGTTACATTGGACTTGAGTTGTATTAGGGGTTAGAATAGAGTTGTGGTCGGACTCTATGTCCTAGGGAGTCATAAATATGAGGTCGTCCCTGTTGTAACCGTGAGACGACTTGGCGGCTGGTTTGGGTGGCGGCGTGGCCGCGGGATCACCCGGATGCCGGTGTAGCTGCTGTTTACGGAGAGGAGCGCCCGTAGTCATTGCCCCGAGGATCAGGCACATCGCCGAACCTCGTTAAAAAAACATCGTGCCTCGGTGTCGTTCTCGTCTGCATATTTTCTTCTATGGTGATCATGCTTCCGTGTTCGTCGGTTAATAGATCCGTTGGATCTGGAAATTAATCGTGTTTTGTGACAAGAAATAGGCTAGTGGACATTAACTTATAGGAGTTTAAGATTTGCCTCTTAGATTTTGCTAGCAAAACATGCCCGTTCGTTGCAACGGGAGAAAACTATCGTATATTTACACGATCAACGAGTTGCAAAAAAAAAAAAAACAGATTTTGGCACAGTGTCCACATTCGCTTGCTCGCGATCGGATATGAGATTCGGGTGGGTCTCCGCTCCATGCCGATGAGTGGTTTGCAGACTTAATGCATAGCCCCCGTGGTGGTGCACGTCGAGTCCCAGACCGTGCGGTAATAGATGCTGAGTCTTGCACCTTGCGGCGACACACGACCAGCCCTTCATCCCGGTCATGCTTGAATCTGGCCCTCCTGACATAGATATCGCTCATCACTCAGTCGTTGGTCCTTGGTCGCCAGTCTGCGCATAAATGTCGCTCTTTACTCAACACTCCACCGTCACATTGCCTAGTTTTCCGTGGCCGGAGTCCTCGCCAGTCGCCATTCGTTATGGAGATTCTCGGGCTCCGACGGCGGTAGATACAAAGGTGTGTATGCCATTCTCCAGTCTATTTTTTGTCATTTTGTTCGGCTTGATCACGTCTATTCAACACTGGTGAGGGCCGCAGTCTGCGAGCTAGATACACGGCGAGAAGTCACGAGTGACCCGCGCATGGCACGCCGTCATTCAATCTCTATTACTTTTCGAGAGAACAATGCTATGATCAAACTCTAATCTAAAAACAAATTTGAAAGAAAAAAGTCTCTTGTACAAATGCGCTTTGAGACTCTAGGTGCATCACCTCTGTTCTTAATGGTCTACGTGAATGGACAAGGAAATAAATTTATTTTGTTTTTTTATTCGGAGTTTGAATGTTTCACGGCATTGGCCAAAACAAAATAATACAACAAGTCTGTTAGTTGTCAGTGGTGGAGCCACAATTTAGATATATAGATTTAGATTAGGATTAGGATTCTATACTACTATGATTTGATTGAGTCCAAGTCACATGTACGTCCCAATATCGTGGCTGTTAGACCAAAGCTATTCGAACTCGTAGATGGACGAAAAACGTAGTGGAAATTTTGCCTCTTTATTAGTAGGTATAGATATAGATTTATGGAAGAATTAGCTTTGCCCCGTTTTCCACAATAAAGAACGATTTTCCCAAATTGTCATTTAAAGCACTGCCTAATGTTTCTTTCTTTGTTTTTTTAAAGAAGCCATAAAAATTCCGTAGGTTCGCGTTGTGCACTACCGGAATCGGCTTATTTGCCGATGGCCGCGGAGTTTGCCGATGGCAAAGTGGTCAGCCATCGGCAAACTACCGGCTTTGCCGATGGCAAAGTACAGCCATCGGCAAACCAGTGTTTGCCGACGGCCCAGCCATCGGCAAAGCGTGGCTATGGGCAAAGCCATTCTTTGCCGATGGCCAGGCCATCGGCAAACTATAGCCATCGGCAAACCCTTATTTTTGCCGACGGCCGGGCCATCGGCAAAGCCCGACCACGTGGCTGCCTCAGGAGCTGCTTGGGCCCACCGGCTTTGCCGATGGCCGGCCATCGGCAAAGCATTTTTGCCGACGGCCATCACAGGCCGTCGGCAAAGTTTGATTTTTTTTTGTTTTTTCGTGCCAATTTTTTTTTGTGATGCCTTCCTACATCAAATACAACTCAACTTCAAAAATTGGGACAATTTTGAGTTTTTTTCCTATATTTCGTTAATTATTTCTGTTTCTTTGCAATTTTAAGCGACTCCAAATTTGAACGAGGTACATGAAATAATGGAAATTTTTGATTCAAAACATAGTATTCATGATGCTCGGAGTATGTTGAGGCCGTATCCAGGACCTCGCATGAAATTACGACCATGTTGGCGTCGTAACATGGGGAGTCACGTGCACGGAAAGTGTTTTTAAATTATAGAAAAACCAAACGAAGTTCGAAATTGACGAAACTTGACGAGTTGTGTTGTCATGGCATGTGGAGACCGTGGTAAAAATTTCAAAAAGTTTTGAGCAAGTTGTGACATCGGATGGCCAAAACCCAGACATCTCCAGATATGATCACTTGTGGTTATACATTTGTGGTTACATTTGAAGATGTGTGAGTTTTGGGCATCCGACGTCATAACTTGCTCGAAACTTTTTGAATTTTTTACCATGGTATCCACATGCGATGGCAAGACAACTCGTCAAGTTTCGTGATTTTCGGACTTCGTTTGCATTTTATATAATTAAAAAACACTTTTCACGCACGTAACTTCTCATGTTACGACACCAGCATGGTCGTAATTTTATGCGAGGTCTTGAATATGGCTTCAACATACTCCGAGCATTATGAATACCATTTTTTGAACCAAAAAATTCTATTATTTCATGTACCTGCAGTTCAAATTTGGAGTCATCGAAAAAATGCAAAGAAACAAAAAAATTAACGAAATATAAAAAAAAACTTAAAATTATCCCAACTTTTGAAGGTGGGATGTATTTGGTGTAGAAAGGCACCGAAAAAACTGGAAAGAAAAAACAAAAAAAAACTTTGCCGATGGCATGGCTGTCCACGTGGCCATCGGCCCGTCCACGTGGCCAGGTAAAGGTGGTCCTTTGCCGACGCCGGGGCCATCGGCAAAGGATTTTTTTTTTTTTTTTAAAAAAAAATTGTGGAGTCTAAAGCCCGGCCCACGGTCCCGCCGAACCCTATCTCCACACTCCCGCGCTCGCCCCGCTCCCCGCCCCGCTCCGCCGCCGCCAAGGTGAGATCTTGTCCCCCTGACTCCTCCCTCCGCCACCTCTTCCCCGCGCGCTCCCCGCCTCACCTCGCCCCCCCGATCCGCAGTGCACCGCCGTGGCCCCCATCCTCCGCACGACTCGGATCTCGACGCGCGTTTGCCCCTACCGCGCCGCCCGCCGCGTCGTACCTCCTCGCGGCGGCCGCCGCGCTCGCGCTCCTCGGCGCCCTCCACTTGTTCCCGTCCCTCGCCTCGCTCGACCTCTCCGCCTGCGCGAGGCTCGACGACGCCTCCCTCTCCTCCGCCCTCCCTCTCCCCGTCGGCGCAGCCGACCCGCCCGGCCTCCTTCCGTCCATCCGGCGTGTGCGGCTGGCGCGGGAGAGCGGCGTGGGGTGGCGGGGCCTGGAGTCGCTGGTGGCGGCGTGCCCGCGGCTGGAGGCCGTCGACCTGTCCCATTGCGTCGCCGCGGGCGACCGCGAGATGGCCGCGCTCGCGGCCGCGCCCGGGCTCCGGGAGGTTGTGGTCGACAAGTGCCTCGGCGTCACCGATGTGGGGCTCGCGAAGGTTGCGGTGGGGTGTCCTGGGCTGCGGAGGCTTAGTGTGAAGTGGTGCCGTGAGATCTCGGATATTGGAGTCGAGCTGCTCGCCAAGAAGTGCCCGGAGTTGCGTAGCGTCGACATCTCCTACCTCAAGGTAGTGTGGCGTCTTTTTCAAGCTCAAATTTGGTGACTCGGATAGTAGGACTGGGAGATTTTGTATACTTGAATTTATTTGTTCCAATCTCAACTTTGTTGTCTCAAATTTGGTTAGTAGCGTCAGTAGGACTGAGAAAAACAATTGAGATTGCCCTCATCAATTCAATTGGTACTGCTTGTGACCGGACCACCTGACTTGTCCAGAAGTATATGCTTCCCCGGAAGCGGGGGTCGACGCCGGCGAGGTCCAGGACTTGCACACCAAGGCCCCCCGCCCCGCCGCCGCCCGACGCCGCCCCAGCTCAGGACAAGGGGAAGGACAAGGAGAAGGTTGCGGAGGAGATGGCTGGCAAGGCGCCCGAGATCGATGGACTCCAACGTCCTCGTCTCTGGACTCCAGGGACTGGGCGTCGAGATCGGTATGTCTGTCCGCTCAACGCAAATTTCGAGCTTATGTATGTATGCACAGTAATTCGTTGTGAGATTAAGAGATTAAGGTCAACTGGTTTACCTTAGTTGTGCACTTTTAGTTCCTTGGCCGATCTGATGTCGGAATAAATATATTCATGCTTTCCTTTCCTTGTGTAAGAGTAAGATGCTGCCACCAGCTGGTGTGCAGGACTTCGTATGTAGTTGTGGCCTCGATTACTCAATTATCACCACCTCTTTTAGCTCATTGTCACCAGATAGGGCATACTTCTCATTGATTTGTTTCCATGTTTGTATAAGCACTTGAATAATATTTCAACTTGTACAGCAGAAAGCTTATCTTAAACTCTTCGATTTTCATATGAGCAGTCTTATGGATGTATTAAATATTCAAACCTTATGATGTCAAAGCTTTCTGCATCGCACATGCACGTGAAGCTCACCCTGTTTTGGTCCTCTGTACCAATTGCTGTCCTGAAGCTGCACCAGGTTGTTGGTCGTTAGATCTCCTTCTCTTGTGCCACTTGGCCAAAGGATTGAACATGTTTTATCGGCAAATGGTATGCTTCGATCAACTAGCTAGATCCATTTCATCTTTTTATTGTGCCTATATATGTAGTCAGTTTGGTATAATCTGTAACGATGCATCCTCAAACATCCTCACTCAAAATGTGCCTACTGTCATCATATTCATCACTCAAAATCATAGCTAGGATCCGGTAATTCTAGTTGTCACCGGCATACTCAAACATACATGTCAGAATCATATTACATTTATCAATCTAATAAGATGGATCACATCTTCTCACTGTGCATCCTCTATCTCTGTATCCTCTGGAACGCCTCGGAGGTACAGAACATTGTTGCACCTGTATGTAGATGTAGAAGAGGCTCTAGCCAATTTAAGTTTTGAAGAGGCTCTAGCCTTTCTTCACAATTTAAGTTCCATTGGTTCAATATTCTGAACATTGCTATGGTCCTCATTTATGGATCATCTTGCAGAACCTTACAGGAATCAAAGGATTACAGGTGGGATTGAAACACTTTGCATCACAGAGGCGTTCGGGAGTTCCGGTATGTTGATGTTTCTGTTCCTGTTTTTTTTCCTCTGAAGTTTTGCTGCAGGAGCCATATTATGTGTATAGTTGATCTTTATGATATGGGACCACACTTGCAATAAATGTATTTAGGCCTAGCTCAGTCATGTATTAGTGTTTTAGGTTGATGATATAACCTTATGAACTCTCTTGTATTAGTGTTTTAGGTTGATGATAGCACACAAACATCTCCATTGTATATAACACTCAATACTGAGAATTGTCATTGTGAATGTATACTTGTGATGTGCTTTTGTAACTACATTTCTGAGCGCAGTTCTAGCTATTTAGTTTGGAATATCTCATCTGCTTGTCTTGCAGGTCTGGAATATCTCATTTCTGAGATTTTTTTTTTTTAAAAAACAAAGTCCTTTGCCTACGGCCGCCGGCCATCGGCAAAGCTGCTTTTTTCGTATTTTTAAAAAAATATAAAAAAAAACTTTGCCGATAGCTTACCACCGGCAAAAAAATTCCGAAAAAAAATAAAAATGTTTGCCGATGGCCATGCCACGTCGCCATCGGCAAAAGTCGTCGGCCGCCTGACGGCGCGTCGGCTGACATGGGCGGGTTTGCCGATGGCTGACGTGGCCATCGGCAAAGGTTTGCCGATGGCGATGTCAGTGGCCATCGGCAAACTCGGCTTTGCCGATGACTTTTTTTGCCGACGGGGGTTTGCCGATGGTCATGTCAGATTGCCATCGGCAAACCCTTTGCCGATGGCGGCCGACCATCGGCAAAGTGCTCGATTCCGGTAGTGGTGACAATTGTAGAATAAAAACAAAGTAAATAATGACAACCAGAAACAGCTCCCCAAGGCTGCCTAGAGCAAAAAACACATAATGCACCGTTCCTGATCCACCATTATTTTTTTCAAGAACGTGTCCTTTGACATGTGCTTCATTAAGAGGAGAAAATAGTATAGGTGCTAGACACCAATCGTATAGATGTGAGGAGGAGTGGAACAAGGTGTCGCGCAGAGGATATGGAGCAACCACCAAGAATGCAACGGTGCCGCACAGAGGATGGAGCAACCACCAAGAACGCAAATAGCTTGGAATTTTAACACACACTACATTGGTACACACTTGTGTGACACGAGCAATGATCTTAAGCAATCAACAAACTGACGAGCGCCATCAGGTTGGAGAAACCTGCCATGATACACATGTTTCCTTCAACCATAATGTCTACACAGATTTGCTTGTGGTAGTCGTGTATAGTTCTCCAACACCCTACAGGTCCTCTCCTTCCAAATGGGCCATGAGACGAGCAAGAGCATATAGTCGAATCTCAAGGCACTGCCATCAATAATCTTGTGTTCTACCATAGTCATACCCAGCATTGGAGCTGTCAACTTAGTAACAAAACTAGGGTAAGGGTAAGTGTGTAGGTGGAGAGGGACGAGAGAGAAAGCAGGTTTGGATGGGGTTCTTAAGCTAGTGTACACCATAGAAGCGCTCTCACCCTATTTAGGTTTCACAACATATTTTTTAAAACATGATGGCCACTGAACAATCATGACAAATTGAAAATTTATTTTTAGAAATATTATTAGGGTTGCGCAAAATGAAACGAAAAAAGAAATAAGGCAAACCAACAAGGTGGCATGCCTGTATCCACGTGTTGTATGGTTGCAGTGTCAAATCCCTAAATATCTGTGTTCTTCCTGAAAAATCAGATCAATGAGAACTTCTTAAACCCTTTCGCACATCCATGGGCTGTTGCTGACTAGTTCCAACCTTATCGTCACACTTTACACGATCGATCGCAGGCATGGCGGCGGGCTACGACAGGATCTCCTGGGCAGTGTGTAGGGGCTGGTGGCGGAGTGCGGCACCTCCTCCGGCGCCACCACATCGCCGGCTTGCAGAGGAAGAGGAGTAAGCAGCTCCCTATTTGTCGTTCATCTACATTTTGCTTAACCAGGTGGATTAAATGTGGTAGCTACTTAGCATTTAATAATGGGCTTTTATTTGTAACTATCAAACTAACCTAGCTTAATTATATCTTTTTACCAATATTAACTTTATTTGGATAAATAACAATTGTGTGTGATGCATACATCTTGACAAATCATGATATATTGATGTCAATATTTTGTTATTACAAATCTGTGACAATAGACAATGTGCTACTTGTCTGTTTCAAACTATTATTTCAACTATATGATGAACATATAGCACTTAGCTTGAATTATTTTAACCTTTCCTGGTAAGGTTAAATTGCCTTGTACCAGCACTTGAAAATGTGATACCAAAAAAAGATAATGCTTAATTGGAGATTCAATTTCAGAAATACTAGGTAAATACCCCGTACGTCGTTGTGGGAATTTTTAAAATGACATCTTATGTGAATGACATGAATATGTATAAATTTGATGAGAATTGGAGTATTATTATGGAATTGTATGTTGTATGCATGTAGTAGTGGAATGAGAAAAGATCAAACATAAATCACTAAAAAAAGTGGATGGAGAAATGAAGAGATATTTATTAGCATGCTTGAGTTCATGGTAGTAGATTTGTGAGTGGATTATGACGTGGTTGCATGACTCTACGATGATATAACTTTATTGGAGTTTAAGATGGCTTTTTTTATCTCAATTTCATAATATTACTACTGCAAAAAGAAAGAAAAACAAGTTACGCAAAAAGAAATAATAAAAAGGGAAATCTAACACACGGCAATTTTGCATGCATGGTCAAATCCCCAAACTATAGGAGCTCTTCCCGATCACTCGGCTCATGAACTAGCTATTTCTTTGCCATTTTAAACCCTCCACACACATCAATATTGGCCTGCAGTAGCAGACCAATTCCATTTTTATCTATCAATCACACACAATCGCCGAGGATCGATGGCGACAGGATACAGTGAGGAGCTCCTAGGCCAGGTGTCGGGGCTGGTGGCGGAGTGCACCCGGTGCGTGTCGCGCGCGATGCGGCGTCTCGGCCCAGACCTTGGTTACAGGGCCAGGATGGACCCGGTCCGGACCTTGCTGCGCTCCGGTGGTGGGCCTTCCGCTTCCTTGGCGGGTAGGGCCCTATGTGTCACCGCCCTGGCCCTGGCCTTCCTCCTCTCTGCCGCTTAGTCTGCCGCCATCTGCACGCTCCTGCACTCATCGCTGCAAAATGTCGTTTCGCCTCTATTCGCTGGCATGCATGTGATTTTTTATGCACCTAGTGGATTGACTGTGGTAGCTACATTTAATAATGAGTTTTTATTTATAACTATCAAACTAACCTAGCTTAATCACATTTTCTTTACCAATATTAAGTTTATCTGAATAGATAACTATTGTTTGGGATGCACATCTTGACAAATCATGATATCTTGATGTTAATATTTTGTTACTACAAGTTTGTGACAATAGGCAATGCGCTACTTGTTTGCTTCAAATTATTATTTCAACTATATGATGAACATATAGCACCCAGTTTGAATTATTTTAACCTTTCCTGGTAAGAGTGCAATCTTACATGTTACTCTTAATAATAGATAGAGTTGATGGTAAAGTTTTCACCATGGAGAAGAGGAAGGAAAGGAGAGTAAAAATACAAATGTGGAGACAGCTAAAGTGGATGGCATTGACTGCGTGTGGAGATCCTCCACCTCCATTCCTTTTATACGGGGTGGATGGTTGGTTTTGGAGAATATTCCCTAGATCCACCACCTCACTACCCTCCTATGCATTGAAGGAACTGATCAGGGAGAGGACCAGGTTTGCTCTGTGGTTGGGCCTTTTCCCTTTGTCTTGATGGTTTTGTTGTTTTACGCTTTCTCGAATGACGTCTTTTTTCTTTATAATTCCTTTCTATTTGTTTGTAAAAAATCCTGCAAAGTGGAATTCTCCAATACAAATGGTAATACAATCATATCATCTACAAAGTGGATCAACATTATATGGTAGCAAAATTACGTCACAAAATAAAAGGATTCACCACATTTAATTTCCTTCTACCAGCATTTTAAATGTAACAACTGAAATATTACAAGAGCATGCAAGTGAAATATGTAAACAAACTAAAAAATACAGCAAAACATTTAAGTTACATATTGCACATTAAATCCTAAACACCCCAATACACCTAGTTCCTATAGTTCTTGGAAAGATTTAATTTCCTTCTACCATCGTTTAAAAATGTGACGACCACTAAAGGATAATGCAAAATTGAAAATCCCGTCTCAGAAATATTACTACAGTTGCCCAAAAGAAAAAAGAAAAGAAATAAGGCAAAACAAGAAGGCTGCATGCGTTGCACAGTCAAATCCCTAAACATAGCCTCCTCTTCCAAAAAATCAGATGAGATTACTCTTTCTTAAACCCCTTCATACCCGACACATCCATGGTTGCGGCTGACTAGTTCAACTTTATCGTCACCCTTCAGGCCTTCACACGATCGCAAGCATGGCGGCGGGCTATGGCGAGGAGCTCTTGGGCAAGGTGTCGGGACTGGTGGCAGAGTGCACCCGGCGCGTGTCGCGCGCGACGCGGCGCCTCCTCCGGCGCCACTATCTCACGGGCGGGCAGAGGAGGAGGAACAAGCAGAACCAGACGACGTCGACGATCGGGGCGGCGGGGACCGTGGTGGCGGCGGCGCTGTGCGCGCGCGGGGCGGCCATCGACAAGGGCCGGGCGTCGTCGTCGGCGGCGTCGGGCGGCGAGGCGCTGTGGAGCCGGCGGATCCTGATGGGGGAGCGCTGCCGGCCGCTGGACTTCGCGGGCGCCATCCACTACGACAGCTTCGGGCGGCTCCTGGCGCGCCCGCCCATGCCGCGCTCCGCGTCCTACTTGTCCTGCCGCTCCTCTTCCGGCCGCAGCACCGCCGATGCCGTCGACGACGCCGATGGTTCCGACGACGCAAGCTACCACCCGGCCGAGAACGACGACGTCCACTCGCCGTCGTCTAGCTGATCGATGATGATGACCTTTCTGATCAGTAGCTTCTCTCGTCATGGTTGATGGTAAAATCTTGTCTAGAATAATATAGTGTACGCGCGCGTACTCTCCCATTCGATTCGGTTCGTCGTTGGCAGGAACAGCATGAACAAGTGTTTATAATTACTAAGTGATGATCATGATTTGATTTTCTAGTAAGAAATTCATTCGTAGCAATGACTTCCCTTCTGGGTTCTGGCCGCCGGCACACCTGATGCATCCCACTGTCCGTCCATGCTTCTCTCCTCGCGCACATTGGCGTCGTCCGTGATTGCCAAACGTGCTGATTGAACGCTTCATCATGCCTTCGTTTTCCTTAGTTAGGTACATGCATGGTTCTGCTTAAATCACGTGAGACGTTAAGATGCATGCACGCATGGGATGCCCCTTGGTGATTGTTTGACTTGACTTTATTTTCCCTTCGACCCTTCCTTCAATGGGTGATTGATCGATTACCTTCCTTCCTTGTACTTGCATTGTACAGGTCATTTGAATACGTGATAATATTGATTGTTCCTTCCTTGATCACACCTCTCCCACGCCCCTTCCATCACTGAAACCTTGCTTCAACTAGGTATTTCGTTCATTTTTTATTGATTAATTTTGTTGCAAGCGCAAAATCCCAGCCATTAGTCTTTTGAGAAATTTGGATTTTTTTTTTCTCAATCACTTACAATATTTTCAATGTGCAAATGAACCCACATCTTGGCTCCCGCTAACCTATTACTTGTTGGAGGAGATAACCTTGGTGCTTGGAGGAGACAACCTTGGTGCTTGGCGCCTGCCTGCATCCACAGCTCCGTTTGTGACTTGGTCGTTGCCTGCTTGATCGTGTGAACATCGGTGGCCGCACCACAGAAACATCGAGCATTTCTCACCTTCCAAATCTCCCACGCAATGAGGGCGAAGAGAGAGTCAACTCCTTGATCCTGTCGTTACCGGTCCACCTTGATCTCCACTTGTTCCACCAATCCATGATGGAACCGGCCGATGGTAGGGCATCTGCTCATCGCTTTGAACCACATTTCCCTGGAGTATGAGGAGGACACAACAATGTAATTAACCGTTTCTAATTCTTGATCGCACAAGAAGCAGTTGGCTTGCACATCTAGCCCGTGCCTCCTCCTATTGGTTGTGTCAGTGGCGTTGGTGGATCACGAGCCAGAGGAACATCTTGATGGCACATACCTCCCAAACCACGACACATCCCGGGTGTTGGATATTTGGGACTGCCCAAACCTCCCAAACCTTACGCATCCCAGTTGTTGGATATTTGGGACTCCAAAAACATCAGGTGTTGTACTTATTTTGTGACATTGACTTCACAAGAATAGGGTAATGTTATAAATAGGGAAAATATCCAGTGCAAACCACATAGTAGGTGGAAATATGGAAACCAATTCAAAAACATATATTTTGATCTTTCAAAAAATTCTAAAATTTAGCACATCCATAATGCATATATATAAATATGTACTCATATGCAAAAATTAGAATGCAAAATCAAACTATATATGTGAGTACATATTTGTATGTACTATGGATATGCAAATTTTATATTCTTTTAAAGACCAAAATATGTATTTTTGAATTGGTTTCTATGTTTCTACTTACTATGGGGTTTGCATCATATATTTATTTCCCCTACAAATAGGACTCAAACATATGTCACTTAGTTTCAATCCTATTTATATCTGTCACTTGGTTAGTTGGTTACACTTTGCAAGTGTAGTTTTATTTTCATGGCACTGTGTTGTTTGTTGTAATAACTTAATGGACGAATTAATGGTGTGTGTGAATAAAATTACTAAAACCAGATCGAGAACACACATGGTCCTCCCAAGAGGAACAAGATATGGAGAGTGCATGTCCAGAATCCGAGATAGAACGCATGGTCCGTAACTCCCGAACAACTAATTACAAGTAAGAGCATCTCCAATAGTTTATCAAAACTTCATCCTCCAACAATTTGCCAAATAAACTTGACATCTTTGGCAACTTGCCAAACTTCAGCCTCGCACGCGCATATTTGCGCGCGTGGTCACCGCTTGCCATCGCGAAATCCGGCAAGTTCTGAATGATTCTGTCGCTGCTTGTCTGGTGCAGTTCGTGCCGCTACTTGCCTGGTGCTTGTCTGGAGCACGCGCAGACCCTATCGCTGTTGGTGCAGTTCTGAATGATTCTCTGGCTAGACAAAGAACATTGCTCCATGTTGCCTCTAATTAATTTCTTGTCCGGTAGCTGTTGTGATTTGAATGAAAACAAATCACCGATTACAGACATCTATCAAAAAGATCATTCGTTACACTTGAATGAAAACACAAATTCATAACACATCTGCGCGTCGAAGAAACCCTTTGCGGGTAAAAAAACAGAGAGCGCCAGGAAAAAAAAAAGAGAGAAGTAGGCTTCTTTTTTAATTTTGCCAAGTATAAAATACCAAATTGTTAAGGCTCTCCAATTGGGTTTTGCATTTGAGGTTATTTGCAAAGTCTCAAAATAGAATGCAAAGACTAAAAAGATGCCATCTCCAAGGGCCTCTCCAAAATTGGATCTGCATTCTCAAACTGGACCGGTCTCCGCGAAAAAAAATTGTTTCGCGCCTAATTCTCCGTCGCGCCCGCCCTTCTCCGTCGGTCGTCGCGGTCTTCTGCGCGCGAAGAAAGTTATCGCGCCGCCAAGTCCACGCGCTGCTTCCCTCCAGTCTCCGTGCGCTGGTGCCTTCAGGTCTCGACGGTCGGCTTCCAGATCGATCTCCGTCTCGGCTGGCAAACGTACGTACAAGGATCGGTGAATTAGACTTCGTACTGATCTCCGTCTCCGCCAAAACAAGGATCGGTGATTTCAATTTTGTGGAGAACAGCCTGTGCATTATCGGTGCGACAGAAAAAATTGGCGCGCGATGGGTGGACGGGGCGCGAATTCGGTGCGGACTCGATTTGCAAAATCCATCAGGACTCTGCATATATGCAAAGGGAAGCCTCTCAAATGCAAAACTTGCCCAAATGCAAAAGTCATTTGGAGAACTGTTGGAGCCCTCTTTTTGAGGTTTTTTGCAAATTACCAAATGCAAAACCCATTTGGAGAGGCCCTTGGAGATGCTCTTAGAGAGAGGGTGTGTTTTTACTTGGCATATATTTTAGCAAGTTGTCAAATCACAAGATTTGTCAAGTAATTTTTGACAAATTATTGGAGATGCTCTAACAAGCAAGTTAGCACACGTGCAACGACAGCAATTCAGCCTTACAGTTTCGTTCATATAATACTGTACAGCCACACATCTACACAAGCAAGTTAGCACACGTGCAACGACAGCAATTCAGCCTTACAGTTTCGTTCATATAATACTGTACAGCCACACATCTACACATAGTACGTAGTACACACATAGACCGCCGGACACATATCGTCAAGGGTCAAGCCTACCGGTCCGCCGGCAGCTCTGTAGCGCAACAGGGCAGGCTAGTTGCTGTCACCTCCACCGGCCTTCACCGGCAGCTCCAAGCCCGTCGTGGTTCCGCTGCTCTTGGGCGTCGACCCGTAGTAGCAGAAGTAGAGGATCAGCTGCACCAACCCCAGCAGCGTTCCCATGCCGTTCGGGATCTGCAGTGATTATGCACGCATGCTCAATTCATCAATCAGAAAGAAAGGCAGAAATGAACAACAGAGGCATCAGAATTTAGACCGACGACGGACCGTGATGAAGATGTCGAATCTGATGAGCGCGTACGTGGTCCAGCAGATGCCATTGAGGAAGCTCACAAACGAGAGCGTGAACGGCATGTACTCGACGCTCCGCGTGACGATGACCTTCCTCATGACGGTGAGCGGGGACGCGTACATGAGCGTGCCGAAGAAGACGCAGAGGACGCCGACGACGAGGGACCGCTCTCCTCGTGGGTGTGCGCGCCGAGGACGACGCCCGCGACGGCGGCGGCGAGGAAGGCGAACTCCACGGCGAGCACGCCCAGCATCTTGGCGCGCTTCGGCCGCGGCGCGAACGTGAAGAAGATGGAGAGGTACGCAGCCTCGATGGCGAGCCCGGCCCCGTTGATAGTCGCCACCAGGATGCTGTTCGGGTGCACCACGGGGAGCCCGTAGAACACCCACAGCGCGCAGTTGAGGAAAGTCGCGAGGTAGGGGTCTGGAACGAACTGTTCGACGTCGCGCTTTTTGATGATCGTCAGGAACGTCGGCAATGGCGACAGGAATAGACCGAACGATTCATTCGTCATGGATCATCAACAATATTCAACATATTATAGATAGATAGATAGATCGATCAGAGAGAAGAGAAATATGGATGGATCGATGGTATCACCGATGATGCCGACGACATTGCGGACGTCGTCAGGGTTAACCATCTTGCTTGCCGCCGCTTGGCCTTCTTCTTCCTTCGGGAGTTCTTGCGAGGACGAAGTTGGTGTGTTTCTTGTGCAACGGCAGCGGCAACAGAGCGAGCGAGAGTGACTTATATATAGGGAAAATGTGTAACAGCAATGGAGAACTGCACGTGTGTGCGCAGAGAATGGAGCTAACTGTTGTGCACTGCACGGTTGCTATTTAGTAATGTATATACTAGTTGTATACTTGTATATATACACAGTACGTGTATATAATAATCCACACAAAGGAATTACTAGCTAGAGTACTCCCTCCGTCCCATTTTTAGTGTCATTTTAGGATGGAAGCGTTGTCCCGTGAAAGTGTCGCTCTAGCCTGTGTCAGGCCTACCAAACCTACTACTGGCTTCCTTTTCTCTCTCCCACCATCCCCTGCAGTCGCTCTCTTCTCTCACCATCCGCCCGCATCGGATCCGCTTACGCCGAAGCCACGCACCGCATCCGCCCGCCGCCGGTGTCCAGGTACAATCAGAGCAGGCCGCCACCAGTGAGGGCCGTAGCCGCAGCCTTCTTCCTCCTCTAGCACCGGCTGCCCCCTCTTCTTTCCTTGCCGCGCACTAGGTGAGGCAGGAGGTGGAGCTGCAGATGCGTCTCCGGCGACCGACGACGAGGCAGTGGTGCCACCCAGGCGAGGTCGCGCCGTGCCCTGGCCCCGCCCGAGCAAGAGAGAGGAAGAAGCAGAGCGGGCCGCCGCCGGCAAGGCCTGTGGCCGTGGCCTTCCTCCTCCTTCCACCGGTAGTCTGTCGCCGAGATTCGCCCCTGGGTGTGCCGTCCCTAGATCCGGCGGAGGCCGGGCGGGCTCCGCGGCGGAGGGTGCTGCTGCTCCGCCGTCGGCTCCTCCGAGCTTCGGTGGAGCGCGAGGGCGGCGTGGCCGCGTGATGAAGAGGAGGGGCACAAGGGCGGGCGTCGCCGCACGATGGAGAGGAGCAGGACGGCGGGCATGGCGGCGCAACGAAGAGGGCGCGCGCTCGCATGGGCGGCCTGCAGTGGATAGGAGGCACGCAACGGAGAGTTGCGCGCTCGCCTGGGCAGCAGAGAGCAACGGAGAGGTGTGCGCTCGCCTGGGCAGCAGAGATGGCCCGGCGCTTTGGATCTAGATCGGAACAGAGCAGCGGAGAGAGGGCATGCGGGACCAGAGAGCAATGATGAGAACATATGGGTCCTTGGTACCCGTGTCCAGTCGTAAAACGACTCTTTTTGTGGGACGGAGGGAGTATGTGGTAAGCAGTTGTGTGTGTTAATGTGGATGGAGGGGCCTCGATCGCTGCCTTTCTCCTTCCTCCTCTTGCACAGAGAACTAACACGAAGAGTCGGAAGTGGAGAGGCAGACCGAGGCACGGACGCACAGAACGGTTGCCTGCTGAATTGGGCTGCTGCCGGCCTTCGCTTCCATGGCTGCTGGGTGCTGTTTATATATAGGCCCCGTCTGGACATGCCAAACTATAGCTATTTCCGGCGTCCCGGCCGGATAAGATGAGCTATTGGCAGCGTACGTGGACGATGATGGACGCTTCCATGGCGCACAGCCGCTCAATCGGAGGCTTTATTTATGCATGCAGTTAGGTTCTTCCGTGACTAACATGTGGGCCATACACTTAACCCCAAAAGATGTCATGCATGCATGCATGTTGTTTATTAGTGTCTGAAAAACCACACGTGACTATTTTAGGGACTTCCAAGTGTCTAGGCCACATTTGATCTTTCAGCAATCAGTTAGGCCAGTCTCAATGAAAGTTTTACGGGAGTGTCATGCACATTAAATAGATTGCCATGTCAGCATTTGCATGAAATTGCATGAAATTGGGAGCAGAGAGAAGAAATTCGTTTCACCATGGTGAAACTATATAGCGGTGTTTCCAAAACATTGGAAAGTGTGTGAAACCCCCATTGAGAGTGTTATTTCATTTCATCCGCATGCATGGAGGAAGGTCATTGGTGGAAGAGGGAAGAGAGAGACAACGGTGGACCCATATAAGCTTTAAATAGTATGTGAAACTGTGCAATAGAACTATGTATTGAGGGAGTGAGTTGTTTCGTATCAAAATTTCAAAGGTTTAAATAGTATGTGAAACTGTGCAATGAAACTAGCCATTGAGACTGGCCTTATAAGGTCATAGCTCACATTATGGTTCCGGCTTCGCTACGGCGTAGAGAGAGGAGCTGAAGCCGGTAAAAGAAATAAAAATAGTGATTTCACTGGAGCATCTCCAAGAGTTTGCCATCTTTACTTGGCATCCATCTATTTTTGGCAAAAGAAGAAAAAACCTCCTCCAACAGTTTGGCATCCAACTTGGCAAATTTTAGCAAGTTGTCAAATTCTACCCCTCCACGCGCATATATGCACGCGCGCAAAGGGTTGCCATTGCGTTGCCATCGCGGCCCTGGTCCCTCGCCGATCTTCCCAGGTGCGCATGCAACCACTTGGTTTTTGCCACCGTGCATGCAACCACTTGATTTTTGCCAAAACAGTTGATCGGTTGCAAAGCGTGCCTACTATTTTTATTTTTGCCAAGACTAAATGGCAAACTATTGGAGATGCTACAATATTTTATTTGCCATATGTTTTAAGCACTTGCCAAATCATAAAATTTGGCAAGTGAATTTTAGCAAACTCTTGAAGATGCTCAGTTAGCTCATTTCAAAAGAGAGAAATTAACTCCTTGCTATAGTGTACATTAAAAGTTGGCACGATACATTCCAAAAATACATACAAAAAATCTGAAAGAAAGAAGGTATAAGATTCTGCCAACATCTTCTTCTTTGTATTGTACATGTGTAGGTAATAAACACGAAAGCCGGTGTACTACAATCAGAAAATCAGTAGGGTTCAACATATCACCAATTAACGACAATATATTGAAGGTGGAAACAAAGAACTACAACAATAAGCTAGGCAGAGGTGAAGCGGGTATAGATGACCACGAGGCTTGAGGCCCATGGACCGACGTTTTGGCCTAGCTTAGGCACACCATGACCCAACGTGCTGGCCCAATATTCCGATGGGTGGGCCGCTACCTCGAAATGGGTTGCTACCCTCGGGTAAGGTCAGATATGACGCACTATACTTCCAAATATAAAAACCCTAGCTCCCAAATCACCTCCTGTCCTCCCTGGCCTTCCTCCTATTGGATAAACTTTCTTCACCCAATGACCTGGCCACCTTCTATATCTGAATCGCCTTCATCGATCCAGCATCACCTCCCCTTCTATGGCATTATAGTCGCCTCCGCGGGCTACTTCCCTAGCCACCATCCATCTCATCTCTCTTCACTCCCTTTATCCTGAGCAACCACAACTAATAGTTCCTCCTCTCCTCCTGCATCACCTATTGCTCTGACATAGCCACAACAATAGTCGAGTTGAGCTAACCACCTACCATTGTCCTCTCCGGCTATCTCCTGTTCTCTTATGATGACATAGGCGTGGCAGTGCAAGTACACATCACATTTACCAAATTCATTTTCTGATTTTGTCAAAAAATTATTAACGGAGGCGAGCATGACATCACCGTCAGTCTCCACTTCACCGTCATTGCTAATCAGGAATGCCTGCCTTTGTTCATAATTTTTAAAAAAGTAGAATGTCGTTGGGACCTGCTAAGTCCATCGACAAGGCCCTCCAAGCCCTTCTATGCAAAACGTGACCGCTCACCGGATCCGCCTCCACCAGATCTGTAGCTGTAGGGGCAACACCATCGGATCGACCCGTTTTCGGATCACCACTATCCACTGGTCTTCTGTAGATGCTCCACCGCTAGAGGTGGAGGGGCGAGTCCTGGAGCGTCACTGTGCGCCTTCACCCCGCGTGAGTGCTGCCCTGGGGCTCGCCGCTGCACTCATGCTGCATCATCGCCTCCAAGAGCTAAACAGTTACTTTGAATAGTCAGTGGAAGTGGTTGTATCTTCTACTCACTAGATTTTTTTTAGTGCCCAATGTGCTTGACTAAAAAATGGTAGTACTATAGAATCTCTCATCAATGTTGCCTGTCATCTAACTCTTATTTTGTATTGGTTATCCAACCAACAATTTGCCAAAAAAGGATACTCACAATTTGCAAAAAAAAAAAAAAATCTTGAGAAATTAAGAAAGAAATGTCATCCACGTCAAGGGAGAAATACAACTCCTTTCGTCCTAAAATATAAGTCATCCAAACAATTTTAGGACATATTATGGTTACAACAAATGATAATTACATTTGGATTAGTGGTAGATATTACTAGTAGGTATACATGTGAATGTTGCCTTTTAAAGAGTTTGTTTGGGACAATTTGATTGTTTTTTTTTTTTTGATGAAACAGGATTGTTAAGGAGCCCCTACTAGCAATTTTATTGAAAAGGTTAAAATACAGAGCAAAACAAAGAAAACAAACAAGAAGAGAAGCAGCAGTAGAAGAGTAGGAAAACAAACAACTGGCAGTTTGAATGCTTTGGAGGGATTATGAGACCACTTCATATAGTATGTAAATATCAATGCAAAACATGGCATTTGTATGGATAATTTCAATGCTAACACTCTAGTTATCTATATATTGCATCGACCTTGCATTTGCTTGTGTGAAGGGAGAATAAATTGGCTCTTAAACCCAAGGTGCTAAATAGAGCTACCAACATCCACCCCTCTCCGTCCCTACCATGTAGATCTATGCCAATTTTTTTTTGGACAATATATATTTTTTTAGTGTATATGACAGATTCACCCCTTAGCATTCATTATGCCTTTTTTTTTGTCTCCGGTTTGTATTTGTATTGTTCTCCTCTTGTTTTTCTTAAGACTTACATAGTACAATGCAGACGCTGGGAATGTCACTTGCCAATTAATGCATAATGTCAGTAAATCTTAGGAAAAAGTGTGAGCACCAGGATTTTAAACTCTGGTGGGTAACGTCCCACTAGACCGTCTTACCATTGGACTAGTCGTTGTGTGAGTTTTTTTTTCTACTTTTCTTTTTTCTTTATGGAAAATGTGCTCATGTTAACGCAATTTCTCGAGGAAAAAACACGCTTACCATCCTTAATTAAGTACTTTCTTTCTATTAGAGGCATCTGGGTGCGATTTTCACTCGTGAATTAGGTGGCATTTGTTTTGATTCATTCACTTTGTATTGGCAGACATCCTTCTCTGCTCACTCGAGAACACACTCCATTTGCTCTATTTGAGCACATGTTCACTAGTAATGGAAAGCGACAACACTACATCAAAGCATACACTGCACATGATCGATCAATGTAAAATTTACAACAACTACTTTACTTTGGGGTTTATTTGGGGGGCTACACAGGTCTGAAAGAAGTGTGCCTAGCTCAACTGGTTGGGTGAAATGTGTCATGCACCCAATCATCGTTCAAGTCCTCTCTTGGACTGAATTTGAGTGGCTATTTCTCTTCTTAATGAAAAACCACCTAGTTCCTCCTAGGTTGGACTCTTTTGGGTTCTATGCATGTCCGAGTTATATGCTAGCTGGACTGTTCTCCAACTTGCGCTTTTTCCTGCTAGACAAACATATAACATACCTTAGAAAGAAATGTGCAATTAGCTGGAACGAAGAGCAAGGATTCAGGACACCCACCTTCTCTGAAAATGGTTTGGCATCGGCTTAACAATATCGCCATTGTGCTTGCTACCTTTCTCTCCCTCTTGATGATCATACTCCAGTGAACCATTTGTTGGACAACCTAGAGACTGAGCATGGGGGAGGACACAACAGATAGCAAGATGTCAGCTCGATACACCAATTATGCTTTTTATGTGTCCCACTATTTTTATCCAGATGAAGTGGATGGAAAGTGAGGGTTAAGCATGTTTCAGGCTGAATTTGACAGATATCAGAAGCATATTGATGGTAACTAACAGAAAGGATTTGAAACTTACAGTTCTCATGTTTTGATGGCAAGATAAATCTTTGCATGTGACCGGTCCTCTCACTTCCTCATGAGTCTGAAGAATCGAGTTGTCTTCAGCAACTGGACAAATTTTATAGAGCTGGAAGAGCAGGTTAGCTGGATCAGGTAAGCAGAAGCTTTAATGTGACCAGGCATGTGAAAGCAATGGTTTACTAACATTTAAGCACTAAGCAAGGCAGTCAGCATCTCTAATGTGCATCATATGCAAAATTTGGATTACCTGCTTGATAATTCGGTCTATCACCTCATTCAGAGTAAAAAGTACATAGGATCTCGGCCCAAGGATTGTCAGGCAGTACTTCTCAAAGTTGGAACTGTTAGTAGAACCCGTTATTAGGTTAAAGAGCTCCTCCTTAAACCTACAGCAATCAACGGAAAAATAAAAGTGAAGTTAGAACCAACTGTTACATTGAGTCATGAATAATTCTGCTCAGATGCATAAGGTAATAATCCTGGACATTACCCTGCATATAAATCACAGGTGTGTGAATGTCTCTTGAAAGCTTCTGCTGAAAGATTCTTTGCTACTACTAGCCTCTCATACAAAATCTGTCATACAGGAATAACAAATAAATTCTAGTGCCAACAATTTTAAAGGTTGGACAGCTTTGTCCAACACAAAATATATGCTGCATCTTTATTCCTTCAGAACATAGACACTATGGCATTGAGCTTGCCAACACAAATAAAATCATGGTCTATTTAACAAGATAAATGTGAAATACCTGGTGAAGCCTTAAGAGCACAGCCAGAGGACAACAAGGTATGCTGCCTTTCACATCATACAGTTCAGCTGTTCTTTTGGAATATGCTGAACTGCCCATTTCAATGTTGTAGCTTTCTCCTGATTCATAGTGTCCTTCAGATTTATTACTGTGGTCACAATTACTATGGCCTGGACATTGAGATCTCAACCCAGCCCCACTGGGGGCAGCAACATCACAACTTGCTGCTCCGTTCCCATGTCCAAGCACGGATCCAAACTGGATGTTTAATACATCAGGCATGAACTCACCATCCTCAATCTCAGTCTGACAAGCATCAAGTGTAGAAGCAGACTTATTGGACGTGTTTAGAAGATTTCCACCTCTCTGAAGTGAAAAGTGACAGAAACCAGGTTATCTTTACTCCACAAGAAACCAGGTTATCTTTACTCCACAAGCACAGCGAAGTGTCCCTGTGGGGGTAAAAATTCGTTTTGCGGGTTTGAAATTCAAACGAATCTGAAAGAACATAATATTATACATACATATACATGCACATACCTTTGAAGATAAAGAAAAATTATTAGCAAGCCAAGAGCCAGGGATACTCCTGAGAAAAGATTTGCTGAGACCACAATGTTCACAAGCTTCTTCTATTGCTAATTGACAACTAATAGAAAAAAATGGCTGAACTAATGTTCTCCAAATCATCATCAGCTTCTGTTCAGAAGGACAACTTTTGCATGCATAACGAACCATCCTGTCTATGTCCTTGTGGATATGATGATTAATATCTTTAAATACATTTTCTGAGATCAAAGTTGATTGATTGTTGCAAGCAGAAAAATGTTTAACCCCATTGTTCAGCCTCGCCATGTTGATTTCTCTAGCTTCAGCAAGCAACACTGCAATTGAAATGCAGATGAGAACATTGAATATTAAAAATATGTAAAACTTTGATGACTCAATGCAACTCAGATTCCACATAATGTAATATTAATCATACGTATCTTTTTGAGTTTTTGGACATTGACAATACCTTTTGGGCTGATCCTCCTTTTATCCAATTGTTTGAAGGAGGAGCTGCGATGATCAAGTGATCTGTAGTAATTATTTGCAATAATATTTGAGCATGCTTTATTCAAAGATGACCGTGCCTCTTTCAAATCTTCTATCTTCTGGTTTAAACGAGACTGTAGAATAACAAGAGCTATACTGGTATCAATTTTCTCCGACAGAGCATCAAGCATGTCGAGGCCATGTTCATCATATAATTGTTCAATGGATCTCCTATGTAAGGCTTTGCACAGAAAAATAACAAAGGAAAAGAAACAGTTAGACAATTTGAAGAAAAAAACTTGACTCCAAATAGGAAAAGAAACAACAGTTAGACAATTTGAAGAAAAAAACTTGACTCCAAATATTCTGCATGATATAACACTCTTACGAGTTAGATGCTCTTGAATTTTCATATCTTTGTCATCATAGTCTTGCAGATTTCTGATAAAGTCAGCAGTTGCTGTGTAGCGTTGCAAAAGCATGTCACTCTCAAACCTAATAAAAAATAACACCATTATGTAAAGAGTGGACATCATAAGACCATTGACCATTCACTATTCCGGTGAGCAAGCAAAATGTCACCTATATCAACTAGTTAGTAAAGACACTGAATCAAATGAACAATTGGTTACTTACATGTCGTCTTCACATTTGAAAATATTTTCTTCATAATGATTTTTAGTTCTGAACTTAAAGCAGTCCTCACTCCCTGAGGTAGAAGAAACCAACCTGTCATTAAATACGAACTGTCCCAGCTCAGTGCGGTAGCTTGTTTTTAGAGTTAAGCACTGCATTGAGAATGATCAAGTAAGAATTGGTTGTCAATGGGTTGTAATGGGGAGATGGGAATAGTATGAAGTTATAGGAATTTACATTCTTCGGTAATAGGGAGTAGCTAGTAGAGTAGCGTGTGAACATATCCGGGTTCACTTTTGGTGGTAGTTCATTTTCTCTTGACGCACTCCAGCATGGTAAGGGATCAATCTTGTCTCCATCATTCTCTTCTGCATGAAGTGATTCTCCATTACCTATCAGAGATAAGAAAACAGAGTTTCAATGCAATGGGCACGCTTATAAGTGAAAACTACACAAAGCATTAAGTTTCTAGTATAACCTATGCTTCTATTGACACACTAGAACATATATGTATGTATAACAGAACTGTCCCCACCTTCAGAAAACACATAAACAAAGTTCTTGGAAATATTCATTGTGTGAGATTAGCATGTCCTATTTATTGTTTTTATTAGAAATCAGGATACAAATAAAAATTTTAACAGATGACAAAACTGGTACGCCTCTTGTAGATGTTGGCAAGAAGTCGGAGATGCACGAAGTACCTGTTGCTTCATTACCATCCAAGCTATGATTTGCGCTATGATTCTCATCTGGAGTAACTAGGCATAAAACCTGCTGCGCATGAAAAATTAGAAATTGGTGATATCATCCAAGCTCAGAAGAAAAGAAAAATGATATGATTTGTTAAGGAAAAAAAGAGTTCTATGTTTCTGTTGGTCGTTGGTGAAAAAAACAAGGAATCTATGAGCCCTGCGGGCTTCCGATATGAGCCCCATGTGGTCTGGAACACATAGCAAATAGTGAAAGATGCAATGAATTACCTTGCTAATACTAATATTTGGACTTCTGCAAGGCTGCTCATTCGATAGAGGTGGAGACAAATAACTTTTAAAGGTTTGAAATAATTTCGGATAGTGGCGCATACATTTCTCTGCCTACAAAGACAAATAGTTGTAAAATGACTGTCCAATTGTTCTCGAACAAACCACCAAAAAAAAAAAAAACAAACAAACAAACACCTTTCGGTAAGTCTCTTGACTAGTGATCTTTTTTGTCCTCGCCTCAGACAAGATGACCAAAAAATTTGTGTAGTCGTCAGAAGATAATGAATCCTGCAAACACAAAGTAAAGAAATTGTGCATCAAGTAAAAACAGCCATGGACACCAAGCCATAATAATAACTGAAACAAGGAGCAAACGTGTACATCACCTTCACTTGGTTAATATAAGAGAATGCATGGCGAAAAGAATGGGGGTCATCCTGGGAGGGATCACCCGCTTCCATGAGGTGATGGAAGCCTTCTAAGACATGAGTTTGGCTAGCAAACACTTGAGACAGGATTTCTTCGCATTTTTGCACTGTGATTCCACCTTCAGGATTTGAACTGCAACAGAAGAGAAGAACATATGTAACCATAAACGTACAAAAAGTATGTGTCGTGCAGTGCAGTTATACCATATGCCTATACCTTTGTTCAACAATCTCCCGTGCTGCCTTGACGAGCTCCTTGTAATCATTCTTTCTCAGTTTGGCCTTAGCAAACAAGAGGAACCCCATAACATCCTCACCATTTTTCTTAACCAGCCTATCGAGCCGTTCTTCAGCATCGCCTTCCTCCATCGTCCTCAGGCCGCTGAAGCAAATACGCAAACACCTGCACTCCATAAAAGTCCTGATTAGCACGGTAAGGTCTAAGAGCAGCACTACACCCTCTATACTACCTTCCGTCCCCTATTTGCACCCCGTGGCGGCGATCCAGTAGAAATCCACTTCTTGGCTGCACGGATTCCTGAAGCTCGATTCCGATTCTACCCGTGACGACACTACGAGCGCCTAATCGCTTCCCGGCCGGCCGTTGGCGTTCGCTGGGGGAGATGGGTAGAGGTAGGAGAAGACGAACCTACCTTGTATTTCGGCGAGAAGAGGCGAGACGCCGCTTGGAGATGGCGAAGAGGCCGCGGGAGAGCGTGCGGTTCCCTTCCTAGGGCAGGAATCAGAAGTCCAAAACCACCGGCACGGCGGCACCGGCACCGGCGATGGCGCAGAGGAAGAGAAGAGAGGGAGGAACTAGTAGAAGGAAGCGCCCGAGCGAATTCCGCATTTAAGCGCACGAGTTCTGTGGGCCGGATCTCATTGATTTACCGACTCCTAATAGAATTCAGATAGGATGCAGTTCCCCGGCTGGACAAAGCCCAGTTAGGGCCCAGCCCATCTCGAGTGCTAACCAAACGGCTGCATTTCGTCTCCCGTTCGCCGCGCGGCGCTGACGCGACTGGGCGACCGCCGCCGCCGCCCAGTGCCAGGTGCCCAGGCCGTCCGACCGCGCCGCTCGGAGCGCCGTCCACCCTAAGCGACGCCCGGTCACCGCCCGCGCCGCCCGGAGCGCCTCCGCCCTAAGCGACGCCCAGCCCACGGAGCGCCGTCGAGCTGCCGCAGTTCGCCGCGACGCCCCCAATCCAAACACAGGCGGAAGGACGCCCTCCAGGCCCAAGGTGAGGCACACATCATCACTGGGATCTAGGAGGAATTTGATACAGGTTTCTTCTCAATATTTCTATGCTGTCGTATGCAAGTTATTATAACCAGTAAATGGATGTAGGACGAGGAAACATGCTATTAGATGAAAGTTTCCCTTATTGCTTCTCGCTAATAATGTAGGAACAATCATGGTTTGAAGTTTGGGACACTTAACAGATTTCCTCTTTGGCCAGCCTGTAGTATTTTCTCTGCCTCAAAATACTACTCTATTTAGTGAGACTGTGCAGATATTAGATCCATCAGTTTCATCATGATTAAATGGTCGTCCATTTTAGTCAGCCTCCATGCAATTGTGCACATGTAGTGGCCAGGCTAACTCATATGAGTTTCAGACTTTAGTAGGACATGGTGGCAATTGCTCATTCAACAACTAATTTTATGTTGAGACTCAGGAAGCATAGGCATCTGGTTCTATAGCATAATTTTTTTTCTGCATTTTTTTTAAAAGAGGCAAAGCCCCGACTTTTAAGAAAGCCAAAAGGTAACAGGTTACTGGGGATACCAGTTTACAATTCCGGCCAAGCCGCAAAACAAGTAAACGTACAGACAGAATAGATGGCTACAATTCGAATACGTCTGTCTGTCGATACTAAAGTAGCTGGTACGAAGATCTTCATCTTGTCCAAGATAGCTTGCTTGATCGCCGTGATCCTCGCTTCATCAGCTTCATTTAAGAGAGTACTCCACTTCTGTAGAAATGACATAGCAGTGAACATGACGTCAGTTTGACTCTTTGGAAACACATGTTGTATAGCCATTTTATTCCGATTAGTCCACAAAGCCCAAGCAAATGCCGCAAAGCAAAACAGCAACAATTTAGTTAGCAAAGGCCCCCTGCCCATGATCCAACATTCAGAGAAATCTTTGACAGACCGAGGGCAGTCCTCCCAGCCAAAGATCTCCTTAAGAAAGCCCCAAACCATCCTAGCCATTCTACAATTAAAAAAGATATGATCTATGTCTTCCAGGCTGTCATTAAGACAACACTCCTTATCACCCTTCCATCCCCTTCTTACCAAACTTACAGCACACTGCAGCTTGTTGTTGAAAATTTGCCAGAGGAAGAATCTGATTTTAAGTGGAAGTTTACACTTCCAGATGTAGCCAGCAGTCCTCCCCGGCACCCCCCCAAAAAGTCTAAACTGATACAAGGACTTTATGGAAAACACCCCCTTTTTCTCAAGAGCCCAAAACACAGAATCTTTCACTTCATGATTAAGATTGAACTCATCCAGATCCCCTTTAAGCATGCCCCACTTCTGAAATTCCTCCATGGAAAGTGATCTTTTAAACTCAGCATACCATTCACCTTCCACAAAGCAATCAGCTACAACTACTTCAGTGTCCCTTACATGTCTAAAGAGTTCAGGATAGGCAATCTTAAGGGGCACACTGAGCAGCCAACAGTCATGCCAAAATCGGCAAAATCGGCAGACTTCACCATTCCCCACTTTAAAGATTGCCCCCCATTGGAACAAATGTTTAACTTTATGAAGCCCTTTCCAGAATTGAGAGCTACCCCTGCTGGGAGCAGAGAAAAAGGTACAGCCATCTAGATACTTAGCCTTGATAATCCTAAACCACAACTCATCTGGTTCCTGCAGAATTTTCCAAATCCATTTTACTAGCAGGCAATCATTCATAGTTCTTGTATCTATAATTCCCAGTCCCCCTTGAGATTTAGGTCAATTTTTTTCTGCATTTTTGTAATTGGTACTGATGAGAAATCAACTTAACAGAGTCGAGAGGGGAAGTTTTTCAGTGTGTGTTTCCTAGAAACATAGTCATGTAGATTTACTGAAAGGTGCAATGTTTTTTTTTTGGCATTTTGTGCAGTGCAGGTGCATCCTGATGCATATTTTTGTTGCATTATTTTTTTTTTGTCTTCCCTTGCAACGTACAGGTGAACACTATTTATTTATCTATCGATCGATTTTGACCACAATATTTTCACTCTTATTGCGTTTACAAAATTTGAGATTCCTGTGGCAACACATGGTGCTAGTCTAAATGCCTACTGACTTCGTTTTTTTGTTTTGGAAAAAAAAAGTTACCGGGCGAATATGGGTACACCAATGTCACCATGGAAGGGGCGGTTGCGCTCTCACGGCACAACCCCTCAAACATTGAAGCAGGCTGCCACCAAGAAGAAGACGGCGAGAAGCCACCACACTGGAGCTGCTGCACAGCAGCCAAGGGCTCCCTCACGCCAGTCGCTGAGGCTCGCTGGAAGAGACCCTACACATCCCATTGTCATAGACGATGATGTAAGCAGGGTAGGAGTTGCTCTTGCTTGACTTATGTTTTTCCTACTAGTACCATCCATTTCATTCTGAATGTTATCATGTTTGTTAGTTAGAACCTTGATTTGTTTCATACTTGATTCATAAATTATGAGAAATAGCATTGTAATTTGAACTTCCTCTTGTAGGAACATAAATCCAGGGCTGATCAATCAACAATTACGCCTCTTCGCAGATCCCCACGATTCCATGTGGAAGACAAGAATTTGGGCAAGTCACTTTTGCCACCAAATCGCCGGGAGACCTCTGCTAACAGAAAGACTAAAACAGCTCATAGGAAAGACAAAAATCAAGAGAGCCTGAACAGGAATAGGGGAAGTGCTGGATTTCCTCCTAGGAAAGATATTTCAGATGTATCTAACAAAAAGAGTGACAAGCAAGAGTTAAAGCCCAATCATTGTAAAGTTCAGACAGGAAAGAGGAAGAGAGAAACAAAAAGGAGGGTCTCATCGAAGAAGCAAAGTTACCAGGACCTTGAACCATTGCCTGCGTATTGCCAAGAAATTGCACCTCGCAATGAACCCAAGGTGAAGCTTAAAGTTGGTGATGGGAGGTTGACAAACATTGATGAAAACATCAACAAGCCAAGTGGGACTGAGAGAGAAGGAATGGGAAATGTTTGCGGTTCTGATGATTGGACAGAAGAGCAAGACATGGCATTGCGCAAAGCTTACTTCAGTGCCCAACCATCCCCACATTTCTGGAAGAAAGTTTCAAAAATGGTACCTAGTCTTTAATCTTTACATCATTTGCTTTAGTGTCTTTTTCATTTCTTATAAGTTGCAAGAGCTGACCGAAGAAACATTGTTATACACTAGTTTGACTTTGCTTACATGGAAAAAATGACAAGAACGCTGAATTGTTGTGGCCAAAAATGATTTTCATTTTTCAGAAATGAATCTCAGTGCACATGGTCTGTTCACATGTTATTTTGTATTTTGTTTCACGAATCCATTTTACTATAAAGGTTTTAGAAATATATCTATGATGTGGGTGTTATATGAAGATTCATAGCTGAAAGTTAAAGTCATCGTTAATTGTTGACTGGACTTGTTTGTTACTAACCTTGAGGGATGATTGCAATATATAGGCGTTCTTGTAGGCATATAGGCCTACAATATTATATATGGGCCTTGTTAAACTTAGCATTGTTAATGTTCTGTGGAACGTTCTGTGCTGATTAATTTGGTTCCTTTTTCTTCTGGTATATAGAAAGATTCTAATGCACCATTTTAGTAGAAACAATATCTCATACATCATTAAGTTTCAATAACAGTTCATTCTTTTTTTTCTCATAGTGATTTGCTAATTCTGTTAACAAAAGGATACGATTAGAAAGATTCAAATAATAAAACATCTTAGAAAATGGTTGAATAACTGGTGGTGGTCTCAATTCATCAAATTTTACCATTAAAATAATTGCACAGATGTAAAAACTTGGGGACTAATGGGCTTGATCGCACAATCAAAATAGCCTGAGGTTTCATAGTGCCAGTTTGCTTTTCTTTTTCATACTTCACTGGAATATTTCAGTGGTAGGTCCTATTTCTTATACGGCTTATTTCTTCTTTTTATGTGTGGATTCTTTGTTTTGTGATTTATTGCCTCATTGATTTTTTACACAACTCTTTTCAGGTGCCAGGAGATCTGCTGAAGACTGCTTCAACAGAATTTATTCTGACCTCTCAACACCGACTCCAATTGGTCCACGTACCAGAGCAAGTAAAAAGACATTTTCTCCTATAGGAAATTTCACATTGTCTGATCCAGAACTGCCAAATATTTTGGAACCTAAAATCGGAAGGCGAAAGACTGCTAAACAGAAGAGTCTAGTAGCACAGAAGACAGTGAAGCATTTGTTGCAGAAGCAGTGCTGCATTGACCAAGCTCAAGAGGCTGACCACTTCTCAATTTTTGAAGGTTCACCAAGTGCCTTTCAGTTGAACTTATCTTTTGAAGATTCTCCTGGGACTCCTGACAGCTGTCTGAATTCAGCTTCTCTAGGCAAGCGCAGTGGGAGTTCTTCAGCACAAAAGAAATCACTTTCAAGGTTAAGAACTAAGCTATCTGAACCAAGCCCAGCAGTTCTAAAGCCTATAAAGAATGCTATCTTACATGAGAGGTACATTGGTCAATTGGCACGTAGAGAAGGCACAAAAATGCCTCGCAGAAGGACTGCATCATGCTCTAAAGCTGGGAAGTCTCTTTCTGAGCAGCAACTTGGTAGTGTGAAGGCTGCTAAAAATGCTCTCATCTCAGAAGCAACCGACTTCATAAGCAGTTTTAAGATGCTGCAAGTCAATTCCCTTGCGCATATTGTGGAGAATAGTGAAGACGAGATTGAGTGCGATGCCAGTGATTTTAGCCAGGATGATGAAGAATAATGAGATGCTTACAGTCTTGATTCCTAGCGACCATTAGCAATCATGCCAACTCACGTTAGTCATCACTTATCAGTGCCTGATGCTGCAATAAGGCTAGGCAGTTGTCAGGGCGGTGTATTCTGCCTAATATGATGTAACTAGTTTTGAACCTCTTAGTTGTGAAAATGCTGCCTTCGACATGCCTTATGAAGATTGAAATCACTGGAGATTACAATTGTTGAACCTGATTCTCTTGTGTTTGCATAGATGAGAAAGCTTCATTAAACATAGTTTGTTCCACTTTTTTCCTTGAACACACAAGAGAGCTACATATTGTTTTTATTAAAGAAGAAAAGAGGAAAATTGGTCTGTTCAATTCATAAGCAAGTTTCAAATCCTCACCATGTAGGATTCACATAGCTTTAACTTTTCTTTCCAGTTACCTTATGAACCCAGGTAATGTGTCTCAGAATTAGTCTTCTAAGTCTTTGAATTGTATGTTTCATTTCCTATTCTGAGCTTGAATTATGATGAACGGCATGGCACTGATACATTGCCATTGCTGGTGATCGGTGCATGAGGAGCTATTCAACATTAATTCAGAAAGCGCATATAGTTTGAGAAAGTGAAATAGCACTGTTTTACTTTATAATGGTAATCTGGTGACTTGAAATAGCACTGTTTTCATAACTGAGGCTTTCACTTAGAAGGTATCAGCACCTATTTTGTACAATTAAGTATAGTTACATTTTATGTGGTTTTTACTCTGAAGCACATGAACTTCTCACCTGATGAAGAGAAAGGTACCAGGTGTCCAGGTCATACCCGATATTTATTAAATAAATAAATAAATAAATAAAACCCCTATATAGTTAAGGTGCAACATGCATTTTGTTGTGAAAAGAATCAGTATACTCTTTCCTTGAACCAGAATTAGTCTGGTGTAAGCAGCTACCAAAGTTTAATATATTCCATGTGAAGGCTTCATTACTAATTTATTTACTGCCTGTACCGCTGTGCTGTAATAATGTTATACATTAGATGCATTATTTCCCTTGTGTAGGCAAGTAACATAAGGGATACTCCATGTTCTACCTGCGACTGCTCTTGGGTCTGTTTTGTGTAGTTAGCTTCTGACAAGTTTTCAGATCCAATCCTGGTATCTTGTGCAATGCTGCTGATAAAAATGAGTTATGGCAAAATTGGGCTTAAAAATGTTCAACTGGTGATTACAGTCCATTCTTTATTTTTCTTTCAGCAGGTATTAGAAGAAATTGTTCCTTCGTCTTTTTACTTGAATTACTATTTCTGCCACTAAAAGAGTACTTCAGGCCCCTCTGTAGCACTACATTTTTTTCACTACTCTGTCCTATTTCTCTGAAGTTTAAGATTGACGAACTGCTAAGTATGATATGAAATTAAGGCCTTTTTTAGTTTTCACATGCATTCGAGCAACATGTCCCTGGCACTGTAATGCATATTTCTATGTGATTAGCACAAAGAGCTAGGCATTTTTGTGGAGCCAAGAACATCCCTTTAAAACGCATATACCTATGGGGCTATGGGTCTGCCCCTGACTGAACTGTGTATTAATTTTTTGTTGCAATGTCAATAATCTTAATAAACTATAATAATCTTAACAGAAATATCACTCGAAAAAAGGCTCTCCATAAGTAAAAACTCAAGAGTCCACAGTAATACTCTTGACCATATATTTTTTTCTGATACTACCTCATTTACATATGAAAAATTTGGTTCAGACCATCAATGGTTTGTGACTTTCTGTTATCCCTGTTTTGCTCTGAGTATTGTTGTTGGTCCCTGTCACATTTCTTCATATATTAATATCCATTCTCATTTGCATCCTTGCTCTGACCAGATTGTTTCCTCTTCTCCTTGAGGAACTCAAGGAGATCCTGGAGTACAACATCACTGTTGTCGTTTCTCATCAGAACCTCAGCAACCTCAGCAGGTGAGACCATTACCTCCTGTATAAGCTGCTCAATTTCTGGGTACACAGCATGATTTTCAACTGAGTGGTAGTTCCTTGCCAGTATCCGGAACGACTCTGGAGTGCAGTATCCCATGTGGATGTGCATGTCCATCCTTCCAGGTCGCAATAGCGCTGGGTCAAGCCGCTCCCTGTAGTTGGTGGTGAATACGATGATCCTCTCCTCCCCACTTGTCGACCAGAGACCATCAACGAAGTTGAGCAGCCCAGAGAGCGTCACCTGCAGTTCACCAAAATTCCCAGCAAATAGCATTGGTAAAAAACTAAAGCTGCCCAATCGAACAAATGCATGACATTTACTACCTCTGTTCATGAATATTTAACATATTTGCTCTGCACCTTTTTTGATGATTATCTTTGAGCACCAATTTCTTCTAGAACAATCCCTCTGTCCAGGAAGGGCAATTCTAGCTTTGGTTCGAGTCAATCATTCTTAATTTTGACTAATAAGTTTATAGAAAACTGTATCAATCAATATCTATGATTTCAAATAGGTATATTATGAAAGATTTCCATGACAAATCCGATGATATATATTATTTAGTATGATAAATGATCCTACTTCCATCTTGTAAAATAAATAAACTTCTAGAGTTGTCATATGCCAACATATTTTGAGCTTGACCATTTTTCTTAAAAAAACACCAATATTTATGACACTAAAATAGTCTCACTAGATACTTTTATTTATGACATGTATTCATGATATATTTATTTGGTGCCTTAGACGATGTTACTATTTCCTATAAACTTTGTCAAACATAAGATGGTTTGATTTTAGATAGCAACATGATTCTAACCTTGTCGTCGTTTTCTTCTCCTGCAGACGCAGTGGGCCTGGTGGCACGCCTCTCGCCTTCATCCCGCTGCTGCAGCTCAATGCTGCAGTCAATGTCTTCAACCACGAGAATAGAGCGGTTGCTGGTCCCGACGAGCAGCCTCCGTAGGTCGGAGTTGGACTTGACCTCGGTGAGCTCAAGGTCGTAGATGTCAAACTTGAGGAAGTTGGCCATGGCGGCGACGAGGCTGGACTTGCCGGTCCCCGGTGGGCCGTAGAGCAGGTAGCCCCGCTTCCAGGCCCTGCCGATCCTCCTGTAGTAGTCCTTCCTCCTGACGAACCTCTGGAGGTCCTCGATGACGGAGGACTTGAGCTTGTGGTCCATGGCGAGCGTGTCGAAGGTGGAAGGGTGGCGGAGGTCGACGGCGGTCCAGGCGTCGTACTCCACCATGTGCATCTTGAGGTTCCGGTGCCGGTCCTTGATGGCCTTGGCCGTGGCGACGACGTGCGGGAGGTAGGACCCCAGGGCCTTGTCCTTGTGCCTCCTGTGGAAGCTGACCTCGAACGACCTGGCCCCCGGCCGGGGCTTGTCGCGGCGGCCGGCCCTGGAGGCCGTGCGCGCCGTCGCGGGAGACGAGGAAGGTCCAGGTGTAGTCGACGCCGTCGTGGACGTCGACCATCTCCTCGCCCTGCTCATCCCCACGGTGATGCCGCGCGCGCCGTCGACGCGGCTGGCGCGGAGGCGCGGCACGTCCGGGGTGACCCGGGCGGCCAGGTACGTGCGCGCGGCGTCGTAGAGCTGGTTGGCCGACAGGCCCTCGGCCTCGTCGATGACCACGGCGTGCCGCGACGAGACGCGCGCGCGCACGCCCCGCGCCGCCGCGCGCAGCAGGTCCCCCACCTCGTACGGCAGCAGCTCGCTCACCACGGTCCGCACCAGCATCACCGCCGCAGCCGCCGACGCGGCCATCGTGATGTACCTCTCGTAGCTCCCGGTGCCGCTCCCGTCCGACGACATTGCTGGCTGACGACACGACACGACACGAGGTGGCCGCCGGTGAAGCTTGCCTAGCTAGGGCGGCGACGATGGGTTTAACTATTCAGATCTTTCTTTCTTCAGGTACAAGAAGACGAATAGTAGTGCAGTAGTATGGGTTATGGACATTGTTTGTGTGGGAGATGTGGACAAGCGCCTAGTTTTGCGGCAGCATAGCAGTCACGTCACGTCACGGGTGGGTTTTGGGAGGGGTTAACAATTGCGAACCAACACGTGTCGAGTTAAGGCCAAACAAACGGCACTCAAGAGGGTTCAGGAACGGTCGGTCCATGGGCGTGCATGAGTGCATCTATCCTCCCAAGTGTAGATGCGCATGGGCTTTGCTGAGGCCCACAGCCCGCAACGGAGTAAGCAGGAGGCGTTGGTCGCATCGGCGTCGCGGTCACCGCTCACCGGCAGCGGTGCGCCGCCGCCAGCTCCCCTTTCCCCCTCGGCGTCGACGGGACGAACCCCCGCGAGGCGCCGCGTCAGCGACACCAAGAGCAGCTGACCAACCAAGGATGCGCGCGCTGTCGGAGCAGGAGCAGATGCGGGCTGCGGGCGGGGTACTGCTCTGCTCCGTCGTCCTCTTCCCGCAGCGATGTGTCTGCCATGACCGAGAGCTGTCACACGATTTCGAGGTAAAACCACCCTTCTCTTCTTAGATAGATGCATTCCGATCGTTAGATGAGTTCGTTCCCTCAAATTTTGGGAATCAACAGCGCACCACTGCCGCTGTAACTGTAAGCGGCTCTTGTCCGCTGACTGTTTGGTTTTGGTTCCGAATCATCTAGCTCGCTAATTGCAATTATATATAAGTGGCCCGCTAGTCAAAGTTGCCTTTGGTGGCGCAATGGAATGTTTGCTTCTGTTTATGTTTCTGTCCAGGCTATATTCAGATGAGTTGTGGCTAATCTTGCTGATTCACCACATTTTTCATTACTAGTTGTTGAGCTCAGGTTTTTCTTGTTAATCGTTACATTCTATCTGCTTTTGTATGAGGATTATATAATTGTATGCCTTCTGTTAACATGCAATGGGCAATGCAACACGAGATTTTCAGTTAGGGGGAAAAGGTATATATAATGCCATATTGATGTTGCAGATTCCTACGCTCAATGTTGACACAGCACACGCACAAATTAATTTCCGTGCATACACAATGTCAAGTATCGGCACAATGCTTTTAGTAATCAAACAATCACACATTCACCAGTGGAACGCCAGTATCACCAGCCTATCTACATCTGTATGCACACTGTTTGGTCAATTACTTTCGAACAAACTGATAATGGCTTTCCACTTCTTGCTTTCCTTTCCTTTCTTTCTCCTTTTGAAGGGAATTTGCCTGGGATTTTATTGTATCTATTATCATATCATCTGGATGTTTATTTGCATCCTTGTGGCAATTTGTGGTTAAATTAGCATGTTTCATTTTCACTTCTGGAGAAATATAAGATCGTGGAGCACAACACCAGTGTTGCTAGTCCTTATAAGAACCTCAGCAACCTATGCAGAGGTCACCATCACCTTTTTTTCACCTCAATCTCTGGATGTGGCAAGGGAAAAATTGTGGAGGTCTTGAAAATTGCATGACATCCACAGGAAATGACTCTAGATAGTAGAACAACATTAAGTACTGTTTTAAGGTGGGCATTTGAAAGGCAATGACATGTTTGCAGTTTCATGTAAATTGTCATATGGATTTTGCATATCTGTAATTCTGCATAGATGCTACTAAACAAGTACACAGACCAACTCTGCAGCCGCACTGCAAGTACTAGTACATCTCATTCAAAAGCATAATGTTGACAATATGCAAACACTCACATATGCCAATGGATCCCCTGTGGGATCTATCTATATGATATGATATGCGTTGCTTTCCTCTTCTAGAAGGAATTGCACTGTTTTGTTTTCACTATCTCGTTGCCTTTCTCTTCATCCAGCTGGTTATTTTCTTCCTTGTGTTCGGTCTTGATCTCAAACCCCTATTTGCTTTCATCTTCTTTTCTGGAAGGCATTGCACTGGGTTTTAATTCTTTTCATTATTCTTGTCATCTTTCTTCTCACCCAGCTGGTTTTTTCCTTCCTTTTTTTCAATCTTGATCTCATTGGCATCCTTCATTTTTGACTTCAGGAAATCGACAAGATCATGGAGCACAACATCAGCGTCATCATTCCTCATCAGAACCTCAGCAACCTCTGCGGGTGTCACCATCACCTCCTTGATCAGTTTCTCAATCTCTGGATACGTGTCATGGTACTCGATGCAGTGGTAGTTGTTGGCAAGGATTCGGAAAGACTCTGGGGTGCAATACCCCATGTGGATGTGCATGTCCATTCTTCCAGGCCGCAGCAGTGCCGGGTCGAGCCGCTCCTTGTAATTGGTTGTGAAGACGATGATCCTTTCTTCCCCACTTGTTGACCACAGCCCATCAACAAAGTTGAGCAGTCCAGACAGCGTCACCTGTTCAGAAAATTCATATTCTTGCCAGGATTAATGAGGAAGTGGTCGAATTGAGAAGAGACATGGTTTGTATATTGAAGGTTAGTACTCACCTTGCCTTCCCCCTTGTTTTGTTCTGTAGAATTTGACTCGTCATGTCCCTCAACCTCCTCCCGTTGTTTCAGTTTGATGGTGCAGTCAATATCTTCAATCACTAGAATGGATCGGTTGCCCATGCTAACAAGAAGCCTCCTGAGATCTGAGTTGGACATGACCGCAGTTAGCTCGAGATCGTATATGTCAAACCTGAGATGGTTGGCCATGGCTGCGATGAGGCTTGACTTCCCAGTCCCAGGTGGACCATACAGCAGGTACCCCCGCTTCCATGCCTTGCCAATCTTATTATAGTAAGCTTTCCTCTTCATGAACCTGTTAAGGTCATCGATAATGGACTGCTTCAGCCCGTGGTCCATGGCAAGTGTGTCGAATGTAGATGGGTGGTGGAGGTCAATCGGGGACCAATTGCCGTATTCAGTCAAGTGTATCATGAGAGTTCTCTCCTGGGCTTTAATGGCCTTGGCTGTGGCCAGAATGAATGGGAGGTATGATTTGAGAGCTTTGTCCTTGTGCTTCTTGTTGAAGGTCAACTCAAAAAACTGGGACTCGTTCTGACTGCCGTTGAGGGAGTCATTTGAGTTGTCTTTGCAGACAAGGCACCACTTGAACTCCGTGCCTTCATAAACATCCAGCATGTCGTCGCCCTCATCCATGCTGACCATCATCTTGTCGTCCTCGTCCATGCTGCTGACACGCAGGCGCTGCTGGATGTCAGTGTTCATGCGCGTGGCGAGGTAGGTCTTCACTGCACAGTAGATGTAGTTGTTGGCGAACCCTTCGTTCTTCTTCTCGACGATGATGGTGTGGTCCAGCGATGCGCGCGAGCGCAGGTAGCCGAAGCCAGAGAGGAGCAGCTCGCGCATCTCATGCGGCACCACCTCGTTCACCACACTGCGTACCAGCATCATGGACGCTGCGACGGATGCCGTGGTGGTGAGGGCCTTCTTGTAGGACTCCAAGGCCTTGTCATAGGACGCCATGGTTGTGAGCGAGTTCTTGCCCCCCTACTCTTTTTTCCTATTCTTGCTCTTGGATCTTGATGTGGAACAGTGAGAGTGGTGTGGGAAGATGTGGCTGGCTTGCTTTGTTGCTAAGGAAGGATAGTAGGAGGAGAATTTGGGGCGGGCTGGATGGGTGGCTTTTATGGGGCTTGAGTGAGTTGGGAGCAGTCAAGTGATGGATGACTTCATCTAAAAGGAATAGATTATTTCAGTGTACTCCTCCAAGGAACATATTATGTCAGTTTGCTCTTCTAACTCCCTTGAGTGCTGTCTTGGTCAGAGAAGAAAAATTGGGCATCACATGGATTACCCCATACTCGGACCTGTGTCCAACTATGAATAATGAATATCTTCTTTTATTAGTTAGGGTAAATAATGTAGGCTTTTAACATGCCTTTTGTTGATGAAGCGCAAATAAGTACCTTCCTTTTTTCAGCTGCTCTGGTTCTTTCCACCTGTTGATTGTAAGGCCTCAACTTTGAATAATATACTATTGTATCTTATTTGGAGTTCACACACTGCACCGCACTTAGACTAGTGAATCAGTAAACCTATCAGCCTATCAGGGTTCAGTATAGAAAATGAAATGAAAAAACTAGTAGTGGCAGTATTTTCTTGTGTTGTTTATTATTATATAGGGAAGAAAATAAAATAAAAGGTAGTGAGTGGTAGCATCCATGCTTTATTGTATTTCCTTGGCATCCAAGCTTCCTTCTGAAACGATATCCTGCTGCTTTTTCCGTGGAGTGCTCTGCGCCGCAAGTTTCCTCGCTGAACTGGAACGGAATGGAAAGGAAAGTGAGAGTGGCCGGAAGCTTCTGCTGGCGAATGGTTAAATCAGGTCTGTGCTTGTTGATTCCCACTGAAACAGGCGTGTGCTGGAAGCCTGGAATGATAATCGCATGCGTTCTGTGCCGGCAAAGGAGCCTGATCCTGACATGGTTGGTGGACGTCAATGCGATGGCAGCATCAGATGAGATCACAGAGTGGATGCTTGTATGCTACAGGGCTGGGTAGCTAGTGGCCAGACTTAGTATATGCATTCGTGTTGTTTTGTCTTCCTGTCTCAGTTTCGTTTCCTCCTGACAAAAATTGCAAGTTCCTGTGCCCATGTGTGTGCTGGAACGCCAAGCCAAAAGGATGGTTGGGTCGTGTGGCAAATCGACGACATGTCACAGCATATCTTCATCTGTATGCACACTATTTCTAATAGCTTTCGACTTTTGCCTTCTTTCTTTTCGTTCTGAAGGGAATTTGCCTGTGATTTTATTATCTCTATTATATTAATCGTCCGGATGGCTGTTTGCATCCTTGTGTTCATTTGTGGTTAAATTAGCATACTTCGTTTTCACTTCTGTAGATCTACAAGGTCATGGAGCACAACGCCAGTAACTTTATTCCTTATCAGAACATTAAGCAACATATGCGGAGGTCACCATCCCCTCTTTGGTCACCTCCTCAATCTCTGGATGTGGCAAGGAAAAAATCGTGGAGGTTGTGTGAAATGCATTATGTCCACAGACTGTAGATAGTATAATAACAATAAGTACCGCTTTGCATTTGCCAAGGTTGGCATTTGCAAGGCAATGTCAGGTTAGCAGTTTCATGAAAATTGTCATATGGATTTTGCATATCTGTAGTTCTGCATACATGCTACTAAACAAGTACTAGCAGAACTCTGCAGACGCACTGCAAGTATGAGTACACCTCATGGATCTAAAAACATGATGTTGACAATATGCAACTCTCACATACGCCAATGGATCCCCTGTAGGATCGATCTATATGAAATACGATATGCGTTGCTTTCATCTTCTTTCCTCTTCTAGAAGGAACTGCACTGGGTTTTATTCAATATCTTGTTGCCTTTCTCCTCATCCAGCAGGCTATTTGCTTCATTGTGTTCAGTCCTGATTCAAACCGCTATTTGCTTTCATCTTCTTCTCTGGAAGGAATTGCACTGGGTTTTATTTTTTGTCATTATCCTTGTCGTCTTTCTTCTCATCCAGCTGGTTATTTGCTTCCTTGTGTTCAGTTTTGATCTCATTGGCATCCTTCATTTTTGACTTCAGGAAATCAATAAGATCATGGAGCACAACATCAGTGTCATCATTCCTCATCAGAACCTCAGCAACCTCTGCGGGTGTCACCTTCACCTCCTTGATCAGTTTCTCAATCTCTGGATATGTGTCATGGTACTCGATATTGTGGTAGTTGTTGGCAAGGATTTGGAAAGACTCTGTGGTGCAATACCCCATGTGGATGTGCATGTCCATCCTTCCAGGCCTCAGCAGTGCCGGGTCGAGCCGCTCCTTGTAATTGGTTGTGAAGACGATGATCCTTTCTTCCCCACTTGTTGACCACAGCCCATCAACAAAATTGAGCAGTCCAGATAGCGTTACCTGTTCAGAAAATCCAAATTCTTGTCAGGACAAGTGAGGAAGTGGAGGGGTCGAGAAGATACTGGGTTTGTACATTGATAGTTAGTACTCACCTTGCCTTCCTTTTTGTTTTGTTCTGTAGAATTTGACTCATCATGTCCTTCACCTTCCTCCCGCTGTTTCAGTTCGATGGTGCAGTCAATATCTTCGATCACAAGAATGGATCGGTTGGCAATGCCAACAAGAAGCCTCCTGAGGTCTGAGTTGGATGTGACCGCAGTTAGCTCGAGATCATATATGTCAAACCTGAGAAGGTTTGCCATGGCTGCGATTAGGCTTGACTTCCCAGTCCCAGGTGGACCATACAGCAGGTACCCCCGCTTCCATGCCTTGCCAATCTTCTTATAGTAATCTTTCCTCTTGAGGAACCTGTTAAGGTCATCGATGATGGACTGCTTCAGCTTGTGGTCCATGGCCAGAGTGTCGAATGTAGATGGGTGGTGGAGTTCAATTGCGGACCAACTGTCCCACTCAGTCATGTATATCATGAGAGTCCTCTCCTGGGCTTTAATGGCCTTGGCTGTGGCCAGAATGAATGGGAGGTACGATTTGAGGGCTTTGTCCTTATGCTTCTTGTTGAAGGTCAACTCGAAGAACTGGGACTCGTTCTGACTGCTGTTGAGAGAGTCATTTGAGTTTTCTTTGCTGACAAGGCACCACTTGAACTCTGTGCCTTCATAAACATCCAGCATCTCATCGCCCTCATCCATGCTGACCATCATCTTGTCGTTCTCATCCATGCTGCTGACGCGCAGGCGCTGCTGGATGTCGGTGTTCATGCGCGTGGCGAGGTAGGTCTTCACAGCACTGTAGATGTAGTTGTTGGCGAACCCATCATTCTTCTTCTCGATGATGATGGTGTGGTCCGACGTGCGCGAGCGCAGGTAGCCGAAGCCGGAGTAGACCAGCTCGCGCAGCTCGGGCGGCACCACCTCGTTCACCACGCTGCGCACCAGCATCATGGACGCGGCGACGGACGCCGCGGTGGTGAGGGCCTTCTTGTAGGACTCGAAGGCCTTGTCGTAGGACGCCATGGTGGTGAGCTGAGTTCTTGCCCTCTACTCTTTTTGCTTATTCTTGCTCTTGGATCTTGGTGTGGGAAAGTGAGAGAGGTGTGAGAGTCTGGCTTGCTTTCTTGCTAAGGAAGGAGAGTAGGAGGAGAATTTGGGGGTCTGGCTGGGATGGGTTGCTTTTATAGGCGTGAGTGAGTTGGGAGCGGTCAAGTGATGAGACTTCGTCTAAAAGGAATTGATTATATCACTATAATCCTCCGAAAAATAGATTATATTAGTTTGCTCTTCCTACTCCCTTGAGTGCGGTCTTGGTCAGAGAAGGGAAAATGGGCATCACATGCATTACCAAATAGCCGGACCTGTGTCCAAATAATAAATCTCTCCTTTTGATTAGTTAGGGTAAATAATGGAATCTTTTAACACGCCTTTTGTTGATGAAGCACGAATAAGTACCTTTCTTTCTGTTAGCTTCTCTGGTTCCTTCCAGCCGTTGATTGTAAGCCCCCAACTTTGAATAATATCCTACTGGATCTTATTCGGAGTCCACACAATGAAGACTGCACTGCGTTTAGACTAATGCTTCGATGAAGTCATCAGTGCTCGGTAGAAATGAAATGTGATTTATTGTATATTTCCTTGGCAGCCAAGCTTCCTTCTGAAACGGTATCCTGCTGCCTTTTTCCTCAGAGTGGTGTTTGCCGCAAGTTTTGCTCGATGAACTGAACTGGAATGGTGGTGGTGGTGGTGGGAGTGCCAGGAAGCTTCTCCCGTCGATCAGGTCCACAGCGGCCCACCTGCTCAACTGGGGCATGTGCTGGAATGGTAATCGCACGCGTTCCGTGCCTGCCAAGGAGCCTGAGTGCCTGACGTGGTTGGTCTACGTCAACGCCTATGGCGGCATCAGATGAGATCAGAGTATGGGACGCTAGTATGCTGCATCTTTTAATAGGTTTACCATGAAAGTATATATGGTTAATCTTTGGTGTTTATTTGGTACCGTAGACATTAGTACGTTTTTGTATATATTTAATTTAATCAAACTTGAGATTGCGTAGATATGTATCCGTATTTCTACTCTTGTCTGTACCAGTTTTGATTACTACAAGTGACTGTATCCATGTGTGTTGGAATTGGAACGCCGAGTCAAAAGGAAACAAAAAGGACGTGTCGTGTTGTGACACGACGAATGGCTCACTGCATCTGTGTCTTCTGGTGATGTCAAAAGGAACTAAGAATTAATTGAATATCTGGGTGCTATTGATCCGGAAATCTCTCTATTGATATTTTTTATCAACTATATGATATTTTTTTAGTACCATTTATTAACTATGATATGAATGTGCCCGTGTTGTTCTATGGAGGACTGGCATATGTTGATTCGGTTCAAATCCTCTTGGATTTCTGGGTATATAAGTAGATATAGATTAATATTGCATATAGATAGATATAACAATTTTGATACTAGGTATAGATATAGATAATGATTTAATTTGCTTAAGACAAATGGTTTTTTTAAACAAATCTAACCTCTGCATAAGTCACGAGCTTAACCATCTTTTATTACAAGTCAGCAAGGTCACAAAGACATACATGCACCAAACGAAGCGCTAAGTCTATTAAAGAACAATCGCTCATGCTTAGCGACGATCTCCGTTGATGTGATGCCCCTCTTAGAGTTGACCTGTCATTCTCTTTGTAAAGATGATGGACCAAAAGCGTAACCAGCACGTGGCTTTGAAAAATAACCCTTTTTAAAAAAAAAAAAACTCATCATTTCATCTCAGCCAAATACTAGATTAACCGATTACACTTACTCCAACTCAAACTCGTGATCACATTTTTAGAGTGTACTTGTTTTTGCGAAGGCCCAAACAGAATAATGTATTTCTTCGTGGTTGTAACCCAAAGCAATGTGAACCACACTCCAAACAAAACACGCCGCTTGGCAATGTTGAAGAGTATCTTTATTGATGCAAAAACAACATTTTTCAACATCTTTTCAACTCTCCTTCACGAGAATATCACGTCGAGTTAAAATTACCTTCTTTATAAAGAGCAAAATGGAGACTTCATTTTAAGGGGTAATTTCAACTTCCAAATAGCCTTATGAACAAGCAATACAATTTGGTTTACCAAACATTTATACATTGACTGATTGGCTGTACTAAAAATAACCTTTTTTATTAAGTTTCTATTTAATCAAACCCCGCTGGCCATTTAATTGCACATAAGCAACTTCCATGGCCAACTCATTCTGTTTTGCTAGTATATCACTAATGAGTAATGAGTGCTCTGCAGAATGTAAGATTAAGCAATCTAGAAATAACGACCTGAATATCTAAAACATGCTTTTACTCACGATAGTACAGAGAGATTACATTGAGTGAAGCTTCCTAATCACTCTTCTTTCCAAAACCGAATATTACTATCACTGTGAATTATGAAATTATGTGCTTCACAGTGATCTTTTTTTTTTTTTTTGCCTATTAATCTCATAAGATTCTTCGTGTTTTACTTGAAGTATAACAAGATTCTTCATTTGAAGTGTGTTTCCAAGACGAGACTGCTTTTATGAATCCTTGGAGGCTATGCTACTCTCTGTTTTTGAACAATTTTTACTCTTTTTTATTTTTGGTGAAACCGTGCTCTAGAATTCCCACGAGAAGAAGAAATGCCCAGCCCGTGCACCCAACAAGACAAACAACCAAGGTGCCGTTGGGCCGTCCATAGCCCACGGCCCGCGAAAGGGAAGGAGAAGCGCGGCCCAGCGACAGGACAGCCTGCCGGTCGCTTGATGTCTCGTGTACCCCCACACCACCACAGTCCGGCGAGGCGGCTAGTGATGGCGGGGTCCGCGGCCGACGCGGAGCAGGAGCAGAAGCGGGGGGCGGCGGCGGCGTACGACGCGCGCTGGGCCAATTACTGGTCCAACGTCCTCGTCCCGCCCAACCTCTCCTCCCGCCCTCAGGCGCAAGTTCTACCAGCGCTACATCGTGAGTTCCGCTTCCACTTCTGCTGCCGCTTGTGATTTCATTATGGGGAATGCAACAAGCTTGTTCTTAGTTTAGGCCTTGTTTAGATGGCTAAAAAATGCAACAAGCTTGTTCTTGAAAATTATTGTCAATCATACTAACTCAGCCAAAAGATCGTCTCATCAATTGATTAGAGATAACTATATAATTAGTTATTTATTTTATCTATATTTAGTCTCCATGTAAATGCGTGTTAAGATTTGATGTGATGGAGAGAGAGTGAAAAAATTTCACCTTTTCACACCATCTAAACAAGGCCTTAGTAAATTTATTATTATCCATACAGCCCATCTAGAGTCAGGATACTGTTAAGCATTTGTGCAGGCAGGGCCACAGAACAAGCTTGTTTGTATGCAGACTTAACAAAATGGAAAACAGACCTTGCCATTTGTGTTTGCACACCATTGTGAGCTGACATCCACATCTGTATGCACACTATTTGGTCAGCATTTACTTTCCACACAAACTGCTAATAGCTTTCGACTTCTAACCTTCATTTGCTTTCTTTCTCCTTTTGAAGGGAATTCGCCTAGGATTTTATTGTATATTATCTTATCATCCAGGATGGTTGTTTGCATCCTTTGTGTTCGTTTGTGGTTAAATTAGCATATTTCATCTTCACTTCTGGAGATCTACAAGATCACGAAGCACAATTCTAATTTCGCACTTTCACTGCTCCTTGTCAGAACCTCAGCAACCTATGTGGAGGTCACCATCACCTCTTTGGTCACCTCCTCAATCTCCGGATGTGGCAAGGAAAAAAATTGTGGAGGTTGTGTGAAATGCATTACATCCACAGACTTTAGACAGTAGAATGACAAAAAGTACTGCTTTACACTTGCCAAGGTTAGCATTTGCAAGGCAATGGTATGTTGGCAGTTTCATGTAAATTGTCATATGGATTTTGCATATCTGTAATTCTGCATACATGCTACTAAACAAGTACTAACACGCACTGCAAGTACCAGTACACCACATTGATCCAAAAACACAATGTTGACAATATGTGAACACTCTACGCCAATGGATCCCCTGTAGGATTGATCTATTTGAAATATGATATGCGTTGCTTTCATTTTCTTTCCTCTTCTAGAAGGAATTGCACTGGGTTTAGTTTTAATCAATATTTCGTTGCCTTTCTCTTTAATCAATATTTCGTTGCCTTTCTCCTCATCAAGCTGCTTATCTGCTTCATTGTGTTCAGTCTTGATCTCAAACCGCTATTTGGTTTATCTTATTTTCTGTGTCATTATCCTCATTGTCACACTCCTAATGATAGGCCCAAGACATGAGTTGAGAGACTGGACTGGGCCCAAAGCAAGCCACTGTGAATAGTACCCGTGGGTACTGTAGCATGGGTGTCGTAGCGCATGGGTACTGTAGCGCCGCTGCCGCTGTGGGTTAGGTTAGATCAGATTAGATTGCTTGCAGGCTAAGTCCCCCATGACTATAAATACAAGGGGCCATGTAACCGTTCAATGTTAAGAAAGGAATAACTGAAAGGCCTTTAACCCTAAGCTCTCTCGCTCTCTCGCGCGTCGTGCTCTCTCTCCCTTCCTCAGCGCAGCCGCCTACAGCTAGCACAGTAGCACCTCCCGCGGCCACGCCGCCCGCGGCCACGCCCCCGGTAGCCCCCGCCGCCACGCCAGTTAAATTCGTAGTCTTTCTTCTCATTCAGCTGGTTATTTGCTTCCTTGTGTTCAGTCTTGATCTCATTGGCATCCTTCATTTTTGACTTCAGGAAATCAACAAGATCATTGAACACAACATCAATATCATCATTCCTCATCAGAGCCTCAGCAACCTCTGCGAGTGTCACTGTCACCTCCTTGATCAGTTTCTCAATCTCTGGATACGTGTCATGGTACTCGATATTGTGGTAGTTGTTGGCAAGGATTCGGAAAGACTCTGGGGTGCAATACCCCATGTGGATGTGCATGTCCATCCTTCCAGGCCGCAGCAGTGCCGGATCGAGCCGTTCCTTGTAATTGGTTGTGAAGACGATGATCCTTTCTTCCCCACTTGTTGACCACAGCCCATCAACAAAATTGAGCAGTCCAGACAGTGTTACCTGTTCAGAAAATCCAAATTCTTGTTAGGACAAGTGAGGAAGTGGTGGGATCAAGAAGAGATACAGGGCTTGTACATTGAAAATCCAAATTCTTGTTAGTACTCACCTTGCCTTCCCCCTTGTTTTGTTCTGTAGAATTTGACTCGTCATGTCCTTCACCTTCCTCCCGCTGTTTCAGTTCGATGGTGCAGTCAATATCTTCGATCATAAGAATGGAGCGGTTGCCAATGCCAACAAGAAGCCTTCTGAGGTCTGAGTTGGATCTGACTGCAGTGAGCTCGAGATCATATATGTCAAACCTGAGATGGTTGGCCATGGCCGCAATTAGGCTCGACTTCCCGGTCCCAGGTGGACCATACAGCAGGTACCCCCGCTTCCATGCCTTGCCAATCTTCTTATAGTAATCTTTCCTCTTGAGGAACCTGTTAAGGTCATTGATGATGGACTGCTTCAGGTTGTGGTTCATGGCAAGTGTGTCGAATGTAGATGGGTGGTGGAGCTCAATTGGGGACCAATTGCGGTACTCAGTCATGTGTATCATGAGAGTTCTCTCCTGGGCTTTAATGGCCTTGGCTGTGGCCAAAATGAATGGGAGGTATGATTTGAGGGCGTTGTCCTTGTGCTTCTTGTTGAAGGTTAACTCAAAGAACTGAGACTCGTTCTGACTACCGCTGAGGGAGTCATTTGTTTTCTCTCTTTTTTGACAACGATTTGATTTCTCTTTGCTGACAAGGCACCACTTGAACTCAATGCCTTCATAAACATCCAGCATCTCGTCGCCCTCATCCATGCTGACCATCATCTTGTCATTCTCGTCCATGCTGCTGATGTGCAAGCGCTGCTGGACGTCGGTGTTCATGCGCGTGGCGAGGTAGGTCTTCACAGCACAGTAGACGTAGTTGTTGGCCAATCCGTCATTCTTCTTCTCGACTATGATGGTGTGGTCCGACGACGTCCGCGAGCGCAGGTAGCTGAAGCCGGAGAAGAGCAGCCCACGCAGCTCAGGTGGCACCACCTCGTTCACCATGCTGCGCACCAGCATCATGGACGCAGCGACAGAGGCTGCGGTGGTGAGGGCCTTCTTATAGGACTCAAAGGCCTTGTCGTAGGACGCCATGGTGGTGAGCTGAGTTCTTGTCCCCTACTCTTCTTGCTTATTCTCGCTCTTGGATTTTGGTGTGGAACAATAAGAGCGGGGTGAGGGTGAGGCTGGCTTGCTTTCTTGTCAATGAAGGAGAGTAGGAGGAGAATTTGGGGAGCTGGCTGGGATGGATGGCTTTTATAGGCGTGAGTGAGTTGGGAGTGGTCAAGTGATGAGACTTCGTCCAAAAGGAATAGATTATATCACTATAATCCTCCAAAAAAAATGGACTATATTAGTTTACTGTTCTAAATCCCTTTAGAGTCAGAGAAGTGAAAATGGGCGTCTCATGCATTACCACATAGCTGGACCTGTGTCCAACTGTGAATAATAAATCTCTCTTTTGATTAGTTCGGGTAAATAACTGAGCCTTCTTTTATGCAAATAATGGAGGCTTTTAACATTCCTTTTGTTGATGAAGTGCGAACAAGCACCTTCCTTTTTGTCAGCTGCTCTGGTTCCTTCCAGCCGTTGATTGTAAGCCCACCAAGTTTGAATAGTATCCTACTGGATCTTATTCGGAGTTCACACACTGCAGACTGCACTGCATCCAGTAGAAATATAATGAGAAGACAAATTGTGGCTCCATTTCTTTTGTTGTTAATTGTATTTTGATTTTTATTGTGTTTCCTTGTCAGCCAAGCTTCCTTCTGAGAAACGGTAGCCTGCTGGTTTTTCCGCAGAGTGCTGTGCGCCGGAAGTTTCCTTGCTGGACTGGAATGGAAAGTGGGAGTGCCAGGAAGCTTCTGCCGTCGATCAGGTCAAGTTAGGTCTCCGCTTGCTGATTCCCACTGGGGCCACCTGCTCTGCTCAACTGGGGCGTGTGCTGGAGTGGTAATCGCGTTCTGTCGTGCCTGCAAGGAGCCTGACGTGGTTGGTTTACGTCAACTCGATGGCGGCATCATCTCAAAATAAGAATCAACTCATTTTAAACTTAACTAGAAAATAGTATCGATATTCGTAAGGATTGATGTTTATTTGGTACCGTCAACATTAGTATGTTTCCTTTTGTATATATTTTAATCAAACTTAATAAGATTGCTTAATTTTAGGACGGAGTGCGTAGATAAGTATCTGTGTTCTTTCCCTGTTTTGCAAAAGTTGCAACTTGCAAGTGACTGTACCCATCCCATGTGTGTGTTGGAAACTTGGAATTGGAACGCCAAGTCAAAAGGATGGATGGTTCGCATGCCAAATTGGACGTGTTGTGTTGTGATGCGACGAATGGTTGGCTGTTGTTTCGAGTGGAAGCATAAAACGAGAATTGCAAGAGTGACAAGAGAGAATAGAGTTCAAGATATTTTTCATCCTCCTCCAATCCAATGGCGTCAAGGCCCATACGAACTGGGTCAAAATCGCCATTAAAGAGAACATGCAGTGCTTCATGCTCGGATGCGGATAAAGGCTTCCCAATTACGCCATTGTGATGTACTTAAACTGCTCTTCTGCTTAATGAAATACGTGCTTTGCATCAAAAAAAAAACGTGATCTCCTAGGATGATCTCTTATCTTATCATGGTGATCTCCGAGGTAAGAGATCATTCGCAGGAGATCACTTTGAACAAGAGGATAAGAAATGGCATACCCACGTAGAAGGGCATGATGAAACTATAGCATGATACTACTTGTAGAATGAGGTAAGTCAAAGGCATGGACGGCGGCGGCATGCGTTCTTCCTCATGGAAGAAGAAGCAAGCATGGTGTTGATAAACGTGTTTCGAGTGGAAGAATAAAACGAGAATTGCAAGAGTGAGAAGAGAGAATAGAGCTCAAGACCTTTTTCATTCATCTTTCTCATGTATATATACACATTGTGACATCAATACTATGGGGGTTGTGGAAGCCATAAACCAGCCATAAAAGGACATTTAACCTCTAGTGGTTACAAGAAAGAAGACATAAATATGAGGTTAATTGTGTATTTGTAACGACTGCATCTCGTGATGTCGAAAGGACCTAAGAAATAATTGAAGATCTGGGTGCTATTGATCCGGAAATGCCTCTTGATTTTTTTTAAACTATTAAACTATATGAATATATGCTCGTGCTGCGCTAAGGAGGAAGGACATATGTATTGATTCGATTCACATACTCTTTGATTTTTAGGTATACAAGTAGATATAGATTAATATTACTTAGAGAAAAAGATACAGAGATAGAGGTAGAGATAAAGCGTGAGCCAAAGATAGAGATAGATCAATGGTCTCATTTATTTTAGAAAAATGAATGTTTAGATTTTAACCCCTACATAAATCATGACTTAGTCATCCTTTATTATTACAAGTCTAGCATCTGACTGGTAATAGAAAGCTCCCGGAGAAAAAACGAAGACATGCATGAACCAAACTAGTAAGTGCTACTAACTACTAAGTCTATATTACTAGAAAACTCTTAAAAAGGTCTATCTATTACTAGTTACTAGAAAACAACCAAAGTTCTCCATTTTGCGATCTCTGACGTACAATATGTGAACCAAAAGTGTGTCCACTGTCCAGCACATGACTTACTCCCACACAAACTTGGGATCACAATTTAGAGTGTATTTGTTTTTGCCAATGCCCCAAAAAATCTAATGTGTTTCTTGGTGGACGTAACCAAGAGCAACATTAACTACTCTCCAAACAAAACACACCGCAATGCCGCATGGCATTCGAAAACCAAGCGCTGAGGGTTTCTTTATTGATGCAAATTTTGTCAACATCTTTTCTCCTTAACAAGATTACCATGTTGAGTTAAAATTACCTCCTTTATAAAGAACAAAAGGAGACTTAATTTAAGGGGAAATTTCAATTTCCAAGTAGCATTATGAAAAAGCAACACACAATTTGGTTTACCAAACGTTTATAAATTGACTGATTGACTATACTGTAAAAGAACTTTTTCATCAAGTTTCTATTTGATCAAATCTTGTTGGCCATTTAATTAGTTGCACGAAACAAACTTTCATGGCCAACTCATTCTATTTTGCTAGTTTTACTGAGGAGCGCTCTACGGAATATTCGGTCTAGAAATAAAGACCTGAGCACCTGAAACATGCTTTTTTACTAGCGAGCTTTGTAGCCATTTTTCTTTCCAATACATATTTGTATTTCTCAGATAAGAAAACGTACATGTAGATGTATAAATACAAAGACGTACATAGAGGATACAGAGATAGTTGTACCAGCCAAACTACACAGAGGACCTTAACTATATAGAGAGGACCCTTGATCCATCTGGAATCTCCAGAAGTCGACCTCCTCACCTCCAGCGATCACCATCGGAGATGAAGTCAAGCACCGTGAACTGGAGGAGCTCCTTCGAACAGTGGCGTTGATCAGAGTCGAAATTAATGAAGCCAATGACGATCGCCCATCGACCGGTGCAGCTCCCCAACTCCTCCAGCTCCCGAATCCCAGCTTGCCATCGACGACAACCATCGCCGAGGAAAAGCCAAGCCAGATCCAGCCGCCACGCATCCACTAGACTAACAACTAGCTTTGCCCCCATGACAAAAAAAAAAGTCCAGTAGCATCTCCGACAGCTATAGATGAAAATTTACCGGCCCTGGATTCCTGCAGAAGCCTCCCCGGCCTGGCCGCTGACGCCGGAGAAGATCACCAATGGGGCGACGAAGAGACTGAGAGGATTTATTCGACGCCGCCACCTCCGCCTTGAAAGACAAGCCGTAGGGACACACCGTCACCTCACCAAACCCTTACTCCACCATCTATTGACAGTGAGCAAATCCTAGACCTTGAACAACTCAATCCTAATCTATAAACATCCGCAGGGCGATTCCGTGGCTATCCTCCTTTTTCAGCAAGGAGGAAGGCCAGCGGAATCACCACCAGAGCTGATCAAATCTTACAAGTTGGACTTTCAATGTTCAAAGAATAAAGCCTATGAAGCTCTCATTCATCGCCAACAAGAAAGACGGGGGTCCAAGATATGAATATGACTAAGATGAAACCCTGGAAAGCAAACTTAAGGATAATTTCCCTTGAAGAATGTCAATTGACTCCCGCGTTTAAGCTATTAGGTCGCCCGCCCTTTTTATTCAACAATCTTGGCACTAGAACCAAATCTACATACACATCGAAACTTCCTATCTCAGCCAAGCTAGCACCTTCATCCCACCAATGCATTGTACGACTCTCCACCCTCCGCCTCGCCTTTTCCTCCCTCATGAAATCCAAATTTCCCGCAATGAAATTCGATTTCGTTCATGTCGGCGGTTGGCAAAACGGCCCCGAGATCCGGATCGGTAAAACATGGGTGCCCCATTTTCTTTTCCGTGCTCCGCCTTAGTGCCCTTATGAAGGCGGCGGGGAGTCCTTAGCCTTTGAACCAAACTCTAGGGAACGGTCTCAACTGCAATGGTGAACTCAGTGACATACACTGAAATGGATTGCATGTATTGTTCGCGCCTCCTTTTCGCCCTCTGCAATTGATACTGGGGAACGAGAAGGAGCGAGAAACTAGAAATGGATTTGCTTATCAAACCCTAATGTTACTATCATTGTGAATTCTGGAATTGGATAACTGTACCAAAGAGTTTCTAAACTTCATCTTCGCACCCACAAGAAGGCAACAACCACGAGAGACGATCCACGATTATGGTCTGGGCCTTGTACCCCGACACGATCCGCTTCGCTACCAAGCTGTCTCGTACTCTCGTGCACCCACGCCTGTCGTCCGTCTCCCCCACCCACGACGCCCACTGCCTCGCATCGGCATCGCGTGCGCCAGTGCCAAGCTAAAAATTCCCCAACCCGCGTGCGTCGCGCCGCCAGTGTGCGTGCCAGTCCCCCCCCGTCCCGTCCTCGTCGCCCGCCCGGCCCAAAACCCCCAGCGCCCCGGCGAGCGATGGCGGCCGACGCGGAGCAGGAGCAGAAGCGGGCGGCGGCGGCGGCGGCGGCGTACGACTACGAGGGCGACGCGCGCTGGGCCGACTACTGGTCCAACGTCCTCGTCCCGCCCAACCTCGCCTCCCGCCCCGACGTCGTCGACCACTTCAAGCGCAAGTTCTACCAGCGCTACATCGTGAGTTCCGCTTCCACCGCCGCCGCCGCCGCCGCCCTCCATCTGCCCTGGAATTCCGTGATTCCCTCCGCCCCTGCCGCCGTGGGCGCTGGGCAGTCGTGCTAATTTAGGATCTGAGATGACGCGCTTTCCGTACGGAGACGCAGTCCTGCTAAATTCTTGTGCTGGGGTTCGCTCAAGCTTGTCGTGCTGAGGTCCAGATTGCAGGAGCGTGCCTTGTACCGTTGGGTTTAGGGTATGCTGGCCTGCTGGTTGCAGCGAGTGGCTGAGCAGAGATCCAGTCGTGGCGCGCTGCTTTGCTTAGGTGCTGACGGTCCGCTTGCTTACTGTAGACTGTACTTTAAACACGGCATGCTCGATCGATTCCATGTGTTGCTTGCTTCCAACCACAACTACTTCCAACCCTGGGTGAATCTTGTGATTTCATTATGTGGAATGCAACATGCTCTTTCTTACAAGTTACTAAGTTTATTATGCATAGGGGCACCATTGACAGCAAGTCACCAAGCTGCCATAATCATAGTCACATATTAGCACTTTATAACTCACCGGTTTAAAGAAACTGTTAATTTCTTTTTCCTTTTCATATCACCTAATAGGAAAGAGGAATTGACTAATTGAAATACAGATCAATCTAGAGATCAGATTAATAAATAAACTATACTGTAGAAGACACTAAAAAAACGCTTTGCTGTAAACAATGAAAGGCACAAAGAAAACGGGGAAGGACAGAACCGCGGACGAATCGGAGGTTCGCCATCTCGGCCACGGCCTCTGCCTCTGCCTCTGCTCGACTCTCCTGCTGTTGCTGCTGCTGGTTGTTGCATGTTGTGAAGCTACAAAAGCTACTTAAAGCACCAGATGAAGCGACAAAAGCGGAAGCTGAAGTGCTCAACAGACGATACGAATCAATGTGGAGCTATGGACAGAACACGAGCCATTTACTAAATCTAAGTGGGCTGCAGCCACTTGTTCAGCTCTAAATTAGAGAGAGAAGGGGGGGGAGCCTTAATAAATGAACCAAAATAGAGTGGTATCCAGGTACCCTAATGAGGGATTAGCAGGCTGTTGTGGACTTGGGGGTGCCAGCCCCCTCCCTCCCTCTGCCACTGACTGACTGCATAACAGTATCCTCTTTCTTTTTTTGCGAAAAAAAACTGTTATGCAGTTGTGCAGGCAGGGCCATAGAACAAGTTTGTTTGTACACACGTACTTTAAAATGGAAACCAAATTCTTGCCATTTGCATTTGCACACCATTTTGAGTTGATATCATCCACTGAATACTAAAGAGTGATGCAATATGGTCGTTATATTGATTTGTCCCTCCTTTGGTTTGACAGGACCATGATTGTTATATTGATTTGTCCCTCCTTTGGTTTGACAGGACCATGATCTGGTCGTTGAGCCAAGGTCATTCACCGGTTCCACTCAGCCCAGCAGGCCAGATGTAAGGTCTTCATCTTCGTCATCCAGTGAGAACGTCAGGGCACGTAATTCAGGTAAATCCTGTATGTTTTGGTCATCCATCTGTTTCTGTAATAGTATCACATGTATCTGTTAGCTGAATCAATTTCTTGTGTAGGATCTACTTCGAGGTCAGCGCCTCCGCCGCCACCAACACAAACAGACAGTGCTGCCAACCCTTTACGGTTCGATGCACGGACTATACATTTCTCTATCAACGCATGGGTAAGGGATAAGCCACTCTTTCTTTGGTTTACTAAATTGTTAATTACGTGTGCCTAAAATGATAGCTGGTTCTTCAAGTTCTGTTGTTCACTTGTTCTGCTTGTTTCTATGGCAATCTTTGTGGGCATACCATTGGGAAACTCTCTTTGTTCTCTACCGCTGATCCATCAGCCTGTCATTTTTACTTTGTTGCTTGTGGGCATGACCAAAATGTTATGTTTCAGATACTTGTGGTTGCTGGTCTGGGAATGCTTCCTATTTTGCCAAAACACCTTGCTGACAGAGCTTGCAAACTTTCACTACTGGGAACAATATTGTCATCAGGATACTCTCTATACAGTACTTATGGGGTAATTACCTGCCTATCTGAAGAATGAATCATTCATATAAAGTTCACCGGATTCTTTTTGGATGATGTGACTTTAATTAATTTTTCTTTTATGTGTATAGAAACCAAGAGCATGGAACATGCCAGCAATTCAAGCTTGGTTGCAGTCTGTACTTTCAACAAAGGATTTTATCCATTTAATGTTCTCTTCTATGCTCTTCACATCTCAGTTGCACTTGAAGAGTAAGATGCACCTTGTTTCGTGCAAATTAATGTCTCTGATGTCTGCTTTTTGGTGCTTTTGGATATGCTTGCCTCATCATAATTTTATATTTGTCACAGTTGCTGCACTACCTGTGCTTTGCTGGGCACTTGATCATGTTGCCAGATTCCTAAGGCGTAACTTTGCTCGATCCTCTTTCTATAGGTAACTGTATGCTCCACTGTATGTGGGTTCATTTCTGTGAGAAGGCACAATCAGTATCCAGTGCCCATTTCTCAATACTGTGTCGATACCTTTTTCAGGCAATACCTCGAAGAGCCTTGTCTTTGGGTAGAGACAAATAATACTACACTGAGCCTCCTTAGTTCAAATGCTGAAATTGCCTTGGGTTTTCTTCTGATCATATCACTGCTCTCGTATGAACATTCAGATTTCCATACTATTCTGAAGTTTTAATTTTATCTTGGGAACTACATTACATCTTTGACCTTTATCCCTTTGTGTTGCAGTTGGCGCCGTAGCATAATTCAGACATTCATGTACTGGCAGGTGAGTTATCCCCCAAAAGTTCAGGCTTCCCTTTTTGTACTAAATCTGTTACTTGCATGCTGTTTTGCTGCATGTAATTGCTAACCTCTGTATCTCTGGCCAAATGCATTGATTTAGCTTGTTTGCAGTATTGTTTCAATTCCAAGAGATCCAACTTATCTTCTGCCTTGCTTTTTGTCCATCAACAACCAGCTAGAATTAGGTCGACAATAGCAACTAGGTTATTATTAGTTATAGCTACCTCTGTTAGTTGTATTACTGTAACTTGTATTAACGGTCAGCACACATGCAGCATTTCTTACCAGTGCCCTTCACATGCTTGTGTATCCTGCAGGTGTTGAAGCTGATGTACCATGCTCCTGTGACATCCAGCTATCACCAGAGCGCCTGGGCGAAAATCGGCAGGATTGTGAATCCATACATCCACCGCTACGCCCCGGTCCTCCAGACGCCCATTTCTGCGATCCAAAGATGGTGGTTCAGATAGAGAGACAGGCGTGTGAAAAAAATTCCATGTATCTGCTGCTGAATCACCGAACCGCCTGGGTGGTTTAAGACTGGGCTACACAGAACATAGCACAGCCACCGCGTCCTTATGTAATGCTGCAGCAGTGCACTGTGTAATATAACCTGTTGCGGAAGAACTGGTATCCTTGAATTCTGGAGGGCCTTATCGTAACAAGAAGTTTGCTGTATGCCTGTAAACTCTGAGGTTGCCGGGATGACCAACAATGTTGATTCCGTGTGCTAATGTAACTATGTTCCATGCTTTTCCATCCACTGGCAGTATATGTACATTAGTTGTTCGACACCGATGCCTTTGTATAGCCCACAGATTGCAATGTGGTGACGTTCCAGTCTGAAGGATTTGCGCTGTCGAGATGAGAATGAGATGGCAGGGGGCATTTTTTTTTTGGTGTTGCCTAATTTTTTTTTTTTAGAATCTTTTGGTGTTGCCTAATTAGCCCCTACTAGGCATGCCAAAGCGTCAGTTTAAGACTTTAAGTTGGGTCCAGCCCAAGCCCATTTCTGAGACCCAAGCCCATTTCTGAGCGGCCAGCAGTCCTCCAAATACGGAACCCTAGATAAGAGGATAAGGGTAAGCATTCGTCTCCTCCCTCGCCGCCGGGCCAGATCCCCAGACCGATCCCCGCGCACACCGCCACCGCCGCCGCCAGCAGCCCAGACCAACTCCCACACCGCCGCCGGTCAGGCTCCGATCCGCGCCGTCCGTTCCACATCCGGCCACGCGGCCGGTGTTCTCAGAGCTTCTGCCCTGCCGTGCGGGAGCAATTCGTCGAACAGCTTGAGGCCCGCCGCGCGAGGGCAGGGCAACCTGCGCGTCAACCACGCACTCGAGCTGTTCGACGAATGCCTCCTCCACGCCAGGCCTTGCCACGGCTACCGCCGCCTTCGACCACCTTCTCGGCCATGTGTTCGCCGCTTTCTGGACGGGTTGCAACTTGTAAGGTGGATAGAAACGGATATTTTGCTTCTGTAGGGCTGGCTGATGTATGTATATCTATATGATTTTCAGGTCCAGCGGGGCTGTGACTTCGGTTACCATTCGTCGTAAGATGTTGAACATGAGTTTTTCTTTCCTCGTCTGATCTCCACCTCTAGTTTAAGATGAGAATACGAGAAGGTGAAGCAGTTTAAGCTTCTTGCTCTTCCTGCTCATGGAGCAAAAGTGTGCACTGGGGCCGAGTCTGATTGATATGTCTTCTGAAGATCTAAGAAAAACTGTTTTGAGTAGGTTGGAGAAGTGCTGGATGTGAGTACTGCCTCCTTTCTCTGGTTTAGGATTTGTGTTTGTTTTATTCTACAATTCATTGTTACTTTTTTATGCGAGTGCCAGTGCAAGGAAAGGGGGAAAGGCTAAGCTGTACGCATTTTCGTAATTTTAGAAATTAAGAAGCTGCTGTTAAAGGTTTAAATTCAGAGTTGATCTTCGTGTTAAACCATGCCAGTGATTTATTTTGATGCTATATTTATAGTTTCTTTCTTATTACAAAAAGGATCGATAAATGTGATAAAACAAACATCTAATAGTAGAGATCTTCCCAAGATACGAGTAGGAAACAAAGTTAAAAGTTGTGTTCTGTATACTTTTTTGTTTACTTTTGTGGAGTAGGAAACTAAGTTGAAAACTGTGTTCCTGTATACTTTTTTGTTTACTTTTGTGAAGCACTGTTACATACACAAGCAAAACATGGATGTATGATAAAAAGTTCTGCAGCAGTTGCACTTGCACTGTTCTTAGTTGAATTTAAAAATACAACCTTATGATCAGTTTGAGACATCACAAGGTACAAGGTTATCTGATTGCTAATCCTCTTGCTATTTTAAAAGTTTTGGTGGTTCCGCTGCTGAGTTGAAAATGCAGAACCTTTGTTTATTTATATACTTCCAGAAACCAGAACTGTTGTGTTCATTTGTACTTCCAGAAACCAGATCTGTTGTGTTTATTTATACTTCCACAAACCAGAACTGTTGTGTTTACTTATATTTCCACAAATGAGAAGGGTGGATGGTGGTGGATTAAGTTTTCATAATAATTTGTCAAGGAACCTTTCTAAAATATTTGAGCCCAAATTGTCCAAGCCTACCTAACTTGCATGTGGCTAAAATGCCTTTGTTTCCATATTATCCAAACTTAGTTTTGCAACCCAAAGAATGTGAATACATGCTAGTACTGTCATCTGTCGGTTACGTGTTACACTTGATTAACTCTTATATGTTTTGTGCTTCGATACTAGCTAGATGTTTAGACCCTATTATTTTTTTCCTTATTACAAGAATAGGGAGTCTCTTACTCACAAGCTAAGAACAGGCCATTTGTTGGTAAGGCACTCCATGATTTGACACATGATGATTTCATAAGCACAGTGGAAGAATTTTGAGCTATTGCAGTGATGTTTTCTTCTTTTTTATTAATATTTTCCCTTGGTCTTATGCCAGCCCAGGGACGTGGCCATCATAGTTCGGTGGTTGTAGGGGCAGTTGCAGTGGATCCAGCTCTGGTGGATAGCGTCAAAGGGGGGAGTTGATAGTAATAGCAACAGCCGAAGGGGTGTGACAACGTCCATATTGATGCTTGCAGATGTTGCTGTTAGCACTCAGAAGTTAGACCCTGGGTGCCTAGCACTTTGAGTATTTCTGTTGCATTACCATGCTGGGCATTAGATAATGCTGGAAAATGTGCTCTAGTAATTTTCTTTTTCTCTGATGTGTCTCGGCAACAAGCTGCTGTTGTTTGAATGACAATACTGCAAGTTCCAGATGCGGTCTGTTATGGCATGACATTCTATTTGTGCGTCAAGCTTGAATAAGCGTGTTGTGTTTGCTGCTGAAGAAGTGTATTCTTTTGCTGTGTTCAGTTAACTAAATGTGGTGGGCAAAATGAGATGTGTCAACCAATCACCACCTCTAGATTAAGATGTGAGCAACAAGATTTGCTGTCTCTCTGATCATTATTAATCTTGACGGTTTGCTTGTAAATGACAAAAGTGATCACTCAAAAAGTGAATTCAGTACATGCTGATCATCTTGATGAGACATGCATATTTTGTTGGAGTGGTTATTCTGTCGTGTGCTCTAATGTGCTTGGGCATTGCGGCCAAAGGTCGAGTCGTCAGTGTCTAAAGATGATGCATCGAAAGATGCAGCTGCGTGTTATAACTGATGCAATGGAATGATGCAAGTACTAGTAATTTGCACGATGACTGAACCTAAGAGTTTGTTGTGTGCCCTGTGCTTATGATGTGTCTTCTTCTGTAGAATAAATCCAGCTTGATCGTGTGTTTGCTGGTTTTTGGAGGTACAGCAAAAACAATAATAGCTAATAAATGTTGCTGCCCAGGATCGAACTGGAGACCTTCAGTGTGTAAGACTGACGTGATAACCACAACACCACAGCAACTTTGATGTCTTGTGTTTCATAAAGATTTACTTTAAACATATAACTAAAATGCCGATAAGAAATTGCGAATTGCAATCAGGTACTCTCTCGTTCTCTGATTCCCCTGCACTTTTTTTTTTTTTTTTTCCTTTTTGGCGGAGAGAGACGAGGAGGAATCTGAGTGAGTGCTGAAAGAGGACGAAACTAAATATCTGATGACGAGAAGAGAAATACTCCTACTCGTAGAAAAGATCCTAACTCGCTTTCAGCCAAGATCGTCTTTTTTCCTGCGTCTTTTCCCCTGCTGCCAAGGTCCAACCAAACTGGAGGAGGCTTGGATAGGGCTCCTGCCTTTTCTATCCCCTCCCTCTCCCTGTCCGTTCCTTCACTCCCAGCAGTCCCAGCTCAGCTGCCATTGCTGCTTGCAACACGTACAGCACAGTACAGAACAGGAGGAAGAATAAAAGAGGTTGTACCTGCATGGGGTTGCAGATGATCCATGGCAGGCCCTGCGCCTCTTGCTACCCCTCGTCCTCATCGTCGTCGTCGTCGTCCACCTCCTCGTGGATGATGCAGGCCCTGCCCCCGAAACAGTCTCACCATCCATGTCAGTGCTTATCTCTGCTTCTCAACTCTAGTTACACCTGCATTTCCTGCTGTCATCCTGTGCTGTATGTAATTCCCTATTGATTGAATTGATGACATACTAGAAGATTATTACTTTTCTCGCAGACTGACGACAGGTAGGTAATGTAACAGTAACACCTTCCTTTGCTTTTGTTCGCATGAACTCGTGATTGACTGACTCTCTTTTGTTCCATTCCAAATAATACGAAAGTCATGGTTATGATTGACTGAACATATAGCGTGTTCTTGCCATTTCTGCGTTGTTTACAGTGAATGGAGGGAAGCCAATTTTCTCTGAATCCCTTGCAGCACTGGCCATGCATCTCCTGCTAAAACGTCGCAGAGACCGTAGCAGCAGGGACATTGCATCTTCAGCCGGCGTCCTTCAAATCACAGAGAATAAATCAGCTGCGGCCAACTTAACAAAACACAAGGTCGGTCCTCTTTACTTTCATATCCCTCTGTGATCAGCAAGTTTTTCTTTCTTTCTTTCTTTCTTTCTATTTGTTGTTGGTATATTTACAATAAGAATTGCAGGTGATGAGTGCAGAAAGGAAGCTCCTTGATGACGCTTTTGATAGAACTAGTGTACAGCATGGTAACTGGATGGATGAAGAGACATCGTTCTGGATGGACAGAGATAGCACGAGCAGCAATTTGCAGTACGGTTTGTTAATGCAGAACCTTCAGGAGTTGGAGACAAGTTTGGCTGGTAAAGACTTGAAGATGCTGGAAAAAGATATCCTTGTGCACATCGAGCAGCTTGGAGCTCTGACATCGTTTAACGCGAACAGTGCTACCCTGCTAGACACCCTAACACATGATCTGTCAGATAGCTCTCTGCTTGACCAAATTATCAAGCTGGATCCAGAGACGACTCCTCTGGATGAGGAGCAAGAAGGTAGCGAAGTAGTTGTCGTTCGGAGTGGCAAGAGTCAGGAGAGGAAGCTGAGAAGAATGAAAGCGTCAGAAAAAGGAACCAGCATCTCGGTGAAAGTGAATCCACGAAGACCCAAGAAATCACGGAAGGCGAGTAGCAGCCAGTTTATATCAGAGTGGAAAAGTCACCCAGGCCGAAGGAGGATCATTGTTCGTGAGCAATCAGCACTGCTAGCTACCATCAAGGTACTACTGGTGAATTATAATTACAATTACATTATAGCAGAGAACTGAAAGTCAAACTAAATTCTTCAGGAATGTGCAAGCCTTGAGAAGATAAGGGAGAAGATGGTGAAGGAAGGGCAGGAGGTGAGCTACCACAGGTGGGCAGAGGCAGTTGGAGTGGACGAGGCAGAGCTGATGAGCAGGCTGCAGGCAGGCTACTGCTGCCGAGAGAGGCTGCTGGTCACCACCGAGTGGCTCGTCAGGTGCATCGCAAGATCATACACTGGCATGGGGACGGCCTTGGACGATCTGCTTCAGGTCAGGTTCATTGAAACATGCACAACACTATTGCATCATCATCATTCTGATTACCTGTGACTGATGAACTTGTTTGGTCACTGTTGGATTGAAATGGCATCGATCGCTGCAGGCTGGGAAGATGGGCGTTCTTGACGGTGCAGAGAAGTTCGACACCCGGAAGGGGTGCAGGTTCTCCACGTACGTCAAGTACTGGATCAGGAAAGGCATGCTCGCTCTCCTCGCTGAAAACACAGGGGTCACCCTGCTGCCGGTACGCCGCCTCCTGTCAGCAAACCATTTAATTTTGCCACTGAAGTACTGAACTGATCACTGATTCACAATGCTTTCAGGCAAGAATGGAGAGCATCATGCGCAAGGTGAGGGAGGCGCGGCGCGGGATCCGGTACAGCCAGAGCAGGAACCCGTCAGACTCAGAGGTCGCCGTGGCCGTCGGCGTGTCGGTGGCCAACGTGCGGCTGGCGCGCAAGTGCTCCCGCCGGCCCGTCTCGCTCTACTCGGAGATCGCCATCGGGCAGGACGCCAAGTACGCGGAGGTGATCCCGGACGAGGCGGCGGCGGCGTCAGAGCCCCCGACGAGGCGGCGCTGTTCCGCGGCCAGCTGAGGGAGCGACTGCTGCTGGTGCTGGGCCGGCTGCCCGCGCGGGAGGGACACGTGCTGAGGCTCCGGCACGGGCTGGAGGACGGCCGGTGCAGGTCCCTGGAGGAGATCGGCGGCATGTACCGCGTGTCCAAGGAGTGGATCAGGAAGATCGAGAAGTCCGCCATGGCCAGGCTCAGGGATGACGACGACGTGCGTCGTGATCTCCATGACTTCGTCTTCTGATGCGCACTGCAATTTTAGCGCCCCAGTATATATCAGACTGAAACCGAAGCTGTGTACGTAGTACAATACTCCTATACACACGAACTATACAGGTATATATACATAATACACGATAGAAATCTGTGAATGTTGGAAAACGCAGTAAATTGATTGAGCTGATGATTGGATTTATCAATAATCTTCGGGCGGCGCCACTTTATTTTGAGTCCTTTTTCTCTTTCGTTTTTTTGCACAAAAAAAATGTCCAGGGGACAAAATAGCAAAAACAAAATAAAAACTGGAGAAGTATAGAATAGAGACGACGGAGGCGCAAACAAAAACTGGAAAACATAGAGGACCTATTTTTGCAAGAGGTTTTCAGGAAACAACCAAAGGAGATCCACATGTTAAATTTACGTAGAGAGAAACAAGCCATACTATAAAAAAGAATACTCCAGAAGACTCCCGAAAGGTCACCCTAGAGGACCCATAGGTCGATGACCTGGCGCCCGCCACCCCCTAGGGGCACCTTCAACTGCTATCACGACCAATCGGTGCGAGCACTGGATCATGCCTCCACCGCCTTTAAGGATCAACAATAATCATTTATCAAGGTCGATTTAATCCAAGGGATATGTTGCTTTTAGAGAGCTATATAAACAGAGCCCCTAGCCCTAGGAGAAACCTAATTCATTCCAAGATATAGAGTATTCTAACGAGAAGCCATGTGAGCCACCATCTCACTTAGATATTTCTCCGAAAAGCCACAGAGCCACCATCTCAATTAGATATCTATAGTTTAGTAGCATGGCTATATAGGATTAGAAGGCAAGCATCGCTTTAGGTAGAATGTAACTTCGATGATTAATACGAGAAATAACTTTACTACATCTTATCATGCAAAAGTGTTCCAAGATTGTATCAACGCATCGATCGAGATGAGATGCCGCCGCCATGCGGTCCTAGAGATATCAACGACGACCTGTCAGTCCAGGAGCCACGCGAGGCCAATACGACATCATGTAGCCTCGCCCGTGGGAGAGAGAGTGGCCTTGCTTTCCACCTCCGCTGCCTTGATTTGTCCGTTCCTACCTCTCTCTCTCCTATTCCACCTTCTCTTTCCCCTATAATCAAGATTAACCAGCTGAAATCATCCCCTGAAACCAAGATTAGCCCGCTAAAATCATTCAACCAGTGGGTTGGATTGTTTTTTTATCAAAGAACCGTGCAAACCAGGGCCTAGGGAGCAATCTTCACCAAGTAAGAAGAAAAGAGGTCGGTTAGACCTTGCTAGGGTGCCACACGTCTAAAAAAAACTTGTAAATCAGTACTTTGAATTTTAGCAAGGTGTTTTATATATTGTGCCATCATCAGCTTCAACACACTTCTGTTGTTAAACAGTTGATCACACTATTTTGTTTATGCATGCAGTCAACCAAATCTACAAGGTCATCAAGGTGATGGTGTCTCATGTCTTACCCTAAGAGCATCTCCAACAAGTCTCTATAATTCACTTGGTATATCTTGTGTTATAACAATTTGGTATTTTATTTTCCAAGTGAAAAAGGGTCTCTCTCCAACAACTCCTTATTCCCACTTGGTAAATCCCGTGATGACCACTTTGCGAGATTAGTCCCCGAAGTTTTCGAACTCAACCAAGGGTATATCTATAACTCTATGTGTCTAGTACTTTTTCGAAAAGTCCGGAAAAGAAAATCTATCATGTGATTAGTCCCTGTGGCCCGGCTGCGGGGCGGCGAAGGGCGTTGCGATGATGGGCTGAAGGCCGCTCCGTCGCCTGTCGGGCGTCACGGGCATCGCCATGGTGGTGCTCATGACCGTCTCCTTCACGCTGGCCACTGAAAGTCCCTAGTTTGGTTTTGGCTAATTGATGAAACCTAGGACTAACCTTGTTTATCTAAGTGGTTGATTTAGAGAAAGGTTGTCCTCATGATGAGCATATTGAATATGAAGCGTGACACGCGTCATGTGATCAAAGATGAAGATCAAGACGATGCTTGGCTCCATGGACCGGTGTTGAAGGTGAAGGGCTAGTTGAGGCTTGGAGTGAAGGACCATGCGATGGTGAAGCTCGGGCAAGACTAGGCGCCGATGGACCGATGCACGGTGAAGGGCAAGTGAAGTCAAGATCGATGGATCGAGACGGTCACATGATGGTGTGAAGCGTTCATATCATTTGGAGGAACAAAATGGGCTCAAGGCAAAGGTATAACCTATAGGGCCATTTTGTTTTACACTCAAGACACCATAGAGGGTGTGAGTGGTTTAGGATCGATAGCCGCACTATTAAGAGGGAAGTCTTATCGGCTATTCGACGCACGGGTGCCACTAGGTGAATTCATGTAGTGCATTGCATGTAGGGCCTAGTGAGCTAACCTAACCTTTGGGAAATATTTGTGAAAAGCTAACACACAAGCTCATGGAGATGTACACTTGGTGGTGTTGGCACATTTACAAAGGTGGCGTGTTGGTGCGCTGTGGTTTGCAGGGTAGAGATGGGTTTGGGTCCCTCTCTTCCTCCCGCCGAGCCTATGAGGCGGGATTCGGCGCTTTCGAGAAAAATGGATGCATATTTTCTATTGCGTCGGATGCAAAATTTGGTTGAAATCATGCTATCTCTGATGATCAAGTTGGTATACTTGTTGGATAGCATGTTGGAGAAGTTGGTGTCACGACACGGCGACGAAAAGATGGAGGCTGCGCCTGGCAGAGGCGCCGGACGCCGGGCGGACGCGTCCCGGCGGCGCGGCGGACGCCCGCGTAGTCCCCGGATTTCGCCGTCGTCGAGCGCGTCCACGCCGGACGCGGGCCGGACGCGCGGCGGACGCAGAGCGGTGCATGCTGCGTCCGGCGTGTGTTGCGGCTCAGCGCGCGGAGCGGGTTCCGACAAGGCGGCGGGACGCGGAGTGCCGCGTCCCGCGCGCACGCCGGACTCGGAACAAAGTTCCAGGCGCGGCGTTGCCGACGGGACGCGGCGCGGACCTTGAAGTGGCGCGCCGGGACGCCGCACGGGTCGCCGACGTGGCGGCTCATGGTTGGGTGCGGCTCCAACGGTCGGGTGCCGGCGCGCGGAGGTGGCGCCGGACGCGTCCGGCGGCCCTGGTGGCGGGACGCGCGTCCGGCGCTTGTTGTTCAGGGCCCCGAGAAGGGGCAACGGCTAGTTTGAAGAGTTTGGGCTATAAATAGATGGGAGGCCGGGCTTGGCTCCCTCTCTGGCTCTCCCAACTCATTCATTCATCCTTTGAGCTGAAGAAACACTCTCCCTCTCATCTCTCTTGCTTGTTGCTCATCCAAAGTGAGATTGAGAGATCACCTAGTGCATTGCATTGCTTGAGAGCATTCTAGTGGCACTTGTGGGTGGTTTAGCCGGTGGATTTCTTGTTACTCTTGGAGAGTACCGCTCCTAGCCGCTTGGAGATTGTTGGAGGCGTTGGCAAGAGAAGGTGATTGTTCTTGGCCACCTCCGGTTGATTTGTGAGAGGTTTGAGCTCACCTCGTGGGGATCACGAAGAGCATCCTAGTGGATTGCGCGTGTCGTTGAGTATCTCGCTTGAGAGTGGTGTCTTGCGGTGCCTTGCGGGCGAGCCTTGAGGGGCTAGTGACTTGAGGGTCACACCGAGGAACCATCTAGGTGTTGGTCAACACAACGGGTGACGTAGCTTGGCGGTGCCCAAGTGAACATCCGGGGATAAATCATTGTGTTCATCTTGTCTCCCGGTGATTGGTCATCATCCTTGTGTGTTGCCGATTGTGATTGATTGTTCATCTTCTTGGTGATTGGCAACCTCAACTCGACGCGTCGGTATAACAAGTCTCAACTCTCTCGTATTACTTTGATTACATTCTTGCAAAGTAGAATTGTCTTGCGTGGCCGGTCGGGAACCACATCTTGTGTAGACTAAATCCCGTGGGTAGAATTCTTGTGTGGTCGGTTAGGAACCACTTGCTTGTGTAGACTAAATCCCGTGGGTAGAACTCTTGATCACTAGTGGTAGCTCTTGTGTGTACTAGTGATCACCTACTAGAATTGTTTGGATAGGAGGCTTGTAACACCTAGTAGGCTAAGCATAACTTGCTTTCTGCCGTTTGTGTATCTAACGAAGTTTGCTTAGTGAGTTTGTAGAAATTTTTATAGGCTATTCACCCTCTAGCCATCTAGGACCCTTCGCCCACGCACTGTTCCGCAATGGCGAGCCCAACCTGGCCGGCGCGGGCAATGGCGCGGCGGCGTGACGTCGCGGATCCGGCGCCGCTCAACCGGCGAGCGAAGCTGACCTTAACCGTGCGCTGCCAGCGTGCGAAAGAGGATGGTGCCACTGTTCCGATGACTCAGGGCGTTGCAGTGTCGGACCTTTTTGCTTCGGCACAATCTCGATTCTCAAGGGTATATATATACACACACACCAAATTTGTTCAAGCGCGTCCTCCTCCCACTCCTGCACCGCCGCGCGCGGCGGCGACCATCCGCTGGCCTGGACGGGGCTCCTCGCGGGCGAGCGAGCGCGCGGGAGAGTGTTTCGCGGGTGCGGAAGGGACGGAAATCGCCGATACGCAGTCTCTACGCTGCGGAGGCTATTTTTTTCCAAATTGGGAAAATAACAAGTGGATTTAGGGAGTTGTTGGAGAGGTGTTTTTGAGTTTTTCAAAAAAAAAATAGAACACCAAGTGGATTTAAGGAGTTGTTGGAGATGCTTTCTAAGTGCCTTCTCCAGCGAGTTTCTTGGAGAGCCGCGGACGCCTGTTCTAAGTTTTTACATGATTTCACGTGGAATGGCTCGTTACTGACATCATCTGGTTTATACAGACAATTTGACAGTACCTCATATGTTGGAAATCAGTCTCAGAAAAATGAGGTGTATGTTTCCTTACCAATTTACTGGCAACGTGCAGGGGAGGCATATAAATGGAGACTACGGGCGTGAACGCGTCGAGACCAGATTCCAGAAACCAATCTTCTCGAAAAAGAAGGGATCGGCTCGGCTCGGATCGTGACAAACGATCACACATGGCTTCCTCTTCGTCGTTGGACGACCTAAACGCCGACGTGGTGGCCGAGATCTGCTCCGCCTGCCGTCGGCATCCGTGCTCCGGTGCCGCGCCGTCTGCAGGGCATGGCGCGGCATCACCAGCAGCCCGGGGTTCGTGGCGGCCTACGCTCGGCGGCGGCCCCTGGAGCTCGTCGTGCAACGCCATGGTGCCAACGGCGTGCTGGACGCCTGGACACCATCCCGCTGGCGCTGGGCGACGACGACGAGGAGGCCCGCCGGCGCCGGTGCCTCCACCCCGGGTACCCCAGGTGCGAGATTGTGCCGGGTCTTTTCAAGAGCGGCTACAGCTTGGTGGCCTCCTGCGCCGACGGTGGGCTCTTGCTGTTCGAGAGGTTCATGTATGGAATCGTGTGGCTCTACCTGGTGTGCAACCCGGTGAGCCGGCAGTGGGTCATCGTGCCGCTGCACAGCAGGAGGATGACGCGGCCCTGCGCCCTGTACGTCCACCGGCCGTCCGGCGAGCACAGGCTGCTTCTGCTCACCAACGACGACGAGAGCTACGGCTGGGGCAAGTGGGCGTCGCACTACGTCCGCTCGCTCGAGGCTGCTGAGACCCGGCGGGTGCAGGCTCCGGCGGTCACCGGCATCTACATATGACCAACACCGTGGTATTCCACAGCCTTGAGCACCGCGGCAGGCTTCACTGGCTAGACGAACATCCTGAGGCGAAGGCCACCGGCACGGTCTTGGTGTTCGACACGGTGTCTGAGACGTTCCGGCGGATGGCGCGGCCGCCGCCGCTGAGGAAGAGGAGCGTTGGCGGGAACGACCACGTTGCATTCGAATTCCAAGGAGGCGGTGGTGATGATGGTGATGACAGATGCCTCTGCCTGCTGGAGATGGACGGGATGGTGGCCGTGGCAGCCATCCTCAGCGGTTCCATGGACGTTTGGGTGCTCCAGGACTACGACGACGACGAGAGCTGGGCGCACTGCCACCGGGTGGACTGCTTGCCGCCGCCATGTCTGGAAACGCGCTGGGTGATCAACGCCAACGCTGGACAGCACAAGAATAACAACAATGATGTGATTATTGTTCTACAAGACAGCAGCGGCAGTTGCGTGGGGCTATATGATCTTTCAAACAAGAGGTTGCTCAAGCAAATGCAGGTGATGAGTGATCCTCGGGACGATGACCGGATTTTTTTATAATACCACTCACCTAAATGCCCTCCTGTTCAGGGATACCATTCAGCGACACAGCTTTTTCGATCCTCGCAAGTCGATTTTCCAATTTGCAGACTCGGATTATAGAATCTTTCTAAAAAGTCCTTGATTTGCAAGGTGTGATCTACAGCAGTTTGCATTGTCCTCTGTCTCTCTGCTTGGCCTTGTCTCTTGAGCTTCGTCTGACTGAAACTGAAGCTGTGCAAGTAGTATAGAACCAGTACCATATACACGAACTATACAGAGGTATACATACACGATAGAAAATCTGTGAATTAATGTTGGAAAACGCAGTAAATTGATCGAGCTGATGGAATTTATCAATAATGTTCAGGCGACGCCACTTTATTTCGAATCCTTTTCTCTTTTTTTTTTGCATAAAAAACAATATGCCCAGGGAACAGAATAGCAAAAACAAAATTAAAACAACGGCGGCGCAAATACGAGTGAGTTCACATTTCACACCTTGCGCCCTGTCCCCTGTGCCCCTGTTCCTCTCGCTGGACTCTGGGTGGCGGCGCGCAGGTCGGCAGTGCGCAGCCGCCGGCGCCAACGCCGTTCGGTCCATCCACATCCACTCCACCTCTCTTCCCACCACACAAGCGAACAAGGCATGTCGCGTGGGATCAGGCCTGGCCGCCGCACCTGCGTGGAGCTGGAGCGGATCATCGTCGAGCGGCACCGATCCGGGAGCCTCGGCCGAGAGGACGCGCTCAACCTGTTCGAAGAATTGCTCCCTCAGGCCAGGCCGGCCTCGGTGTATGCCTTCACTCGTGTCCTCTCCGTCGTCACTCGCGCGGACGCCTCGCCGTCACCACGTCACAGCGCCGCGCTCGCCGTGTCCCTTTTCAATACCATGGCCCAGGCCGGCGTCAATAAGATGGCCGCCAACTCTTGCACCTTTGGCATCCTCATCCGTTGCTTCTGCACTGTTGGCCGCTTGGACCTCGCCTTTGCCGCCTTTGGCCAGGTCATCAAGATGGGATGGAAGGGGCAGGTCATGGCCCTTAACGAGCTAATCAAGGGTCTCTGTGATGGCAAGAGGACAGACGAGGCAATGGATATAGTATTCAGAAGAATGCCGGAGCTTGGTTGTACACCTAATGTTTTCTCCTACACCATTCTCATCAAGGGTCTCTGTAACGGCAAACGGACGAGCGACGCAATGAATATAGTGCTCAGACGAATGCTGGAGCTTGGCTGCACACCTAATGTTGTCTCCTACAACACTCTGATCAAGGGGCTCTGCGACGAGAAGAAGAGTCAAGAGGCTCTCGAGCTTCTGCTTCACATGATGGCTGATCACGGATACAACTGCCCTCCCAATGTGGTGTCATATACCACAGTCATCGATGGCTTCTTTAAAGAAGATGCGGTTGCATGTTTTTGGAAAAAAAAAAACAAAGCTTACACCCTGTTTCATGAAATGCTGGGTCAGGGATTTCCTCCACCTAATCTTGTCACATACAACTCAGTCATTGATGGCATGAGCAAGGCTCAAACAATGGACAAGGCTGAAGCCGTCCTACAACAGATGTTTGATAAAGGTGTTATGCCGGATAGTTGGTCATATAATAGTCTGATCCATGGGTATTGCTCTTTAGGACAGTTGGAAGATGCAGTGAGACTGCTCAAAAAGATGTCTGAAGGTGGTCTTCATCCGGATGTTGTCACTTACAATTTGTTGATAGACTATTATTGCAAGATTGGAAGATGCACAGAAGCTAGGAGTATCTTTGATTCAATGGTCAGGAGGGGTCAAAAGCCTGATGCTATCACCTACTGCAGTCTGCTTCATGGGTACGCCACAAAAGGAGCTCTTGTTGACATGCATGATGTCCTTGATTTGATGATTCGAGACGGCATTCCTCTTGAACATAGTGTATTCAACATCCTGATATGTGCATACGCTAAACATGGAACGGTGGATAAGGCATTGAATGCATTTAAAGAAATGCGACAGAGAGGTTTGAGGCCAGATGTAGTCAACTACACCACGGTAATTGACATTCTTTGCAAGACAGGCAGAGTGGAGGATGCTGTGTCCCATTTCAATCAGATGGTCAGTGAAGGGTTGTCTCCTAACATCATAACTTTTACCTCACTAATAAATGGTCTCTGTATCATTGGTGAATGGAAGAAGGTTGAAGAACTGTCTTTTGAAATGATCAATAGGGGCATCCATCCCAATAACATATTCCTGAACACAATAATGGACAACCTATGCAAAGAAGGAAGGGTTCTAGAAGCACATGATTTTTTACCGGATGATACACATTGGTGTGAAATCAGATGTTGTTTCATATAATATACTGATAGATGGATATTGCTTAGTTGGAAAGATGAATGAAGCAGTTAAGCAACTTCATCGTATGGTCTCCATTGGCTTGCGACCTGACATTTTTACTTACAATGCTTTGCTCAATGGCTACTGTAAGAACGGAAGGATTGATGATGCACTGGCTATTTATAAAGAAATGCTGGGCAATCATGTTCAACCTAATGCTATTACATATAATGTAATATTGCACGGGCTATTTCACGCTGGAAGGGTTGCTGCTGCAAGGGAATTCTACATGAAAATCGTTGACAGCGGAACACAGTTGGGAATCGGCACATACAACATATTTCTTGGAGGACTCTGTGAAAATAATTGCGTTGATGAGGCATTGAGAATGTTTCAGGCCTTGCGTTCAAAAGAATTTCAGCTTGAGGTTTCGACTTTCAATATAACTAGGAGAATTCCGCTGCGTTGCCTGCGGGTATGAAGGAGAAATATAGAGGATGTTTGCGGAGTCGGATTCCATGTACATACACGTGGCAGATATTCTCTGTCTCGGCGTTGTTGTCTTGCTGATGCCGATGTTGTAGAAGACCACCAGGATTCTGCGAGTAGAAGCCGAAGTCCTCGGCTGCCATGAACTGGGGCACAACCACACGTTGGCCTCCTTGATCTCTCTCATCCACTGCCTTGGCGTGTCTGTACAACTCCTCGTTGTTGACGGATCTTTTCCTCCATATAGTCCACGGCTGCCTACACCGCCCCACAGCAGCCTGCCCTTCTATCACCTGTCATTGGAAGCTTCGCACCACTCTGATGAAGGTAAATGGACATCACCTGCAAGTGCAAGCAAGAAGATGCCATTCATTACAACTCGATATCGATCTGCTGCACTACAGATGACGGGCATGCATATTGTCCTCGTCTCCTGAGTGAGGAACGAAGTCTACGTAGGATCAATGATCGGAGTCATAGCAAATCCAATAAAATATTCCTGCTATATATGGAAGAGATTAGTATGGCATGTTGAATGGTGAAAAACAAATCACATCCTAAAAATGCCGGTAGTATTGGAAAACAAAGCAATTAGGATACGATGAGCCAAACAAAAAAGAAGATCCAACTTTTTGCGGAGTAACGATCAATAGTAGAATAATAAAATATAAAGACACACATTCATGAATGCATGGAACTCTCACCTTTGAGAATTGGTGAAAATGGAGAATGGTGTTGCATTACGCTTACACAATAGGATAGAGAACTCCAAACGCTGATATGTAGTCGAGATGATCGATGGTGCCAAATTACCTAGAAGTCAGATCAATGGATGGCCAAATCACGCAGTGAGGCCAATGCTACGAATGACAATGTGAGCGGCAGATGCATAGGCGGATGCATTGGTTTTAAATATAAAACTGGCGGTGGGTATATGTATCGTCGGTTTGCAAGTGCATTTGTGGCTGCATTCATGGGAGACATGGTCGCCGAAGAGATTACATGGTAGCCGAAGAGATTTGTGGTCCCGGGGAAGGAGAGTAATTGAATTTGTGGTGGGCAGGAGCGCAGCCGTCGTGGAGCGGAGAGGATCGAGCGTACATGCAGCCGTGGAACGACGGCAATGCTGCTTGTCAATGGATACGCATGGCTTAAGAAAAGAAAGAGAAGTAACTGAAAATCGCTGAGGTGGCGCAAGGGAGTCGGGAAATAGCTTAGTGGGGTTTGTTTATATAAGATACTAGGTGGATTCCCGCCGCGTTGCTGCGGAATCAATATTAGATTTGACACGTGTTTCTATAGGAATTAGCGTTATAGATTCCGCTCATATTATTACTTGTTATTGTTATGGTGCATAAAGTGTTTAAAGTTAAATATAATTTGGGAACGTAAGTAAGTAGTTGTTTATTGAACAAACTCAGAAATTAATCTAAATGCCGATAGATGTGGCATGGGTATTTTTGTAATTAATAATAAGATGACATGGACTTAATAAAATAATATGGAATTCTTGTATTGATTTAGTGGAGAATGATGTAGGCGACACTTTGCGTGAATAGAAAGAATATTTGATGATATCACTTAGTGGGAAATGATATGGACCGACTGCGTGAAGAGAATTCATCTAGTGGGTTTATCTATATTAGAGTTATAGATATAGATGATTGATGGCTTGCTGAAAGTTGGCAGGATTGACAAGCAAAGGGCCTGTTTTCGGCTATCTTGCCCAGTGGTCTAGTGCCTAATGCAATTACCTACAGCTTAATGATACAAAGTCATATAGAAGAAGGTTTGTTGGAGGAGTCCGATGAGCTTTTCCTATCTATGGAGAAGAATGGTTGTGCTGCCGACTCACGTATGCTAAATGCCATAGTTAGAAAACTATTCAAAAAGGGAGATGTGAAGGGCTGGGTCCTACCTTACCAAAATTGATGAGAAGGAATACCCTGTTGAAGCTTCCACTGCTGCATTGCTTATTTCTATCGTTTCAGAGAGGAAGTATCAGAAAGAAGTGAAAGTTTCTTCCCTGAAAAATATCAATTTTTCATGGAACCTAAGAGATGATTGAGACCTTTTTCCTGGTTTTACTGTGATTACTAAACATTACAGATTGCTAACATAGAGTACATGGTCTCTTGTCCTGCAAAATGTTATATTAGCAAGGTGCCACCTCTTGCAACCTTTCATAATAATAAGTTGGATTGAATATAAACTCCAGAGAAGAAATCATTTTTATCTGTTCTTGGTATTACCATAAAAGAAGTATTTTTGCACTAAGATTTGCAAGTGGGTGCAGAAAGGAAGCTCCTTGATGTCGCTCTTTACAGAACTAGTGTACAGTTTGACAGCTGGATGGATGAAGAGACATCATTTTGGATGGACAGGAATCACATGAAAAGCAATTAGCAGTATCGCTTGTTTAATGCAGAACCCTTCAGGAATTGGAAGCGAGTTTGGCTGGTAACAACTTGAAGATGCTGGAGTCTTTGTGTGTGCATTGAGTAGCTTGGAGCTCTGAGATTGTTTACTGCTTCTATGACCAGGGTCTCGGTAAAAGTGAATCCACCAAAACTGAGAGGGAGCTGATGTGGACTGTGGACGAGGCAGAGCCAATGAGCAGGCTGCAGGCAGGTTACTGCTGCCGAGAGAGGCTGCTGGTGACCACCGAGTGGTTTGTCAGGTATATTGTGAGAACATACACCGGGTGGGGACGGCCTTGGACGATCTGCTTCAGGTTCATATATTACATTGCATCTTCGTTAGACACCATTAATTCTGATGATTGTCTCCTATTTAAAATAGTAAATGAATACATATATATGCATATGCATCAACACCTGTCCAACCGTTAATTAGATTATGTGCAAGTGACTGATGGACTTGCTTGGTTATTGTTGTGGAAATGGCGTCAATCGCCACAGGCTGGGAAGATGAGTGTGTTTGAGGGCGCCGAGAAGTTGAACAGCTGGAATGGGTGCAGGTTCTCCACGTAGTCAAGTACTGGATTAGGAAAGGGATGCTTTCTATCCTGCCTGAAAACTCAGGAGTCACCCTGCTGCCTGTAAGCCTCTCTCTGCAACCATCTGCTAGGAAACCTTTTGCCACTGGACTGATCACAATGCATGTTTCCAACGTCAGGCTGGCGCGCAAGGGCTCTTGCAGGGCCGTCTTGCTCTACTTGTGGTCGGGATCAGACAGCACATAAAGTTCACGGTACCTCTCTACAATCACTGCTTCATGCTTCGCAGTACACGTTTGACGATGAGTGATTTCTGTCTTGTTTTGTTCAGGAGGTGATCCCTGATGAGGCGGCGTTTTCCAGAGGCTCCGAACGAGGCCAAGCTGTTCCGGAGCCAGCTGAGGTAGAGGCCACTGGTGGTGCTGGGTTGGCTGCCTTCGGGAAGAGAGAAGGAAGGCCAAGTGCTGAGCCTGCGGCACGGCTGGAGGATGGCCGTGGGTGCAGGTCGCTGGAGGAGATCGGTCATCGGTGACATCAACCGTGTCTCCAAGGAGTGGATCAGGAAGATCGAGAAGCCGGCCATGGCAAAGCTCGGGGATGACGAGGACATGCGTCGCGATCTCCACGACTTCATCTGCCACTTCTGATTACCTAGGACAGGACACACGTTCCGCCGCGTGTGACCTTCTCTGTGCCCCATGGAGATTATATGGGCTGTCGATTCTACCATCATAGAATAAACCAAAAGCTGGCACTACGTAGTCAAGACAACATTGCCACAGGATGGGTTGCCCTGAGGTAGACAGATCATTCAGTGACTGGTTCAGGAAATTATTCAGTGCTCCAGACAATTCAGAGATAGCCGGTTCAAGAAATTATTCAGTGATAGGTTCAGGACAATTCTGAGATAGCATGTAATTTACACATGTGGAGCGTGTTCTCAATGCTATGATAAATGGAGCATCTAACTTATAGAAGGTAGAAAGTCTGGATCTATAGACATGTAGTGTTTTTGGACATGCTGAAATGTTATTCGGCAAAGTGACACAATATTTACCTGCTGAACCTTGTCACAGTGAAGACTGGATACTGCAATAAGAGCCTTCATTAATAATGTTGTCTTCAGTAGTAATTATGTCAATATCTGGGGTAGGTGAGGTCAACGCCCAGTGCAACTAGCAGGTTTTTCCCTTTGGGCCGCCAAATGCCCAGACAACAATATTTTTGTTCACATCAATATGCATCATCTGCTCCTACCTGGCTACCTCATGGGTTGCTGCCTTCTCCTTTAATCTCCTCTCACCAGTCACCATCCTTTCAACGTAAGTGATCATCTGCAAAATTGCTTCAGGTTAGTAACTCTGATTCTCTTACTGATTCTCAAGGATTTAGCGAAGTTACTTGCGCTTGCTGAACCATCGAAGCTCCTGGCGACTTTGTTCTGCAATGTGTGTTTGGTTGGAGCATATACATATCATTCAGAATCTTATTGGGCATCTTAGCCTTGAGTCAAGTCAATTTGTCTCTGTTCGCACGGTTGGTGCCCATCCTCTGCTTTTCTTTATACTAACGGCATCAACAGAGGGGCATCTATCTCAGAATATCTCAGCCCCTTTGTTATCCTGTTACCCGTGGAGCTTGGATCCTTCAAGTGTTCTTCTCCCGGTTAGAGCTTCTGAATCTGATTATTTTGAAATGGTTTCAATCGCAACAATCATGTCTGGGTATTAGGTCTTATCTGTATTCAGTTTCCTTGTGCCCTTATGATCTTGGGAATAGTAGCATGATTACTTTAGAATGGTTTTTGAACAATCTACTTGTTGCTATATGTATCATGTATGCGTACTTTATTGCATGTTTAATTTTGAGTAGTAGAAGCCTTGAAAGTCTATAATTTCTAAGAACTTAGATCTCTGTATCTACTTGAATCATCACAAATGCTAGGAGAGTTGCTTTCCATTTAAGTTGAGAGAATTGAGCTTCATGCTTCAAGCGTCCATCCCTTTGATCGGATAATCTAGGCTTTCAGAATTTGGGGGATACTCCAGATTTGAGATATATAATACCATGGATAACGAGTTTTTCTCTGTGTCTAGAGTTTTTCTCGAAAGAAAAATACCCTTGCTGGAGAGCAAATACAGCTGAGCATATCAGTAATTCAGTGCAGATGATTCACCTGATACTACTGCTCCGTATGCCATTCAGTTGGCAAATTTTGAAATCGTACCTGTGCAAAACAATGTACAAACCTGTTTCAGTAACCATACATTGTTCTTATTAGTCAGTTAGGTGAGTACAGTACCTCAGTAGAAAAGTTAGTTACGAAGCCATCATCAATGGTGCAAGCAGACAGCTAGCTCATTGCAACTAATTGATAGTAAAAAGGATTTCTGACTTAGAATGAAGCGCTTTCATTTTGCTTAAGAAAAATTGTGTCTAATCAAACCACTCTGGGTTAGATTTCTACTGTAGAAAAAATATTGTTGGGTTGTTTTTTCTTTCTTCCGGAGGCATACAAAAACAATTGTTCTAAAGATGTCATTTTGGCCCCCATGTGACAACATGTGCAATCAGTTGCCCCACATTCCAACTTTAACAAATTATTCTTTCTCCAATTGGACTTCTTTATTAAGACATTGAGTTGGGTACAGATCCCTTGACCAAGAGGTTCACTTAGCGGAAAAAGTTGTTGAGTGTACAGCTAGATTATTTTGTTTTTGACCTAACTCATCTCACAGTTCTGACATCCTTGATTAACAATAATGTCCAAACTATATGTTTTGCAGCTGGAGTTGATCTTTCCTTTCATAGTCCCATCTCTGGGTACTCACAATATGCAATCCTACTACATTAGCTGCATCACTTTTCTAGCTGATACGATACGCTGCTCGACACGGAAGCACAAGGTGAGAGGGAGGGAGAGAGAAGAGGGAGCGTGCACAATTGGGGCTTCTGGCTCTCGTCCTTCCCGGCGCTGCCACAGTGCCATTGCTGCTTCTCCTTTGCACCCTCCATTCCTGCGCAAGGTACGGGATACGGAAATCTACCGTGTTTCTCTTGTTTGGCTGACTGCTGGAGTAGTTGATTCCAATTGCTGATTAGCGTTGTAGAGCTCTGGTCCGAGTTGTCCCGGATTATTGACTGTAGATGCGATTGGCCATTACTTAGTTGTTCTTATCCGTTTAGTTTATATCCTAAATTACTTAAGTGCAGTGTATGTATTTGAATTATTTTGAAACTGAACATTAGCAGCCTTGTTAGTTAGTGTTAAACTAACAAAATAATGCATAAATGGGTGAAGGGAGCTATGTGTCTGACCAAAGGGTGCAAAACCTGGATCATGTTTCTGCCAGATGCATCACTTAGATTAACAAACTATAGTGTGTCTAGAGTTTAGATCGATGTTACTTCAGTGTAGTGTACGTGTTTGAATTATTTTGAAATTGAACATTAGCAGCCTTGTTAATTAGTATTAAATTTTAATGTGTATATGGGTGAGGGGAGCTGTGTTTGGCCAAAGGGGTAAAACCTGGGTCATGTTCCAGACAAATGCATTCTTAGATTAACAAAATATTGTGTGTAGAGTTTTTTTCAAAGAAAAAAAAACCTTGCTTTCGAGAGCAAATACAGTTGAGCATATTAGTAATTCAGTACAGATGATTCACCTGATGCTACTGCTCCATATGCCATTCAGTTGGCAAATTTTGAAATCTTACCTGTGCAAAACAACAGACAAACCTGTTTCGGTAACTGTATATTGTACTTACTAGTCAGTTAGGTGAGTAGAGTACCTCAGGAGAAAAGTTAGTTTATCAAAAAGATATGCAATACAATGCCATCATAAATGGTGCAAGCAGGGTGTTTGGTACCTCCTTCGCACCTAGCTGATTGCAACCAAATCATAGTAGAAGACATTTCTGACTTAGTATGATGTGCTTTTCATTTGCTTAAGAAAAAAATTGTGTCTAATCAGCCACTCTGGGTTAGATTTCTCTTGTAGAAAAAAAATGTTGTTGGGATGTTTTTTTCTTCCAGAGGCATACCGACTGTATTGTTCTTAAGAGGTCATTTTGGCCACATGTTGGACATGTGCAATCAGTTGCCCCACAGTCCAACTTTATCAAATTATTCTTTTTCCAATAAGACTTCTACATTGAATTAGGACCAAGATCCCTTGACCAAGAGGCTCACTTGGCGTGAAAAAGTTATTGAGTGTATAGCTAGATTATTTTGTTATTGACCTTACTCATCTCTTACGCTCCTGCCTGCCTTGATTAATGATAATGTCCAAACTCTATGTTTTGCAGCTAGAGCTGGTGTTTCCTTTGATAGTCCCATGTTAAGGTACTCAAAATATGCAATTTGACTACATTAGCAGCATCAATTGCTAGCTGCTACTACAACGAAGTACAAGGAGAGAGAGAGGAAGAGAGGAAAAAGGAGCGTGCACAATGGGGATCTTGTGGTTGGATTGGCGAAGTCAAAGGTGGAGGGGGTACTAACCAAGGCCCAGTCGGTTATTGAGGAAGAGTCAAAGCTGCGGAAGAGTGCACAGAGGGACCTTGTTTTCATCACACAGTGAATTTGAGATGATGCACTCCTTTCAACGTTGCCAATGAAGAGCGTGCCAAGAACAACGTGGTGAGGACATGGGTGAGGCAGGTCCATGACCTAGCCTATGATGTGGAGGATTGCATTGAGTTTGTTGTTCACTTGGATAACCGCTCCCACTGGTGGCGCCGCTTCATACCATCATGTATGGCAGCATCGGCGCTACCCATAGATGCAGTGGTCGCAGAGATAGAGCAGATCATGCTTGAGGGTCGAGGACGGAGCACGAGGAACTCACGTTACAGTCTCATCAGCGACTCTGGATCCAAGCCAGTAATGCAGCAACAACCTACAACCAGCCCTGCTAATGTCGCAACAGCACGTGACATGTTTGTTGATGCAAGGGACACACGAAAAAGTGCCAGCAAGGCATAGGGATCTCACACAATTGATTACCAAGGAAAATAGTGATCTTAGAGTGATCTCGGTGTGGGGGTAGGTGGTGATCTTGGTAGGACATCCATCATCAGGAAAGCCTACCAAGACCCAGAAATCCGCCAAAACTTCAGATGCCGTGGCTGGATCAGGTTGACATATCCTTTTAATCCCCACGAATTCCAGCAGAGCTTAGTGACTCAGTTCTACACAAATTCTTGCTTACAACAAGGAACCACTGTAGATGTAGCCGAACTGAAAAGGATGGAGGGAACAGAGCAAAGGAAGGAGGGCTCCTTGAAGAACTCATGAAGCAATTAGTTGAGAAGAGGTACCTAATCGTCCTGGAAAAATGTGTGCACAATGGGAGAGTGGGATGCTATCATGGCATGCCTACCCGATAGGCAGAAGGGAAACTGATTATCGTGTCAACAGAGCAACCAGAAATCTAAAGCTTGTGTATTGGACACTACATACCAAGTGTTGGAGCTTAAACAGTACTCAGCTGAGCACCCCTGTATGTGTGTGTTCTTCAAGGAGGAGACAGGAACGGAGTGAATTCACTTTTATAAAAAAACATATTTCTGTTATATGTAGCTTTTTTTGGACATTAATCTGTCTCTCTGATGCACGGTATTGGTCATTATGTTTTCTAATGTCAAAATAAATTCATATAAAGTAAATTTTCAATAGGTGTCACATATTTACTCAATGTATGTCACAAATTAAAAAAAATTTAAAATGGTTGTTCCATAAAGAAAATTAAATGACTGCTATGTACTTGACAAGTGACTAGTTTATAGATTTTTTGTACAGTCTATTGCATGAAACTCAAGAAACACTTCACTCTATCAAAGATAGATTTTGTACAGTCTGTTGCATGAAACTCAAGAAACACTTCACTCTATCAAAGATAGATAAAATCTTGAGAAAATGTGAGAACTCAGATTATATTATAACTTTTAGTTGGTCAGTCCAAAACTCCAAATCTCTCTCCTAGTAACTCTTGGATTTCTCCCTTTCTCCTTAACTGCTTTATATTTTCAGGGTCTTCTGGGCAAGGAGCCTGGAAGGGTAATGTCATAAACAATGAGATATCAATGGAGGATGATGTGAATCACAGGGGAGGTCTTACTTCCTATGATAGAATTCGACCTCAAGAAAGGTTGTAGCCATTAGCTGGTTTGACCAGTTTAGCCTTTGTTGGACGTGAGTCACAAATGAATGAACTTCGTAACTATCAGACCACAGCACGTTTCAATGATTGGCAAGTGATATCTGTGTGGGGGATAGCTGGTGTTGGAAAATCAGTTCTAGTCAGAAATCTGTATTACGAAAGAATGCTGCAAAAGTACCCAATATTTGACAAGTATGGTTAGTTCTGGTGTCCCATCCATTCAATCTGAGGGACTTCTCTCGGAGCTTACTTTCGGATTTTCATTCGCTACCGATTGAAGCCTTGGGATTTGAGGACCCTATTCAAGAATGCCATGTTTCTAAAAGAACACCCATGTCTTGTTGTTATTGATGTGGATGTACAGTCTAAAGAAGAATGGGATTTAATACAACCTTCCTGGTATCTAGACATTCGAAGAGTGTTATCATTGTCATCACAACAGAGAAAAGCATTGCCACATATTGTGCAGACAATGAAGAGGTTGTGTTTAACGTGAAGGGCTTAGAAGCTGAAGCATCCTTTGATCTCTTCAGAAAAGAGGTATTCTTAATCATAAGTAACATTCATGTTTTCCTAGATACTTGAATTTATTGTCCTGCATGAGTCTTACCACAAACATAGCATCTTCTCCTTCACCCAAAGTTACAGACATTAAAAAATAAGAGTATCACCATTTCATCCATATCATGTTGGTCAATACTCAATTATCTTTTATTCACAGCTGCATCCTAAATAGATGGTTTGCCATTTTACAGGACTTTGAATGTTGTTTGCAAAAATATTAAAAAAAATTAAACTAAGTCCACGAGTGCTGAGGAATGTAGATGGTTTTTTCTATCAGCCAACAATTCCAAACATGTTTCACCCAACAGTTCCAAGCAATCTATCTAGTGAAAGTATCTAAACTGCAATTAGTTTTCCCAGAAGTATAGCATGTAGGAGAGTAAATCAAAACAAGGTGCTCTATTTTTTTCTTAGATTTATTGTCTGCCAAGGGATGATATGCTTTTACACCATCAAACTCATGTTTGTCTGAAATCTGCCACTTGTATTTTAGTTTTCTACATCAATTTCTTTCCAGTAATAATGTCTAACAAATAGGATGTTGTTGGAACTACTAATCTGGAGGCCACCTTTGCTGTACACCATACTACTAGTTGGTGAGGGAACACAGACTGTTATGTTCATTAATTCACAACACAATACAGCACTCAAACTGACATTTAGGACTGTTCTCTAAAGTGTTTAAGATTACTTCTCCATTTCACCAGTTGTTACTTTACTTTACAAAGCTTTGTTTTCCTTAACATGGAACTCATGTATGGTTTTTATGAAGAACATCATGATGTAAAGGATTATATACTCTTACCCATGCTCCTGCATGGGATATTGACATGTGCTTCTCAATTAATCAAGCATTTATAATCCAGTGCACTTATTAAAATAATTTTGAGAAACAAATAGCGTGTCATCGTCCTGTGTGGCCAAATTATTTTACTAATAATCTACCCAATGGTACACATGTATGTGTGTGGCCAAATTATTTTCACTATGATGGATCACATAGCTACAAAACATTTATGTTGGTCATGTCAAGCATATAACTTTTTGTAGGATTCTTATGGTACATAGATAATTCTATGTTTCCTCACTTGACTATTCTTTTGTGTTTCGTTGACCTTTTTGATGTATCAAGCACAATTCATCATGAAAATTCATTTTATATAACAAAAAAATACCTAATGTATTTTTTATTTACCAAAATGGCTAAGATCATTCAAATTTCTTTACAATAGGTACAAAATAAAAAACGAGGCATCACCTCTAAAGAACTCAGATGACAAAGAGCTAGAACAACTTATTGTGAAGTGTGGTAGACTTCCTAAAGTAATAGTTGCTGTGGCAAAGTTTTTGGCACCCAAGACAGTCACTTGTATGGAGAGCACGAGAACACTTAATCACAGATTTATGCACGAACTTGAGAGCAACCCTGAGTTTGGTGATCTGGTAGACCTGTTTGGTTGGATGCATTCCTACTTCCGCACATGCCCAGATTTCCTAAGGCCATGTATATTCTATATGTCAATATTCCCTGGGTCCCAAATCATTCGACGGAGGCGTTTGGTGATGCGATGGGTTGCTGAGGGCTACTCCAGGGACACTAAAGACACTACTGCAGAGGAGAGGGGAGATCCTCTTCTCAATGCTCGTCAATCTGAGCATGATCCAGCCAGCAATGTGCACAGCCATTACACACACGAATGATCCAATGCCAAGTCAGTGATTTCTTCCATGAATACATCATCTCGCGTCCAGACGAAGAGAATATTATATTTGCACTGGAGGTCTTTGCACTGAAGGGGCGTTGCCTTCCAACCACCCGGCGCACAGGACGCCACCTTGTAATCGAGAGCAGCTGGGACAGAGATAGGATTGTGTTCGAAAGCATTGATTTTTCACGCTCTGCGGTCATTAACAGTGTTTGGGGAGTGGGAATCATTCTTCATCTCTAAAAGTTTGAAGGTGCTTCGAGTGCTCGATCTGGAGAATGCAACAGGTATGACAGATAAAGACCTTGAGCTAATGGTGAAGCTTCTTCCTCGCCTCAAGTTTCTATCTCTGCGAGGAAGCAGTGGGATCTGCCATCTGCCGACTTCATTGGGCGAGTTACGGCAGCTTGAGACTCTGGATGTCAGGCATACCTCCATAGTTACCTTGCCACCATCTATCACCAAGTTAAAGAAACTGCAGTACATCCGTGCTGGCACAACTTTCCCAGAAGGGGAACCATCAACACCATGCAGATCTCATCAATTAGCTGGTGTTAAGGTGCCAATAGGTATTAAGCTGACTGCTTTGCACACACTTGGTGTTGTCAATGCTGATCTTGCAGGGGGTAAAGCCTCCTTAAAGAGCTCAAGAAGATTACCCAATTGCGCAAGCTTGGAGTGTTCAGTGTCAACAAGAAAACTGCACAGAGTTTTGTGCTGCCATTGCATGCCATGTCCGTCAATCCTTGTCAGTGTGGCTCAGCAAGGGCAGTGAAGAATTGGATAACATTTACTTGCATCTGAAGAAGCCTCTAGAGAAAACTCAGCAGCAGCTCCAGGGAAGGGTCTGGAGAAGACTCTGCAAAGGCCTCAGCATAAGCCCCAGGAGAAGCCTCAGCAGAAAACTCAGGGGAAACCTCTAGAAACCTTCAGAGCCTTAAGCTATGGGGTCTTGTAAAAGCGCCATCATGGATCAAAGATCTTCCCAAACTCACAAAGTTGGAACTGGAGATAACCATGTCAGAAGAAGTTGAGTTAAATAGTGTTCTTGGGGAAATAAAAGAATTATGTATTCTACGTCTTTGTGTCAAGCCACATCATGGTGCTGATGGCAAGCTAGATTTTTGTGTCTGGGTGAATGGAATACAGCAGCTGTTATTTAAACCTCAAGATCCTCGAGATTACTTGCAGCTCAAAGTTAAATATATCCTTTGGTTCAGAAGCAATGCAAAATCTTGAGCTGCTGACAGCTCGCTGCTGTGGTGGGTCGACATTGAAGTTCATGGAGATAAAGAATCTCTCTACACAAAAACTCAAGGAAGTTCAGCTTATCGGTTCCCATGACACTGCACTTGAGGATGACATTAAGAAGCAACTGGAGGAGCATCCGAGGATCCTCCTTTGAAGCTGGAGAAACCGGAAGGATGCTGAGCTCACAGTTATCATTGTGTCTGTCCCAGGCATCTACAGAACGCTGTTCACTTATTTTTCTTTCTTCTCTCTACCAATTAATTGATTCAGTGATCCAGTACTGCAATACATCCGCCATGCCAGTGGAAACTGGAACATCTGCTTCCTTCAAGATATCAAGATAATTGGCACGTGTCCTATGTGAAACATCGCTAGGAGAAGAAATATTCAGTTCAGTTCATTTACTCTGTAGTCTGTACCCAAAACGTTGAGCTTGAGCTTATGTATCTTCATATGGATATTCTCTTGTGTGCACATTGACGGATTTGACTTTTGCGTTGATGTAGTAATTCTTTTGTAATTTTGTGTAATGATAATACCAACTGTATCCTGAGTTTTCTCTTTGCTCCTTGTGTAGTGTTCTATACATGGCATTATTGTTCTATTTTAGTTGCAAATTTCCATCAAAATATAATGTTGTCGGAGCATTTGGTATTGGTAGTAACTTTCCTGCTTTAGTTTAATAATGGTGGTTGGCGTACTGTTGACAGTGAGCCCATTATGGTGTAGCATAAATCAAAGCATAAAAGTATCGATGATGCAAAAGTAAAGACCACCCGTACCCTCGTTTCCCGAATATTTTTTCTTTTGACAACTTTATAAAAGCAGACATTAAGAAATAATTTACGTAGGTGGCACGCCATCATGCGGGCACAGATTCAGTCTGAATCAATGAAATTAATTTGGAAGGGAAGACTGAACGAGTTCGTGACCACGCCGCTCCATCTGCATGCGCTTCCGCGTTGCTGTTGCTGCACTTGCTACCAAAACCATTTACGCGGAAGCAGGGCCGCGCGCCGGCAGCGTCATTTCGCCAGCCCCAACGCCCGCCAACGATGCAGCTCACCATTTGCCGGCAGAGGAGCGGCGCAGGTGCCTGACCGTCCACAGATCCACTAGCCAACGGCGGTGCGCCCGGAGGTACGTACGTACTACGTGTCATCTCTTTGCCTGCGCGGGAAGCCTAGAACAGTAGCTCAACGCCTTCAACCTGACGTGGACGAGGGCGGCCACATCTCCCTTCTCTTCCGTGGATCTGCTGATCTGGTCCGCCTGCATTTCTTTGCGCTGAAAATCTCTGATTTCTGCTACGGATAGGCTACTTCATCGACCATCCTGATCAACGCAGCTACAACTACAAGGAGAACCAACAAGAGTCTACGGATCCAGCAGCCATGGCCGACGCGTCGGTTCCCGGAGGTACGTACTTGTCATTTCTCTGCGCTGGAAGACTAGAACAGTATGTCAATGTCTTGAATCCGACGTGGTCGACGGCGGCCACATGTCAAGGTTTCCTCTCTCCCATATCAGATCTGCTGATATGGCCATATAAAGATTTCTTTGTGCTGAATGCCTTAAATGCTCTGATTTCTGCTACGCATAGAATACTTCGTCGGGCGCCCTTTCAAGTACGACGACGACGACGACAACAACAACATAGCCACCCAAGAAAGTTGGCGTCCAGCCCCTTTCAAGTACAAGGAGAAACTAAAAGATGCCGCCGATGCACAGGACAATGAGAGTGCTCCTGCTGGTAGGTGATGCAAACTTCACTGACGATTCACGCCGTTCAGTTCGTTTTCGTTTTCTACTTTTCCATCATTGTTGAGTTTGTGTTTTTTGCGTGGTTTTTGGACTAATTCGTAATCCTGTCCGGGTGAAACTATTTGGCTGGGCCTCCAGAGAACCATGGGCAGCAGCAAGGTGACGGATCGGCGGAACGTGGCACTTCGTCTGAACAGATTATGTACCTTAACATTCTGGAGTGCATAGTAGCTGGAAGTCAGGAACCGAGCCATCTAGATTTGTCACTTCTACAAAGCATCACAGAAAATTTCTCCGAGCAGAGAAAAATTGGTGTTGGTGGATGTGGAGAGGTTTACAAGGTAATTGCTAATTTTATGGCAACGCAGCTTCATGTTTGCTCCTCATTTCATAGTGTAACTTGACATAATGGGCTTGGCCTTGCTCATAAGAATATTATAAACAGGGCATCCTTCGAAATGGAATTGTTGCTGTCAAAAAGCTTTTCAACAGCCGAACAATTAAAGACAAGATGTTCCATCGGGAGGTTAAAAGTTTGATCACGCTTAGGCATGAAAATATAGTACGGCTTCTGGGTTATTGTTCTTATACAGAAGAACGCATATTTATTTTTGAAGGAAGACCAATTATGGCTGATCTACGGGAAAGGTTGCTATGTTTTGAGTACATAAGCAACGGAAACCTTGAGGATCATCTTACAGGTATGGCCTTTTTTTGACATGATATCACTTGCTCTCCCATCCACATTTGAAGACAACAGTGTCAAAAATAGCAATCTAACAGAGTGCTTGCAGCCAAAACTATGCCAAACAACAAATTAAACTAGATCATCATATCAACAGTGAATACTAAATTAAAGAGCACAACAGAGAAATAATCTGATCAAGAATCAATTCCCTAATCATGATCACTTCTAGAAAAATACTCATGTAAATGTTCTTCTGTTCATTTGCTTCCATATAGTCCAGTGACCAATGCGTACAACTATCTTTTCATATGATTTGGTTAATTTCTTTATCGCACTGAGCACTGGACTACATGTAATCCTAACTTTTAAATTGAGTTTGATGAATAATCATGGACAGTCTGTACAGATAAAAAGGGTTAACATTCTGCCCAATGCTCACTTGCACATACACTGAGCACATTATTATTTTGTGATTTCCATCTTTTAAAACACTCTTGATTCTTCATACACTTTTGAAGATGAATTGAGGGGACTTGAATGGCATACACGTTATAACATTATTGTGGGGATCTGTGAGGGTTTGCGCTATCTTCACATGGAGAGGGATCTCGTCCACATGGACCTCAAACCTGCCAATATACTACTTGATGATAACATGGTGCCCAAAATTACAGATTTTGGTCTATCAAGATTTGATAATAATTCACATACCAAGACTGCATCACGTTTGGTATCACTGTAAGCCCAACTAACAGATTGTTGTTTCTGATACTTGTTCTCTTACAAGGTCTTTATGTCATATACCTTGTTGACATATGTGTTTTTTATTATGCAGAGGATATTGTGCTCCAGAATACCTTTCAAAAGGCAAATCTTCGAACAAATCAGATATATATAGTCTGGGAATAATGATCACAGAGCTGGTGACAGGAACTAAAAATGAGCCTGATCTTACTAAAGTAAGAGGGATTATGTCAATGTTGCATATGTTCTCTTGTCATCATGATGCTAATATATAACCTTGAATGAATGTAGTGCTTACATTCAATTAGGGATAATGGTAATATAGAAAACAGAAAACAATAAAATTACTGTTGGATTCTTTCCTCTCATATATAGTGTCAACTATTGTGAGTCATTTCGGTTGTTTTTTTTTCAAAGCAACTACCCTGGTACAGTTTGTAAAATTGATTTGGCATCATTTTGTTATGGACCACATAGGATTTTCATATGAACTTTATAGGCTGTTTACTGGAAACTGTGCAATTCTCACAGTTACAAGAATTATACTCTACATATTTCAAATCTGCATTACAATAGCCACTGTCATTTCTTTAGCTGTATTCTTAAACTGATGAGAATATATACATGCCATTTAGTTTGCATTAAATATTTTGGTAGCAATTGAAATGGTTTGTGCAAAATGGCAGGTACTTAGAAGATGGAGGCACAGGTGGATTAAATCATCGAAACATACACCCTTGGGTTATCTACAAGGACAAAATGCCTCGAGTTGGCCCAAAGATGCATCCAAATGGACCCGGCAAGCAGACCTGACATAGTAGACATAACACATGAGCTCGACGCCATGGATAGTAAGGATGACCAATTTCTGGTAAGCCCATATGTGCTCCCTGAAACTCAAGAGTTCTAGAGCTTGGATAGGCTGCGGTGAAGCTAATGCATCTTTAATTTCTCCAACGTAGGGAATCCCTTGCTTGGATGACATGCTTGGGATTGACCCCGCTGGAAATACGCTTTCCCTTTGAACTTGACCCACAGATATCGCACTCAATAGAGCTGACCAATGATACGGATGGTTATATTGCCTTCATGACAAAGACAATGCTACGTCGGTTCCTCATAGAGCCTGAGAAGGGCATTGTCCCACCTAGATCCAGCTGCAGTGTTGCCGTAACAATGCAAGCACAGGTCAATGCACTGCCAAAGAATCACTACAAGGAGGAGATCACCGTGCTGAGCACCAGAGTAGATGGAGGTCTTCGTTATGGATATAACTAGAGACGTGTTCATTGAGAAGGGTACTGTGGTTGATGAGGTGACTTGTGATGGTTGTTTTTGACGAACCACAATCGTACGATGAGGAATCCTCGTCGATGAGGAATCCTGAAAGGATATCGTCTTAAGGATCCGTTGTGACTTATGTCATGTGAAAATATTCTGAGTGTCATGAGTGGCAGAATCAATTTCTCCTGTCTCTCTCTGTTTTGACTTTGGAGATGAGATATTTCAAACACTTAAATGAATATAGCAAGAAATTTAAGTTTACAACAAGTTCCAGTTGTGCCTGAAAGACTGAAAGGATGTGGTTTACCGTGTGACTAATTTCTTGTGAAAATATTCATGAATTATAAAGTAGTATACTAGTACTAGTACACATATACCAGGATGCTTTGGCTGATTCCTGTGCGGCAAGTCAGCATTCAATTGCCCAGTATGGTGCTCGAAGGTTTTCTATCGAATACATGAAAAATTAAACGGCTATCTGGATGCCAACTCAATTGCACTGTTCAGATAAAGTAATTTGAAGATGATCAAAACACTGCATATTATATTAGATGAGTTGGATAATTAGATTATAATAATTCAACTGCCCGATTATAATAAGTTAATAACCTCTTAGATCATTTGTATTTCAACGAACAGTTATCCACACCTCTAGTCAAGAGATCTAAATACTCTAATCATCATAAAACCTATTCGTAAAAAATTAAATATTCCTACTAAACAAGTGAGAATAACAAAACTCGTGGAATTTGTTAGATAAATAATATATTTTTTATTATATAACATGAAATGTTATATTTTTAGGTTTATTTAGCGGTAAAATTATATGCATTATTAAAACAACATTCCATGTTACACAATGAAAAAAATTATTATTTATCTAACAAATTCCACGAGTGTTGTTATTGTAATTTATTTAGTAGAAATATTTAATTTTTTATGAAATAAAACTATCTCAAAGAACAAAAATGGAGTGCACCATTGAAAAGAGCTTGTCGAGACGATCAAAATTATTATATTTAGGTTATATTTGGAGTTCCGAATAAAAAGATATCAATTTCGTAGAATTAAAAGTAGTGCCGACGTCATCGCCGACATCGGCACGAAACTAAATGTCACGCACGGCCTATCAGAGGCATGCCGCATGCACGTGGCAAAGGTACACTAAAACCACTGTACAACCGGCCAAGGTTGAAAAGCGAACTTTTTTTTAAGAGTTGGAGGGCCAATGTTATCCGGTTTTGAAGTTGAAGGTTGAAATCAGACTTTTGCACCTTTTTGTTTTGACCAAACCTTTCTCCGAGTCCACCAACACGGTCCACGGGCTTCCAGCGTTGCACTTTGCGGGACCTGCTGCCCGGGCCTTTACGCAAGCAAACAGGCCCGCCAACGATGCAGCTCGCCGCCGCGCACGCCATCATTCTGCTGTCCACTCCATCGACCTCGAGCTCCATTCTCCAACCGGTAGCAGACTGCAGCTTGAGCTCCAACCGACGGAGCCCAGCCGCATCTTCCTCTCGCCCCAATACGTCCTTCTGGCCCAAGGTACAATAAATTCTTTTTTATTATTTTTACAAAGCAAGCAGGGGAAGGTACAAGAGATGTGATTTGTGGATTCAAAGCTGTTCCCCCTGTTTTGTGCTTCGTGGATAAGAGGGTCTGTTGTTTATTCTAGATCTAGTTTACCTGTTGATGGCCATGTCCTTTTTTTACAACCTTGCCTATTGCTTCTGAGTCACATTGGCTGCAATTTAATGGGCCAATGCTAAAAAGCTCCAGTGTAAGACGAGGTCTAAAGATGGGAATTTCGATTTGCTGAAACCCAAGACTCCTAGGGTCCACGTGTAGAGACTTCTACATCTCTGCCCGGAACTGATTTCATATATAGTGTAAATTAAAACTCGAGATTTTTGTCGAAGGCATAACATTGTGGTTGTGGGCATTGGTTGATATGATAAATGAATGGTACAAAATAAAAATATATAATCATTCTCAAGATGTCTCATTTAGGCTATTTGATTTTCTGTTGCAGTCTTACTATTACTAATTGGAGGCTCCTTTCTAGTTTCCAGCAAGTCAATCTTTCAATGGTAGTTTGATTTAGGACTTATTACCCTAAACTAGGGTTTCTCTATCCTCCGGGCGGCGACGTCGAGTCCACTTTTTCCGTCGCTTTGACGTGAGTTCTCATCGGGGCTCGGGAAGGCTGCATGGCGGCTTCGGGGAGAAGACGAAGGGGGAAGGGAGAGCGATGAGTGGAGGGAACCAAGCTGGAGGAGAGATTAGGCGATCTAAATCTTCAAGGAGAAGAGGAGGAAGACTTGGATCTTTCGGGAGAGTTTGAAGAGCTCGTGAAGGAGGTGAGATGGCTTGCTATTTTTAGAGTTCATACCTCAAAGCCTTTCGGCCATGCGGCACTTTTCGTGCCATGCGGATTGCTTGCGGCAGCAAAGGAGGTGACATTCAAAAGCTGTTGGTACCGGTGGTAATCGGTTCCTTGTCCGGATGAATTGTCTTGGTGACTGGAATAGATTAATGGATGGTGGCCCATGGCTATTTAGGGGATCGGCGGTGGTGATTGAGGAGTATGATGGATTCTCCGATGTCCATAACTATAAGGCGGATAAAATCGTTGGACCCGGGTTCGTGGAGTGCCGGATGGCCTAATGAAGAAGAAGGAATTGGCAGAGAAGGTGGCGAGTAAGGTCGGAGCTCCTATCCTTGTGATCGTGAATGAGGGGAATTTAAACCCTACAACGTATCTTCGAGCTCGGGTTGGCTTGGCGGAACAAACCTTTAGTCCGAGTGGTGCCTATCACCCTCAAAGAAAGGAGGACGTTTCTGGTTCAATATGAAAAAATTCCAAATTTTTGCTTCCATTGTGGATTCATGGGTCATGAAGTCGGTGAATGTGGAGACGGGGTTCACGGTAAATCCGAATGTGAGTGGGGTGACCGGGTTGCACGTCACTTTTGCACCATCGATTCTTGGGAGAGAAGATTATAGAGGAGGAAGGGGACGTGGTCGTGGAAGGGGTAGAGGACGCTTTGCGGGGCGTGATGGGTGGGTGATGAGTATCTGATTACATGGATACGTACGTAGGGGATGATGATGATGGAGACATCCTAGGTGCGAAGAAAGAGATGCTCCTACGGATGCAAGGGGTCATGTGGCACATCATGTCGGTGTGCTTGAAAATACGACGGTGCAAAATGTTGAGCCTAGTCCGTGAAGGAGCATGAGAAGAAGAGGTTAAGGAGAAAGCGAGGGGGAAGATGATGACTCAAATAACACCATGATTAGATCTGCGCTCTCCCTCGAGGAGAGTGACCGGGCGCAATGAAAATCTTAGCATGGAACCGCCTCGCGGGCTCGCAAGTGCCCGGCGGGAAGAGCGCTTCCTCGGATCTCCGAAGTTTAAGCGAAGCGGATGTGTTTTTTCCGTCTCGAGACACACCTCGGGGAAAGTCAAGGCGAGATGAGCTAAAGAGGAAGTTGCGGTGTGACCATTATGCCATTGTTGAGAGTGATGGTCGCGGCGGAGGTTGTTGTTGCTTTGGAGGAAGGATGTGTTGATCAAATTGCAAGAGACGTCACAATATTTCATCGATGTGTTGGTTGATGACGGTAGAGAGTGGAGGCTTACCGGTATATATGGTGAACCAAATTGGGAGGAGAAGGAGAAGACTGGGAGGTTTTGAGGACTCTCCATGGTAGAATGCATAAGCCATGGATAGCCCTGGGAGACTTTAATGAGATTCTTTTTCACCATGAAAAGGAGGGAGGGCGGCCGAGAGCTCAACGCTCCAAGCATTTAGTGATGCACTAGATTACGTAACCCGTTTGGATATGGGCTATAGTGGCGATATATTTACTTGGCGGCGTGGAAAAATCGGGAGCGACTAAATCGTGGAGTGTCAAATGCTACGTGGAATGACCTTTTCCCCAACGCAAGATTGGTGAATGGTGAAATGATTAGATCGGATCACCGACCCTTGATTGTTGAAACTGATGGTCCACCCGTTCGGTTGATCCGGCCCGGCGGGTTGCTCGGAGATTTGAGGCTCGCCGGCTGAAAGAAGAGACAGTGGAAGAGATGGTACAAGGTTTAAACAGCGGCAGCTAGAGGCGAAGGACCATCTTTTATGCGAAGACGAAGGGATGCATGAGGAACTCCATACTTGGGACCGGAATGTGTTGAAGGGACCGAGTTCAGCGCATCAGGAATTTACAGAGCTTGAAGAGTGCGAACGGGACCCCGACGGATGACAGCAATGCTGCTCGAAGGAGATCCTAGTTCGACTTGAGGTATTGATGGAGCAAGAGGAATTAACATGGATCCGCAGGGCGCGTGCAAACTGGCTAAAACATGGTGATCGGAATACTAATTTTTCCATCATTATGCATCTAGCAGGAGGAAAAAGAATAATATTAAGGGGTTGGTTGATGACGATGGGACTAGGCATGAAGATAGTAATACCATGCGGTCAATGATTCACAATTATTTTAATCAGTTATTCCAAACGGAGGCTTATCAAGTAAATGATGAAGTGATGAATGTCAGAAGCTGAAAGTAACACCAAAGATGAACCAAAGTCTGGTAGCTCCTTTCACTTATGAGGGAAGTGAAGCATGCGTTGTTTAGTATTGGGGATTTAAAGCCCCAGGGCCAGATGGACTTCATGCAATATTTTATAAAAGATTTTGGCATATGCGGTGATGATCTGCACAGAAGTTTTGCAGGCTGTAAACTTCAGTGACTATTCCAGATGGTTGGAACGACACTACTATTGTGATGATTCCAAAGATTAATAACCCGAAAAGGTGGCTCAATTCCGACCATCGTCCTATGCAACGTTGTGTACAAGGTGATTTCTAAAATGCTTGCAATTAGAATGAAGGGTGTTTTGCCGTATGTTATTAGTGGTCATCGAGCGCCTTGTGCCAGGCGTTTGATAAGCGATAATATACTCATTGCTTATGAATGTGTTCATGCCATTAAGAGAAAGAAAGGAAAGCGGGGGCTTTGTGCAGTAAAGCTGGATATGCACAAAGCGTATGATAGGAGTTGAATGGGGATTTCTAGAAAAAATGATGCTTAAATTAGGCTTTGATGATCGGTAGATAAGATTGATTATGGCTTGTGTTACCTATGTTAGATACTCAGTTCGCTTTAACTCAATGGAGACAGAGATGATATCACCAACTAGAGGTATCCGGCAAGGGGACCCCGTTATCACCATATTTATTTTTAATGGTGGTCAAGGCTTATCTTGCTTTGATCCGGCGACGAGTTTAAGAAAGGGAGAATTGGAAGGAATAAAAGTATGTAGACGGCGCCCATGGTGTCTCATCTCTTATTTGCTGATGACTCGCCAATTTTAATGCATACGAGATAAATCCAATGCGAGGCTTGTCTCGTAGGTATTTTAGATATGTACTGTCAAAGTTCAGGACAAATGCTCGGTCACTGACTAAATCCCAAGTATTTTTTTCTCGTGCAATACAGAGATAGATGTGAAAGTTGAGGTATGTGAATCCCTGGATATTATGAGCGAGTCTTTGAATGACAAATATTTAGGGTTACCTGCATTGGTGGGAACAGATAGGAGTGACTGTTTTAGACATTTAATTGATAGAGTCACTATGCTGATCAATGGTTGAAGAAAAGCTCCTTAGCATGGGTGGCAAAGAGATCTTAATCAAATCAATCGCCCAAGCCGTGCCAACATATGCAATGATGGTATTCAAAATCCCAATTAACATTTGCAAGGGGATGACAAAGATGCCATCGCACTTTTGGTGGGGTGATGACGATGAAAAGAGGAGGATCCATTGGCAAGCATGGTGGAAATTATGCTTACCAAAATATAAAGGGGGCATGGGATTTAGAGATTTCCACAGTTTCAACTTAGCCATGCTAGCAAAACAAGTCTGAGACTTTTGTATGACCCAGAGTCATTATGTGCAAGGGTGTTGAGAGCTAAATATTATCCAGATGGGAGACTCCTTCAGGCCAAGCTCAAAAGTGGGAGTTCTTTTACTTGGCGAGTGTGCTAGCAAGGCTTGAATGTTTTAAGCGAGGATATATATGGCGTGTTGGAGATGGTACTCGATTAATATTTGGAATGATCACGGATACTGGAAGCCACAATTTGAAAGTTTTAACTCCAAGAGGAAATATTTTGATCTCAATCGTGGATGAACTTATCAATCCGATTGATGGTAGATGGGATGTGGAGTTGATCAGATCGTTGTTTTGGTCAGTCGATGTACACCGGATTCTCCAAATTCCAATTTATAATGGTCGGGAAGATCTTATTGCTTGGCATCCTAATCGGAATGGCTTGTTTACCGTGAAATCGGCATATCATTGCCAGTGGGCTCATAAATTTGGTTCTAGGAACCATACGAATGTGGCAGGAGTTTCAGGACTGCAGCCGGTGTGGAAAAAATTATGGAAATTATCAATACCAAGCAAGGTTAAAATCTTTGCATGGCGAGCTCTTCATGGATGTATCCCATGTTATGCTATCCTGGCTAATAAACACATTATGAATACTGCTAATTGCCCGGTATGCCAGACTCGGCGAGGATATAAAGCATATTTTATTCTCATGTGATCGTGCGAAGGAAATTTGGAGAGCAATGGATGTCTGGACACATATTGAGGAATTACTGAATATTGATAGATCGGGCTCAGTGCTGATACAAGAGATTATCGAAGGGGCGGTGAGGAAAGTGAGCTCAAGATTGGCTGGGCTGAACTTATTCTTACTGGATGTTGGTATATTTGGTGGCAAAGGAGACAATTAGTCCATGGCGAAGATATTCAAAATCCATCAAGATCAGCAATGTCTATTGCAGCAATTTCAACAAATTATTTTACTGTTTCAAAGAAGGTAGTTGTGATTAATCAGGGATGGAGGAAGCCTGCTGAGGGATATTTGATGATCAATATTGACGGAGCTTACGATGGAACAAAAGGTTCAGGAAGCTCTGAGTTATCGTGAGATTCAAGGGGTGGCTTTATTGCGGCGTCACATAGCTTTATACCTCATGTGTTGGATGCAGCGGCTTCGGAGGCAGCTGCTCTTCGCGATGGTCTACTATTGGCCCAACAAATTGGATGTAGCCGTGTTGAAATCCAATCTGATTGTATGGAAGTGGTACAAACTATGCAAGATGGAGGTTTCCGGCTACGGCTGCGGTGGCTATCTATGACGAGATTGATGTACTGAAGGAATTTAGCGAGATATCTATTAGTCACCGCAATAGAACATGTAATTGTGTAGCCCATGAATTAGCTAGGCAAGCTTTGCTACTAAAGAGCTCTCAAGTTTGGGTAGATGATCCCCCTTCATCTATTTTTCATCTTCTTGTTAATGATGTAACAGTTTTCATGAATCAATAAAGTTTGCCTTAGATTTCAAAAAAAATTGGAGGCTCCTTTCCAACCTCCATATTGATGCCATAAGTTAGGTAGAGCATATGCAACGCGGATGCCCCAGCCAAACACCATATGGCAGCCTCATTGCCAACTGAATGAAGCACCACCTCTATGTTAGGCCTAGCACCTTCAAACACACAAGCATTTCAGTGCATCCACTAGGATATTGAGGGTACTGAGGCCTTTGCACTCAACTCTAGGAGCGCCCCTTATAGTACAACACCACCAGCTGGAGAAATGATTATTCATTTCCTGAGCAGCCAAAGCTAGCAGGTCCAGTCTCTGCAAAATTAAAGCCCAAGCTTGTTGAGCAAACACACAAGAGATGAGAAAACGTGTTGAATATTTTCCTCCTTTTGATCATGAAGCAGACACACTGCCAGTTGAGGAAGCCTGCGCTTAGCAAGATGATAAGCTGTCCGACACCTATTCTTGATGGCCAACCAAATGAAGAATTTACAACGCAGTGGTGCCCAACTTTCTCCAGATGCGCTTCCAAGGTGCAAACCTAATTTTTCCAAGGAAGAAAGCATTATACGCTGACTTGCTGCTATACAACCCCGAATTAGTTAGCTTCCACCTATGTTGACCACAGATCTCTGGTTGTAAACCAAGCCATCTACTAGATTGCAGATTTATAAATATTGTTTGAGCACTTGCACAGATAAAGCCCCTTTAATATCTGCAACCCAGCGCGCATTATCAATTATGAAAATAATCTATCAGTAGTCGCCTAAATTCTCGTATAATTCACCTGCATCTACTATTACTAAAAATAAATTAAATGAACTTAAATATATCTTTCCTAAAATGCCTGCCTCATTATCATAAAGAAAATGTCCCCAAGTAATCGGCATAGGAAAGCTTATATTTAGTCAGCACTAAACTCTATGACAACAAGACAAAGACGAGGAAGCACCTGTATGAGTACTGTGTTAAATAAGAAAAATGAGGGAAAAAGGAACAAAGATACACAATTTTTCTTAGCTATGGCCTATGGGCATCACATTTGTCCTTTTCTTTTAGAATCACTTGCTTGTGCAGGTGCAGACTAGCAGTATACTCAAATCAGATGTGCATATAGCACCTAGCAGCGGAGACCGTTTACTCTAATAGGGAAAGATCGGTCCTTACAACAGGTCAAGACTTCAGGCACATGCACATTGATAGATCGACTCCGTGAGATCCAGATCAACATGGCCAAATAATATGAGACTATGAGATGGCATCTACAGAATATTAGGCAATGAATGAGGAGACAACAGGCACAAAATGAAAATAGGATAATTGAATTATAATGTCAATGCACAGGTTCAGTATATAACACATAAGCATATAATGTTTGCAGTACAGAGTAAACAATCTTGAGAGTCAATCTAACAATATATGTCCACTTTTTTCTCCACGTTGATTTTGACATCGAAGAAACAACAATTATCTTCACGATTCCAAGGATGCAGATGTTTCAATTCGAATGCATGGAGACTAAGAAAAGGAAGAGGCAAGGTATAAATGAACAGAACCAGTCATTCAGTCTTGTTCCTGCCGGTGCCAGAATCAGCAGATAGCAAACAGATCATCAGTATGCATCAGGATGAGCATGGTATCTCCAGCTTCAAAGCAGGTGTCTTAGGATGCTCACTAAGTTGATTCTCTATATCCAACTTAAGTGTGTTGTCAAGGGAACCCAAATACCGCACCTCCTTGAGTTTTCCTTTAGAGAGTCTCTTCAGCTCAGCAAACTTCACTGCCGACCCAGTACAGCACTTAGCTGTCAACAGCTCTAGATTTTGCATTGCTAATGATCCAAAGGATACATTTAACTCTGAGTTGCAAGTGATCTCAAGTATCTTGAGGTTCAAATAACTCATCTGCTCTACCCCATTCACCTTGACAAAAGTTAAGGTTATTACCATCTCCATCTTTAAGTGGCTTGACATCAAAACGTAGAATACATAGTTCTTTTATTTCCCCAAGAACCTTGATTACTTCAACTTCTTCTGACATAGTTATCTCCAGTTCCAACTTTGTTAGTTTGGAAAGATCTCTGATCCATGGTGGCACTTCTTTTACAAGACCATATAGCATAAGACTCTGAAGATTTTCTGGAGCCTTCTTCTGAGGTGAGAACATGTCATTCAGACAAGGTTTGTTATCGCCCTTGATGAGCCACACTGACAAGGATTCCAGATGAACGTGGTCTGAGATGCAAGAACAGAACTCGCTGCTGTTTTTCTTGTTGACGCCTGTCACTTCGAGCTTGTGCAATTGGGTGAGCTTGAGCTCTTTCAGGATGGCCTTGCCCTGAAGAACCAACATTGACAGCACCAAGAGTGTGCAAGACTGTGAGTTCCTCAATCCCTGCAGGCACCTGAACACCACCTACAGGACAAGCACTATGGCAGCTAGGCAACCAAGAAACATGAGCACATGGTACTGATGGTTTCTTAGCTGTGCCAGCACGAATGTACTGCAGCTTGGTAAGCTTGGTGATGGATGGAGGTAAAGTGAATATAGAGGTGCCCCTGACATCTAGAGTTTCAAGCTGCCTCAGAGCACCAAATGAACTAGGCAGATGGCAGATGTCTCTTATTCCTCTCAGAGAGAGCAACTTGAGGCGAGGAAGCAGCTTCAGCATCTGCTCCAGGTATTTATATGTGACACCTGTTGCATTCTCGAGATCAAGCACCCGGAGCACCCTCATAGTTTCACTGATGAAGAAGGGCTTCCACTGTCCAAACACAGTGAGGGAGCGTAGCCTTGAGAAGTCAATGCTACTAAACACAATCTTGTCTCTGTCCCAGCTTTCCTTTATCACCAGATGCCGTCCTGTGCGTTGACTGGTCAATGTACACCTGCCCTCCAGTTCGAAGACAAGGTCCTCATCCTTTTGCCTTGATATGATGTACTCACGGAAGAAGCCATTGACATGGCACATGACCGTTCTTGTATCTGCAGTGGTAACTGAATGTGGAGTCTGCTGGATGATACTCAGATCAAGGAGCATCGAGAAGAATTCCTCCCCATTCTCCTCAGCTGACTTGTTGGACGTGTCCCTCGAGTAACCCTCTGCGATCCACCGCCTGACTAGACGCCTCCGTCGAATGCTTTGGCCTTGCGGGAAAATGGACAAGTAGAGGATACATGGCTTGAGGTTATCTGGGCAAGTACGGAAGTAGGAATGCATCCAACTAAATAGTCCACGCAGGTTATCAAATTCCGGTTTACTCTCTAGATCATGGATAAATCTGTCACTAAGATTCATTGCATTTTTCATCCAGCTGACTGTCATGGGCGCCAAAAAGTTGGCTACAGCAACTACTACTTTGGGAAGTCCGCCACACATGGAAATAAGTTTTCAAGCTCTGGATCTTCAGAATCCCCTAAAGCGGATGAATGTGGAAATGTGCCTACCTGTATTATTGAAAAAGAAGCTAAGTTAGTAATAATTGTTGTATCAATCAATCACATTTTAGATCTAGTTTTTAGCTTGGGGTGTTAAGATGCATAAACTCATGTATTGAAAACTGGGGGAAAAAACATATGCATCAAACTCTGTTTGATTTATCTTACAAACTGTGGATTGCAGCTTGTTGTTTGCTATAATCTGTAAGTTTTTATTTAGAAAAAATATACAGTTTTTGTTGGAATATTATGACATATATATATTGATACTACTAAACATATAGTTCATTAATAGAAAAAATGTTTTCATGGCCCTAGAATTGTTCTGAATTTTTATGATACCATTTGGATGAGGAATTTTGTTAAGCCTACTATAGAATACTTGGATAAGATGATTGTATTTCAAGAAGTTGGGATGAGCATTGTATCATTAGAAAAAGAAAGCTTGGATAAAACTACTTTTGTGCAAAAAAAAAAAAAGTTCACAGCATTTCATGTTCTGCAGAACACAGTTTAATCTCCTGAAGGGGGAAGGAAGAAAATTTTTGGATCAAGATGTATGTGAGAAATTCGATTTAGCAAGACCAAGAGAATATGCAAGTATCTTGCAAGAAAACACACCTTCTTTTGAAGAGATCATGTGCTTCATCGTCTTCTAGACTTTTGACATTGTACATGGCCTCTTTCGATTTGCACAATGTATGGTACTACCAAATATTATGTCATCGACATATATTTGGCACACAAAGATATCATTTCCGACTTTATGAGTGAAGAGAGTAGGACTGGGCCCGCCAAAGCCTTGTTTAAGCAAGAATTCCTTAAGGCATTCATACCATGCTCTTTGGTGCTTGTTTCACCATAGAGCCTTCGAGTTTGTAGACATGATGTGGGAACGAGATCTTCAAAACCCTAAGTGGTCGCTTGACATACACTTCTTCTTGTATAGGACCATTGAGGAAAGCACTCTTCACATCCATTTGATGTAGCTTGAAGTCATGATAAGTGCAAAGGCCAAAAAGCATTCGGTGCTTCAAGCCTTGCCACCGGTGCAAAGGTTTCCTCAAAGTCCAAGCCTTCAACTTGTGTGAAGCCTTGAGCCACCAATCTTGCCTTGTTCCTTGTTACAACTCCATTCTCATCTTGCTTGTTGCGGAAAACCCATTTGGTACCAATGATGTTTGTGTTGGGTCTTTCCACCAAAGTCCACACTTGGTTTCTTTCAAAGTTGTTGAGCTCTTCTTGCATGGCCATGACCCAATCCGGATCACCAAGTGCTTCCTTACCTTGAGAGGCTCCAAAGAGGAAACAAACGAGTAAAATTGGCAAAAATTGACCAAGTGAGAACGAGTTGTTACCCTTTTGATACTCCCAGGATATTGTCAACTAGGATGGTCACGTTGAATAGTTTGCCTTAGCCTTGGATGCTCAACACTTTCATCTTCATTTTCTTCATAACCACGCATCTTCTTGCTCAAGTATAGGCTCCGGGTTGAGCCCTTGAAGCTAGTGAAGTAGGAGTTGGAGAAGTCAGCTGGCTTTGAGGTGGAGGGCGGCACTGCCGTGCCTAGGGCGCTGCCCGCCGCACCGTGATCTCCGGCAGTGAGTGCTGCACCTTCTTCGGAAGTTTGTCGGCGGAAATTGGTGCAACGGCGGCTTGGGAATCCTCATCATCTTCGACCCCTTGTTCTTCTTGTGGTCTTACATCACCAATGGCCATTTGCTTGATTGCCTTACAAGGTGGATCTCTTTTCCTACAACACTTGAATCAATTTGCTCTACTTGAGAGCGTTAGATTCATCAAATGTCACATCTACCGTGACCTCGTTCTACCCAAGGTTTTGTTGAAGACACGGTAAGAGTATGCTCATTTTGATCCGTAACCAATAAGAATTCCTTCATCTACCTTAGATGCAAACTTAGAGGTTTTGGGCCTTTTGCTAAGTATGAAACACTTGCACCCAAAAACTCTAAAGTAAGACACACTTTGGTTTGTTACGGTGAGAATCTCATACGAAGTCTTTGAGCTTCTTGTGTAGGTAGAGACGATTGATGGCATGGCAAGCGGTCTTGACGGCGTCAACCCAAAATAAATCCGAAGTCTTGTACTCATCAACATTGTCCTGCCATGTCAATGAGTGTTCTATTCTTCCTCTCTACTACACCGCTTGGGGGTGTATGGAGTCGAAAACTAATGCTTGATGCCTTCATCTTCAAGAAACTCTTCGACTTGGGTGTTCTTGAATTCAGTCCCATTATCACTTCTTATCTTCTTGATTGGGGGAGACCAAATTCTCTTTGTGCCCTTCTAACAAAGGTCTTCACCTTGTCCGTGCCTGGCACTTATCATAGACAAAGAATACCCAAGTGAAGCCGAGAATAATCATCAACAATAACCAAGCCATACTTATCACCCCCTAATTTGAGGTAGGCAACCGGTCCAAAAGAGATCCATATGAATCAACTCAGGTTGAGTGGTAGTCATGATGCTTTTCTTTGGCCGGGTGAGGTATGCCTACTTGCTTTCCGCTTGGCATACGAGCCGCATATCTGTCTTTCTCAAATTGAACATTAGTTAGTCCAAGGATATGGTTGTCTTTTTGGAGTTTGGCCAAGTTATCATCCCAACATGAGCTAGTCTGGGCGATGCCATAACCAACCCATGCTGGATTTTGCCACTAAACAGGGTCTCAAGCTTAGCTTTCCCTTTGCCGAAATCAACTAGGTAGAGCTTATTCTTGAGTTTTCCCGTAAAGACAATAGAGGAATCCTCCTCTAAAAGACTTCCACACCCACATCAGTGAAGAGACAATTGTAGCCCATCTCACATAGTTGTGAAGCACACAACAAATGAACTTCAAAGATTCAACATGAAAGACATTTGAAATTGAATGCTCAAGTGTTATAGCAACTTTACCAAGACCAACTACTCCCCCTTTAGAGTTATCGGCAAAGATGATGTTGTCACCGACTTTTTGTAGTTGGGGAATAGGATGAAAACATACTCTTATCTCCGGTCATATGATTTGTACATCCATCCAAGCACCCAACTTGACCCACCAGGGAGGAGTATGCCTCGCAACACAAGTTTAGTTCTTGATTTAGGTCCCCAATCTTTCTTGGGGACTTCAAGGTTAGTCACAAGAACTTTGGGAACCCAAATAGAAGTATTGAAAAAACATTTCTACCATTGCCAACAAATTTGGCAAACACCTTCCCCCTTAGTGTCATCTTGCAAAACAAAGTTAGAGTTCAACACTTGGAGAGGTGTCTTGACACTTGATTGATAGAAGCCTTCTTTCTTAGGTGCCATGGTAGAAGTATTTGACTTCTTGGGGATCGATTCTTGTGGAACCGCTTCTTGGGCTTAACATGAAGCGGCGGCATGGTAGCCTTCCCTTTCGTGGGTGCAAAGATCGCCGCGCCCATCCCTGCGGCACTGCCGCGCTTGCGCTTCTTTCTGCGAGGCCAGGGCCGTTGTTTACACACTCGGTAAGTGCGAGCTTATCTGTACCCGGCCTTGCCCTTGCTCATGAATTGGACACACTCGATACCATTTACCCTCTTTCTTCCATTTGTCTTGGCACCTTTCTTGAGTCCAAGCCCATCCTTGATGCGAGGATTTCTTCCATCTTTATATTGTGGCATCTTTGGTTGATTCACTTTGCCACCTGTCACTTGCTTGCTGTTTTTGCCTTTTGTGTCCAGCATGTTGTTCAACCTAGCAATCTCATCCTTCATAGCTCTCATATTTGCAAGGTTAGTGGAATAAGCATTTATATTTCCACAACCTTCACTGGTGGAGGCCTTAGAATTGTCACTTGAGCTAGAGAGAGGTGGGGTGCTCTCACAAAGATGACTATATTGCTTCTCAAGTTTGTTGTGCTTTTCAACTAAGACACAATACTTGTCATTGAGAGCAACATTGATCTTCTTTGTAAGAGCAAGCTCTTTCCTCAAAGAGCTTGTTTCCCTTTTCTCTTGCTCAAAAGCTTCCTCACTATCAATATAGAGATTTTCAGTCTTTTCAATGACATTTTCTCTATGTTCTAGCTCAGCTTTGACATGTTCTAATTCCTCCATAAGTGCTTTGCAATAAAACGCTTCGGTTCTAGGATCAAGATTCTTAGCGGGTTTCAAGCTCTCACTAGAATCTTCATCACTAGAATCACTTAGATCACTACTAGATATGTTGCTAGGAGATGGAGAAGAGGATTTCTTGTTCAGTTTTACCTTTTCACCTTTTGCCATGAGGCAAATGTGATGAAGCCATCATCATCGGACATGTTGTTGAAGAGTCTTGGTGAGGAAGATGTGTTGTGAATAGCTGCGTTGCAATCTCTCCATCTTCATCACTTGACTCTTTAGTTGGTCCCACTCATGCCCAATGTGTGCTTCTCCGGCATTCTTGTATCTTCTCTTCCCATCTTTTCTTTCTTTCTTGTTCTTGCCTTGATTTTTCTCAAGTGGACATTCAGCAATAAAGTGCTCGGTGCTGCCACATGCGAAACATGTCCTCTTTTTCTTGCTTAGGAACCTTCTCTTGGTGAGCTTGTAGCCATTGTTCTTGATGTCTTTGTTGTAGTTCTTTATAAACAATGACATGTCTTCTATCTTCTTGTGATCAGCCCCATCATCATCACTTTCACTTGATGTGGATGTTGAATCTTCTTCTTGTGGTGCTTGCTTGATCTCCTTGGGCGACTTGTTGAGCTTGCTTGCGCCCTTGTGATTGCAAGCTGAAGTATGCTTGTGAGGCTTGCTAGCTTTAAGTGCAACTTCCTTGATCTTCATTCCATCAAGCTTGGATTGAAGCTCACCAAGCCTCTTTCTCTCATTTGCTTCTTCTCTTTGCATATCAAAGGTCAACAACCGTCAAGCACATCATTTGGTTAAGTGCTCAAACTTCTTCTTGTCTCTAATTAATGTCACAACGGTTTCATTTCTTGGAGAATAGGCTTCAAGCATCACCTTCACCACTTTGTGATCATCAAGATCCTGCACACCCAAATCCTTTGATTTGTCCAACCAACACCATCAACCTATCAAACATTTCTTGTGGCCTTCTTCACCTTTAATCACAAACCGGTTGAGCTTGGCCATCAAGACTTCAATTCTTGCCTTCCTCACTTTATCCACACCTTCATGAGCAATGATCAAGGCATCCCAAATCTCTTTTGCCACATTGACATTCATCACTCGGTTGTACTCATTTCCATCAAGAGCACTCAACAAGATGCTTGTGGCTTGACTATTGAATTGGGCAGCTAAGAATTCTTCATTGGTTGGGTCTTAGGGGTTTTGTGTTGCTGCTGACTCCTTCTCACAATCTCCCCCAAAGCCCTTGATGAACACACAGAAAGATAGTTTCTCATCAAGTGCTTCCACAGCATAGTTAGTCCCATCAAATCGGGGTAACTTGCCCATGGTGAAAGTCCCTAGTTTGGTTTTGGCTAATTGATGAAACCTAGGACTAACCTTGTTTATCTAAGTGGTTGATTTAGAAAGGTTGTCCACATGATGAGCATATGAAGCATGACACATGTCATGTGATCAAAGATGAAGATCAAGGCGATGCTTGGTTCCATGGACGGTGTTGAAGGTGAAGGGCTAGTTGAGGCTTGGGAGTGAAGGACCATGCGATGGTGAAGCTCGGGCAAGACTAGGCACCGATGGACCGATGCACGGTGAAGGGCAAGTGAAGTCAGTGAGGTCGATGGATCGAGACCGGTCACATGATGGTGTGAAGTGTTCATATCATTTGGAGGAACAAAATGGGCTCAAGGCAAAGGTATAACCCGATAGGGCCATTTTGTTTTTGCACTCAAGACACCATAGAGGTGTGAGTGGTTTAGGATCGATAGCCGCACTATTAAGAGGGGAAGTCTTATCGGCTATTCGATGCACGGGTGCCACTAGGTGAATTCATGAAGTGCATTGCATGTAGGGCCTAGTGAGCTAACCTAACCTTTGGGAAATGGTTGTGAAAAGCTAACACACAAACACATGGAGATGTACACTTGGTGGTGTTGGCACATTTACAAAGGTGGCGTTTGGGCGCGCTGTGGTGTTGGCACATTTACCAACGGTCGGCTCGGGCCGCGCGCGGAAGAAGCGCGGACGCGTCCGGCGGTTTAGAGGGCACGCGTCCACGCGTCTTGCTCGGCCTCCCGAGGGGGTAACGGTCACATTTGTTTGAGGGGTTATAAATAGAAGGTGGCCGGCCCTTGGGGAGGTCTCTTGGCCATTTCTCATCCCTTGTGCATTCTTTGAGCTAAGAGACTCTCTCCCACTCTTCTCCCTTGCTTGGTTGTTCATCCTAAGAGAGATTGAGTGAATCACCTAGTGCATTGCATTGCTTGAGGGCATCTAGTGGCACTTGTGGGTGGTTTCGCGGTGGATTTCTTGTTACTCTTGGAGAGTACCGCTCCTAGCCGGCTTGGAGATTGTTGGAGGCGTTGGCAAGAGAAGGTGATTGTTCTTGGCCACCCGGTTGCTTGTGAGAGGTTTGAGCTCACCTCGTGGGGACCACGAAGAGCATCCTAGTGGATTGCGCGTGTCGTTGAGTACCTCGCTTGAGAGTGGTGTCTTGCGGTGCCTTTGCGGGGCGAGCCTTGAGGGGCTAGTGACTTGAGGGTCACACCGAGGAACCATCTAGGTGTTGGTCGACACAACCGGTGACGTAGCTTGGCGGTGCCCAAGTGAACACCGGGTGAACAAAAACAATTGTGTTCATCCTTGTCTCCCGGTGATTGGTTGTCATCGATTGTGTGTTGCCGGTGTGATCGATTGCTCATTCTCTTGGTGATTGGCAACCTCGACTCGACGCGTCGGTATAACAAGTCTCATCCTCTCTTGTATTACTTTGATTACACTCTTGCAAAGTAGAATTGCTTGCGTGGTCGGTCGGGAACCACATCTTGTGTAGACTAAATCCGTGGGTAGAACTCTTGATCACTAGTGGTAGCTTTTGTGTGTACTAGTGATCACCTACTAGAATTGCTTGGATAGGAGGCTTGCAACATCTAGTAGGCTAAGCATAACTTGCTTTCAAGCCAGGTATCTAACGAAGTTTGCTTAGTGAGTTTGTAGAAATTTTTATAGGCTATTCACCCCTCTAGCCATCTAGGACCTTACAAGTGGTATCGGAGCAAAGGTCACCGTTTAGTGCAAGGCTTAACATCCTACGGTGTTAAGATGGCTCAAATTGTGTTCAATCATGTTGGGGGCAAACCGCCTATGTTTGATGGAGTTAGTTCCTTTGATCATTGGAAGAGAAAGATGATCATGTATCTTGGTTCAATACAAGAGAGAGTTTTGCAAGTTACATTGCATGACTATGCTATTCTTGATAATGAACATCTCACCGATGAGGACAAAGCCAACATCACATGCAATAGAATGGCTCTCAACACCCTATACAATGCCATTGATACAAAGGTGTTTGAGGGAATCAAGGATTTGGAGCTTGCAAGTGAAGTGTGGACTAGGTTGGGTGAGACCTATGAGGGCACCAAGGTTGTGAAGAGTGCCAAGTTATATGGACTCAAGAGTGAGTTCGAGAACTTCAAGAAGAAAGAGGATGAAACAATCATTGAAATGTTTCATCGCTTACAAGTGATTGTGAATGATCTCAAGAGTTTGGGGCACAAGACAAAAGATGAAGACTTTGTCACAAGTTCTTGATTTGCTTGCCGAAGAGCTTCAAGATGTTGAAGCTAATGCTACAAAGAGATGGGCTTGAACATAAGAAGCCAAATGATTTACTTGGTGAAGTCTTGACATATGAAAAATTTGATCAAGATGATGAGAAGGTGGAAGAGGAGAAGAAGAAGAAGACCGTGGCATTCCAAGCCATATCCTCCAAGGGCAAAGCACCAATCTTTGAAGAAGAAGAAGCCAATGAGGAAGATGGTGACTTTGAGATTGATGATGAGGCACTAGCTCTTGTGGTGAAGAAGATGGGACACATGTTCATCAAGAGAAGAGGCTTCAAGAGAAACAACTTCAAGAAGCAAGAGCAACCAAGAAAATGCTTCAATTGTGATAGCACCGAGCATCTACAAGCCGAATGCCCATATGAGAAGAAGAAGAACTACAACAAGGGCAAATTTGAGAAGAAGAAGCATGAGGCCAAGATGACACTCAAGAAGGGCAAGAATGGTGCATTTGTGGTCACTTGGGAGAGTGATAATGATGATGAAGATGAAGATACAAGCAACAAGGCTATGGCTTCCATCGCCATCAACAAGAAGTCTTCATTATTCCCTTCATCACCATCGTGCTTCATGGCCAAGGAAACCAAGGTACAATATGGTGATAGTGATGATGATAGTGAGATGGAATATGCTCACGATGTTGATAATGTTGATGATGATGATGAACCTTCTAAGGATCAATTATATGACTTGATGCAAGAAACTAGAGATATAGCTATTGCCAAGGAAAAGGAGTGCAAGAAGCTTTCAATGAAAGTAGAAATACTTGAGAAAGCCCTAGGTGAGCTTATGACCACTCATGAGTGTCTAGTGGTAGACCATGAGAAACTTGGTGATGCTCATTCTAAGCTTGAAAAGGCTCACTCACTTCTTCTTGAGCAACAAGCAAAGAAAGTGGTGGTTACATCATGTGATATAGGCCTTACTTGTGACATCATTGATGAGTCTTTTTATCAACCTATCATCATGACAAATGCTAACCCTTCTTGTAGCACATCATCCACCACCACCACCGACTCTATCTCTACTACTAGTGATGGCTTCACTTGTGATGCTACACTTATGGTTGAGAATGAGACTCTCAAGAAGGAGGTGGATGAGCTCACTCATGCCTTAGGCAAAGCCTATGGTGGTGAGGCCCGCTTGCTAAAGTGCTTGGGTAGCCAAAGGTTCTCTCTTAACAAAGAGGGGATTGGGCTATACCCCCAAGAAGGGCAAGTCGGCCTTTGCAACTCCTAAGCCTAGCTTTGTGAAGAGCAATGGTCGGTTTTGCTATAGATGCAAGCAAGTTGGGCACCTAGAGCAAAATTGCAACAAGAAGCAACAAAACAAGAAACTTGACAATGCTATATCTTTTGATTCTTGTTATGTGCTTACCAAGGGTGTGAAAGGTGTGCAAGCTAAGTTTGTTGGTACACCCATTGTTGGCCCAAAGAAGAAGGCTATTTGGGTACCAAAGAGCTTAGTCACTAACCTACAAGGACCCAAGCAAAAATGGGTACCTAAGCTTCATTGATTTGCTTGTAGGTGAACTATAAAGCCGGAGGAAGGCATTGGATCATTGATAGTGGGTGTTCTCAACACATGACCGGCACATCAAGAATGTTTGATTCAATTGAGAAGAATGATAGTGGCATTGAGTCAATTACTTTTGGCAATAACAAGAAAGGCAAGGTTGTTGGTATGGGCAAGATTGCAATATCAAATGACATGAGTATCTCCAATGTGATGCTAGTTGAAAGCTTGGATTTCAATCTTCTTTCGGTGGCACAAATTTGTGATCGAGGCTACAAGTGCATTTTTGGGGCAAATGATGTTGAGGTAGTTTCTCTTGATGGCTCCAACTTGGTGTTCAAAGGCTTTAGATATGAGAATCTCTATCTTGTTGATTTCAACACTAGTGAAGCTTCTTTGACAACATGTTTGATATCAAAATCAAGTTTGGGTTGGCTTTGGCATAGAAGGCTTGTGCATGTTGGCATGAAACAATTGAAGAAGCTCACACAACACAATCTTGTTGAAGGTTTGAAAGATGTTGTTTTTGAGAAGGACAAGTTGTGTAGTGCATGTCAAGCCGGAAGCAAGTTGGAAGCTCACATCCAAAGAAGAGCATAATGAGCACATGCAAGGCATTTGAGTTGTTGCACATGGATCTATTTGGCCCAACTACATACACAAGTATTGGTGGCACAAGTATGGGTTTGTCATAGTGGATGACTTCACAAGATTCACATGGGTATTCTTTCTTAGTGACAAGAGTGAAGTGTATGACACCTTCAAGACTTTTCTCACTAGAGTTCATAATGTGTTTGACATGAGAATCAAGAAAGTGAGAAGTGACAATGGGAGTGAATTCAAGAATACAAGAATGGAAGAAGTGTGTGATCACTATGGCATTGGTCATCAATTCTCGGCCAAGTACACTCCACAATCAAATGGCCTAGTTGAGAGGAAGAATAGAACATTGCTTGATATGGCTAGATCAATGCTTCATGAGTACAATGTTAGTCAATCATTTTGGGATGAAGCAATCAACACGGCATGCTACTACATCAATAGGCTCTATTGTCATACTTTGCTAGAGAAGACCCCATATGAGTTACTTCATGGAAGGAAGCCCAATATTGGCTATTTTAGAGTATTTGGTTGCAAATGCTACATCTTGAGGAAGGGCACTAGATTGGGAAGTTTGAAAAGAGATGTGATGAAGGGTTCCTACTCGGTTATTCAACTACAAGCAAGGCTTATAGAGTTTGGAACAACTCAAGTGGCACTAGAGAGGAAGTCCATGATGTGCAATTTGATGAAACCAATGGGTCACAAGATGAAGATGAGAATCTAGAAGATGTTGGTGGAACTCAATTGGTTGAAGCTATGAAGAACATGGACATTGGTGACATAAGAGCAAAGCAAGTGGTTGATGTACAAGATGATAAAGATGAAGTGCTCAATTCTCCATTGAGGCAAGCTAGCAATGCTCAAGTGCAAGATCATGGTGCTAGTTCATCAAATGAAGACAAGTCAAGTGATCAACCAAGTTCAAGCAATCAAGTGCAAGTGCTACAACCACAACATGTTGCAAGAAATCACCCAATTGATAGTGTTATTGGCGATATTAGAAGTGGTGTGCAAACAAGATCAAGAGTGGCAATGATATGTGAATATGCATCATTTGTGTCAACCAAAGAGCCAAAGAAAATTGAGGAAGCCTTGGATGATGCCGATTGGATCATGGCAATGCAAGAAGAGCTCAACAACTCACAAGAAATGATGTGTGGGAGTTAGTTGAGAGGCCTGAGGATCACAATGTCATTGGAACCAAATGGGTTTTCAAGAACAAGCAAGATCAAGATGGTGTTGTGATTAGAAACAAGGCAAGACTAGTTGCACAAGGCTATACTCAAGTTGAAGGTCTTGACTATGATGAAACATATGCTCCCGTGGCAAGATTGGAGGCAATAAGGATACTATTGGCTTATGCATGTACCCACAACATCAAGTTATATCAAATGGATGTCAAGAGTGCATTTCTCAATGGGATCATCAATGAGCTAGTATATGTTGAGCAACCTCCGGTTTTGAAGATGAGAAGAGACCCAACCATGTGTACAAATTGAAGAAAGCCTTGTATGGCTTGAAGCAAGCACCTAGAGCATGGTATGAGAGATTGAAGACTTTTCTTCACTCCAAGGGGTTCATTATGGGCAAGGTTGATACTACTCTATTCACCAAGAAGATTGATAATGATCTCTTCATTGTGCAAATCTATGTTGATGATATCATCTTTGGATCAACCAATCAAGCATAGTGTGAAGAATTTGGTGAAATGATGGCAAAGAGTTTGAGATGTCCATGATTGGTGAACTTAGCTATTTCCTTGGTCTTCAAGTCAAGCAATTGAAGAATGGGACATTTGTGAGTCAAGGGAAATACATAAGGGACATGTTGAAGAAGTTTGGGATGCAAGATGCAAAGCCAATCTCAACTCCAATGGGCACCCATGGGAATCTTGATAGTGATCATGATGGCAATATGGTGAATCAAAAGGATTATCGGTCATTGATTGGAAGCCTACTTTATGTCACCGCATCAAGGCCGGATGTCATGTTTAGTGTTTGCATGTGTGCTAGATATCAAGCCTCACCAGAGAGAGTCATCTCACGGCCGCAAAGAGAATATTGAGGTACTTGAAGCAAACAAGAGATGTTGGACTATGGTATCCTAAGGGGTCAAAGTTTGAATTGATTGGATATTCGGACTCGACTATGGTGGTTGCAAGATCAATAGAAAGAGCACAAGTGGTACATGTCAACTTCTTGGAAGATCACTTGTGTCATGGTCCTCAAATAAACAAAATAGTGTGGCAATCTCTACCGCCGAAGCCGAATATGTTAGTGCGGGGAGTTGTTGTGCACAATTGCTTTGGATGAAGTCAACTTTGAAGGATTATGGCATCAATTTCAAGAATGTGCCATTATTTTGTAATAATGAGAGTGCAATCAAGATGACACAAAACCCGGTTCAACATGGAAGAACAAAGCACATTGACATAAGGCATCATTTCATTAGAGATCATCAACAAAAGGGTGACATTTCCATTGAAAGTGTGGGCACCGATGATCAACTTGCCGACATCCTCACCAAGCCACTTGATGAAAGAAGGTTTTGCAAGCTAATGAATGAGTTGAACATTCTTGATTTCTCAAACATGTGTTGAATGCACCCCACCACTACTTGACATGCCTCTCCTTCGACAAAGCAAGGTACCATTGTGTGACATGTCATTCATTCTTAGGATTATTCTTGTGGTAGCACATGTAGACATACAAGGTGCATTTGGAGCATTCATGTTAAATCAAATGTGTTTGATGTATATATGTTTACCACTATTGCTTCTATGTTTTGCTTGATCTAGTGGTGACATATGACATGTTTATGGCCTTGCAATCCTAGTGTTGAATCTAGAATATTTGCTACAAGTGTTTAATTCAACATAGGCAAGATAACCCTTGTCATGAGGTGTGAAGAAGCTTGTCTTTGGTTCAAACCGAATTAAATATCTTTGGCAAGTGGTCTAGATTGAACCAATTTTGACTAAAGTTTTGTTTACTCCATCAAAGTCCTTTTCTCTCACAATTTGATCCCATTTTGGGCAATTGTTGACAAAGGGAGAGAAAAGATGATTGAACATGATAAAGGGGTAAATAAAATTTTGATGCACACAAGAAGGGGAGCAAGCTCATGAACAAAGTTGTTGCATTTGTTTGTGCATTCTCATATGACTTGCTCATGGCACCTAGTTTTAAAGTTTTATACAAGTAGTGTCTCCTTGCTTGTGTGGTGCAATGCTAGTATAGAACTTGATTGATGAAATGATCTACTAGCATGCATAGGTTGTAACTAGACTCCCCTTACTTTACAAGTGGTTCAAGAACTTTGCTTATAATGTTGATCTCATGAGGTTCTTGAGTTTTTGATGGGTGTCTAATTACTTCATGGTGCTAAGGATGGTGTTTATTGCAACTCCGATTGGTATCACGCTTCAAAGGTCCATTTCTTACACCTTAGCATCATTTTGGTAGAATTACTCTCCCACACTTCTATCCATGCATATGTGCAAAGTTTCAAATCCAAACTCTATGCACATATGTAGGGGAGCAATACTACCAAAACCGAACTTGCTATAGTTGTCCAAAATTCTTCTTGTGAGCTTAATGATTGGACAAGTATGACAAGTTCAAAATCTTTATTATAAAATCATCTTTGTTGAGGTTGTCATCAATTACCAAAAAGGGGGAGATTGAAAGTCCCTAGTTTGGTTTTGGCTAATTGATGAAACCTAGGACTAACCTTGTTTATCTAAGTGGTTGATTTAGAGAAAGGTTGTCCACATGATGAGCTTATTGCATATGAAGCATGACACATGTCATGTGATCAAAGATGAAGATCAAGACGATGCTTGGTTCCATGGACCGGTGTTGAAGGTGAAGGGCTAGTTGAGGCTTGGGAGTGAAGGACCATGCGATGGTGAAGCTCGGGCAAGACTAGGCGCCGATGGACCGATGCACGGTGAAGGGCAAGTGAAGTCGAGGTCGATGGATCGAGACGGTCACATGATGGTGTGAAGTGTTCATATCATTTGGAGGAACAAAATGGGCTCAAGGCAAAGGTATAACCGATAGGGCCATTTTTTTTTGCACTCAAGACACCATAGAGGGTGTGAGTGGTTTAGGATCGATACCGCACTATTAAGAGGGGAAGTCTTATCGGCTATGCGGCACGGGTGCCACTAGGTGAATTCATGAAGTGCATTGCATGTAGGGCCTAGTGAGCTAACCTAACCTTTGGGAAATGGTTGTGAAAAGCTAACACACAAACACATGGAGATGTACACTTGGTGGTGTTGGCACATTTACAAAGGTGGCGTTTGGGCGCGTGGTTTGCGGGGTAGAGATGGGTTTGGGTCCCTCTCTTCCTCGGGTAGAGACGTGAGGCGGGGCGCTTTTGGGAAAAATGGATGCATATTTTCTATTGCGCCGGATGCAAAATTTGGTTGAAATCATGCTATCTCGTGATCAAGTTGGTATACTTGTTGGATAGCATGTTGGAGAAGTTGGTGTCACGACACGGCGACAAAACGATGAAGTCGCACTGGAAGAGGCGCGGACGCGCCTTGAGCGGCGCCGGACGCGTCCGCGCATTGTGGCGTGGCGCAAGGTGGTGGCTCGCGAAGATGTTCGTCGGACGCGCGGCGGACGCGAGCGGCGGATTCGGCGTGTTTTATCAGTCTTGCGGGTCCGGCGCTCGGTGGAAGACGGCGCGCGATGTGGTGGCTCGGCTCAAGGCGGCGGACGCACGGGTGCCGCGTCCGGCGCACGCGGACTCGGAACGAAAGTTCCAGGGCGTGGCGTGCGCCGGACGCGAGCGGGACGCCCACGTGGCGACGCACGGTTGGCCGCGACGCGCAACGGTCGCTGGCCGGCGCGGGGAAGAAGTGCGGACGCGTCCGGCGGTTTAAAGCGGCACGCGTCCGGCGCGTCTTTGCTCGGCCTCCCGAGGGGGTAACGGTCACATTTGTTTGAGGGGTTATAAATAGAAGGTGGCCGGCCCTTGGGGAGGTCTCTTGGCCATTTCTCATCCCTTGTGCATTCTTTGAGCTAAGAGACTCTCTCCCACTCTTCTCCCTTGCTTGGTTGTTCATCCTAAGAGATTGAGTGAATCACCTAGTGCATTGCATTGCTTGAGGGCATCTAGTGGCACTTGTGGGTGGTTTTCGCCGGTGGATTTCTTGTTACTCTTGGAGAGTACCGCTCCTAGCCGGCTTGGAGATTGTTGGAGGCGTTGGCAAGAGAGGTGATTGTTCTTGGCCACCTCCGGTTGCTTGTGAGAGGTTTGAGCTCACCTCGTGGGGATCACGAAGAGCATCCTAGTGGATTGCGCGTGTCGTTGAGTACCTCGCTTGAGAGTGGTGTCTTGCGGTGGCTTGCGGGGCGAGCCTTGAGGGGCTAGTGACTTGAGGGTCACACGAGGAACCATCTAGGTGTTGGTCGACACTGCTTAGGTGACGTAGCTTGGCGGTGCCCAAGTGAACACCGGGTGAACAAAAACAATTGTGTTCATCCTTGTCTCCGGTGATTGGTTGTCATCGATTGTGTGTTGCCGATTGTGATCGATTGCTCATTCTCTTGGTGATTGGCAACCTCGACTCGACGCGTCGGTATAACAAGTCTCATCCTCTCTTGTATTACTTTGATTACATTCTTGCAAAGTAGAATTGCTTGCGTGGTGGTCGGGAACCACATCTTGTGTAGACTAAATCCCGTGGGTAGAACTCTTGATCACTAGTGGTAGCTTTTGTGTGTACTAGTGATCACCTACTAGAATTGCTTGGATAGGAGGCTTGCAACATCTAGTAGGCTAAGCATAACTTGCTTTCCGCCGTTTGTGTATCTAACGAAGTTTGCTTAGTGAGTTTGTAGAAATTTTTATAGGCTATTCACCCCCCCTCTAGCCATCTAGGACCTTACACATGGGCACATTGACAATAGACTTGCGATCACGATGAGTTAGATGAGAATAATTAAAGGATACAGCGGTGTATTTCTTCTTGTTGCTGCTGCTGCCCTTGTCCTTGATGCTCTTCTTCTCATCCTTCTTGTGGCTTCCTTTGGGATTCTTGGAAGAGTGATATGAGACATCATCATCACCATCATCCGAGAAATTTCTTTGGAGAGCTCACTAGATGATGACAACTCCATCTCTTGCTTCTTCTTCTTCTCCTCTTCCTTAGCTAGTGCCTTGGCTTTTCTTCTTTCTTCTCTTTGCTCTCGGATAACTCTTCTAGCTTCTTTTCTCGCTCAACTTATCCTCGAGCTCTCTTCTTTTCTTGAGTGCATCTCTTCTTTCCTTCTTTCTTCTTCTTCTCTCGGCTTCACTCACATCCGTGGTCTTGCCACCATCTCGGATAGTGGCATTATCGCAGTAGACATAGAAGCGTCACTGTCCTCCGTGGGTGTGCGGTTCAACACTCTTTGCTTTGGGAGCATGCCTTGATGCCCCGACTTCTTCCATACTTCACGCGGTTAGCGTATACGATGGCAACCGGCTACGATACCACTTGTAGGATCTCCGGAAGAGTAAAACGGCCTAGAGGGGGGGTGAATAGGCACGCAACAAAATTTCTTCGAACCGTCCGTCGGTCCAGGGCGCGGCCTTTGCCTTGCCACCCACTCGCTGCACCGCGCTATGCGAATTTAAACGAGAATAGAGTGTAATTCGAAATCAATGTGCGAAACAAGTTTACCGGTTGCTCTCCAAGCTTCCTACACTGCAGAGTACGTAACAAGAGCCAAACACATTTCAAGAGGTAGTAGGAAGTAGATCGACCTCAAACCCTAGAAAACACCTCAACAACAAGTATGAATATAGAAACCAAACAAAGCACAAGGTGACACAAGTATTTAACCCGTGGTTCGGCTCGCCACAAAGGTGGCCTACGTCCACGTTGTTGAGGAAGTCCACGACTTGAAGCTCACCACTAAGGCTAGCTTTCTCCTCGGTCTCAAGTTAAGAGAGCAAACTCTTGAGATGAGGGGTGATTTCTTAGTATTGGGGTGAGGTTACAAACCTCCTAGGCAGCCACACGAGTTGGCGGCTCTAGGGCGACGCCAGCTAGGCTAGGAGCAAAGCTCCAAGAGTACCAAACCCTAGGGCGCTTAGGCCAAACGTGCACCAAATGCTCTTTTGACGGTGGGAATCGGTGGATCCACTCTCCAATCGAAGTTTGTCGCCCTTTTGCTCAAGAATCCGTGGTGGATTTGATGGGAATGAGTTGGGAGCTTGAGGGGAGCAATGGAGGGTGAGAGAGGAGCTTTTACGGGTGCTTGCAACGGTTATGTCGCGAGGTAGACGAAGAGGTAAGTGAGTGGGCCGACGGATGGGTATAAATACCCCCTAGGTCCCAACGGTCACTTATAGGCGCGGCACGCCGCGCCCCAAAACAGCAAGATGGATTTGAGTGATTGGGTGTTTGTTTTGGTGGCTGGATGAGGTTGGTGTTTAAGGATTGAGCATTTGGTAACACTTTTGACTAACAACCTTAGGATCCCTCTTGATAGTACACGGCTTTTCCTAAACTCAAATTCAAACCGAAAATGAATTTAAACCTTCTTTGAATTCGGCAAAGCCTCCTTTTAGAAACGGGGACCCCTCCAACCGTACATCAATCTTCCGTATTTCAATGCTCGCTTGTCATCTCGATAAGTCTCATTAGTTCCCTAATTTTGGTGGTCATCAACGCCAAAACCCACATTAGGGCTTGATTGCACTTACAAATTACCCAGCTGGGTTGTAATCGATTCGAATCACCATCGTCTCCTGGATAGTGAGAAGCTTGACGAGATTATCTCCATACTTGAAAACAATAAGTTGTTTGGAAGGTTAATGGAAATTCACAAGATAGCTATTGATGAACCCGATATGGTTATATATTTCTCTACTCGAGTTGCTTGTTTAGCACAGTGCAAACCTAGATAACGAGTTAATGAAGATTAAATTGATGCTAATAACAACATGCTTACTCTTATCACTTAAAGCTTTTACGCAAAATGAGTTAAGCCAACTCCACCATTAAAGCTTTGCATGATCCTTGGAGTCTTTATTTTGTTTCATGTCGGGTAAGTCTTGTTGAGTACAATTGAGTACTCGGGTTTATTCCCTCACATTGCGAGATGACATTTTCTATAATGGTTCTTGCAACTCATCGCCTTCTCCCGCCGAGAATGAAGACTAGACCATTGGGCATGGTCTCTAGTAGACTTCTTACCTTGTATTGCTTTTGTAAGATATGAGCTCGGCGGCAATGTAAACCTTATCTATGGTTTTGTTTCAAAACTATGCTTCTTCCGCTACCTTGTATTCGGTTTGTAATAACTAGAGTGTACTCCGATATTATATAATCTATGTAGATTATTTGTAAAAGGTTGTAACGGTGATGTGGTTATTTGAATTACTACAATCTTGGTTTGTTGCAAGTTGGTTTGAAATCCTTCGTGATTTCGTTGGACTACCGGGTTTATATAAGACAAAGTATACGAGTGTCAACGTATTAGCGGGGACATACGTACTTAATCTTGTATAAATTGGTCGGTTACGCGACAGTGAGTATCGGAGCATGGTTCAGCACTAAACACGTCATTTTGTGTAATAAAACAAAAGTTTTTGCGAAAACTTAATTTCAAACCTAAAGGTTGCCAGTGTTCATATCTTTTATGCCCATATAAGGACTTACAGGTGGCTTAGTAAGTACTAACTTGGGGGAAATTTAAATTTGGCATCGACGCTTTGCTAAGGTATGAAGAGTGATAACTTGACCGCAATAGTTACCCTGTGGTCTAATGTTGGTGGTAACCTTCATATATGAATTAGCCATATATGTCGCTAGTGTTAATGTTTGAATCGTCGCCAAGGTAAGGTGAGTTGTGAGAGCATGATCGGACAAACGCCGATCTAGGGGAGTGCTTATATGGTACTGAAGTATTTACATGTTCCACACATGTTTATATGAAAGTGCCCCATGTGAGGGTGTTTTCCACCATTCTTGGTGATGCCGTCTTCTGACGATGATTCGGGTATCGTGCACCTACATCTACGTATATTGGGAATATGCATAGATTGAGGGGGTGCGTAACTTGTGTTCTTGCTTTCCTTGTGTGTTATATTGGGAATTGTTGAAATTTGAAATGAAAATTTCTTGTAGGTACACTAACAACGCTCACGTTAGTTCGACTAGTTACGATATATGAGAGAATGTATGTATGCCACCGTCTAGAACGTCAGAATCAAAGTTAGGATTGTGAGGACGTACGGATCGTGCATGCATCATGACATTCATATAATCTTTGCACTTGTCCTCCCTTATAAAAATTCTTACCTCAAAATTTTTTAATACGCCGTTTCTCTAAAAATTGTCCTCTTACAAGAAGTTGCATCTCTTGTTTCAGATGGTCTTAATGAAACTCCTCAGATATAGGAACTTTTAGTTGTTAAGTAAAATGAGTTTTCAGATACATCGCGATATTGCGCCCAATGAGGTTATTGGTGATGTGTATTGTGGAAATTATGATTGTGCCTCTATTTATTGTTCGAGTTTCTTCTCCAATGAATTCAGTTTGGCATGATTATATAATTTACCCACACTTTTTGGACATCATCAATACTCACTATTTTGCGCATATCCGGATGGCTGAAAACCACCAACACGGTGAGCACCATGGTCTTCCTCGGCCTCCACCTCCGCCTACTCCGGAGGCGCTTATGCATACCATGGTGGAAAGTCGGCGTCTCATGGGTGAAACGGTTCGTATGTTGGCGAATCATGGTGGTCGTGATGCCCATCGGGGAACCAAATCGTCGAGTAACTTCAAGGATTTCATGGACACCAAGCCTCCTACCTTTGAAGAGACAAAAAGAACCACTTGGTGATGAATGGCTGAATTACGTAGAGCAAAGGTTTTGTTTGCTCGGAGCTTGCGAGGGCTGAAAGTGGAGTATGCTTCTTATCTGCTTCAAGGTTCAGCGGGTATTTGGTGGGCCAACTATTGGAAGGCATTACCTGCTAATACCAATCTTGTCTGGGATCAGTTCTGTGAGGTTTTCAGAGCACGTTTTATTCCTCCTGGTCTTATGGCTATCAAGCATACGGAGTTCATGAGACTGACTCAAGACACCAAAACTTTTACTGAATATCATCAGGCTTTCAACCATTTGTCTCGTTATGCTCCGAAATGGTTGATGCGAAGCCAAGAAGATTGCTAGTTTCAAGAGGGGACTCGGCCCTAAGGCGATGAAATCTATGGGCAATTGCAAGTGTACAACTTTCAATGAGTTTGTTAGTGATGCCCTAACTCAAGAGAATAATGACAATATTTATCTTTGCTTTTAAGAGCCGCAGAGGGCGTATGATGCGGGAGCTTCTCGACCCCCGGGCTCTGTTATGGCTAGAACTCGGAATCGTCCACCCGCTTGTTAATATCGGATATCGTCCTCCTAGAAGAAACCTCGGTTCAAGGCGGCTATCGCAAAGGTTATACTATTGCTCTTCCCAAAGAATACATGCGGGCGGGGTAGTTCCAATGTCCCTCCAAGCAATAAGCCATGTTGGAATTGCAACCGGCCCGGGACATTGGGCGAATAATTGTCCTTATCCTAGGAAGATTAATCAAGGAAATGTACGTCTGGTAATGTTCATTATACTACTTGTTGAAGAGATACCATCGGTGAGGTTGTCACCATTTGGTAAGTTCCTAGTGAACCAACAACCCGCAGTTGTGCTATTTGATTCGGGTGCTTCGCATTCTTTTATGAGCCCTACTTTTGCATCCAAGTTCGATCGGCACATGACTACGTAACTCATGGGGGTTATTGCATTAGTGCATTTGGGACTCGCGTCTCTATTGATCGAGATAGTAAAAGATGTGAGCATTTTAGTTGAGGGTCGAACCTATATTGTGAACCTTATAGTGTTGCACAGTCCGGGAATCGATGTAATTCGGGTATGAATTGGATGAGCAAGAACGGAGTTCTTATTGACACTACCACTCGTGTGGTAATGTTGAGAGATCCCACTAATAACGAGGCTTTCTTAGTTGAGCTCCCTCGTGATACCACCATTCGCAATACGGCTAATGCTGCTGAAGCAAAGGCCATTGCTGATATTCCTATGGTTTGTGAATTTCCGGATGTCTTCCCTGATGACTTGCCTGGATTACCTCCGGAACGTGATGTGGAGTTCAAAATTGAATTAGTCCCTGGTACTGCTCCTATCTCTCGAAGACCATATCGAATGCCACCCAATGAGTTGAAAGAGCTTAAAACTCAATTAGGTGAACTTTTAAAGAAGGGTTTCATTCGCTCCAGTTCCTCTGAATGGGGTAGTCCTGTTATCTTTGTGAAGAAGAAGGACCAATCCTTGCGCATGTGCGTGGATTATCGCCCGCTCAATGCCGTTACTGTCAAGAACAAGTATCCTCTTCCTCATATTGATATCCTATTTGATCAACTATCAAAGGCTAAGGTATTCTCCAAGATTGACTTGAGATCGGGATATCATCAGATTAGAATTCGTCCTGAAGATATTCCCAAAACTGCTTTCTCAACCCGTTATGGGTTGTTTGAATATCTTGTCATGTCTTTTGGCTTGACCAATGCTCCTGCTCACTTTACATATCTTATGAACAAGGTATTCATGCCCGAATTGGATAGATTCGTGGTGGTTTTCATCGATGATATTCTCATCTACTCTTAAAATGAAAAAGAGCATGCGAGCATCGAGAATTGTCTTGACTCGCTTGCGTGAGCATCGGCTTTATGCTAAGTTCGGCAAGTGCGAGTTTTGGTTGAAGAAGGTACCTTTCCTAGGTCATATATTATCGAAGATGGAATTTGTTGATCCTTCAAAAGTGCAAGAGGTGTTAGATCGGAAAGCCCCGACTTCCGTTCATGAAGTTCGGAGTTTTCTTGGTCCGCTGGCTATTATCGTCGCTTCATTAAGGACTTCTCTAAAATTGCCAAGCCTATGACACGATTGCTCCAAAAGGATGAAAAATTCCTTTGGACTCGAGTGTGAGAATGCTTTTGATACTTTGCGGACTTTGTTGACTTCCGCTCCTATCTTAGCTCAACCGGATATCGAGAAGCCTTTTGACATATTTTGTGATGCATCGGCACCGGTTTGGGTTGTGTTCTTATGCAAGATGGCCGAGTCATTGCCTATGCCTCGCGTCAGCTCCGGAAACACGAAGTCAATTATCCCACTCATGACTTAGAGTTAGCTGCTGTTGTTCATGCTCTGAAGATATGGAGACATTATCTACTTGGTAATGTATGCAACATCTATACTGATCATAAAAGCCTCAAATATATCTTTACTCAACCTGAGTTGAACATGCGTCAAAGAAGATGGTTGGAGTTGATCAAGGACTATAATCTTCAAGTGCATTATCATCCTGGCAAGGCAAATGTGGTTGCAGATGCCTTAAGCAGGAAGTTTCATTACCACTCTTTAGTTGTTGAAGACTTTCATATGTCCCGTCTTCTTCATCCTATTGTTCTTCATAATCTCACGGTTGAATGCTCTCTTGAAACCAAATCATTGAGTACGCAAAAGACCGATAAAAGTGTGCTAGGCATCAAAAGAAAGATGAAAGAGAAAGAAACCAAGCATTTTAGAGTTGATGATCAAGGAATTCTCTGGTTCGAGGATAGACTCGTTGTGCCAAACAACAAGGAGCTAAGGAATCAAATTATATCCAAGCTCATTCTTCTAAGTTGTCCATCCATCCTGGAAGTAGTAAGATGTACCAAGACCTAAAACCTTACTTCTGGTGGCCTAAAATGAAGAAGGAAATTGCAGCCTTTGTTGCTCGTTGTGACAATTGTTGCCGTGTCAAGGCGATACACATGAAACCTGGATTGCTGCAACCCTTATCTATTCCTGATTGGAAGTGGGAAGAAATAAGCATGGACTTTATTGTTGGCTTGCCAACCACTCCAAAGGGTTTTGACTCTATGCGGGTGATCATTGATCGTCGACAAAGTCGGCTCATTTCATTCCTGTGAAGACTACTTACCGTCCACACCAGTATGCTGAGATTTACCTTGAACAAGTAGTTCGTCTCCACGGTATACCCAAGACTATTATCTCTGATAGGGGAACCCAGTTTACAGCTCATTTCTGGCAACGACTTCAGCAAGATCTTGGCACTCAAACACTTCACAGCTCAGCTTATCACCCGCAAACCTCGGGACAAACTGAGCGTGTGAACCAAATTCTAGAAGACATGCTTCGAGCCTGTGTTATATCCTGTAAAGGACCATGGGACAAATGGCTACCTCTAGCAGAATTCTCTTATAATAATAGTTATCAAGAGAGTATTAAAATGCCTCCCTTCGAAGCCCCGTATGGTCGAAAATGTAGAACCCCTTTGAATTGGGTAGAAACCGGGAAAGAGAATATTATGGAAGTGACTTCGTCAAGGATGCCGAAGAGCAAGTCCGGAAAATCGAGAAAAATATGGAAGTTTGCTCAAGCTCGACAAAAGAGTTATCGATAAGCGAAGGAAGTCTATTGAGTTCAAGGTGGGTGACCATGTATATCTCAAGGTGTCACCCATGAAAGGTGTGAAACGTTTCGGTGTGAAGCGTAAACTCGCACCTCGTTATATTGGACCTTATCCAATTATTGAGAAGTGTGGAAAAGTAGCTTACAAACTTCAACTAACGCCTAAAATGGGAACTATCTTCCCAGTCTTCCATGTCTCCCAGTTGAAGAAATGTCTTCGCATCTCGGAAGAAGAAGTTAAAGTCAGGGGTATCAAATTACAATCTGATCTTTCCTATGAAGAAAAGCCAGTGAAGGTCTTAGATGTTATAGAGCGTGTAACTCGCAGTCGAGTGGTGAAATTGTTCAAAGTGGTTTGGAGTAATCACAGTGAGAAAGATGCAACATGGGAACGAGAGGACTATCTGAAAAATACTTATCCGTCTTTCTATTTCAAATGGTACATTTGTCAAAATCTCGGGACGAGATTTTCTTAAGGGGGAAAGGTTTGTAACACCTCAAGTATTATTGACCTAATTACATGTGCATAAGCATCATTTGCTTAATTAATGGCAATGCATTTGATTGGCAATTGAATTCAAATTCAAATAGAAATTTGAAAAAAAACTATTGATTACTTATAGCCTTTGCAATTTTCAAGTTCCAATTTCTATATACGTGCCAACACTCAAATTATGTCACAACCTTAAAATTAGACAATATGTTTAGGGACTAAAGTTATATATATGTCTGTCTTGGGCACTTCCCTAGAGTCAACTTTGTTTTTCCTTCTCCATTGCAATAGGTCTATTGCGAGCTCAAAGGATCTGTCGCCCAATTTTCCCCGTATTTCGCTTTTTGTTTGGAGAAACCTCAAATGCTTCATCTCCTTTTACTTGCAATCTTACATACTTAGCCTTGTAGCACATAGCTTCCACTGCCTTGTATTTAGCTGATGTGTTTCAAATTACACTTGTGATAAAGTTGAGATACCAGATTTAGTTGGCCATAATTTTTACTTTCATTGTCATGGTGCCTACCAGAATAGGACATAAGAAAAATGTGTTGGATTCACATGCTATTCCATGGATTTGAATTTGTTGATTCTATTTTACTTTTTTACAACATGGATTTCATCCCCCATATCCTAATTTAGACATGATATTTGTCCTTTTTGATGGAGTTTCGAAGTAATTTGGTAATGATTGGCTTATTTATTAATTTTGTGCTCCATGCCATAACTCCATTCTTGGGCGAGTGATGAAGACAAAGCAAAGGAGGCCAGTCCATGATGCAGCACCATGCAACTTGTAACACCTCAAGTATTATTGACCTAATTACATGTGCATAAGCATCATTTGCTTAATTAATGGCAATGCATTTGATTGGCAATTGAATTCAAATTCAAATTCAAATTTGAAAAAAAAACCTATTTTCTAAACCATTAGGAATTTTGATATGGTTCAAAAAGCAAAAGTGTCATTTTCATTGTTTTGAGCAACTTTCTGTTGGAAGATTTTCATGTTTCCATATGAATTTGTGAGCTTTTGAAAAAAATAGAAAATCTCCTACGCTACCAAGTGCCCCGCCATCCTCCCCGTGCTCATCGTCGTCGCCGTGGCCGTCGGGGGTCTTCCCGGCTTTCCCGCGCGACCAGCCGCGTGGATGACGACGCGAAGTCGCTGGCCACCTTGCTGCGCCATCAAAGCCGAAGCCGGCCACTTCTCCTTCTCTTCCTCCTCTCTTTTCTCTCTCTCGGTTGTCGCCGCAGTCACCAAGCCGCCTCCGCAATTCATCCTCCACACTCGCCCATTTTCAAATTCGCCACGGCCACAGCTTCGCCACGAGCTCCGCTTCCTCCCCGGCCACACCCTGTCCCACATCATCGCAAGGTGAGCCCGAATTTTGCGCCGCCGCCATGACCTCCATCGTCGCGAGCTCGGGTCCGCCGAGGCCCCAACTCCCCACCATGATCCTGCCCTTCATTTTCATCGTATTAGGGTCACCCTAGCACCGTGGTGCTCACACACACACACGCCCTAGCCGTCTTCTTCTCGGAGACAGCGTCGCCCGCCGTCGCCGTTCATCCCGCCGCCGGCGCAGCTGTGAACACCGCCGCCCTAGCTCAAAACCATAACCTACCCCATTAACTAGCCTATTGCGTGCGCTAGGTCACAAGGAGCACGGTGGTACCGGTCCGTCGCCCGGAAGCTCGCGGCGTCGAGCTTCGGCCGGCGAGGCCGATGCTCCTCCGCTGGGGTCGCCGACGGGTGGGCCCGTCGGCTTTTGCGTGCGCGCACGCGCGGGCCGTGTGTCCATTTGGGCCGCGCGGCTGCCGCCCGCTAATGGGGCGGCTTTGCCTTGCGTTGGGCTCGCGCTCGGCTTTGGGCCGCCAGGCCGTTTGCCCGCCGCTGGGCCGCCGCCCGCTCCGCGCTGGGCCCGCGCGCTGCGCAAGCGCCGCGGGCGAGTTGGGCCGATCTGGCCAAATCGGCTGTATGCCGGTTTTCTTTTAAAAAGGCTTTTCAAATTTAGTTTTGAATGAATAGTGCTAGTATTTGTCTATTTTGTATAAAATTATTCATAGCTCCAAAAATCATGAAAATTTTTGTGTAGCCTTCTCATGAGATGCTTGATCTAGGAAAAATATGAAATCTGAATTTGGGCAATGTTTTGCATGTTAATTAATTAGCTCATTTAATTAATAAATGTTTCTTCTTTCAATTTTAATAATTTATTTACTGCTCCAAAAAATCCTAAAATTTATTGTGTGACTTAGTTATGATGTAAGTAGCTTAAAATAAAATTTTGGACTTAATTGGAGTAATTTTATTTTATGCCTTATTTATGCTTAATGAATTAATTGTTTAATGCTTTAATTAATCTTTAAACTTGATTAATCATTATAGGGATTGTTTGACTTTTTGGATTGAGTGTTGACCCTAGGTCATTACTCTTAATGACCTTTGGCACCTTTACTTAATTGTTTGAGCTCATGTTTTTCATGCCAATATGTTTAATAGGGGTTATTTTATGTGCCTAAGTTAATTAAAGTAAAATCTTAGGTGCGGGTGTTAGGTCTTTAACTCAGATGAATTGTTATATGTTCGGTTGTGTAGATCTGGTAAGTGTGTTTGCTTTTCTTAAGAAAAATTCAAAACCCTTGTTATAGTGATTTGAATATATTTGGAGAGCTCGGTAAACGAGTGTCCGGTGATACGATCTTATCAACCTTTGTCATCATGAGCATCATGTCATCATCACTATCCTCACTTATGCAATCGTTATACTTATTCAATGCATATGCATGCAATAGGTGCGCCGCGGGAGTGACTGTTGGAGTTCGAGGAACGTGCCCGCAAGATTCGGAGAATCCTCGGGAGCAAGAGACTCATCCAACCGGTTGCGGCCGACCGGGACGTGGTTATCGAGTGTCCACGGCACGAACCATCAACATTCGTGAAAGGCAAGCCCCGGAGCATTTTAACTTCCTAACTTTTATAATTACTAAATGCTTTATGATTGTTGCATTAAGTTCTAGGAATTGAATTGGAACTCTTCTTTGCATTTATATCATTCCTTGTCAGTTATCATCCACGAAATCCTAATGATATGATACCGTAGCAATTGCTTAGCCATGCTTAAACGGTAGAAGTCGAGTGATTAATGATCACTTGCGAGAATTAGGATGATGGTTCACGGTTGGCTATATACGCTATCGTGCAAATAACCATGTGTATGTAAATCGAAGGCAAGACGGAGCGCATGAGCTACATGGTCGGCCAACCTTGTTAGTGAAGCGTACCGTCGTGCAAATTAATCACACACAAGGAATGGAGCCCATCTTAGTCATGTTGAACGAGTGCCTAGCACTTAGCCGGGTTGGATCCGAGGTTATCCGCCGCGAAGCCTAGTAGCTCAACTTAGGCCGGATCGCGAAAAGTATCAAGTCTCACCCGCCTACGGGTGTTATAATTCCGATCCATTGGCATATCCGGCGTGGTATGTCCGTGTGGAAAGTCATGTCCGTAAGTCCGAGGCAAGTGTTATAATTCGACCTCATGGCATGGTGGCGACCCTAAGTGAGGCGCATTCGGATCCGTGATTCCGAGTTGTACGAATGGTGTTCTACGGTTACCCTTAGCAGGGCTTACCGGGAGAGTGTTAGGAATAATTCCTCAGCTGGGTTGTAATCGATTCGAATCGCCATCGTCTCCTGGATAGTGAGAAGCTTGACGGGATTATCTCCATACTTGAAAACAATAAGTTGTTTGGAAGGTTAATGGAAATTCACAAGATAGCTATTGATGAACCTGATATGGTTATATATTTCTCTACTCAGTTGCTTGTTTAGCACAGGTGCAAACCTAGATAACAGGTTAATGAAGATTAAATTGATGCTAATAACAACATGCTTACTCTTATCACTTAAAGCTTTTACGCAAAATGAGTTAAGCCAACTCCACCATTAAAGCTTTGCATGATCCTTGGAGTCTTTATTTCTGTTTCATGTCGGGTAAGTCTTGTTGAGTACAATTGAGTACTCAGGGTTTATTCCCTCCTGTTGCAGATGACATCTTCTATAATGGTTGCTGCAACTACTGCCTTCTCCCTGCCGGGAATGAAGACTAGACCATTGGGCATGGTCTCTAGTAGACTTCTTACCTTGTATTGCTTTTGTAAGATATGAGCTCGAACTGGCAATGTAAACCTTATCTATAGTTTTGTTTTAAAACTATGCTTCTTCCGCTACCTTGTATTCTGGTTTGTAATAACTAGAGTGTACTCCGATATTATATAATCTATGTAGATTATTTGTAAAAGGTTGTAACAGGTGATGTGGTTATGCTGAATTACTACGATCTTGGTTTGTTGCAAGTTGGTTTGAAATCCTTCGTGATTTCGTTGGACTACCGGGTTTATATAAGACAAAGTATACGAGTGTCAACGTATTAGCGGGGACATCGTACTTAATCTTGTATAAATTGGTCGGTTACGTGACACAACTCACCTTCGTTGTTGCTCTGTTGAAGCTTGATCACATTGCACTACTATGACAAAGAGTTGGATAAATGATTGGCGAACTAATGTATAATGATTCTAACTGGCTTCAACTGGTGACTGTGATTTCTCAAAGATCATAAGAAATTCGGAAAAGATTGAAGTATGGGCACACCGATATATTGCAGTTCAGGGTTCATGCTCCATACCTTTCTTTCCTTCCAATCAGTGCTACTTCTGTTGAGCTCATGTATCTTGCAAGTTCAATCACTGTCTATTTTCATTTAATACTGATGCTATATCTAACTCTAATAGGATTAGTATACCCATGTGGAGCTATATGCGGTTCAGTAATGCACATCTGTAGCATATATTTTTCCAGCTTGATGACTTATCTTCTTTATTTATCAATTATGTCATGAACAACTATAAGATGATGATGTTCCGCACAATATTTCTTCAGTTTCCTCTCTATGTGAGGCCAAAAAAAAGATTGCTCTGTTGCTACCTTGACAAGGCTATTTGCAGTGACGTAAATCCCTAATTGAAAATTCATACATGGCCATGCATCGACATGTCGTATATAACTGACATGTTTCAGTTGGTTCATTCTTATTATATATGTACTTATTCAGTTCTAATCAGTACTCGGTGCAAAATGTAAGTGGAAACATTATGTTCTGAATTATACAATTCTGAGCTACTAGCTAAATCAAAGCACGTGAGATATATATACACATCTGTTTAGTATCTATATAGTCCCTACCTCAATTTCATACATTCCGACGTGTTCAATATTGATGTCATGGTTTCATTCAGTTCATTCTTTTTACGTATACTTATTACCTTTTTATTTAGTGATAGATTATATTCATAGAATAATATTATTCTGCTCAGAAGTACAACCTAAATCAATATACACGAGATGTATATCTCTTTGTATCCAAATAGTAGCCTTATACCTTCCAAGAATTACTGATATAATATGACAGGTTACCACCTCTCATTAACTACTATTGTAGGTCAGATCATGTTTCTATTATCTAGCAATTTAAAGTAGCCAGACACTTTTTCATGCCTCATACCTCCTGGGAGGCTAGGTACATAGCGGTTTAATAATTTTTTTTTTTCTATATATCTGTTTAGTAAGTTAGGACAACCGGGATGATGTACCATCTCTCCACCTTTTGCTATGATCCATGCTACTGATTGCCTTCCTTCTCACAAGGTGGCAGTTCCTACTTCAATAGTCATACTCAGGCACTCAGCTTTGCCAAATGTTCGCATTGTACCTCTCAATATGTAGTTTGTAATCCCTTAGGTAACTCTTTCTACTTAGATTTGATGCATGCTATACAAAACCCCTCTATTCTCTAACTACTTAAGTATGTTTGCATAGCAGAATTCTTCATCTTCTCTAATACATGTTTGCAATGCCTACATGTACATTTATGCAGATCAATACATGATTCCCAAATTATTGCCTGGCGCCACACTCCCATGAAGTTGGAGAACGAATTTTTCATGTGATTTCTAAGGTTTCAAGTTAGCATGAGTTCTGTAATATCATTATATAGTGTCATGTGTATCTCTTTGTCCTTTGAAATGCCATGATTTCTGTAATATCATTATGATTGCTACACCAATGATAAGCTGATTGTTTCAATAATGCTATGGAAAACTTGTTTCTCAGTCAACTCAACGGCCCGGTATTCCCAACTTTTCCTTCTTTATTAGAATTGCAATTAACTGTACCTCTTTTATGCACACCTTTTCTTTCCTTTTATAATCTAATAATGTATCTGAAGTCTAAGCAAGGAAGGAGCATTGGCCGCTCTCCACACTGATACTCTCCACATACTGGTCATCATGGCCTAGCCAACATAGACAAGCGCGGCAACGCCGCGCATGGTTTCTAGTCAATTACTAGTTGTATTAGCCAAACATTCACATGATCATTGAGTCAAGAAACTAACATGCATGCTTTAATAATCATTGAGTCACTAGCAAATTGAGTATCCATAGCCATCCATTAGTATTGCATTGCCAAGCCTTTGATATTAGACCTTAATTGTCACACAATATTTATTTTTCGAAGGGAGAAAGAGGAGAAGGTATTTCAATTTTCAACCCATAATTCTTATTCCTTTATTCTAGCAATCATCCCACATAGATCCTTTATAACAAGAACTTTTTTCTATAATAGCATGGAGCACATTTTAGTTAAAGTAATTTAACAATATTGTCACTCAGTCACCAAAATCACTAAACTAAACTCTTGCTAGCATCCATATGCTGTCAGTTGTCAGTCAAGCGTTCTGAATATGCAGTTTGCTTCGTGAACTTCCAAGTGACTCAACTGTACTGCCTGAAAAATTGCAGTAAGATTGACAATCCACGGGCCCTAGCTAGGACTAGGAGTAATGCAAGCTTCGCGAGTAAGCTATCACTTTCATCAACATGGATCTCAGACTTAAATCCTCCTTTAATCAACCTGTTTATTCTCTCTGTTCGGCCCATCAGATGATAGCTGAGACAGTGATTGCTGCCGGTGGGCAAAGGCAAAGTACACTTCTTGTTGGAACATGGAGCATGTCCTTGTTGGGGAGTAATTGGTTTGTCCAAAAAATGAAAGCTCCAGCTAAATCCGACAGACCGACATCACTGTAGGATCTGTCCGTAAAAGGGCCTGATCTTGCCGTTTCCTCACAGCTCAGATGAGCTGAATAGAGGCAAGCCAATGAACCATGCCAACAAAGCATTCGTTTTGCAGGAAGAAAAACGAGATATATTCTGAAAAGTTCATCATGGAAATTCTGGTCCATCATTAGGCCAGAGTAAAGCATCTAGAGAATTTTATCTGAATGCCAAAGAGAAACTTTACTAGCACGAAAGGATGAGCTTTCTAGTTCATCATCATACAGGCCAGTACTATTCAGTCTGGCATATCACCGGCCAAGTATACCTGGGTAACATTTAACAAGGGACGTTTTACAGCACTATTTACAGAGCAGAAATGTTTTGCAGAGAGGCCAATACAGTGGCCTTGGCTAAACCAATTCTGCTGTGTGCTGATCATACCCTTCACACCAACCATATGCAAAGAGTAGTAGAATTCTCAAGAGGGGCTTAAAAAGGAGAAGAAAAAAAAAAACAAGCGAAGGAGTAGATAAAAGGTAAACAAAAAGGCACATACATTCCTTGTCGAAATGATCACTGCGATCATCGCTTCCAGCTCCGGCAGCGCAGGACCGCGTCATCACCGCCGACGATCCAAGTCTCCTTGGCAATGTCAAGGGACACCTTAAAGAAGTCCGGCGAGTACGTCATGAGCACCAGGCTCTCCTCCTCCTTCTCTTCCTCTGGAGTCTTCTTGGCGGCGCTCTTCACATCGTCGCACTCCTCTGCCGGCTCTAGCCTCCTCGCTAACCTTTTTGCCGGCGCCGACCGGCACCGCATCAGCATCAGCGCGTTCGCTGGCGGGACCGCGTCTTCCTCCTTGTCCTCCTCCTGGTTCTGCTCTGCTTCTTGCCCCTGCAGCTTCTTGGTAGCAGACACCTTGTTGCCTTCCTCCAACACCATGAACCACCGGGCCAGTGCCGCTCCGTGCTCTGTTTCCTTCTGGGTGCGCGGCGCGGCGTCTTCCTCCTCCTCGTCGTCATCCTCCCCGGAAGTGTACCCGACGCCCACGGCGCCGGGAAGCTGCCGAAGCAGCCGGCGACGTTGAACCTGAAGGCGCCGTGCAGGGCGTCCAGGAGCGCCATGGCGTCCTTCTTGATCCCCAGCGCCTGCAGCCACGTGGCCTTCTTGGTCTTCTTCACTCCGGCGGCGTGGCCGCCCTTGGGCTTGGCCGGGCGAGCCTTGATCTGCCCCACGCACGTCACCTTGGGCGACGTGGGCTCGTCGTCCACGGGGACATCCGCGCCGCGCCGGCTCGGGTTCCTGGCCGCGGTGGACGACTTGTAGAGCCCGCTGGGCGGCATCGGCCCCGCCCGGCTGGTGCTGTGGCGGCGCTTGACCACCGGTTCCGACGCGGACGGCCGCGACGGGCTGCAGATGGCCTTGGGCGGCATGAGCGCGAGGTGCGCCCGCGACGGGAAGCAGACGAGCAGGTCCGTGGCCACGCCATTGCTCCCCCTACCGCCCTTCATCGTCGCGACAGCTCGGCCTCGATCGGAGCTCCCTCCCAGCGTGCGGCTCCTCCTGTGAAGCATGGCGCTATGCTGTGTGTGATTGTGTGACAGAGAGAGGAGAGAGTGATGATGATCTGTTTATACTAGGCGTTTGTTACAAAAGCAGGCGGAGTACTCCAGCTTTGGATCAGTTGGTGCCAGCCAGAGCATAAAAAACTAGGCGTCATCATGGAGAGAAGCTTGTGCCAACATGCACTCACTCACAGTCACAGCTGCATGGTCTCGTCGCGATGCTGACGTGTAGACAAAAATGATGTGTGAGTTAGTTGCCCTGCTGGGTGTACTCTAGTAAACAACGGTATGCGGCTTGGACACGTTTGCAATGACATCGAGATCAGCGTGGTGTTCGGTTCTTGTGTTAGTGTAGTGTTTAGAGGCTAAATTAATCGGATTTGGGAGACCTAATTGAGGTAGTTGATGAGATGAATGTCCTTTATGTGGTCCTTGCTATTTTTTATGAATGTAAATAGTTTCTTATTAAGATTATATAATCTAGCTATACTAGTGGTTTCTCTTTGAAGCTAGATATATTGTTTCTTTTCTAAAGAAAATAAAAGCTAGGTAGTTCATATGATTAGCCATCACCATTAGCTTAGGTCGATCCAATCAAAAGAAAGAGTATTTTTGTATTGTTGGCTTGTTGCATAGCATATAGGAGAGATTTGCTCCATGCCAAAGTGCGTCATTATGAAATGATCCAAGTACGCTTTGTTCTACTAGTAATTTTCAGGAGTTCGGCTTAGTATTGTATATACACATGGCCTTCGTAATATATAAGAACAGGTGCTGATTATTGGAGGGTATTTAGACGAGATCTTAACCGTTGACATGATTGACTTGATGTACTCTGTATGTGCAGGCAGCAACTGGAGGGCATGATTGACCCATGTCGGATGCATGGCGGGCTTGTCAACCACGTGGCCACCCAAGCCGCGCCTCCATGCAAGGCGCGGTTCAGGTAAAAAGCCGCGCCTTCGCCTATGGCGCGTTAAAACCTACTAGTTTTAAAAATAGTTTTTTCTCCGTGACATATCTGTAAATAGTTTTCAAAAAATGCTAAAAATAAAAAAAAATTCACCGTCGTCTTCTCCGGGACAGACCCAAAGACTATGCATAACTGCATTACTAGGAAACACTAGGAAAAAAAAGGAAGAAAACAGAGGTATACGTACAAAACCACTCGAGGCGAGCGAATAGCTGTTTGTAGACGGGACGGCTCTGAGATTCATGCTACTGCAATGGCTGCTCCACAGCCGTGGCTGGTATTACAAAGCTCCAGCTAGCTTAACGTCTCTATGTCTAGTCTCTTAGAGAAGACTCCTGCTCTTAGCGTCTCTGTTCCAAAACTTAAAGCGATTTATTAGATGACAGTGTAAACGATCATATTTCTGGGCCGCGAACGGCGAGACTCATCGCGGAGTTTGTCTTGCTGTCACACCGTCTGCAACAGGTACAACTCACACCGGGAGTGCCCGACACCTTTGCCTGGCGTTTAAGTGCGGACGGAGGCTACTCGGCGGCTTCGGCTTACGGGGCTATGTTCCTCGGTTGTTCGCGACCGCCGGGGGCGCGGGTGCTTTGGAAAACTTCGGCGCCTCCACGCGTCAAGTTCTTCTTTTGGCTCATCATGCATGGGCGTTGTTGGACAGCCCACCGTCGTTGGCGCCATGGTCTCCAGGATGACTGCACGTGCGTCCTTTGTGACCAACAGGATGAGACGATAGATCATATTATCCTTGGTTGCGTCTTCAGCAGAGAGGTCTGGTCCCTATGCTTGTCGGCCTTCCACTGCGGGTGCGGGTGTCGGTGCGTCAACAGAATGTCTTTGCGGGTGGATGGAGTCTCGACGGCCGCTACCAAGGATCATCGGGCGAGCGTTTGACGCCCTTCTCATGCTGGTCGGTTGGGCTGTGGAAAGAGCGCAATGCGCGCACGTTCGATGGTCCATCGAGATCACCCTCCGATCTACTGTCCGTAATTTTTGAGGAAGCTGGTCTCTGGACCTCGGCGGGGTTCAGGAGGCTAAGTGTGCTGGAGGCTAGAAGGCAAGGTGTTTAGGACTAGATGCTTTCTTTCGGAGTTTTTATCATTGATCCTGTAATACACAACCACGTGCGAGCTTGTGGAGGGTGTGAGTGCGTTCGGGTTCGGTAAGCTACGGCTTACTGCTTTGGGTGTAAGGGCTTATTCTGCTTAATGAAACACTCGAAAAAAAAAAGACAGTGTAAACGATCGCCCGTACAAGTGAGGACGTGAGGGGGAAAACGCACTGTGTTTGAGATTGATGGATAATGAATTGCTTCTCATCGTACCGATGCTAGGATAACAACACTGACGGTACCAAGATCCTGGCAGCAAGGACCATCTCTGTCAATACCTGAACCTGAATCTGAAGTAACCGTGCGTGCGTGGACATGAGACGCTGGCAGATTATACACGTACAGTTGCGCTGCTCTTACTTTCTGGTGGTGGCACGGGGTACGTCCAATCAATGAAACGCGTACAGGCCCATAACTGACGCCGCACAGCACCTCGTGACAGTCACGGCATCTCCGAGTCGCCAGTGCACGGCGAAGAGGGACTCGTGGCCGGCGCGGCGCCGAACCGCATAATAGCCATGCGGCGACGGCGACGGCGACGGCGAGGCAGTTTTTTTTAATGAATTCCATTCCATCCCGCCCGCAGAGAGATACGTACATACTCCTACATACAACGCTTATGATTGCCGCATCTCATATTCGCTTGCTACGAAGCTTCAAAGCTAAACTAATCACATTTGGAAACTGCTCCGATACTCCTTTCTAAAAAAGTTGCACGAATCTTAAAGCGCCTGCTTGGGCCTTGGGCCATCGAAATCCAGCCCAGGTCTAAAACGTCCGTGAACGCGCTGCTTTGCCGTCCGTCCGTCCGTCCGTGCCCTCGCTGCTTGCCTCCGTACGCCGTCGTCAAGTCTTGCAAGGATTAGATTAAAAAACAAAAAGTGGCAAGTACTCGATTTGTATACGTCCGTACGTTCGATCCGCCGTATACGTCTACCCGTATAGCCGCACCAGACTCCCGATTCCTCCTCACCCGAAATCAAAAAATCCTCGATCCCATTTCATCGGTCTTCCGTCCTCGTAGCGCGTAGCCGCCGCCGGCGATTCCCGGGCGCGGGGCGGCCATGCCACCGGCCGCCGCACCTCCATCGCCCTCGCGGCGCCTCCGTCCCCACCATCCGCTGCCCGGTCGGCCGACGCGCCGATTCTTTGCCACGACGCAAGGCACACCGGCCCGTGGCGATTCTCGGGCAGCGGCGGCCATGGCACCGGCCACCGCAACCCCATCGTGCTCGTCGCGCCTTCTTCCCCGTCCGTCCGCGCCCCCAACGCTCGAAGCGCCAGCGGCCGCGGCGGCACAGGGCACACCCGCCGAGGGAGGCAGCCGTCCGTGCCACCATGGCCTCGACGCGCCACAGCCCGGGGAAGGTGCACGCCCGCGCCCCGCCGCGCCACCGGCCGTGGTAGGCGCCCGTCCGCGCCCCCACCGGGCCACCGGACGGTAGGCGCCTGTCCGCGCCACGCTCCTGCTCGCGCCAACCAGTCGCCGGCGCGCCGCGTGATCCGGGAGGCACCAGGTTCGGCGGCTCCTCCCCCTACTCCACCGATCCCATCTCGTTGTGCTGGCGGCGGCATGGAAGTTCGTCGACAGCTGCTGTCCGTTTTTGAAGTGTGCGAGGATGGCCAGCGCGACGACTGTGCCATGGACGGTGCTGCTAGCCCCGCCGATGAGGCAGGGAGCTTCCACGGCGGATGAGAGGGCCTGGAAACCAGGTACGCATCATGCTTTGTGCATCCATTTTGTTGGGGTAGTGCACATGGTTTGAAAATGCAAGGATGCAACTTAAACAACCTGTTATTAGGGATACACTACATGAATCTGCCATGCACAATATCGGTGATCTTTGGATGTGAGGAGAATTTTTCTTTGATCTTGGGACAGGTGATGATAGTGGTTTTGAGGATGGTGATGACAGTACATTATATGATACAGATGCTGTTGGTGGCGAGGCCAACTATGCAAAGGTAAATCAATAACAAACTTTTGTGCAACTGATGTCCAATTTAGTAATGTATGATGTCAAGTATTGAGCGAAACGGTATCCATTTTCATTTTCAGAAAGCTGGCAATGTTGGGGACAGGTGAAAAAAACGGATGACTTCTGGAGCATAGCAAGTAAGACATTTACGAGTGAAGATGAGGCATTCTCATTCTATAATAATTATGCAAAGGACAAGGGTTTCAGTGTTAGAAAGGAGAAAGTGAGATATTTGAAGCATTCAGGGAAAATTGTGTTCAGGCGGTTTGTGTGTTCTAGAGAAGGGGAGTGAGATGGAAAATGGCTGGACAAGGAGGAGTACAGCCGTAGACCACGAGCCCTGACTCGATGTGATTGCAGTGCATTACTTGATATTAGACTAGACAGATCTCGTGGAGTATGGTTCGTGAATAATTTTGTGGAAGAGCATAACCATCGCCTAGCCATGCCTGACGAAGTTCCGTTCCTTTGGTCTCACCGGAAGATTAAGGATTTCCATATAAATGAGATCATGTTGTTGGAAGCTGCTGGAGTCCGTAAGCATGTCATAAGAGATGTTCTTCAATGTAGATATGGAGGCTATGACAAGGTTGGTATTGTCACTAAGGATATTTACAACTTTTGTTCTAGGAACAAGAGGTCAAGAATCGCACAAGGTGATGCAAGGGCAGTTCTAGATCTCCTGCAGAAGAGGAAGAACGATAATCCAGATTTTTATTTCGTCCCCCATCTCCATCTCGAACAGCAGCGCCGGCGGCTCCGCGTCGAAGCCGGCGGGCCACGCGGGCACCTCGACGGGTGCCGACGCCGCCACCTACCGCTGCCCGGGAATCGCCTCTGGCGGCTACGCGCGATGATGACGGAGACCGAAGAAATAGGATCGAGCAATTTTTGATTTCACGAGTGAGGGGAATCGGGAGTCTGGTGCGGCTATACGGACGTATACGGCGGATCGGCGTAGTCATATACGAGTACTTGCCACTTTTTCTTTTTTTTTAATCTGGTCCTTGCGAGACTTGACGACGGCGTACGGAGGCAAGCATGCAGGGCAGCGGACGGACGGACGGCAAAGCAGCGCGTTCACAAACGTTTCAGACCTGGGCTGGATTTCGATGGCCCAAGGCCCAGGCGGGAGCTTTAAGATATGTGCAACTTTTTTTAGAAGGGAGTACCGGAGCAGTTCCCATCACATTTTCATTATTTTAAAAGCCACACTAACCGCAGCGGCAAAGACGCACACACATGACACATAAATATATGTATCCACACACAACATCCGTCCAAATCAGAGCCACCCTGCAGGTGTATGATATTTGCGGCGCGTTGGTTAATGTTAACTACTACTACTATATACTAATCCCTCCATCAACGCTCCTAATGATGGGCATTCTCGTACGATTAGCGCCACCAAATCATCACCGCTAATGGCGTCGCGCGGCAAATTGCAATTGCTTGTTTTTTTAGCCGCGTGCCAATGATGAGGGATGGGTTGTTGCGCTTGCTTGATTTGACGGGAGAACGAGCGCGGCAACGACGTGTAAAGATTAAAAAGAGGAAAAGAGGAGTGCCTCATTTAAGAACGAGGGGAGGGGCACAACATTATGAAAGGGGTGATGCACTTGAGAGCTTCCCCCGATGATCGATCATCGATGGATGGCCCCTACCGTCCACTCGCAAAGATTCCCAATCCCAAGCCGTGGAGAATGGACTGTGGACACTCGTTGCATTGCATATTTGCATGCTGTGCACCGGGGCCGCTTTTGCTCCGCAGTCCGCACACCCCACGCTAGACACTGCTTGCGCGATTCTTTGCATTGCCATGCCCCATGCTGTTTGGGGAGGGCTAGCACAAAAATTGTAGGCAGATTTTTGTAAGAACGGATTGATTTTGGAGAACCCTTCACGGAATTCTTGAGTCCCGACCGTTTGATGCGAGAAATTTCAATATTTAGGACTTAATTCGCAAGCCCCGCAAGATTTAGTACTCAATTCGTCTGCCTTTCAAAATTTAGGATTGGGGATGCAAATTGTTTCAAGATTTAGGATTTCAGCCATTTTCTCCATTTTCTATATTTTCTTTAATCTTTTATCTCTTCCTGGCACCGAAATGGACTAGACTACCCCTGCCACATGGAACATATCGATCCCTACCCTTCCGTCGTGAGCACTTCTGTTCCTCGCGACTGACGAGCACGCTCGTCGGTCCGTCGGCCCCTACGCCCCAGCTCTGCCGCCGGCGAAAGCCCTCCGCTCCTGCGCCCCTCAAGCTCCAGGAGGCAGGCTAAGGTTCCGGCTGGACTCGAAGAAGAAGCTCAGTGCCACTTCCACGCGCCGGCCGTGTGCTCTGCTGTCGCGTGCTGCTACTGCTCGACGAGCTCCCGGTCGCTTGCTGCTGCTGCTGCGCGGTGCTCGCCATCGCCTAGGCCATGAGCTGCTCGCCACCGCCAAGGCCATGTGTTGTTGCTGCTGCTGCTGCTCGTTGCAGATGCTATTCAGGTTCAGCAATGGAAGATGGCATAAGGAGGAAGAAGAATATGACATGTGGGCCCCACATGGCGGTGACATGGAGAGGGGCTTATTCTTTTTAGCCAAGGACAGTTTAGTCATTTTAAGTTGCTGGATAGGTGAAAACATTTCAGGAAAACAAAAAGAAGGAAAAAATAGTTGAAATCCTAAATCTTGAAGCAATTCGCATCCCCAATCCTAAATCTTGAAAGGCAGACGAATTGGATCCTAAATCTTGCGAGACATGCAAATTGAGTCCTACATACTGAAATCTCTCGTTTGATGCAGGGGCGTCCAAAGTCCATGCTTTTTTCTGTCCTCCATTGTTCACGGAGAGAAGCACACGACTGCACAAGAACTGGGCCTGATCTCGTCCAGTCTAAGCAGGTCCATCGAGAATTTTGGGTTGGCCTGTATTCGCTTGAAAGAACACAAATGGGCTTGTGTCTTTACTGAGGCTATGGGCCTTTATATTTGAAATGCTCAGAAAGCTGGCCTTTAAGTTTGCTTGTTCCATTCTATACCACTCAGGTTATCCGAAATTTCTCCCAAAAAAAAACTCAGGTTATCCGAAAAATAAGTGTTTTCAAAAATTCAACTTACCAGAAAGAGGGAATTAGGTGAAAAAAAAGTACTCTTAGGTATTTGGCTCTTTTTTGTTTTGAATGAATTTAGCTCTATGACCTCAAAACAAATTAAATTTATTTAGCTCTATGTCCAAACGTCAGTTTAAAGCAGGTAACAGTGTTAAGTATTTGGCTCTATAGCCTCAAAAAAATTTTATTTAGATCTATGGCCTACTGTCCGTTTAGGGCAGGTAACTGTGTTAAGTATTTGGCTCTATGGCGTCAAAACAAATTTTATTTAGCTCTATCGCCTTTGGTACAGGTAACGGTGTTAAGTATTTGGCTCTATAGCCTCAAAACAAAAAATTATTTAGCTCTATGGCCTACCATCAGTTTGGGGCAGGTAACGGTGTTAAGTAAGTAATTCATGATTCATCCATCCAAACACGGTTCGTTTTTTTAACCCCTCTATGGCCAAATTCAAAACAAAAAGAGCCAAATGCCTAAGAGTACTTTTTTCCGGAGACATATAAATGCTACTTCAAGACTCAACCGAAAGATGCTCATCCAAGGAAAAAGATGTCTACACCCAATTTTATTTGATAAACCTCGCATTTTCGCCATCCTTGCATCATCGATGTACTTAATAATTCTTCAACTAGGATGAAAATCAAAGTCGGTGCTGTCAATGATAAAGACAGGGATCTTGGAGAAACTTCAGTTGGTATCCAAATCCAAGCGTTGACAGCTGCAAGAAACACGCATGATAACGCGGATTATCATTTCTCAAAGATCAAAACATGGATAAAGAATTAAAGATCCAACACGTCCATCTACAAAAACAACTACACATCACGCCAGGTGGCTCCCCGATTATTCGACTCGCCGCGCACGACTCCAGTTCAGTTCACCATCGTACATCCATACATGCATCGTGGCAAACGCTAATCACAAGCACGTCGCGGTCCACAGACAGACTCTATTATTACGACTCGTCACGGCCCACAACTTATTAGGACACCTCACCAACCGACCCAAGCCACCCGGGTCCATCCAGGCGCGTGTACGTACTCTCTTCTGCCGGTCGCTGGCCACGTCACGCCGCCTTGACGCCCTCGCCGCTGCTGCAGAGGTCGCGAACGGCCTCGAGCTTGTAGGGCGGGGCGTCGTCGGCGAGCCACTGCTCGACGGTGAAGAGCTGCTGGGCGCACCCCTGGTGCGGTCCCGTGACGGTGACCTCGACGTAGTTGCAGTACCAGCCGTGGTGCTCGCCGGTGCCGTCGGAGGCGAGGCGCATCCAGCACGGCGGCTTGGCCGCCATGCAGGGCCCGCGGCCGCTGAAGATGTCCAGGTTGCCGCGCTCGAAGTAGGCGTGGCCCTGCCCCATGAGCCCGCCCCAGGACGGCAGGTCCGAGATGCCCACGCCGTTGCCGTCCGCGCCCGCCAGCTCCAGCGTGATGTTGGCGTCCGTCCCGGCCTTCCAGATCGACCCCGTCCGGATGAACACCGTGTACACGCACTCCATGCTGTCGCCGCCCACGCCGCTGGCGTCCGCGCCTCGGATCAGCTGCGATGCCACGACGGGGGACGTACAGGGATAATGGAATCATCAGACGGATCCACGACAGGCGATGCATTTCAACAAACTCATGGAAGGAACGACGAGCGGGTTACCTTGATCTGAGTCGGGGGATCGCGGGCGTGCGCCGGCACGGTGGCGGACGCCGCCACGGCGAGGAGGAGGAGGACGGCGAACTTGGCCATTGGGATCCGAGTCCTATCGGCGTGTGGGGCAGTGGATGTGTGAGCTTCTTTGGGTAATGCAGGGGCGGATGCGGTGCGGATCATATAGGACGGAAATGTAGTTTATGCATTTGTGAGGCCCACCTGTCACTGTGGCGCTGGTCCGATCCGATCGCAATTTTGTCCGCCATCTGGCACGGATCCATCTAGCGATCTGACCCTTATTTCAATGGAGAAATTCGTGGCACATGGGGCCATCTCACCTGCTCTACGTACAGCGTGGGTTGTTGTGTGTCAACGATAGTGCCACCCTTCACCGTCCTGCATGTCATTAACGGTGCGTTTCTCCTCTGGTTGCTCTCTTGTGAGCACTCATTACAAACTTGCCAGTCCTTAATATCGCGGCAAGTGTGGTGACCCATCTCAAATTGACCTGACCTTAACAAAAATATTAATCGCCAATTAATAGATCAAACACAGATAATTACCTCGCGCTACCTAGCAACCAGAGTAGCCAAAGCCAAACCGACGACTAAACTACGCCAGGGCGAGCGGTGGCAACATGTCAGAACAACGGTGCAGTAACCAGCCACCAGTTGCCTTGCACAAAGCCACAAACTGAAGCAAACAGCTTCACACTTCACATTGCCTGAGTGGCTCTTGCCGCAGGCTTTAGCTTAGCAAACAAAACTGTAATTCGTAATCTGACATCTAAGATTCAGTTTTGACAGCTCGGCAAACAAAACCGTTCCTAGCAGAAAAATGCAGTACATACAACACACACAACGATGTCTCTCACTCTCTGGAACTTTGTGTGAGGAACAAGGGGAATGATATGGTACACTACACATGGCTAAAAAAAAGTTTCCCCAGCGTACAGTTTACCCAGCCCTCCGTCCAAATATTGGCCACGCTAACTAGTTATCAGTCGAATTGTTGCCGAAGAGCCATCTCAGTTTCACTCTTCCATGATGCATGCGACGATTGCCCCCTCATCCTCTTGACCTTCTCCTTATCTTTGACAGTGGAACCCTTCTTCTTTTCTGGCTCTTTTGTCTGCACTGGTCTATCACCACACTGAGGGCAAACCATACCCTTACCGTGTGAATATGTCTTTGGTACACCACATTGGAGACACACTCTAAACAATGAGGCAAAGTCACAGTTAATACACAACTAGTAGTATCGTTACGAATTCTGATAGATATTGTTAGTGTTCATGTAAAACATGTACACAAGCTATTTCAGCATACTAGTTTCATTGTGAAAATGATAAAAAGAAAATGACCATACCTCAGAAGATCAGCTGCGTCTTCTGGCCCAGGATTTGCAGCACCAATTATTCTTTTTCCATCAACGGAACCAGATGTCACAGAACCTGGGGGGTTGGCTCCGGTTGTGGTAACTCGCTCGCGGATGGCGACTAACTGCGGTTTCGCCACCACAACAGCACCTGAAGATTATTTTCCAGTAATACCATAAGGGATGTAGCATATATCTGAAACTGCATAACTGGAATGAGCACATATTATCATATGCAAGCACTCAAGATGAACCTGCTCTACTATCATCTCAGCACCAAGCTCAGAAAAATCGAGGTGGTAACCCGTAACAGAACAGTAAACAGGCACATGGGAATATGGGATGATGTATGTTCTGGTGTAATGCGTTTGAGAAAACAAGCATGCTTTAGTATCATCTCAGTGCCAAGCTCAGAAATATTGAGGTGGTAACACATAAATAACAGAACAGTTAACAGGCACATGGGATGATGTACAAATGTTGTGGTGTATTTTGAGAAAACAAACCTGCATTGTTACCATCTGAGTACCAAGCTCAGAAATATTGAGGTGATAACCTATAGCAGAACAGTTAACAGGCACATGGGATGATGGATGGATGTTCTGGTGTATTACACTTTGAGAAAACTAGCATTTACAAATATTTCCAATTGCCAAGTTTCAAAATAAAGGTAAAATTGTAAAACTAGACACCAAAAGCAACATCCTATTTACTTAGCTTGGTGAGGACAACTAAGTATTTTTATACTAGTCACAGCACAAAGACCATATATGTGTGTCATTACTGTATCATCCTAAAATGTTATCGTGGTTTTGCTTGCTAAGTTAATACTAGCCCCAATAATTACAGTGCAAATATAAGTATAACTTGTAACAATAGCCTAAGAACAATCATCAAACAATGGTACGCACAGTCAGTAGGAGATATCATGCTGAAGAACGACTTTAATTGATATGCAGAGTTCTCGTCATTCAACTGTATGACGCCTTCCTTTTTTTTTCTGAACAACCATATTTACTTGGCCAAATGCAGTTGTGAATCAAAGAACCACCACAACAGTGAAAAAACAACAGAACCAATAATTATTGGATCTTTTCTTATGTTCTCTTTCCTTGAGAGTTATCTGATGTGGACCCTTTTTTTCTTTAGTGTTTTAGTATTTTCGTTGGTTCTCTTCTGAGGAATTCATGGTTAGCGGTAGTGGCTTAAGGTATTTGCTTGAGAGCTGATGTACCCAGAGTCGAGTATGGCCCTGTTTGGAACCAAGGTGGGCAAGAATCGAGACTGCAGTTCATTCTCGCGGTGGATGGGAGAGGGGCGGTCGAATGAATCGAGGCCACCGTAGGGCATTTGTTGCCGTAGATGAGTGAGTATCTGATTTTAATTGGCTCCAAATAGGGCCTATGGTGTTTTGTAAAACTTTATATGGTTTCTTATGAGCAGGGTCTTCCTTTATCTAAAAAAAAACAAACAGAACCAATTAATACTACTTTAGACACCGCCAGCACAAGAATAGAGTATGGAGTATGGACTAACCAATTTTTATTTTCAAACTAAAGCCAACTCTGGAAGTGTACCACCTGATTGTACAGAGATTTATGCCATGCGATGGAAAACAGATGAACACAAAACTGATGCTATAGCAAATTACCAATGCCATTCTAAAATCAAAGATCTCGAATAGTGGAGCTCCATGTTGGCCAAGGAGGATCCTTGCCTTTCCTTCCAAACTTGAAAACCAGTGATGTATTAACAATTTACCACATTGATACCAGCTATAAGAGTAGCTCTATCACTCTACAGTACGTTTAAACGATTAATACACAATACATCGAATTTGCCTCTTCCTAATTCTTGTTCAAGTTCCACCGTCAAATATCTTGGGAGAACTGAAATTGCATAGAGTCTATAAACTGTAGTCTAAAAACATTATAGATAACTACTTTCATTTCTCTAACAATGCAAGATCTGCAACTACATTGATAGCAATCTAATCGACCTCCATGGCTCTACCTATATACCAAAATAAACAGGGAACGCGTACCAGCAATTATCTCAGTCCATGCAAGTCTGATAAACATACACCATTACTAACCCGACGATAAAAAAAAATTAGTCTCCAATTTCCACTTCAATTGATTCCTCAAATCTACTCACCTGGAGGCGGGTGCTTGCTCCCCTCTTTCCCACGGCGATCGAGTACACCAAGGGCCTCCGTATCTTCCTCGGGCTCGGCAACCCTGTGCCTCAGAAACTCCGGCGGTCCCGAGACATCGGCGAAGGCCTCCAGCGCGGAGGGCAGCGCGGAGTCCCCGTCTCCGCCGCCGGCATCTCCCCCCTTAGGGTTTGGTCGGCGGCGGGGCTTGGGGGCCGGCTTCGGAGGAGCGGACCCCTCGTCTCCGTCCGATCCGGCTTCCTCGGCTGACGAGTCACCGGACTCGCTCAGCTCGGCGCCGGCGGCGGGGTCGTCGTCCTCCTCGGCGGAGGAGTAGCCCTGGAGAAGCGATAGGCTCATTGTTGTGGGCTAATTTTCGGTTGTTTGCATCGTGTCAACTCTGCTCAAAGTCTAGTATAGCAATTTCATGGAGTCGCTTAATTTTGAGCATTATCGGGCCTTAATTGGGCTGCAATTGGTACCGCCAGACCCCTCTCAAACGAGGAAAATACTAAGCCCATACGTGGGCTGTATGGGCTCACTATTTAGATGGGTGGAAATATATGGGCTTACTATTGCAAAACACCTATTCTACATCAGTATTTTTCTTCACAAATTTAAAAACAGACATTTTACACCATAAATTCTTAAAAATTATTCAAATTACTTTTTGTCCTAATTTGAAGTGGTTTTGAAGTTGGGTAGAGGGTTTTAAACTATAAAAATGAGTAAATGACTATATTTTTTAAAATCTCTATAAAAATATATATACCAAGATTGTAGGGCATTTTTCTAAAGAAAAAGTCATGAATGCGGGCTCAACATTAGAAAGTACAAACACACACAAGTGTGAACAACTTTCATGAGTTACTCACTCCTACATAATATAACCAGCAAGTTGCCAAATATTTTCTTTGTCTACAACCAATTGGATCAAACGACTTGCGGCTAAAGCAACTACACCTCAATAAAGAGAATCTCAAAAACTATCCAGGTAAATTAAAGGAAAGAAAATCCGCAAAGAGATGCTTCCAAGTCCAACCAGAAGCAAAAACAAATGCATTTCCAAACGACCGACCACGTTCTTAGGTCTGGTGGGTAGCTCACACTCACACGTGCGTCATTTTCCATGTGCCCGATCTTCCTTGCCAACCTGACACACTTTCATCAGTAAGTCAATCAATCATGACTGGTTAGCAGCAGAATCCAGTAACTAAAACTTCCCCACATTGTTTTATTGAACCTCACATTTTCCATACATACAGCTCCTAAGCTCCAAGTGATCTCCAACGACGACCGGTCACCTTCTATGATTGGGTATTTTTGTAGATATTTCCTTGGCGGCGCCAGGTCGGACAGCAGTTGACCTCGCCGCCGGTCGCGAGTGCGGTATCGATCGGCGCCGAGGAGGACAAGGGTTGATGTCGAGCACAGTCAGCACCTCGATGCTCCGGCGATCTCATTGCTCACCGTGATCTTATTCTTTAGTGGCATCGTGGTCAGTCACCTGTCTTTACCTCCAAATTAAATTGTCTGCGATTTTTCAGTCCATGAGCTGAATGCGTGGAGTATACAAGCAGTGGGCCGGGCATCTTATGCTGCATTTCTTTTTCTCGTGTGCTGTCACTCTCGTGGATGCTAATATAAAGACCACCGGCCCCTAGCTAGAAATGGACTCGGAATATGAACTGGTGAGGATGCAACAACCGTCACTCTGAAAGTGCGATTTGCAATCGTGATGGTTTAACCACTGGGAAAGAGACCTCATGGATCCATGGATGGACGACGGATGGATCGTTAATCGATCGAGTAATCAGAAAATGGTTTTAGTTGGAGCAGGCAATCAGCTGCAGGTTGGCAGTGCCAATCAGATCTTAACTAGTCTCTTAAAAACAAGTCATAGGATTCGAACAGTTGACCTAGCGAGTTATTTCGCTGTCGTGCTCGAATTATTAGCTTGCAGTAATCTTGTTTGCATGCAGCTACTTTGATTGGACTTTGTTTTTGTCTGCTATTGTTTGTTGCAATTGAGATTGAGATAGAGGTTCCTGTGTTCATCTAATTGCTTTGTCTGTGTGTCTGTCGTCACGTAGATGGATGTCCACAATTTCTGAATACCAAATTGCCGAGAAAAATTATATAACGGCGTTTGTGGATTATTATTCTTCGTCCTCTTCAGACTGAATATAATGCATTTGTAAGCATGATAGCTACGTTGTCTGTACGACACACACAAAACTGACTACACGGTGCCTGCATTAGCAATGAGCCAATGGCAATACAGCTCCAGGTCTCCAACTAAATGACGCATATTATATGATCACACGGAAAAAAAAAAGGCGGAAAACAGTAACGCAGTAAGGCTTGTAATTTGAAGTATTCGATAAGTACTACGGTTTTGATTTTTAATATACTTTGGTTCTCTTCAAAGCTGCTAGCTGTTTTGGATGAAACAAGATCTTTTTTTTATTTCAAAACTATGGTATTGTCAAAATCGTAGTATTTCAAAACTATGCTGCTAGCTTTACACAGACTTTGTAAAAACACAATTTTACAGGAGTACGACATCCAAATGGGCCCTACACAAAGAAAATAGTTTTGTTTGGTGACTAGAGCTATCAATCGACGCAATTAACTTGTCTGCCTATCACTTAGGTAGAGGTTGAGATATTATCTCAAGGCCATGTATCAACTTGGCTTATTGATCATTGGGATGAAATGAAATCTTCTTTTTCAAGAAAAAAAAAACCATAAACACAAAGAAAACAAATAAGGAGATAAGATGTATCCTCGTGGTGATACTTCTGTTGGATATTTAGTCATTTTACACCATGCTTTAATCCATAAATACGATAAACAAAATACTAACGCAAGTATAATGCAAGTGACAGCTTCATATTCTGAGGACACATGGTTTTTACCATAACCACGGTGTGGATTTTTGTGTGATGAGTGATTGTCAACATGCCAACACAAGGCGTGTGTGTTCTTACTAACCGATGGCACGCGGATACGTGTCAAACAATGGTGTCTCTTGGCTCATGTTGTCTGCAGGTGTCGAGCTCAGAGACGGTGGTCGACGGTCGGTGAAGATCAAGTAGGGCGTGCCGTGGCGACGGACCGGGTGCGGTGAAGGGCGGACGTGAGGCTTGGATCGAGGACCGAGGACCGGCGGCCGGCCGTGGTGGCCGACAGTAGGATATCAACGAGCGCAAGTGTACACGGCGGGGATGCGTACGGGCTACGCTACTCGCGGAGGGTTTGATGGTTTCGCCTCAAAACCATCGGCGGCGGGTTTCCCGGTTTGCGCCTCAAAACCGGGGCGAAGGTCCCGATGCGGACGGACGACACGTGGCGGCATCGGGGAGATTGCTTGGAAGCAAGGCTACCGGTGAGGAGGCGCGGTGGCCGTCGGATCAAGTAAAGTCTGAGTTGGACCCTTATGCCCCTGGCTAAGTGGTGTGGCTCTTCATGTATCCAAGGGCAAAGAAGGAATGTAAAATAGACTTGCCCCTATAAATAAAGGATGAGGGTCTCCCTTCCCCCTCACCTCTTCCATTTCCATTTTCTCCTTTTAGGATTTTCGTTCCTCTAGCTGCTATGTGAGAGAGAGGTCTGCAAGTCTGTGACTTGTACTCGAACCAGTGTGCGTGGCAAGCTGAGCGCCTAGTCTCAGCTGTTTCCTCCGGGTTTAATCATGTGTCTGTGATTCTTGAGTTGTTTTTATGATTCTTGAGATCTCGTACAGTCAGCAGGTGTATACAGCAGACTGTTCGAGCTCTCTTTTGCCTCTATTGTTCTCGATTTTGCTGTGATTTTCGTGCCTGATTTTTCCCCATTTTGTTCTTGGCTACGATCTGAAATTCCTGGAATTATAGTTCACCTCGAGTGATGATTTTCTGGGATTTAGTTCTTGCCAAGTTGAATTTGGTCTGTGCAAAGTTTGGGGTCGAGCTGCTGTGATTTGGTCCCGGTTTCCGTCGGATCTTTGAAACACCGCTTCTCGTCGGTTTGGTGTTCTTCTGTTCGTCAGATCCTGTTTTGCGAGGAAGCAGACCTGCCACGCGATTTCAGCTTGCCTGTAGCTGTTGTCTGCTGCCGTGCTCGTGTTCCTGAAAACCGACACATCGAGATCTTGGTCGGAGGTGACCGGCGCACAGCATGCAAGCACTGGCCGCCAACTGCAGTAGCAGTTCGATCTGCTAAGCGAAAGAATTTGTGTTCGTCCATCTGTCATAGCTTTCTTCGATTTCTGTGTTCCTAAGCGAATCGATCCACAGCGCCAAGCAAGGGAGAGCCAGTAGCAGTGCTACAGCTAGCGCCTCCCATCCTGAGTCTGTGCTTGCACGTGGGTACGAAGAAAAGAAATTTACTTCTTCGAGAATTGATTTTCCTCTTGGTGAACCATCCCTTTCAAGCTACAGGATTCAAGAAGTTTTTTTTTTAGTACTAGTACTCACGATGGAGTTGAATGGGACATGCTTTCTCTTCTAATCTTTTTCTTGCTCTAATTTAATTGGTTCGATCCATCTCTCGGCTACGGGAACAATCGGTTCAATTTGGAGCAGCAGTAGTGCTCGGGAATCCATTTTGGCTAAGTGGATGGACGAATTATCTGCTATTTTTCAGTGATTTTTCTCTAGCTCTGATTCCTTGTTTTGTGCACAGTTTAGTCGTTGGTACTCCGATTCTCAAACCGTTTGTTGCGTTGGGTCTCTCTCGATTCAAAGAATTTATCTAGATACTCCCATCACCAGTTGGTGTGAGTATTTCAGATTTAGAGAGTTTACTTCTTGGGGTTTTGTGTTTGGGACAGTGGCCAAATATTTTGCAAGAAAATTTGAGGCTCCCATTCACCCCCCCTCTGGTCGCCGTATCCGGTCCTTCAATTGGTATCAGAGCCGGTTAAGGATCACTTCACCTTAATCGGTCCGTGATCCCCGAAGGCGACATCATAGAGAACCGTGGGCTTGGAAAGCCACCGCACTTCGATGGCAAGAACTATTCCTATTGGAAGATCCGCATGTCGGCGCATCTCCAAGGGATTGATTCGCGTGTTTGGGAGATCTGTGAGAATGCGGACTACGTGGTACTTGCTGCCCGTGTTGACCAAGCACAGATCGACCAACACAAGGCGAACAACACTTTAACCGGAACTGTCTTGTTTTCTCGCTCTTTCTATGGAGGAATTTGAGCGTGTTTCGATTGTACCTTGCTCGAGAGATCTGGTCTAGACTGTAGAAATACCATGAGGGTACGCCCATGTCAAGACCGGACTCTATGAGACACACAAGAGAGAGTATGAGAACTTTGTTCAAATCGATCGTGAATCTATTGATTCTTTGTTCACTCGCTTTCAAACCATCGTGAACAAGATGAGGGCAAACAACCCTCAGATGCCCTATGACGATCATCAGAGAGCGCTTAAGTTTCTATATGCTCTAGATCGGAGGGTTTGGGAAGTAAAGGTCTCGGCGATCATCGAATCGCCGGCTATGAGACTCTCACCGTGGATGAGCATTCGGTAAGCTCAAGTCCACCGAGATTGACCACCGAGACGCGGCGAGGATCGAAATCCGTACGCCCTACCGTGGCTTTGGTCTCGAGTGCGGGAGGTTCAAGTTCTTTGACGACCCTTCACATTTGTCTTTTGCCTTGTCTTCTCTCGGGTCTCGGCTACGAGAGGAGCGAGATGGAGGCTCTTGGGGACGACGAGCTCGCCTTGGTGATTAGCCGGTTCTCACGGTTTCACAACAACCGTTTGAATCGCCGGCGTGGCATCACCAAGCAAGGATGCTTCGGGTGTGGAGATCCGACCACTACGTCGCCAACCTTGTCCCAAGGCCGACAAGAACCACTACAACAACAAGAACGACTACGGCAAGCGCAAGGATAAGCACGAGTCTTCCACACCCAAGTACAAGTACAAGTACAAGGGAAGATTCGACAAGGAGGCGGTCAAGAAGAAGTTCCCTGGAGAAGCAAGAGGCGAAGCGAAGCGAGCCTTCCTCGCATCCTCTCGCCGATCTCGACGACGACTCCGACAACGGCTCACCCCCAAGTGATGATGAGGCCGAGCAAAAGGTTGAGAACAAGTTCAACGGGTTGTGCTTCTTCGCTGACTCCAAGCTTGGAGGCTACTGCACCATGGCACTCGACGAGTCTACCCCAAGCATTGAGAAGAACGACGACACCGAGCCTGAGGTAGAACAAAATCTCGAGTCCCTTGCTGCTGAGGTTGATAACTTGACTACCACTTTGCTTAGTCAAGATGCTTTGCTTAAGCGTCTTTGCTCGTGAGAGAAAAGATTTCAAGGCTAAGTGGGAGCTTCTTTGTCAAAGAGCTAGAGTCTCGTTAGGGAGTCTCGTGCACATCTACGATGAGTCCGAGTGTGATGCTTGTGCCATTCATATGGCGAACCTAGGCGATGTGCGGTCCAAGTATGTGGCTTTGGTAGATGAGCTTGATGAGGTTAAGGCTAGGTCGTCTCGTGAGTCCTTGCAAATCTTGTGATGAGCTGAAGTCCGAGCTAGGTGAGAAAATGACTAGGATTGCCATGCTAGAGAAAACTAGTCAAGTTTCTAGATGTGCTTGTTGTGAAGCTTTGGAACTAGAACTAGACTCTTGTAGGCATGACAAGAAAAGGGCCGAAGAAGAAATCACAAATCTTCGGTCCATGCTCGTTGGTTGTCTTGCGGTGAACCACGGCTTGGCATGATGATGAGTCGGTTCAAGAGGGGAACGACACAACGGGATTAGGCTTTGCTACGGGTAGGAAGGGTGAAAATGTTTTTGGTAAGGTTGGTGAACACGGTGGTATAAGTGCATCGAGAAATCCACCAAGCCCTCCACTACTCCTAAGTTGATCAAAATCACTCCACCTCGGCCCTAACAAGCCCAATGTGAAAGATGGTGTGTTTGAGGAACCCCCAAAGCTTCACCTCCGAAGCAAGTGTGGACTCCAAAACCAAACCACCTAAGGAACCCACTTGACACACTTCCCAATATCTCTATTAAACCCCCTCCAAAGAACAAGCAAACCCAAAGAGTGATCCATACCCATGAGAGAGTGAGTCAACCACCACCTTGTTTGAGTTCTGCTTTCGGAGGAAGAGAGATGAGCGGCATGAGTATGAGCTTTTCCATAACTCTAGTCATGGTGTGTTTGCTCCACGTTTCCAGAGGCACAGTGCTAGGCCAAGAGGTGCAACACCTCAAGGACCTAGGCCTCAAGGTGTGAGACCACGAGGTGGTCGTGCCGGCGGGTTCGGGTTTTCCTTATGACCTTGGATCTCGTGACCATGGCTTTCCCGGTCTTACGGGATGAGCGGACCACGATTTTCTCGTCGTGGTGATCGCTCTACTCAAATGGGACATGGCATGCATGATGCTTTTGTTAACACTTCTCGTGGGCGAATGAGCCAACACTTGTTTTCTCCTCAGTTTACTAACCCCAGTGTTGGATCATTTGCTCATCCCATGTCTCGCTATTGATGCGGGATGAAGGGCTGGAGAACACGTGGCTAGTTGATTCCGGTTGCTCTCGACACATGACCGGGAACTCAAAATGGTTCTCCGGCCTCACCCAAATGAGTGAATACATTACATTTGGGGATAACAGCAAGGGTAAAGTGCTTTCACATGGGTCCATCCGTCCGAATGAGAACTTTGTGCTTAAGGATGTGGAATTGGTTTTAAATTTGCACTTCAATCTGCTTTCTGTTTCTCAGCTTCTTGATGACGGTTTTGAGGTTCGGTTTAAGCCAAGACTTTGTCGTGTTCTTGATGCTCAGGAAAACCTCGTTTGCAAGATTGTGCCTTTCGGGAAAGTGTTTCGTGCTGATTTTTCTCGCTCATTTGGTCTTTCCCTTGTTTGATGGCAAACTCCTCCTCAAAGCTTTGGAAGTGGCACCGCAGACTTGGTCACTTGAGTTTCGACTTGCTTGCAAGATTGAGCTCACTTGATCTAATTCGGGGTTTGCCCAAGCTCAAGTTTGAGAAGGATCTTGTTTGTCATCCGTGCCGTCACGGGAAGATGATTGCAGCTTCTCATCCTCCCGTGAACCAAGTGATGACCAAGGGGCAAGATGACTAAGGCCCGGCGAGCTTTTACATATGGACACCGTAGGTCCGGCTCGGGTCGATTAGATGGTGGAAAGTGGTACGTGTTGGTGGTGGTTGATGACTTTTCTCGCTATTCGTGGGTCTTTTTCATGGAGAGCAAAGATGAGGTTTTTACTCATGTTCGTGACTTGATCTTAAGGTTGCAAAATGAGTTACCAAAGCATGCCATGCGAGCTATTCGCAGTGACAATGGCACTGAATTCAAGAATACTCATTTTGAGACCTTTTGCTCTTCCATAGGTCTTGAACATCAGTTTTCCTCGCCGTATGTCCCACAGCAAAATGGAATTGTTGAACGCAAGAATCGGACCCTTGTTGAGATGGCCAGGACGATGCTTGATGAGCATAGGACTCCTAGGCGCTATTGGGCCGAAGCGATCAACACGGCTTGTTATGTTTCAAATCGCATCTTCCTTCGAGCTTTTACAAAGAAGACTTCTTATGAGTTGCGGTTTGACCGCTTGCTCAAAGTGAGCCATTTTCGGGTGTTTGGCTGCAAGTGCTTTATCTTGAAGAAGGAAACTTAGACAAATTTGAATCGAGATCTTCTGATGGGATTTTTCTTGGTTATGCATCTCATTCGCATGCTTATCGAGTACTTAACCTTGAAACTAACCGTGTCATGGAGACTTGTGAAGTCACCTTCGACGAGACCGCACCTTGTTCCTCTCCTGTCTTTGAAAGTGCAGGTGATGAGGAGATGAACAAGAGCATTTTTGTGGAGGAGGAGCAGGACGATGCCGATTGGGGTGATCCCGAGCCGACTCCACCGGCTGCCCCAGTTGACCCTGCGACGACTACTTCGGTTGACGGCCCCACTGCTACATCCTCCACCACATGGGGACCGTACGACCGGGCTCCTCGGCTTGTTCCGTCGCACCGAGGAGCTCCAGTGCTGTTGAGGGGAGGCGTCTTCATCAAGAGAAGCACCGCGACACATTCAAAGATCGCCATCCTCCTTCAACCATGATCGGTAACATAAATGAGCGGGTCACTCACAACGAGATCTTATGAGATTTCACACTTTGCACATTCCGCTTTTGTTGCAAATTTCGAACCCAAAGAAGTGTTTGAGGCATTAAGCGATCCAGATTGGGTAAATGCCATGCATGAGGAGCTTGAGAACTTTGAGAGAAATCAAGTGTGGGTTTTAGTGCCACCTCCACCTCAGTGTCATCCCATAGGAACCAAGTGGGTGTTCAAGAACAAGCGAGTGAGGATGGGGTTGTGGTGAGAAACAAGGCTAGGTTGGTTGCTCGGGGGTACCGTCGGAAAGAGGGGATAGATTATGAGGAAACTTTTGCACTTTTTGTTGCCCGTTTAGAAGCCATTAGGATTTTCCTAGCCTATGCGGCTTCGAAAGGGTTCAAAGCTGTATCAAATGGATGTAAAGAGCGCTTTTCGAATGGGTACATAGATGAGGAAGTGTATGTGAGGCAACCCCCGGGCTTTGAAAATCCCAAGCATCCCGACCATGTTTTTAAACTCCACAAAGCCCTATATGGTCTCAAACAAGCCCCAAGAGCGTGGTATGAGCGATTGAAGTTCTTTTTGCTGGGCAAGGGTTTTACCATGGGGTCGGTTGACAAAACCTTGTTTCTCCTCAAGCATGGCCGTGACACTCTTTTGGTGCAGATTTATGTCGATGACATCATTTTTGGTGGTTCGTCACATGCTCTTGTTGCAAAGTTTTCAGATATGATGAGCAGGGAGTTCGAGATGAGCATGATGGGTGAGCTGACGTTCTTTCTCGGTTTGCAAATCAAGCAAACTCGAGAAGGGACATTTGTACATCAAGGCAAGTACACGAAGGATCTTCTGAAGCGCTTCGACATGGGTGATGCCAAGCCACTTCAAACTCCCATGTCGACCACGACTGTATTGGATGCCGGTCTAGAAGGAGAAGTCGTGGACCAGAAGGAGTACCGCAGCATGATCGGGTCATTGCTGTACCTGACGGCAACAAGGCCCGACATCCAGTTCGCCGTCTGTCTTTGCGCACGCTTCCAGTCTTCACCGCGCACTTCGCATCGGCAGGCTGTCAAACGCATCTTACGGTACCTTCGCTTCACTCCCGAGCTTGGTCTATGGTACTCGATCTCTTCATCTCTTTCTCTTTCGGGTTATTCGATGCTTGATTATGCGGGTGATAGAATTAGAAAGTCCACTTCGGGAACTTGTGAGTTTTTGGGTTCATCATTGATCTCTTGGTCTTCTCATAAACAGTCTTCTATTTCCCAATCCACTTGTGAGGCCGAGTATGTCGGCTGGCTTCGCTGCGTGTTGCTCTCGGTTGCTTTGGGTGGTTGCTACCTTGAGAGACTATGGGTTGAACTTTAGGAAAGTGCCTCTTTTCGTGTGACACTAGTGCCATTAGCGTTGCTAAGAACCCAGTACTCCACTCAAAAACTAAGCACATTGAGATCCGATATCACTTCTTGAGAGATCACCAAGAGAAAGGAGACATAGACCTTCGACTGTGAGAACCCATGAACAGCTTGCTGATATCTTCACAAAGCCCCTCGATCAAACCCAGTTTGCCCACTTGAGAGCGGAGTTGGGCATTTGCTACCCTTTTTAGAGTAGGGTAGCTGTATTTTGATGTATAGTATGATTTTTGGCTTTCTTCTTTGCTTTTGTTTGGCTTTACATGTGTATCATATTGCATATCATCATGTATCATATTACCTTTGTTGAGCTTCATGACTATAGCAGTTTTTGATTACATTCATGATCTTGCTAGTATGACTTGTATATGTCACTTGGAGCTTGCGGCTTAGGCTTCTTCTGATCACTTGTTACATGTTATGAGCTAAGCCTGTTTTCTAAATGTGAACCTGCTTAAATTTTGATGCAACTCAAAAATTGTTCACCTCTGAGATGGCAACTAGCATGTGTAGGTTTTGTGAGAACCTTGTTGCTTTCATGTGTATGCTTGAGTTGCTATGTCTCATGTTTCTTGAGTCATTCACTTAGCTCGGATCTCTTGATAATCTTGTGCTAAAACTTGATGTCTAAGCTAAGAAATGATGAAAAGTTTTTGAGTTGGATCTTTTCTGTCCCACGGCAATGTCACGAGATTGCTTCTCATTCATTCGAGTGAGATGAACTTGGGCATTGTAGTGCTAGTCCACAACCACTCGTGACGAGATAGCTTCCCACTTGCACTAAGGGATGAACTCGGCGTGGTTGAAAAACATGATAAAAACAATCTTTTTGGCGGACAGTTTTTGATCCTCTCGTTTACACATGTCTAAATGAAACCTTGTTAACTTTTGTTTTAAATCGATCAATGTTGTAGTAACAAGTGTTGTTAAGTGTATCTTTGAGACATGATGTGTGACCGTTATATGGGGTAGTTCACTCTTGTATACATGTGTTAGCACTTGTTTTGATCTCCCGCTTATATGTGCAAGGTGCTATTCTTTTTGGTGAACACCTTTTATAAAATGCCCAACACCCGATCAAATGCTTATGTTTCATATTCCGTACCACTTGATCGGCTGAGCATTGGTTTTGTCTTGTGCCTTTTGCTATACACTTGCCATACTTGCTAGATCATCTATGTACTCAAATTGCTATACTTATGAAGCTCTACCTTTTGCATTTCTTTCATGGCATGATTTGAGGGGGAGTTGCAGTCTCTTTTGTCTCAATCTTGATAAGTGCATGTGCCAACAAGGGGGAGAAACATCCACAAATCCAGAGAGTTCATTGGTGAGGATGCATTTGTCAAGGGGGAGTTGCATTTGTCAAGGGGGAGTTGCACTCCGAGTTATGAGTTTGAGCTGTTTTTGCTAGATGTGTTGAGCCGTTGCCTCTTCTTGAGGGTCTAGCTATTTTTCAGTTGCTCTTTGCTTTGCTAGTGGTGTTGAGCCTTTTGCCTCTTCTTGAGGGCTAGCTTTGGTTGTCTTGGTCGCGTCGAGCCGTTTGCCCATGTCTTTGGGGACCAAGTTGTGACTTTGCTTTGCTCATTGCAAATGACCTGTTTTCTGCTTGTCTTTGGCTCTTGGTCATTTGGATGGGTTGTCTCAGTTTGTGTTGGTGTTGACAATGCACTCATCAAGGGGAGATTGAGGACACATGGTTTTTACCATAACCATGGTGTGGATCTTTGTGTGATGAGTGATTGTCAACATGCCAACACAAGGCGTGTGTGTGTGTTCTTACTAACCGATGGCACGCGGATACGTGTCAAACAATGGTGTCTCTTGGCTCATGTTGTCTGCAGGTGTCGAGCTCGAGACGGTGGTCGACGGTCGGTGAAGATCAAGTAGGGCGTGCCGTGGCCGACGGACCGGGTGCGGTGAAGGGCGGACGTGAGGCTTGGATCGAGGACCGAGGACCGGGCGGCGGCCGTGGTGGTGGCCGATTTGGGATATCAACGAGCGCAAGTGTACACGGCGGGGATGCGTACGGGCTACGCTACTCGCGGAGGGTTTGATGGTTTCGCCTCAAAACCATCGGCGACGGGTTTCCCGGTTTGCGCCTCAAAACCGGGCGAAGGTCCCGATGCGGACGGACGACACGTGGCGGCATCGGGGAGATTGCTTGGAAGCAAGGCTACTGCGGTGAGGAGGCGCGGTGGCCGTCGGATCAAGTAAAGTCGAGTTGGACCCTTATGCCCCGGCTAAGTGGTGTGGCTCTTCATGTATCCAAGGGCAAAGAAGGAATGTAAAATAGACTTGCCCCTATAAATAAAGGATGAGGGTCTCCCTTCCCCCTCACCTCTTCCATTTCCATTTTCTCCTTTTAGGATTTTCCTTCCTCTAGCTGCTATGTGAGAGAGAGGTCTGCAAGTCTGTGACTTGTACTCGAACCAGTGTGCGTGGCAAGCTGAGCGCCTAGTCTCAGCTGTTTCCTCCGGGTTTAATCATGTGTCTGTGATTCTTGAGTTGTTTTTATGATTCTTGAGATCTCGTACAGTCAGCAGGTGTATACAGCAGACTGTTCGAGCTCTCTTTGCCTCTATTGTTCTCGATTTTCTTTGTGATTTTCGTGCCTGATTTTTCCCCATTTTGTTCTTGGCTACGATCTGAAATTCCTGGAATTATAGTTCACCTCGAGTGATGATTTTTGGGATTTAGTTCTTGCCAAGTTGAATTTGGTCTCGTGCAAAGTTTGGGGTCGAGCTGCTTTGTGATTTGGTCCCGGTTTCCGTCGGATCTTTGAAACACCGCTTCTCGTCGGTTTGGTGTTCTTTCGTTCGTCGAGATCCCGTTTTGCGAGGAAGCGAGACTCGCCACGCGATTTCAGCTTGCCTGTAGCTGTTGTCTGCTGCCGTGCTCGTGTTCCTGAAAACCGACACATCGAGATCTTGGTCGGAGGTGACCGGCGCACAAAGCATGCAAGACCGGCCGCCAACCGCAGAGCGGTTCGATCCGCTAAGCGAAAGAATTTGTGTTCGTCCATCTGTCATAGCTTTCTTCGATTTCGTGTTCCTAAGCGAATCGATCCCGGCGCCAAGCAAGGGAGAGCCGTAGCAGTGCTACGGCTAGCGCCTCCCATCCTGAGTCTGTGCTTGCACGTGGGTACGAAGAAAAGAAATTTACTTCTTCGAGAATTGATTTTCCTCTTGGTGAACCATCCCTTTCAAGCTACAGGATTCAAGAAGTTTTTTTTTTAGTACTAGTACTCACGATGGAGTTGAATGGGACATGCTTTCTCTTCTAATCTTTTTCTTGCTCTAATTTAATTGGTTCGATCCATCTCTCGGCTACAGGAACAATCAGTTCACTGGAGCAGCAGTAGTGCTCAGGAATCCATTTTGGCTAAGTGGATGGACGAATTATCTGCTATTTTTCAGTGATTTTTCTCTAGCTCTGATTCCTTGTTTTGTGCACGTTTAGTCGTTGGTACTCCGATTCTCAAACCGTTTGTTGCGTTGGGTCTCTCTCGATTCAAAGAATTTATCTAGATACTCCCATCACCGGTTGGTGTGAGTATTTCAGATTTAGAGAGTTTACTTCTTGGGGTTTTGTGTTTGGGACGGTGGCCAAATATTTTGCAAGAAAATTTGAGGCTCCCATTCACCCCCTCCGGTCGCCGTATCCGGTCCTTCAATTGGTATCGAGCCGGTTAAGGATCACTTCACCTTAATCGGTCCGTGATCCCCGAAGGCGACATCATAGAGAACCGTGGGCTTGGAAAGCCACCGCACTTCGATGGCAAGAACTATTCCTATTGGAAGATCCGCATGTCGGCGCATCTCCAAGGGATTGATTCGCGTGTTTGGGAGATCTCGTGAGAATGCGGACTACGTGGTACTTGCTGCCCGTGTTGACCAAGCACGGATCGACCAACACAAGGCGAACAACACCGCGGAACCGTCTTGTTTTTCGCTCTTTCTATGGAGGAATTTGAGCGTGTTTCGATTGTACCTTTGCTCGAGAGATCCGGGTCTAGGACCGTAGAAATACCATGAGGGTACCGCCCATGTCAAGACCGGACTCTATGAGACACACAAGAGAGAGTATGAGAACTTTGTTCAAATCGATCGTGAATCTATTGATTCTTTGTTCACTCGCTTTCAAACCATCGTGAACAAGATGAGGGCAAACAACCCTCGAGATGCCCTATGACGATCATCGAGAGCGCTTAAGTTTCTATATGCTCTAGATCGGAGGGTTTGGGAAGTAAAGGTCTCGGCGATCATCGAATCGCCCGGCTATGAGACTCTCTTGTGGATGAGCTGTTCGAAGCTCAAGTCCACCGAGATTGACCACCGACGACGCGGCGAGGATCGAAATCCGTCGCCCCCCTACCGTGGCTTTGGTCTCGTGCACAGGAGGTTCAAGTTCTTTGACCGACCCTTCACGGCTGTCTTTTGCCTTGTCTTCTCGGTCTCGGCTACGGAGGAGCGGATGGAGGCTCTTGGGGACGACGAGCTCGCCTTGGTGATTAGCCGCTTCTCACGGTTTCACAACAACCGTTTGAATCGCCGGCGTGGCATCACCAAGCAAGGATGCTTCGGGTGTGGAGATCCCGACCACTACGTCGCCAACTGTCCCAAGGCCGACAAGAACCACTACAACAACAAGAACGACTACAGCAAGCGCAAGGATAAGCACGAGTCTTCCACACCCAAGTACAAGTACAAGTACAAGGGAAGATTCGACAAGGAGGCGGTCAAGAAGAAGTTCCTGGAGAAGCAAGAGGCGAAGCAGCGAGCCTTCCTCGCATCCCTCAGCGATCTCGACGACGACTCCGACAACGGCTCACCCCCAAGTGATGATGAGGCCGAGCAAAAGGTTGAGAACAAGTTCAACGGGTTGTGCTTCTTCGCTGACTCCAAGCTTGGAGGCTACTGCACCATGGCACTCGACGAGTCTACCCCAAGCATTGAGAAGAACGACGACACCGAGCCCGAGGTAGAACAAAATCTCGAGTCCCTTTCAGCCGAGGTTGATAACTTGACTACCACTTTGCTTAGTCAAGATGCTTTGCTTAAGCGTGCCGCTCGTGAGAGAAAAGATTTCAAGGCTAAGTGGGAGCTTTGTCAAAGAGCTAGAGTCTCGTTAGGGAGTCGTGCACATCTCTCGATGAGTCCGAGTGTGATGCTTGTGCCATTCATATGGCGAACCTAGCTGATGTGCGGTCCAAGTATGTGGCTTTGGTAGATGAGCTTGATGAGGTTAAGGCTAGGTCTCGTCTCGTGAGTCCTTGCAAATCTTGTGATGAGTGAAGTCCGAGCTAGGTGAGAAAATGACTAGGATTGCCATGCTAGAGAAAACTAGTCAAGTTTCTAGATGTGCTTGTTGTGAAGCTTTGGAACTAGAACTAGACTCTTGTAGGCATGACAAGAAAAGGGCCGAAGAAGAAATCACAAATCTTCGGTCCATGCTCGGTTGGTTGTCTTGTGAACCACGGCTTGGCATGATGATGAGTCGGTTCAAGAGGGAACCGACACAACGGGATTAGGCTTTGCTACAGGTGGGAAGGGTGAAAATGTTTTTGGTAGGGTTGGTGAACACAGTGGTATAAGTGCATCTGAGAAATCCACCAAGCCCTCCACTACTCCTAAGTTGATCAAAGTCACTCCACCTCAGCCTAACAAGCCCAATGTGAAAGATGGTGTGTTTGAGGAACCCCCCAAAGCTTCACCTCCAAAGCAAGTGTGGACTCCAAAACCAAACCACCTAAGGAACCCACTTGACACACTTCCCGACATCTCTATTAAACCCCCTCCAAAGAACAAGCAAACCCAAAGAGTGATCCATACCCATGAGAGAGTGAGTCAACCACCACCCAAGAGAGAGGTGTATCACTGTGATTATTGTCACCATGATGGTCACTTGTTTGAGTTTTGCTTTCGGAGGAAGAGATGAGCAAAGCATGAGTATGAGCTTTTCCATAACTCTACTCATGGTGTGTTTGCTCCACGTTTCCAGAGGCACAGTGCTAGGCCAAGAGGTGCAACACCTCAAGGACCTAGGCCTCAAGGTGTGAGACCACGAGGTGGTCGTGCCGGCGGGGTTCAGGTTTTCCTTATGACCTTGGATCTCGTGACCATGGCTTTCGGTCTTACGGGATGAGCGGACCACGTTTTCTCGTCGTGGTGATCGCTCTACTCAAATGGGACATGGCATGCATGATGCTTTTGTTAACACTTCTCGTGGGCGAATGAGCCAACACCGGTTTTCTCCTCGGTTTACTAACCCCGGTGTTGGATCATTTGCTCATCCCATGTCTCGCTATTGATGCGGGATGAAGGGCCGGAGAACACGTGGCTAGTTGATTCCGGTTGCTCTCGACACATGACCGGGAACTCAAAATGGTTCTCCAGCCTCACCCAAATGAAGTGTAGTGAATACATTACATTTGGGGATAACAAAGCAAGGGTAAAGTGCTTTCACATGGGTCCATCCGTCTCGAATGAGAACTTTGTGCTTAAGGATGTGGCCTTGGTTTCAAATTTGCACTTCAATCTGCTTTCTGTTTCTCAGCTTCTTGATGACGGTTTTGAGGTTCGGTTTAAGCCAAGACTTTGTCGTGTTCTTGATGCTCAGGTGTCGATAAAATATCGGCGATAGTCCGACCAGGGGTATGCCCTGACCGGTAATGGATTGGCGGAAGGCGCACCGAGGTTGCGAGCAAGATGTAAACAGGGAGCAATCACACAAGGTTTACCCAGTTCGGGCCGCTATGAAGCGTAATACCCTACGTCCCGCTCTCTCTCGTTTCGATTATGTGTGGATGTATGAGTACGTGCGTATGCCGATTTTGTCCTCGGCATGGGGGCCTTGCTCTCCTTATATATTACGGGGAGCAAGGTTACAAGTCGGAACTAGCCTATCTCGGTACTAAGTTTACATACTTTACAAGTCTAAACTTTCCTATCTCGCTAGGTCTTGTCCTCCTTGTCGGTCTTCGATATTATTGCCCGTTTTAGGTGTCCGACCGGCCGAGCCGATCGGTCATTGAGCTTGATGGCCCGGCCTGGTGATAGCATGTCGGCCCAAACTAGGCCGTGAGGGTATATGGAGTTTATACCTCCACAGCTAGTCCCCGAGCATCATGGATCTTGAGGGAGAAAACACCGTCTTGCTTGGTTGAGTGAGAAAGGGTGGTCGGACACACGTTCGACATGTGGTCCGAGAGGTGGTGGAGGACCGTCTAGTGCTTTCGACCACACTTTGCTTGCACTTGGTTGACGTTGTTGGTTTTGACCGAAAGATTTATGATGCTCCCCGAAAAAAGAAAAAGAATTTTGGAAGGGTCCCAAATGCGGAGACGTGGGCCCTCGTTAGTGTGTGATGCCTGCCATCACATGGTATCTGTCGTGATTGGTCAGTGCCTTAGCTTAGTTTTGAAACTAAACCCTTTGTGAATAGAAAGGATCAGGCCGAGTCATGCAAAATGACGTGGGCCCACGTAGTCCCCGAGGTTGCTGTAAGATAGTATATGTTGCAGCAAGCTCTTAAAAGAAGGATCTAGCCCATGTCACCTCTCAGGTGACGTGGGCCCACGTAGTCCCCGAGCCTGAGATGAGGTGGAACACGTTATGTCAGGGTCTAAAAAAGAAGACAAACTGATCATTGTGTCGTGCTCTATGTGTTTCCGACCACTCTTTGAGTGAGACCGAGCAGGCCAAATTTCATTTGGGCTGGTCGGTTTGAACCATGCCATGACTTTGTCATGATTAAGCTAAGATAGCTTTGCTACTTAACTCAGTCCCCAGCGTGGCTGTGAGACCATGGTTTTGAATCTAAACCCATAAAAATAGCTTAGCTATTTGTGCGCGAAATAACCGGTATCATTGGCCAAAGAATCCTTTCAGTTTGTGGGATTGTGTGGGTTGAAATGTTAATGACATACCGCCGCTATACCGTAACTTGTGGATCAGTTCTTCGAGTTGTTGCTGCAAAGAGAAAGTTTTGTATGAGTGAATGTTTTGATGAGATATTCTCGAATCGTATTGTTTTGATATAATCTATGACATAGAGTTGTATCAAAATGCTTTGCTTGAAAATGGTTTTTAGTAATCGCCTCTCCTTAGAGTTAATCGGTCCCGCAGTGTGTAGGTGACCTATAGTGAATAGCGCGTTTGGCCGAATCACTTAGGGCCCTATTTCCGTTGGAAGCGACTGTCATCCCCGTGTTGTATAGCGTTGGAGCCGTGAACACGTAGCGGGATTGATCGAGACAAGTGCATGCCGATTGTTTTTGTTGGAGAGGTGACGTACTTGGCCATTTGGTGCAAAGAAAATGTTTTTAACTTTGTAAAGAGTTCGAACGTACTTTGAAGTAGTTCGTTTAAAGAAATCTTTTGTGAAAAAAGATTAAAGAAGGCGTGTATGTTAGGTTGAAAAAGCACTTATCTCGTATCTTGTTGTGAACCATCGTCTTGCCATGATAAGTTTTTGACAATGCCTTTGCTCCTGGAAAAATGATCATATGGTGTGTAAGATTTTGTTATGCGAAGAGTAGGTCATGCTTATTACAAATTTGGAGGAAAAAATTGCCAGCAAAGCACTCTTCTCTTTCTCATTCAAGAGCCGACCAGTCCTTGGGGATTAGATGATCCTAAACAAACAAGACGGTGCCGGAATGTTTGGAGCCCTTTTCCTTTGGGAGCGACCGCTGGATCACTCGTGTTGTATAGCGTTGGAGCCGTGAACACGTAGCGAGTGGGACCGAGACAAGTGCATTCCTGGTTTGCTTCGTGTTTGAGGTAAGAAATTTGTGCGAACCGGTTTTTTCAAAAACGTGGTCTTTTGAAATGGGTGAACCGAATAAGTAAAGAAATTTCTTAGAGATGTTGGGTACTTATCTTTTGTCCGTCATGGCACGTCATGATCGCGTGCGGGCGAAAATATTCGGTTGCCGATGTAACCGTATATCGACCGGGTTGTCACGTCAAACCGGCGTACGGTTTTTTGTCTTTGGTTAAGTCAATTCTTCGCCGATGTGGTGGGGCCATTATGTCGGTGTCTCAATCGTTCCACCTTCCTCACATCGTGCGTCGCGAGCGCACGGGGTTCCCGATGCAAGGGGAACGTATAAATGCGCGCTGCTTGAGTGGAGCGGTTTTCGTCGCTTCGTGCTCTCGGGGAACGAGAGGGCCGCGGCGGTTTGATTACCCACGATCTCATCGGTTGCCTTCTTGAGTTCTCCGGGCTCTTCTATAAATTACGGCCCGCGGGAGTTCTCGACACGCCGCGCATTTTTCGTTCCTCGCTCCTCTACTCCCGCTCCCAAAAACCTAGGGTTTTTAGATCGCATTGCTCGCCGCCGCCACCCGCAATGGACCGCCGTCATGGTAAGCGCCCGGCGGGTGAGGAGGAGTCGGTGAACTCCCCTCGGGAGGTGAGGCCGCGGAGGAGGTGAGCTTGGATTGGAATTTTTCTTGATTAATCTTGAGGTTCTCTTCTTTTGATGTAACCGCAACTCGTCGTTCACAATGTAGGTACACCCTCCTCACCATTGGAGGTGCGGCGGGCACCCTCAAGCGCAGCGCCGCCGAGGCGGCGAGGAGGGCGGCGGAGGAGCCGCAGGCGGCGCCGGGGGCTGTGGCCCCGAGCAGGTGGCTCCGGCCGTGGAGGCCGGGCCATTGTTGCCGCGGCGGAGCAAGCAGCTCCCGTTGTGGCGGAGGCGGCGATGGCGGCCGCCGGTGCCTCCACCGTGCGTTCGCGAGCGGTTTCTCAACGAACTCCTTGGTGTCGACGCCGACACTGTCGGCGGAGCCGCAGCCGCATCGGGACCTCTACTCGGAGGCCACCAAGCAGCCGGGACAGTGGAGGCGAACGCCGACCTGTTCTCGAACGCACTCTCCTCCGCTCGGAGGAGCTGGGCGGAGAAGCGGCGGGCCGCCGATTTCGACGCGAGGCGAACGCCGCCGTCAATGAGGCGGCGGACGAGAGGCCGGCCCGCAAGGTCCAGTGGACACGCCGCTTCGGCAGCGCGCGAGGCCGCCGACATCGTGGTCGGCGGTAAGTACCGATTTCCCTTTTGTTCATGCACCCGAATTGTTCTCGTTGTTCTATAATGTACTGTTTTTTTTTTTTTTTTTTTTTTTTTGCGTAGCCGACGAGAGCATTTCGGAGAGCCGCAGAGGCCGCCCATGCCGCGGCGGACGCGGTGAACGCCCAAGGCGGCGATGTCATCGCGCGGGCCGGCGGCGATCCTCGGCCAAGTGGCCGCGGTGGCGGTTCATGGCGTTCGCCATGGTGCCTCCGCCGCTTATGCCACCGTCGACGCCATCTCGGGCGTTGATGTCCGTGGCATGGAGCGTCGGTGGCGGCGCATGATGCCATGGAGGGCGGCGCCCGTCGAGTTCACCGGGCGGCGGAGGCCGTCGTCGCCGCGACTCCGTCGACCTTGTGGTCGGCAAGTTTCATTCGGGGATGACTAGATTGCTTAGATGCATCGTCCCCCGTTTGTAAAAAACTTTTATAATTTTAATGAAAGAAGTGGATCTTTTGAGATGTGTCTGTCTTTGGAATCCTTCGAGATTCCTTTTATTTATCTCTTTATTTTGATCCATTTTATGACTTTGTCACGTTTATGCCGTAGGATTTTATTTGAGGATTTGGAATCCTCTCGTTTAGAGAATGTCGTAACGCGTCGATCGAGGAATGATTTTCCTTTGAATGACAAGAAAAATTCATGTGCCCAAGTGATTTGACACGAAAACTTGAATTCTTATTTATAAAATAGTACACATTAGATTGCTTTTGTCATTTGAAATGACTTACAACGATGTGTACGATCGACGCTAACTTAAACCTTGAAAGGGAAATCGCCTAAAAAAAGAAAAAACTTGTTCGATAAAAGAGGAGGACGTATCTCTCAATCTTTTTAGTTTTCTCGCTCGCTTCTCCTTTTTCCAAGTTGTGAATCATGACCGGATCTTCTTCGGTGCAGAGCAGTAGGTCGTCATCGTCCAGGACTTGATCGTCACGGCGTCTGGCGTGGTCGGATATAGTTATCCCGTTCCGAGTAGTATTGAGATTGTCCTTTTTGGAAAAGGTACATCTCGTAAAAGAATCTAAGGAGCTTGAGTTCTTCTCAACCGGCTTCCTTGTTGTACTACTTCATACCACTCGCCGTTTATGAACATGCCTTCGATGTTTTGCGCCCGGTGATCGGACGTTCGATGCGCCGAAGATTTGCCGGGTTCATTGGATTAGGGAATATGTGCTCGGTGTGCGGCGGTATCCCGTCCTCAGGAGGAGTTGGACTAGGAAGCCTCCAGTTTGGTTCTCTGGTCTGTAAATTGTCCAAGAAGGGAGTGATGAATCCATTACGGTTTGTTTGAACAGACGGAACCATTCGCCTAAGAGGAGGACTCCGAGCACGTTTGTGCGTAGTCATCCGAGTTGGCCGCCGGGTGCAACCATGAGGCTCGTCAATGTCAAGCGAGTCCCTTGTATCTTCCCTTAATGGGCTCTTGCCGGTACGGCGGCGATTCTCTCCGATTGCTTTGCCATGTGTTTCGATGTGCTTCCCTCCGTTTTCTTTCTACGTCTTGGTGTCGGTCGGCAAGTGCCCCGGCCCCCGCGTGCCGACGCCATTGTCATCGAAGGGGATTGAGTTGAACGTGCTCGTGGTCGTTCGGCTCTTTGCTCTGTTGCGTTTGCCATGGCAGCCAATACCTCTTGCCGTCGCCTTTCCCTTTGTTCATCACGACGAAGGGCGCGGCTAGCTCGGTGCGTTCGCGAACAACCGGGCATTAGATGTGTTGTTTTGTGGGAATCGTTCTTGCTGCGTTGCCGTAGTAGGTGCAGCCGGCGGGTTCCGACCAGTTCGTCGGATTTCTCGCTGACGTCGCCGTCGTTCGTTGCGATGGGCGTTTCTGCGCTGTACTATTGACACGTAACTCCGACTTGGTACATTGTTTTGGGTAGTTTGTGTTGTTTGATCTCGGATCGACTTTGTTGTCCCGTGAGGCTTGTTGTGAAGTCCTCTCTCTCGGATCTTGGATGTCGGCCGGGATTCTCTCGCCGTATGTTGCTCGGGCTGGCCTCTCCGACCGCCGCGTACGATGATTGGCCGTGGTCGGAATTGCCGTGAGTTTCGCCGCTATCGGCCGTATATGGTTGCCACGAGGATTTGTTGGAACGCATCGTTGTAGATTCTCCGCCGCAAACGTGGCTGCTCGGGCGTCCAAAAGTGACTCTACGACGGTTGTTGTACCTTCGTGTCAACGGATTAGAGATTTGTTGTCGCGCGAGTTGTAGATCGCGCCTGACGCGTCGTCGGAGCGACTCGAAGTTGGCATGGGTTTCGATCAACCTCATGTCTTGTTGATGGATCAAACGGAGTAGATCCGTGTTGCTAACATGCCTCCTTTGGTTGGGACCGACCGGAGGTGTTGGCGCCGTGCCGTCAACTATCAGCGGTGGATAGATTGGGACTGCAATGGTGGTCACCGGGATGAGTTGGATCTGGTTTGGTGCGGCCACCATTGTTGGTGCTATTGTTGGTGTGATAGCCGGAGGCGTAAGAATCGTAGTAGCGGTTGCTGAGTTGGAAGTCCAGGTGACCGTTCCGAAGTTGAAGGTGAGGCCGGTTTCGAATGTCATGGAAGCCGGGAAGGAAACCATCTTGATCGACGTGAAATCTCGGTGCGCACCCCCTACCCGGGCGCGCCACCGTCGACGAAATATCGGCGATAGTCCGACCTGAGGGGTATGCCCGACCGGTAATGGATTGGCGGAAGGCGCACCGAGGTTGCGAGCAAGATGTAAACAGGAGCAATCACACAAGGTTTACCCAGGTTCGGGCCGCTATGAAGCGTAATACCCTACGTCCTGCTCTCTGTTTCGATTATGTGTGGATGTATGAGTCTGTGCGTATGCCAGATTTCGTCCTCTGGCATGGGGGGCCTTGCTCTCCTTATATATTACGGGGAGCAAGGTTACAAGTCGGAACTAGCCTATCTGGTACAAAGTTTACATACTTTACAAGTCTAAACTTTCCTATCTCGCCTAGGTCTTGTCCTCCTTGTCGGTCTTCGATATTATTGCCCGTTTTAGGGTTTGTCCGACCAGCCGAGCCGATCGATCTTTGAGCTTGATGGGCCAGCCTGGTGATAGCATGTCGGCCCAAACTAGGCCGTGAGGGTATATGGAGTTTATACCTCCACATCAGGAAAACCTCGTTTGCAAGATTGTGCCTTTCGGGAAAGTGTTTCGTGCTGATTTTTCTCGCTCATTTGGTCTTTCCCGCTGTTTGATGGCAAACTCCTCCTCAGAGCTTTGGAAGTGGCACCGCAGACTTGGTCACTTGAGTTTCGACTTGCTTGCAAGATTGAGCTCACTTGATCTAATTCGGGGTTTGCCCAAGCTCAAGTTTGAGAAGGATCTTGTTTGTCATCCGTGCGTCACGGGAAGATGATTGCAGCTTCTCATCCTCCCGTGAACCAAGTGATGACCAAGGGGCCCGGCGAGCTTTTACATATGGACACTGTAGGTCCAGCTCGGGTCCGGTTAGATGGTGGAAAGTGGTACGTGTTGGTGGTGGTTGATGACTTTTCTCGCTATTCGTGGGTCTTTTTCATGGAGAGCAAAGATGAGGTTTTTACTCATGTTCGTGACTTGATCTTAAGGTTGCAAAATGAGTTACCAAAGCATGCCATGCGAGCTATTCGCAGTGACAATGGCACTGAATTCAAGAATACTCATTTTGAGACCTTTTGCTCTTCCATAGGTCTTGAACATCAGTTTTCCTCGCCGTATGTCCCACAAAAAATGGAATTGTTGAACGCAAGAATCGGACCCTTGTTGAGATGGCCAGGACGATGCTTGATGAGCATAGGACTCCTAGGCGCTATTGGGCCGAAGCAATCAACACGGCTTGTTATGTTTCAAATCGCATCTTCCTTCGAGCTTTTACAAAGAAGACTTCTTATGAGTTGCGGTTTGACCGCTTGCTCAAAGTGAGCCATTTTCGGGTGTTTGGTCGCAAGTGCTTTATCTTGAAGAAGGGAAACTTAGACAAATTTGAATCGAGATCTTTCGATGGGATTTTTCTTGGTTATGCATCTCATTCGCATGCTTATCGAGTACTTAACCTTGAAACTAACCGTGTCATGGAGACTTGTGAAGTCACCTTCGACGAGACCGCACCTTGTTCCTCTCCCGTCTTTGAAAGTGCGAGGTGATGAGGAGATGAACAAGAGCATTTTTGTGGAGGAGGAGCGGGACGATGCCGATTGGGGTGATCCCGAGCCGACTCCACCGGCTGCCCCAGTTGACCTGCGACGACTACTTCGGTTGACGGCCCCACCGCTACATCCTCCACCACATGGGGACCGTACAACCAGGCTCCTCGGCTTGTTCCAGCTGCACCCGAGGGAGCTCCACTTTTGTTGAGGGGAGGCGTCTTCATCAAGAGAAGCACCGCGACACATTCAAAGCATTGCCATCCTCCTTCAACCATGATCGGTAACATAAATGAGCGGGTCACTCGCAACAGATCTTATGAGATTTCACACTTTGCACATTCTGCTTTTGTTGTAAATTTCGAACCCAAAGAAGTGGTTGAGGCATTAACTGATCCAGATTGGGTAAATGCCATGCATGAGGAGCTTGAGAACTTTGAGAGAAATCAAGTGTGGGTTTTAGTGCCACCTCCACCTCAGTGTCATCCCATAGGAACCAAGTGGGTGTTCAAGAACAAGCGAGTGAGGATGGGGTTGTGGTGAGAAACAAGGCTAGGTTGGTTGCTCGGGGGTACGGTCGAAAGAGGGGATAGATTATGAGGAAACTTTTGCACTTTTGTTGCCCGTTTAGAAGCCATTAGGATTTTCCTAGCCTATGCAGCTTCGAAAGGGTTCAAGCGTATCAAATGGATGTAAAGAGCGCTTTTCCGAATGGGTACATAGATGAGGAAGTGTATGTGAGGCAACCCCCGGAGCTTTGAAAATCCCAAGCATCCCGACCATGTTTTTAAACTCCACAAAGCCCTATATGGTCTCAAACAAGCCCCAAGAGCGTGGTATGAGCGATTGAAGTCCTTTTTTGGGCAAGGGTTTTACCATGGGGTCGGTTGACAAAACCTTGTTTCTCCTCAAGCATGGCAAGTGACACTCTTTTGGTGCAGATTTATGTCGATGACATCATTTTTGGTGGTTCGTCACATGCTCTTGTTGCAAAGTTTTCGAGATATGATGAGCAGGGAGTTCGAGATGAGCATGATGGGTGAGCTGACGTTCTTTCTCGGTTTGCAAATCAAGCAAACTCAAGAAGGGACATTTGTACATCAAGGAAAGTACACGAAGGATCTTCTGAAGCGCTTCGACATGGGTGATGCCAAGCCACTTCAAACTCCCATGTCGACCACGACTGCATTGGATGCCGATCTAGAAGGAGAAGTCGTGGACCAGAAGGAGTACCGCAGCATGATCGGGTCGTTCTTTGTACTCGACGGCGACAAGGCCCGACATCCAGTTCGCCGTCTGTCTTTGCGCACGCTTCCAGTCTTCACCGCGCACTTCGCATCGGCGGTGTCCAAACGCATCTTACGGTACCTTCGCTTCACTCCCGAGCTTGGTCTATGGTACTCGATCTCTTCATCTCTTTCTCTTTCGGGTTATTCTGATGCTGATTATGCGGGTGATAGAATTAACAGAAAGTCCACTTCGGGAACTTGTGAGTTTTTGGGTTCATCATTGATCTCTTGGTCTTCTCGCAAACAGTCTTCTATTTCCCAATCCACTTGTGAGGCCGAGTATGTCGCTGGCTCGCCGCGTGTTGCTCTCGGTTGCTTTGGGTGGTGCTACCTTGAGAGACTATGGGTTGAACTTTAGGAAAGTGCCTCTTTTCGTGTGACAACACTAGTGCCATTAGCGTTGCTAAGAACCCAAGTACTCCACTCAAAAACTAAGCACATTGAGATCCGATATCACTTCTTGAGAGATCACCAAGAGAAAGGAGACATAGACCTTGACTGTGAGAACCCATGAACAAAGCTTTTGCCGATATCTTCACAAAGCCCCTCGATCAAACCCGGTTGCCCACTTGAGAGCGGAGTTGGGCATTTGCTACCCTTTTTAGAGTAGGGTAGCTGTATTTTGATGTATAGTATGATTTTTGGCTTTCTTCTTTGCTTTTGTTTGGCTTTACATGTGTATCATATTGCATATCATCATGTATCATATTACCTTTGTTGAGCTTCATGACTACAGCAGTTTTTGATTACATTCATGATCTTGCTAGTATGACTTGTATATGTCACTTGGAGCTTGCGGCTTAGGCTTCTTCTGATCACTTGTTACATGTTATGAGCTAAGCCTGTTTTCTAAATGTGAACTCGCTTAAATTTTGATGCAACTCAAAAATTGTTCACCTACGAGATGGCAACTAGCATGTGTAGGTTTTGTGAGAACCTTGTTGCTTTCATGTGTATGCTTGAGTTGCTATGTCTCATGTTTCTTGAGTCATTCACTTAGCTCGGATCTCTTGATAATCTTGTGCTAAAACTTGATGTCTAAGCTAAGAAATGATGAAAAGTTTTTGAGTTGGATCTTTTTCGTCCCACGGCAATGTCACGAGATTGCTTCTCATTCATTCGAGTGAGATGAACTTGGGCATTGTAGTGCTAGTCCACAACCACTCGTGACGAGATAGCTTCCCACTTGCACTAAGGGATGAACTCGGCGTGGTTGAAAAACATGATAAAAACAATCTTTTTGGCGGACGGTTTTTGATCCTCTCGTTTACACATGTCTAAATGAAACCTTGTTAACTACTTGTTTTAAATCGATCAATGTTGTAGTAACAAGTGTTGTTAAGTGTATCTTTGAGACATGATGTGTGACCGTTATATGGGGTAGTTCACTCTTGTATACATGTGTTAGCACTTGTTTTGATCTCCGCTTATATGTGCAAGGTGCTATTCTTTTTGGTGAACACCTTTTATAAAATGCCCAACACCCGATCAAATGCTTATGTTTCGGTGATTTTTCTCTAGCTCGATTCCTTGTTTTGTCTACCTTTTGCATTTCTTTCATGGCATGATTTAGTCGTTGGTACTCCGATTCTCAAACCGTTTGTTGCGTTGGGTCTCTCTCGATTCAAAGAATTTATCTAGATACTCCCATCACCGATCAAGTAAAGTCTCGAGTTGGTTGGTGTGAGTATTTCAGATTTAGAGACCGTTTGTTGCGTTTTGGGTCTTTATTCAAAGGGTTTTGTGTTTGAGGTTTACTTCTTGGGGTTTTGTGTTTTTTTTTGTACTAGTACTCACGATGGAGTTGAATGGGACATGGCCAAATATTTTGCAAGAAATTTTGAGGCTCCCATTCACCCCCTCCGGTCGCCGTATCCGGTCCTTCATATTCGCAAATATTTTGCAAGAAATTTTTACATTACACATTCCCGGGCTACACATTCCAGCAAACAATTTCATGCTAAATGTTATAACTACGGCAGCAGCAAAATAAAGCATACAGAGAGGAATTAGTTTATACCCCATCGTGGCATTTCCGGCACCCGCGGGTAGTGAACCACTCGCATCCATGTCTTCGCCGCTGCCTGCGACGGTGTTGTTGTCGATGACGTCGTCGTCAGCAGCAGCAGGAGTCCTCCGCGTGCTCACAGGCATAGCCCGCGAGCGATGAACAGCAGCAGTAGTCACGCCTGTAAGGCGCTCCCCAAAAACTTGATTTCCCGCCTACCCGATCAGGTACGCTTGACGGGAGAAAGTTCCGGAGGCCTGCTACCAGAAAACTCTGTGCTCGCAGAGGGTCTGGTCAGAGATGCAGCAGAGCAACTCGAGCTCAGGAAGGAGGAGGTGGTGGCTGGAGAGGGAGAAGCACGGGAATGGGATGAAACCCTAGTGTGCGGACAGGGGCCTTTATATAGGCGCGCCCCTGCCAGCTTCCCGTTGTGTCCTGTCCGGGAGGATGAACCTGGACAGGGTGGTTGGGAGTTGGGAGTTGCCTGGCGGCGGCTAGGGTTTCCCGTTAGCCGTTCAGGCTGGCTCCCTGGTGGCGGCTAGGGTTTGCCTTGGGCCGAGGCCCAGTGACAAAAACTTAGCCAAGCCAGCCGGCCCACGCCCTCGGCCACGGCCACGGCCCGGCGCGTCGCGACGCTGCGCGGCGGGCGGCGCGGCTCGGCTCGGCGGCGGCGGCGCGCGCGCGTGTGGCTCCTAGGTTCTCCTTCTCAACTTGTCTATGAGAACATCCCAATACTCACTATTTAAGTTGATTACCCTCTTAGTGATTAATCTATTTGGTACTAATCACTTTAGCACCTAACACTAATTGTGGGCCTTTGAGGTTTATTGAATTATTAGATTAAGTAAATGGACTTGGCCTAATAATTCTAACAATCCCCACCAAACCTCAAAAGTACACAGTTAATGCCTTCGGGTCTGAACTCATTTGATATACCAGTGTTTCGATGGAGACTGTTAAGTTGAACTTCCATCTAGAATAGGGGCTTACACTCATTCACAACTGATCAATGGACTATGCCTTGAATTGACAGTTTTGTGCGAAGTGAGGTTCACCCAAATTCTTAACTGATACCAGGCTGCCTAGAGCATCCCCTCGGGTGGAGCATATAAGTCAAACTCCGTGCCTTCTCGTGAGCATCTAGAGATCACCCAAACCTCATAGCGGGACCGGCTAGTCTAACTCACATAGGTGTGTTCCTTCTAGGATGTCCTATAGGCCGACATCCTTGCTTTTATAAGCCACTCGGATCACATTAAGGCATATGCCATCCTGCCTTACAGCTTGGAAAAGAAGTGCATTTCTAAAAGATAGGGACCTTTGTCAAGGGTCTTTTCCCTCAGTCTACTCATAGCTTGTTTCACCACTATAATTCACGGGATCTCCGATCACATAGAGCAGGTTACCACTATAGCAAACTTTAAGTGGGTCTCAGTCCCATCTCGACCGATGCACTGTCTATCACGTTACGTGACAGCCCCTTGGTGAACTGATCTGCCAGATTCTTAGATGTGTGGACATAGTCCAATGATATTACTCCGGAGTTTTTCAATTTTCTGACTGACTTTAAGCGCCGCTTTACATGCCTTGTGGTCTTCAGGTTATCCTTAGAACTGTTAACTTTGATTATCACAGTTTGATTATCACAGTTCATGGAGATGGCGGGCACAGTTTTTCAACCACCGGCAAATCCATCGGGAGTTCCCGAAGCCATTCGGCTTCAACGATGGCGGTGTCTAGTGCTTTGCAAGTTCTACTTCCATAGTTGACCTCGTGATGATGGTCTGCTTGCAAGACTTCCAGGAAACAGCACCACCCCCAAGGGTAAATGCATACCCACTGGTGGCTTTTAACTCATCAGCATCAGATATCCAATTTGCATCACTGAAACCCTCCAGTACCTTTGGGTACCCGGTGTAGTGAATGCCATAACTTGCGGTTGCCTTTAGATACCGCATTACTCTCTCAAGAGCATGCCAATGATCATCTCCGGGTTTGATACAAACCGGCTCAACTTGCTCAAGCATATGAGATGTCGGGTCTTGTTGCAGCGGCTAAGTACATTAGTGAACCAATGATTTGGGAGTACCTCAATTGGTCTCTCATGATCCTTTTGTTCTTTCTCGAATTAGGCTTGGATCATAGGGAGTGGACACGGGTTTGCGATCACCGTAGCCAAAGCGACTTAGAATCTTTTCCACATAGTGGGATTGCAAAAGAGTAACCCCACCATTTTTCTCCTTCGGTAGCTTGATGTTTAAGATCACATCGGCCACTCCCAAATCTTTCATATCAAAGTTCTTGGACGAAAGTCCTTGACTTCCTCAATCACATTGAGGTTCATGCCAAATATTAGGATGTCATCCACATATAGGCACGGGATTACTCCTTCTCCCCCACCGAAGCGGTAGTAGACACATTTATCGGCCTCATTGGCAACAAAGCCTGCTGACGTCATGGTCTTATCGAACTTTTCGTGCCATTGTTTAGGAACTTGTTTTAGGCCATACAAAGACTTCAATAATTTACACACCTTGCCTTTTTGACCTTCTACTATGAAACCATCAGGCTGATCCATGTAGATCTCCTCATCTAACTCTCCATTTAGGAAAGCCGTCTTCACGTCCATCTGATGAACGAGAAGACCATGAGACGTAGCCAGGGCAAGTAGTACTCTGATTGTAGTCAATCGAGCCACTGGTGAGTATGTATCAAAGAAGTCCTCCCCTTCCTATTGGGTATAACCCTTGGCCACAAGCCTAGCCTTGTATTTTTCAATCGTACCATCAGGCCTAAGCTTTTTCTTGAACACCCATTTACATCCTACAGGTTTGCACCCGTACGGGCGATCAACCACTTCCCAAGTTCCATTAGACATAATTGAATCCATCTCACTCCGTATTGTTTCCTTCCAATAGTCAGCGTCAGGAGAGGAAAATGCCTCTTTAATGGTCATTGGGGTGTCATCCACGAGGTATATGGTAAAGTCATCACCAAAGGATTTTGCAATCCTAGGTCTCTTACTCTTTCGAGTGACTCCATCATTTTCCTCCTCAGGACTTTCAGTGATGGGTTGTTCAGTGCACTCCACTGGCACAAAAGTATCGGGAGCATCAGGAGGTCCCTCACTAGATGTGCTCAGTACATTCCCTCTCATAGGGAATTCATTCTCGAAGAATGTTGCATCTCTGGACTCAAATATTCCGCCGACCCTCATGTCGGGGACTCCAGATTCCACAATTAAAAATCTATAGCCTACGCTATTCATTGCGTATCCAACAGTCTTTGGCCCAAGCTTGCGCTTCTTGTTGATTGGCACATTCGCTTTGGCCAAGCAACCCCAAGTGCGCAGGTATGAAAGAGTTAACCTCTTCTTTTCCCATTCCTCGAATGGTGTTTTCTCTTTATTCTTTGTGGGGACTCTATTCAGGACATGACTTGCAGTCAATATAGCCTCACCCCACCATTCCTTGGAAAGTCCCGCAGTGTCTAACATGGCATTAACCAAATCAGTTAGAGTGCGGTTCTTTCTTTCGGCAATCCCATTGGATTGGGGGGGGGGGGAGAATGGAGGCATCCTCTCATGAATAATTCCATGTTCCTCGCAGAACAGATCGAATTTTTTTGAAAAGTATTCACCCCCACGATCGGACCGCAACCGTTTGATTTTCTTCTCGAGTTGATTTTCAACTTCGGCTTTATAGATTTTAAAGTAGTGTAATGCTTCATCTTTAGTGTTTAGCAAGTACACGTAGTAAAATCTAGTACTATCATCGATGAGTGTCATGAAATATCTCTTGCCGCCTTTAGTCAACACGCCATTCATCTAGCACAAATCAGAATGAATGAGGTCTAGTGGTCTTTGTGTTCTCGCCTCTTTCACGGCCTTGTGAGGCTTGCGAGGTTGTTTTGCTTGCACACAAGCATGGCACTTAGAACCTTGGACCAAATCGAATTTAGGGATTAAACTCATTTTAGCTAAGCGCGTCATACATCCAACATTAATATGGCAAAGTCAAGAATGCCAAATATTACAATCATTATCATGTCTCACATGGTTCACGACATTATTATTACAAGAATCCATCAAAGAAAAGCGAAACAAGCCTCCGCTCTCATAGCCCTTACCAACAAATGTTCCATATCTCGATACGACACACTTATTGGACTCAAAAGCAAGTTTAAAACCATCCCTACACAATAGGGACCCGCTGACGAGATTCTTCTTTATGGAGGGGACATGCTGCAAGTTCTTCAGCTACACGGTCTTTCCCGAAGTAAACTTCAAATTGACCGTGCCAACACCATGAACTTCAGCATGCGAGCCATTTCCCATCAGCAGGGAGGAACCTCGTCCTTCCTGGTACAAAGAAAACAAAGAGCGGTCAGCACATACATGAATATTAGCCCCCGTGTCAATCCACCAATCAGGAGAAAGACAAACTAAAAGAATTGTTGGTAAATAATTACCATACCCAGATCCTCCAGCTTCACTAACAACCATGTTGACTGTCTTCTTCTGCTGTGGCTGCTTATCCTTGCAGTCTGGGCACTCCTTTGCCCAATGAGCATTGCTCCCGCACACATAGCAACAGCCACTTTTCTCGCTCTTTTCCTTGTTGGCCTTCTTCTTGAAAGCCTGAGCTTGAGGCTTGAAAGCATTCTTGTTGTGCTTCTGTTTCCTCTTGCGGGAGGTCTGAGGGTCCCTCTTTTGCACCAAATTGGCGCTAGAGCCTCCCTCGATGTGCACTTTCTTGCCACGTGTGTCTTTTGCCCTCGCATTCTCTTCAACACTTAGAGAAGCAACAAGATCAGTCACACTGAACTCTTGCCTCCTGTGCTTTAGAGAAGTGGCAAAGTCCCTCCAAGTAGGTGGCAGCTTAGCGATAATACCGCCGGCCACAAACTTGTCAGGCAGCACACACTTGTTGTTCTCAAGCTCCTTGGCTAGCATCTGTATCTCATGAGCTTGTTCTACCACAGAACGGTCATCGACCATCTTGTAGTCATAGAACTGCTCCATGATGTACAGCTCATTGCCACCGTCAGGAACCCCGAACTTGGCCTGCAGTGTATCCCACATATCCTTGCCTGTAGGCATGTCCATGTACAGTGGCACCATACCCTCATCTATGACGCTAATGAGCGACAGCTTGAGCAGGTTATCCGCCTCACAGAACTTGCTCCCTTCCTCAGGAGAAAGAGGCGGTTTCGTGCGCCTTCCCCTGACAGCATGGTCGCAGCGTATAGCGGTAAGCCACAACATGCAACGGGATCGCCATATCTTATAGTTGGATCCACCATCCTTCAAAGGTGGTGGCCTCATGGATGCAGCAAAGCTAGCAGATGAAAATGACCTATCAAGTTTTTGGATTGTTGGATATTTAGTCATTTTACACCATGTTTTAATCCATAAATACGATAAATAAAATACTAACGCAAGTATAATGCAAGTGACAGCTTCATATTCGCTACTGCTACACATTCCAGCAAAGCATTTCATGCTAAATGTTATAACTACGGCAGCAGTGAAAGGCCCTTGTTTGGTTTTGATAATTGAGTGACAACTTTAGGTGGACTAACATGTGTGATGGTTGAGATACACAGGAGTTAGTTCACAGGTACATGTGTGTGAGCAACATATGCCACGGTGGAGATGGTTTGGAGATGTTGTGAGGCTCAACACATGAGTTGATAAAGGAGCTCATTGCAAATGAGACATGACATGGAGTCATGTGACCAAGAGGTGAAGATCAAGATGAGGCTTGGCTTGATGGACCGGTTGCAAGTGTGAAGGGCAAGTTGAGGCTGCGAAGCGAAGGACCATGCGATGGTGAAGCTTGGGCAAGACTTGGCGCCGATGGACCGACGCAACGGTGAAGAGCAAGTGAGGTCAAGATCGATGGACCAAGAGTGTCACATGATGATATGAAGTGGATCATATCATTTGATGATCGTGTCGGTGCATGTTGTTGCATTGGCACAATGGAGGAAGACGGTGGAGATGGAAATGCGCAAGGCAAAGGTATAACCTAGGGCATTTCATTTCACCGGTCTAAGGTTGAGTAGAGAAGTACTTGACCGGATTTAGGATAGATGGCCGTACTATCAAGAGGGGTAATCTTGTTTGCATATCGGTCATCTAGTGCCACTTGAGCGATCTAACATTGCGATGTGCTAGGATCGAGTGGCGTGGTGAGTTGAAGAGAAAATCCTTTGAAAATGATTGTGAAAATGCTAACACACAAGCACATGGAGTTGTACACTTGGTGGTGTTGGCACATTTACAAAGGTGGCGAATGTTCGCGCTGTGGTTTGTAGGGTTGAGTTGGGCTTGGGTCCCTCTCTCCCTCCCGCCGAGCTTGCGAGGCGGGATTCGGCGCTTTCGGGAAAATTGGAGGTGGCGAATTTTCTATTGCGCCGGATGCAAATTGTTGTTGGAAACATGCTATCTATGGTGGTCAAGTTGGTATACTTGTGGGATAGCATGGTGGAGAAGATCGCGTTTTCGATGGGCTGTAAATCATGGATTTACAAGCGCCGGACGCGGCGGCCTCGGACGCGCGGCGGAGCGGGCGGACGCGTCCGGCGCGTGGAAGGTTGGCGTGGGCGGGCGCTCGGGGCGGCGAGCGCCGGACGCCGAGGAGGCGCGTCCGCGCGCACGCCGGACTCGGACGAAACACGGTGCCGAGTGCCGCGTGAGCACGTTCGCGACGCGCGCCGGACGCAGCGGCGGACTCGGGCGAGTCACCGTTTGGCGTCCGGCGGTTCTCGTGCGTGCGGGCGGTCTTGGTGGATGGACCGGCCGGACGCGTCCGGCGGTGGTCACCTGAGCGCGTCCCGCGTGAGGTTTCGAGCGAGATCGTGAGGTAGCCGTTGGGGATCAACGGTCGACTTCGAACGGTCGGTACACGTGGCGTGACGGAGCGCCGGACGCGGCTCGGAGCGTCCGGCGGTGGAGGCCGGACGCGTCCGGCGCTCGTGTTTCGGTTGCCCGAGGTGGCAACGGCTAGTTTCAGCCCTTGGGGCTATATATACGTGGTTTGGCCGGCCGTGGCCGGTTCTTGCCGAGCACGCCCGGCTATGTTGCCTTGTGTGGTGGTGCTTGGAAGCCCTCTAACTCACATATGCTTGGTAGTGACCATCCGATAGTGTGAGAAGAGCGATTCTAGTGCGAGTGCTTTGTGAGATTGCATTTGTGGCACTAGGTGGTTGTGTTGCAAGCCGGAGAGCTTGTTACTCTTGGAGGATTGTCACCTCCTAGACGGCTTGGTGGCAAGAGGCTCCGTGGTAGCACGCGTGGAGATACGGTGCTCCGGAGAAGAGATTGTGAGAGGTTCGGTGCTCACCTCGCGGGGATAGCGAAGAGTAGCCCTATTGGATTGCGCGTGTCATTGAGTTACCACCCTTGAGTGTGTGGGTTTGCTCGGTGCCTTGAGGGGTTCACTTGAGAGTGGTGTCTTGCGGTGCCTTGCGGGGCGTGCCTTGAGGGGCAAGTGACTTGAGGGTCACACCGAAGAACCATCTAGGTGAAAAGACCGGAGGAACCACCGAAGGTGTTGGTCGACACAACGGGACGTAGCTTGGGGGCAACCAAGTGAACCCGGTGAAAAATCGCCGAGTCATCTTGTGTCCACACTTCGCGGTGGTTTGCAATCTCTTTCACAAGCTTTGTATTTACTTTTCTTACATTCTTGTATAGCTTGTGTAGTTGCTCTTGTGGTTAGTTTGCTTGAGTAGCTTGTTAATCACCTTCTTGCTTGTGTAGCTAGAAGTAGAGTAAGTTGCCTTGCTTAGCTTGTGTAGTTAAGTAAGATTGAGCTCTTGGGTTTGGCTTGTGTAGCTTTGTCCATGAGCATCTAGTGAGCTTAGGTTGGCTTTGTGCTTTTGCTCATTAGAATTGTGTAGGTGCACACCCGGTTGCTAAAGTACTAGTTGCTTAGGTTTGTGTGACCTTGCAAGCTAGACTTGTTTAGTGTGCACTAGCTAGATTGGCACCTTGTCTTCTTATTTAGGATCTTTTACAAGGAGCATCTAGAGACATAGATAGAGGGGTGAAAGTCTTGGTTAGGCCGATAGATTTAATTCCGCACTTATATCGGTTAGCCGGAGCGATTAGTTTTAAAAAGGACTATTCACCCCCCCTCTAGTCCGCCATCTCGACCTTACAAGCAGCAAAATAAAGCATACAGAGAGGAATTAGTTTATACCCCATCGTGGCACTTCCGCTACCCGCGGATAGTGAACCACTCGCATCCATGTCTTCGCCGCTGCCTGCGACGGTGTTGTTGTCGATGACGTCGTCGTCAGCAGCAGCGGGAGTCCTCCGCGTGCTCACAGGCATAGAGCGATGAATAGCAGCAGCAGTCGCGCCTGTAAGGCGCTCCCCAAAAACTTGATTTCCCGCCTACCCGAGCAGGTACGCTTGACGGGAGAAGTTCCGGAGGCCTGCTACCAGAAAACTCTGTGCTCGCAGAGAGTCTGGTCGGAGATGCAGCAGAGCAACTCGAGCTCAGGAAGGAGGAGGTGGCGGCTGGAGAGGGAGAAGCACGGGAATGGGATGAAACCCTAGTGTGCGGACAGGGGCCTTTATATAGGCGCGCCCCTGCCAGCTTCCCGTTGTGTCCTGTCCGGGGGATGAACCTGGACAGGGTGGTTGGGAGTTGGGAGTTGGCTGGCGGCGGCTAGGGTTTCCCGTTAGCTGTTCAGGCTGGCTCCCTGGCGGAGGCTAGGGTTTGCCTTGGGCTGCGGCCCAGTGACAAAAACTTAGCCAAGCCCCCACGCCCACGCCCACGGCCCGGCGGCGGCGGCGGCGCGCGCGTGTGGCTCCCAGGTTCTCCTTCTCAACTTGTCTATGAGAGCATCCCAATACTCACTATTTAAGTTGATTACCCTCTTAGTGATTAATCCATTTGGTACTAATCACTTTAGCACCTAACACTAATTGTGGGCCTTTGAGGTTTATTGAATTATTAGATTAAGTAAATGGGCTTGGCCCAATAATTCTAACAACTTCTTGGGCACCAAAATCAAATTAATAAGGAGATAGAGATAAGATGTATCTTCGTGGTGATACTCCTTGGGCACTAATAAAATCAGATCAAATCATTGTAAACTGAGCTATCCATGTAGCCCATAAATAATAATCAAACGACACATCCATTACTTCAGTCTTCAAAAACTTGACCATCAACATTAGCTCAACACACACTAATTATGACTCTAATCTCCAGTTCATCATGTATTACTATTGACTATTGTTATTAAAACCGTGCATGTCTCATTTGTTCAAGAGAGTAGAGACAGGTAAAGTTAGGAGAGCGCAAAATACAAAAATTTGGAGGACATTTTTTTGCTCTCTAATATTAAATATGGATGTTAGAAAATATATTGATAAAAAATCCATCAAGAGATAAATATATACCACTCCATCAAATATTTAAACCATAACAATACAATTAAAAATTTGTCTATTCAACTATAACCTATGTCATAAATGACATGTCCCTAGTAATTATTGTTGTGGATTACTTCCTCGGCTCTAGATATAATGATTTTCAGCTCTCCACGGTCAAACTTTAAAAAAATTATGAAAATACATTTCTATATTTAACTATGCCAACTTGATATCATGAATATTGCTATTCTTTTTTTTCTCGAATACGCAAAACGTTTGCACATCTTTGTATTTAATTGGAAGAGCTTTTTTACATAAGCACCGAGGCGCTTAGGAGGTTATGATATTACATGAAGCGCTGCCTCCCTAGAATTGCACTAATCGGACTACTTGCGTGTTAGACAACGGAGTTTGCAAGCATCGGCTTTGATCCATAGGTCGGCGGTCTGCTTGATGGTGGAGAGTAGCCTAGAAGTAGTGGTTGGGTCGCTCCTGAAGCATCTTGTGTTCCTTTCTTTTCAGATCTCCCAAGCCACCGGTGCTTTAAGTGTAGCTTTAAGTGTATCGCCCCCCTCTTCTTGTTCCCAGTCCATCCGCGACGCCGGTCTTCCTACTAGTCGATGATGGAGGGCCTACCAACTTGAGAAGTGTCTGCTCCCAGGATCGCGAGGATTGTCCACCAAATCTGTCTCGAGAAGGAGCATGACGCGGTGACGTGGTCGATGGTTTCTGGCTCTTGGTCACATAGGTAGCAGTCCTCCCTCGCGTCCAGGCCATGGTGGTGCCTCCTGTCTGCCTCTAGTGGCGATCCCGGATGGCTCGCCATTGGAAGATCTTCACCCGTAGAGGTGCCCATGTCTTCCCAATCCTGTTGCATATAGGTATCGGGTGGGAAGTCATCCCTATTTTTTCTACAAATTTGGTGTAACTTTATTGATATAACATAGGAAGTTAGGACTACCAAAAAATATTATATTATTAGGTCATCTTTATTTTTTTCTACAAATTTGGTGTAACTTTATGGATATAATTAACTTAGGAAGCTAGGACTACCAAAAGTGCGAGTGCATGCCTGTTTTCAAATTATTTTAGGACGGAAAGCAACCACGTGCATGCATGTTTTCAAATTATTTGTGAACAATTTTGAATTATACAAAGTGTCAGTGCTTGTGTGGAAAGGAGTGAGTAGTTTCGGCGGTACGAGTTGGAAACTTGGATCAAGTTCAAGTACGATATCAGTTGGCTGGCTATTTAGGCGTGGATAAACCTACTGGAAGCACATGCCACATGGTTCAGAGAGATTCCAGACCCTATAGAAAACTAACACGTCCGCCATGCACGCCGTCGCTCTGCGCAAACCACGCTAACTTATCCGCGCACGGAGCTAGCGCGCGCATAAACAAAAGTAAACTACCGGCCGAAATCTGGGCGCACGAGCACACACACGATCGGAGCCGACGCCGGACGACGCGCGCCCACCACCACGGTCGTTGGCAAGCGCGCGCGCATCGATCGACCCCGGCGGCCGGCCCTGGCAGCAGAGCCGCCTTTGCCCGGCGGGCCACCACGCTCGGCCTGCGGCGGGCGTCAAGTCGTCACGTGTGTCCACCTGCAGGCTGTACCGCCGGCCGACACGTCGAGGAGGCGGACACGCATGGGCGGCCCCGGCACGGCGCGCGTCGCGCCGGGAGCCCTGGTGCGCGCGTACATGACAGGCTCTGGCGCCGGTCGGGCTAGCTACTGGCGGCGGCAGGGCCCCCGCGCGTCCGGTAGCCCGCCGGCCCCGCCCGGCCGCTAGCCTTTCACCAGTATTCTGGACTGCGAGCTGGCGTGGCGGGGGCACCACACCGGGCCTGATGAGCAGCTAGCGTCCCTCGGCCTGCCTGAGTGACCTAACCTAACCGGTGGACCGTGGACGGATCCGCGTCTTTTCCCTCGCTCGCTCGCTGGACGACGCCAGGGCACGGAAAAGCGCTTCTCGATCGTCCTGGTGGCTGGCGGGCTGGCGCCCCGCTCGGCAGACGAGCGCGCGACACCTCGTCTGGCGCCGGACGGCTCGCGGGGCTCGCGCGCGCGAAACTAAAGCTGCGTCAGCGAGCGTGCTGCAGCGATCATATCTGGCGCCGGTAATTTGACATGACCAGCGGTTTAAGCTACCTAGCTATATATATATTCTCTTCTCCTCCTCACACCTGGCTGGCCGGCTAGTAGCTAATCAGGCTAGATTAGGCCCATGATTGGCACGCATTAGATTCTCGGTCGGCAGTCATGCTGCAGCGCTGCCTGCGGTTGGCTGCTGCTTGCACTCGCCGTGCAGTGCGTCGTCTTGTTCTAGATCCATCGCTTCGTCCGGGCTTTCTTTCTGCTGTACGCGTGAGAGATTCAGAGACGACGACGGCACCACCGCACCAGGCTCACATCATCGGCATGGATGCAGTTCGATCTCCAACCACCAATAATGAGGGCTATCAGCCATCTCGATCGGCAGGGGGGGCTTAGTTTTAAGTAATTTATCTTGGGCTGTGGGGGCCGGGCTTAGGCACCAATCATGAGCTAAAACACACACTGGACTGCCCTGCTTTCCACATATGAAAGGTGCCGGGGTGGCAAATTTAGTGTGCGCGAGGGGACAGTTGTCAAATGTCAAACCCTTTTTGGCTGCTGGACACCTGCCGCTAGCTCCTCCTTCTAGCTCAACTAGATACTAGTCGGGAGAGCCGGCCGGGGCGATAGATGGATCGAGGTGCGCCTGCACGTACTACAGCACGAAAAGCATCGTGGCTTTAGTGGATTCCAACTCCCTCCTCAACCCATCAGATTCCTTTACACATAATTTGTGCCTCGGCGGCCAGTCACCACGCCTCGCTTTCCATCCATCTCCATGTCCATCGATCTATATACCTAAAAGCACATGTGTGTGACTACACATTAGTAGCAGCACAGCAGTGGTGCCCCTGGAAACGCTCACCTCTGATCTCTCTTGTGCTGTCTGTCTCTGAATCTCTCTGATGCTTGCTTGCTTGCTTGCTCCTTTGACCTTTCTCCCACTCCTTGCCATGCCATGGAAGAGACGTTGCTGTTCACTGACATATACAGCAGATTTAACGCTGTTAGGCTGTCTCCAACAAGGAACCCAAAACACCACCCAAACCCAAAAATGCCTAGTTCACAGCTAAAAACGGCCTAGAGAACGCAAAGGAGCACCGATTTTGCGATTCCAGGAGAGAGGGAACTCAAAATTGCGTTGCTCTCTCTCCTCGACCCAAACCTGCTCTGTCAGGTAATTGTGGGCCCGCTACATCCCGCGCCGCTCCGCCCGCGTCGTGGATGGCGGACCACGCCGTGACGCAGCAGCATGGCGTCCCCGCGCCGGCATCGCGCCGCAGTCGTCGCCTCCGCCTCCGGGCATGGCATTGGCGGAGCTCGCCGAGTGCTGCGGCGGCGTCGGCGCTCAGCGAGGAGGAAGGTTGGAGGCCGACGGCACGGAAGCGGAGGGTCGCGCTGAAAGGTCGACGGCACGGGAACGGGAGCGGAGGGTCCGGGCTGCAGGAGGGCTGTCACGGCTGCCGAGGTGGACAAGGGCCGTCGCAGCCTTGGCCGCACCTCTCACGCCGGAGGCGACGGCAGAGCGAAGGAAGCCGGATCCGGTGGGGATCCGCCCGCCTGCAGCTGCTGCTCGGCCCGCGGGGGTGCGTCACACTGGGGAATGACGGCCGGGTAGCGCTGCGTCTGTGGCCGCACGGCGTCGCAGCAGCGGCAGCGGGGACGCACAGCGACGCAGCGGTGGCGGCGGCAGTGAGAGGGTTGGCCGGTTGGATGTGTGGCGACGGTGGAGAGAGGAAAGGAGAAGACACGTACGGAGAAAAGGTGAGGCGGGGCCCACGACGAGAAAAAACTAGAGGCTAGTGCGTTGGCTGTTGGAGAAGTTGGATTTTTGGGGTATAACCGATTCGCTGTGCACCACCAAAAGCTAGTAATCGGTTTCGTTTTTGCCTATCCATTGTTGGAGATAGTCTTAGTATCGTGAATGGACAGACCGTGCCTCTGGAAATGTGAAGAACTCTGACCGGACTAACAGACTCAACTGGTACAGGTTAATTAGGGGATCGTATAAATACCACATTGAAGCGCGTAAATGGATCGACTAGTTTATGATGCTTGCGACGATACGTTCTAGCTAGATTGTTTAGCGGATTAGATGATGATCTCTCCTCCCTGTCCTCTCATCTCCTCTCCACCTGGGAGCCATGTGGGGGTCTGCTCATCTGCTGGCTCCGCTCCGCTCGCATCGCCGGTGTCCCTTGGTTCAAGGGCAGCCACGCAGGGGATCGAGCCGTAGCTCGGTTGGTGAGTCTTCCGGTGCGGAGACCACCGGTCACAGGTTCGAGTCCGCTCGGCCTGTGATTTTCCCACCAGGAACTTTGTTCCCTACTTTCGTTGCCTCACACGTGGATGCGCCACAATGGTCAGAATGACGTGCCCGTCATGTGCGAAGCCTCGATGACTTCGGATCTCTCAGCCATGTGCAAGTCTCTTCGTATAGGTGTAGGGTCTAGCTTGCGCACTAGGGTGTGTGTGAGTTTGTGTGCGTGTGTGTGGTGGTGTGAGTTAGTGCGTGAGTTCAGATACTACAACTTGTACCGAAAGAGTTGAGGAATCAAAAAAAAAAAAAAGGGCCGCCACGCACAGGCAGAGGCAGACAGCTTTCTCGTCCATCTCCAAGGCCTTTGGTGCTCTCTCTGCTAGATCATAAAATACGCAAAGCAGCAGCCTGGATCTGTATAAACTAGCAATTCCTCCCTGCACCCTATAATGGTTGCACCGCCTATATTCTGTCGCCCTGATCCCTCTTTAAGACTTTAACACCTTGTTTAATCGCTGCTTGAGTTGTGGGGATCTCAATGCCAGATTATATTAGGGGGGAGATACAGTAGTTTATCGATCGGTAGTCGCTTGTGCCTGTAGACTGACTCTTTCTTTGTGAGCCAAGTAGTGTGCATGCTCAAGAGGCGCGCATGCCCCGGCCCCTTGAATAATGCCTTGGTTTTTGAGCCTGGACTTCTATAGTACAGTGTAGTATCTGAATGCATGCTCAAACACACCCACACACACCCCACACGCACACAAACACACACCCTAGAGCACATGCTAGATCTACAAACTATACACACACCACGCGTTCTTCTGGATATCAACGAAATCCCATGGGCTCCGCAAGCGACGGGCACGTCGCACTACCATTGTGGCTCCCATGGGCTCCGCAAGCGACGGGCACGTCGCACTACCATTGTGGCTCCACGCGTACGTCCAGGACCTGCAAATTTGTTTTGGGAATTGTTAACACCAGAATTTGGTCAGGAATATGACAGGTGGACCCGCGGGCGGCAGAGAGAGAGATTCGGCAAATGCATATGCGGTCGGCTAATTTCCATGTGTTCGGCAAATGGCCAAGCGGTCGGCAACCGTTTCATTTGAAGGCGGAAAAAAGGAAAGGGAAGCTGATCGAAAAGGGAAGGAGTCGTGATGGTCAAGAACTCCGATTATGGATAGAGTTAGCGCGTTTTTGTCTTTCCAATTTTGTTTAGATAGTTCGTAAGCATGTAGGACTCATGTTTCGTCCAGGGTATAAATATAAGCCCTCGACCATTGTAATAAGGGTTCACAACCAATTCAATACAACCGGCTACGTGCCACCCTTCGAGTCCCTTAGTCGTGTCGTCGAGTTCTTCGAGAGGGCCAATCGATCCGTCGACCTCCGTAAGTCCCGGCAACCTTGCTATCATGTCTAGTATCGTGCGGCGGATTTAGATTATGATGCAAGTAGTCTCATCCGTTTTGCTTAGTATCGTGCGGCGGATTTAAGCTTAATGATGGGAAGTTTTTGCTTGTGCCTTGTATCGTGCGGCGGATTAAGACATGAGTAAAGATAGTTATCGGCTCTCTTAGATTTGGCAAGATCTAATAGATTCATTAAGTTATCACGTGTTGCATGTTTTATTTAATGTTTATTTATTTGCAACACTCTTTTGCCCAATCTAGATTGATGCTCTTTTCGGCTTTTTGGTCATAATCTCATGTTTATTCGATATCAAGTAGATCAATTTCATATAGCCGAATTAGATCGATCTAGATTGTTACGTGTTGTGGGTTCATTCACGTTAGATGTAGATAAGCCTTGACGGGACCGGGTACCGTGCGGCGAGATGCGTGTCTTTGGGTTACTCTAGAGCTAGTCATCCGGTGGACTAGAGATCGGTTTAATCTGATAGGTTCCTTTTACATGTTCCTTGTTTGTTCCTTCTTCATGGACCCCGATTCGGCAATCTTGCCGATACGGTTATGCTTATACATGTAGCGAGTACTTATAGATCTGTTAGGTAATTTCGTGCTTTTAGCTCTTTATTGTTAGATTGTATCATGCGGTGGATTGATCTAGTAGTAAGGAGTGGCGTAAATTCATAGTGAGTGGTATCATGCGGTGGATTAGCTTGCTTGGGTTTATGCTTGACGGGTTTATGAAGGCTAGACGTGCGGCAGACTAGTTGGAATAGCCTATGCATGTGTTATTTAATAGATTTACATTTATAAGTTACTTATCTTTAGTTATTAGTGCTTGATGATGCTTTAAACCCGAGATATAGTTTGATATGCTTTGATAATTTAATCTTGTTCAAACATGTCTTAATTTACTTGTATTCGGCAAGTTCATTTCGTTTACATCGGTTATGTTACTTTAGCCGAATGAACCGCAACTGCGTTGGCGAGATAGCTTCTATAGCTATGTGTCGTCGTAAGTGGCTTCGGGGCCGTAAAGATGGAACTGTCTGGTCTCACCCAAAGATGTTCCCAGTTTTTGATCTTACCGTTTTATCCCTTGTCGATTTTCGAGTCAAATCGATCGGCACGCCACCGGATTCGACACCCGGCACCCGATTGAAGCTAGGCTTTCCGGCTTGCTTGTGTGTGAGACGCGGGCGGTCACATTTTGCGTCAACACACTTTTTGGCACGCCGGTGGGACCACTTCTCGTCTAGGATGGGATCGGAAATTGACAACGATCACGTTCTAAACGTGACCATGGACGAGCCGCGCCCGGAGCAACGCCGGATGGTAGAGCAAGCAATGGAACAAGTATCGCAGAAATGTCGATGTCTTTTTCCAAGAACAAGAGTGGCGAGTGATCGTCAAGCAATCACCGCCACGAGTTCTTCTCGCCGGTCGATCGATATTGCGACGAGGAGGAGATGCGAGAGGGTAGTTGGAGCCATTTACAAAGCCGTGGGAGACACTATGTTAAATCACAACACGGCTTTTTCCGGGCACCTTCCGCAAAATCATGGCGATACTTTTGGTCCAGCGGTTGACAAGCGCTTTGAAGAAAAATTTGGAGAGCTTGCTTGGACCGAGTGTACTTCAACACTCGGCAATCTTCGGGGAAGCCAACTGGAGGAGAAGAGATGATCGGTACAAGCAAAGATGGAGCTATTCACGATGAAAAAGAGAAGCCTCCCGTGACCGAGCAGCAAACTCATGGTCAAGTAGCTTTTGGTGCAACAACGGATATACCCGCATCTCGCTACAAGATCTCCCCGAGTGGCAAATAGATTGCGAGAAGAGTGTCTATGGAGATGGGTACAATGAATTCACGACGATTACGGTGCTCGAGTGCTTTGCCGAATCCGTGGTACAGGAGTGCATCGGGAGTGCCTTCTAGGAGACGGGGAGCGCAAGATGCAAATGATGTCCTCCTAAGCGAGAATGGGCGATATGATGCGAGAATCAATTCGGCCTTAAACCAAAGCATCGACATATGCATACAAATCTCCTTTCCCGAGAATGGTACAATAGGGTAGCTCTTCCACCAAGAGTTAAGCCACCAACGGATCGACCAAGTTCTCGGTCGGGATGACACCGATACCATTGAGCATATCGCGGATATCCGATGCAACTTGGAGAAGCTCTGGCGATGAAGCTTGGAGGATCTCGATATTTTCCTATGTCTCGACGGGGCCGGCTTTCACATGGTTTGCATCGCGGCCGGCTAATTCCATTGGTACATGGGCGAATTGGAGCAAAAGTTCCATTCATACTTTTATACGGGAACCAATGAAAAGAAGATGGTTGATCTTTGGGCTATGAGGATGAAGACTGCGAGACACCAATGGAGTATCTTCGTAGATTCGAGAAGCGAAGAATATGTGCTATTCTCGACTATTCCCGATGATCAACTCGCACAATTGGTCATTGCGGGCATCGCCACATATCGAGACAAGCTATTCGGCATGGAGTTTGAAGACCTTGGAATGACTTGCACAAAAGTTGACAAAGCAATGAGCAATCAAGCCCAAGGGTTCGGGAGAGATGCTCGTTTTCGGAAGAATAGTGCAACTGTTGACATGTATCGAGGATTTCTAGAAGAAGCATCGAATATGAAGATGAAGATGAAGTAGCTGCTGCAGAGTTGAACTGGACAAAAGAGCCTACTTTGGTCGGTCATCGATGGGTGAAGCAAAGCAAAAGGGATCTTATGATTTTGATGTCGTGAAGGCGATCGGCTCTTTTTGTATCGATTCGGGAGGGACGCGTCAAACCGCGAGAAGGACATCCTATCTTTGCGCCCGAAGGGGTAAAGGATAAGTTTGTGGGTTTCATGATACAAGTTCTCATCATATCAATGATTGCCGAGTGTTCGAGTAAAGATTCGAAAGCTATTCAAGATGGACACTTGAGATTTGATGGCAAGATGAAAGTAGACAAAAACCCATTCCCTCGAACATGGTCTCTTTCTCTATAGGCATGGTTGATGCCGGTGAGTCCAAGGAAAAGGGAAAGATGAAGGTTCGACCTCCGAAAGAGCCAAGGAGAGTGGTCTTGTTGACCCTAATCGGCAAGTTACCAAGGAGGAAGTGCAACAAGTACGGTTCAGAAATAGCCGAACAGAGAAGGGTCAGACTTCAGATGCAGCTAAGGGAAATTGCCGAATACACGCTGAGCCAAAGCGCAGAGTTACAGCACAACACTTGTTGAATAAGTGGCAGAGGGAAAAGGAGATGGAGTATGATGAGGAGCAGCAGTACATTGAAGAGGAACGCAGATTCATGGTAGAGCGTCGAAGATATGAGGCAGAGGTGCGCCAAAGAGAACAAGAAGAGTACGAGGAGAGAGAACAAGAGCGTCGCATTGGAACCTGTTCCTTCTTCGACACTTGTTGGAATGAAGGCTTAAAGTTGCTCGCTAGGAACAATTGCCCCGAATGCGGTGATCAATATTCGAGTACGAGCAATCTCGAGTCAACCGTCCCGTTCATGATAGACTTGGGATGAAAGTTCCAGAGAACGATCGGCGCCTAAAAATAAACAGTTTTGATGGACATCGGAGGAAAAGATTTGCAGACCAAGCTTGGGCTCACAGCAGTGTCCATAATGCGGAAGAGAGCTCCTACAGGTGGCAAAAAGGTCAATGGTGCCCTCCTGGTCTGCGGAAAAGCCAGAAGAGAAGAGTTCAGCGTTTGAGAAATCAAGAGCTGAAGCAGGAATTAGCCGAAAAGAAAACAGTGTGGCGTCCTAAGAAAAAGGATGATGGACAGGGTCCTTCGGCTGATACTAACATGGTGTTCTTTATTCCATTGGAGTTTAGAGCTCCTGAAGATCAAGAAGTTCAAGATGAGGTATATTCAGATTTTGATGAAACTGAATGCCGAGACCTGATGGCTCAACTTGTGTTGACTCGGCAAGCAATCTTTGACAAGCCAGTTAAAAACCGTCATCTGAAGCCATTATACCTGAAGGGATATGTCAATGGCAAACCTTTAACCAAGATGCTTGTTGATGGAGGGGCTGCTATCAATATTATGCCCTATGCTACTTTCAGAAAGCTTGGTATGACAAGTGAGGATTTGTTGCAGACTGACATGATCCTTAGAGACTTTGCTGGTAATGCTTCTGATACTCGTGGAGCAGTACATGTGGAACTGATGATTGGATCCAAGACTTTGATCACTACCTTCTTTGTCATTGATGGCAAGGGGGCATATAGCATGCTTTTAGGAAGGGATTGGATCCATGCTAATTGCTGTGTACCCTCAACTATGCATCAAATCCTTATTCAGTGGATAGGAGATGATGTAGAAATTGTTCAAGCTGATGATTCAGTGAGTGTTGCCACTTCCGAGCCTGCTTATTGGGAGTATGATGGACAAGGCGCCTTTCGGGTAAGAAATGGAAAGAAGGTCCTGTCAATGTATTCGACAGAGATCAACGGCCGATCCAAGCGATCGGCTCGACAAGTAACTTTTAATGGGCAATCCAATCGATGGCAACAAAGGCAAGCTGGGTCGTGGTTTCATGTCGGCCGACAAGTTAGAAGAAATCAATGTTGGTGATAGCGCAAAGTCAAGGCCGATGTATATCGGTGCAAATTTAGACCCGAGAATATAAATTGAAGTTAATAGAGTTCTTTGAAGGAGTTTAAAGATTGTTTTGCTTGGGATTACACGAGAGATGCCTGGATTGGATCGATCAATTGTTGAGCATAAGTTGCCTATAAAACCTGGATTTCGTCCTTTCAAACAACCTCCACGAAAAATCTATAAAGAGGAGGTATTGGCCGATGTAAAGAAAGAAGTTGAAAGACCGATTGAAGCAAACTTTATTCGGCCATGCGGGTATGCGAGTGGATTTCAAACATAGTACTGTCTACAAAAAGAATGGGAAGATGAGAGTATGCATAGATTTGAGAGATCTCAACAAAGCTACTCCCATGGATGGTTACCCAATGCCGGTGGCCGATTTATTAGTGGATGCAAAGAAGCAGGGTATGAAGTCATCGGCTTTATGGATGGCAATCTTGGTTACAATCAGATTTTCATGGAGTTGAAGATATTGCAAAAGCGCATTCGATGTCCCGGCCACATTGGGTTATTTGAATGGATAGTGATGACATTTAGATTGAAGAATCTTGGTGCAACTTATCGAGAGCCATGAACTATATCTTTCACGAGTTGATCGGCAAAATTGTAGAGATTTATATTGATGATGTGGTAGTCAAATCCAGAGACCATGAAGGACATTTAGCCGATTTAAGGAAGACTTTGGAGTGCACAAGGAAACATGGTTTAAAGATGAATCCAAATAAGTGTGCTTTTGGAGTCTCTACTGGTGAATTCTTGGGGTTCTTGATCCACAAAGGAGGGATAGAAGTTGGGAAAAAGAGCATGGAAGCAATAGACAAAGTTGTGCCCCCAACTAACCTTACGAGTTGCAATCATTCTTGGGCAAGATCAATTTCGTGAGAAGATTCATATCCAATTTATCGAAAGAGTATTGCCTTTCTCTCCATTGTTGAAGCTCAAGAAGGATCGAAATTTGTATGCGGGGTGACATACAAGCAAAAGGCTTTTGATGAGATCAAGCAATATATGAAGGCACCACCGGTGTTGGTACCTCCACAACTTGAGAAGCCTTTCAAGTTTGTATGTAGCGGCCGATAGCTTAACAATAGGATCGGCCCTTATGCAAGAGTTTGATGGAAAAGAGAGGGTAATAGCTTACCTTAGCCGAAAACTGCTAGATCCCGAAACAAGGTATTCGGCTATAGAAAAACTCGTTTGTGTGTTTATTACTCATGCACCAAATTTCGGCACTATTTGTTAAATGCTTGAATGTGTGGTGATATCTAGTTTTGATGTAATTAAACACATGTTGTCAATGCCGATTTTAAATGGAAGAATCGGCAAATGGGTACTAGCACCGTCGAGTTTAATTTAAAGTATGAGTCGGCAAAAGCGGTGAAAGGACGGGTAATTGCCGATTTTATTACTCAACATCGTGATTTATCTCGTTGATATGGTGAACATTGCCCCATGGGAATTATTTTTTGATGGATCATCATGTGACAAAGGTGGTGGTGCTTTGGTATTCTTTTGATATCCCCACGTGGAAAGACATTTGAGTTTGCTTTTTCAATTGAATATCCTGTCACTAACAATCAAAGCGAGTATGAGGCTTTGCTTAGAGGGCTTAATTTGTTAATAGAAGTGAAGGCTGTTCTTTGTTGAAGTATTTGGTGACTCGAATTGGTGATCAACCAATTGACAGGGCAATATGAATGCAAAAACGATATATTGCAAGAATATCATGAGCAATGTCGGGAACTTTTGAAGAGCTTTTCGGTGGTAACTTTGCATCATATACCCGAGAGAGCAAAATGGAGGAGCGAATAGATTGGCTCAAGCTGCTTCTAGATATCGGGAAAATCATGAAATCTATGCAGCAGAAGAAGATGCTTTCAATTCTGATCGATAAGTAATGACTGGAGAAGTGACATTATCAACTATCTGAAAGACCCATCTCAAAAAGTTTCCCGAAGGCTCAGGTATAAGGCCCTTAAATTCGTACTTCTTGATGATCAGTTGTACCACAAGTGTTGCCCAAGTGGTTGAGTCAAGAACAAGCTAAGAAGATTATGTTTGAAGTTCATGAAGGGGCTTGTGGTGCACATCAGTCGGCCTACCGAATGAAGTGGATAATCAGAAGGACAGGGTACTTTTGGCCGACTATGTTGGAGGACTGCTTTGAATATTACAAAGGGTGTCGAGATTGTCAGATATTTGGTAATGTTCAAAGAGCACCTGCATCTGCTCTGAATCCAATAATCAAACCATGGCCGTTTAGAGGATGGGGCATAGATTTAATTGGACAGATTAATCCTCCATCCAGTAAAGGACACAAGTTTGTATTATTAGCTACTGATTATTTTACCAAGTGGGTTGAAGCTATCCCTTTGAAAACAGTCACATCAGAAAATATGGTCGGTTTTGTCAAAGAGCATATAATTCATAGGTTTGGGATCCCACGAGACCATTACAACCGATCGGGGACTCGGTTCACTTCTTCGAGTTTTGTGACTTTGCCGAAAGCATGGGGATAAGGCTATATAATTCTTCTCCTTATTATGCACAAGCCAATGGCCAAGCGAGAGGCATCAAATAAAATCATGATCAAAATCATCCGAGAAGAAAATCAATGAGAAGCCAAGAAAGTGGCACTTGGTCCTTAATGAAGCATTATGGGCTTACCGAATGGCTTGCCATGGATCCACACAAGCATCTCCATATGAGTTGGTTTATGGACATAATCTTTGTGATGCCTTGGGAGTTGCAATCGGGATCAAGGAGAGTTGAATTGCAAAAAGATTTGACGGATAAAGATTATAAGGATTTGATGATGGATGAATTGGAAGATTTGCATTTGATTCGTCTTAAAGCTTTGGAAAACATTGAGAAAAATAAAATGCGCATTGCCAAATACTACAACAAGAAAGTTAAAGTTAAGCAATTTGCGAGAGGAGAATTGGTTTGGAAAACGATATTGCCAATTGGCACAAAAGACAAGACATTTGGCAAATGGTCACCAAATTGGGAAGGACCTTTTCGGGTTGTCGGTTGTGCACACGGTAATGCGTATATATTGAAAACGCTGTTTGGAGAAGAACTTACTAGAGCCATCAACGGAGATACCTTAAGAAGTTTTATCCAAGTATTGAAGTTGGATCTTAGTTGTGACTATGACGTAGACGAGGTATAGCCGATTGAATAAAAATCGCCTTCAGAACAAAAGGAAGAAGTTGGAGAAAAATAGCCGATATTATTGTATCGCCTCTAGTGCAAAAATAGCCGATATCGTGTGTATCGTCTTCGAGAAATAGCCGATACGGTTGTATCGCCTTTAGCCAATTTTTAAAGTATAAGTGAACAGTCTTATCTCTCGGTGATAGGTTTATCGGGAGAAGATAAAGTGAATTGAAGTACTACGCTACAAACCGTCAAGTCGTGGAACGGGACCGAGATCTAATCGGCTAAGGTGATGTCATGCGATTTGGGAGATTTCGTTCGGGAAGAGTGTTGCGTCAAGTTCTAGCTAAGGAAAGATTTGCAAAAAGCAAATGCGACGAGATGAACACCATCACGAGACAAGCAAGAACAAGAAGAAGACCAACATTCTTCATTAAAATTTTTATTTACAACCCGCGCCGGTCCTAGTACAAGCTACTCCTCTTCCTCGGTGAAGAGCTTGTTGAGGACGGACTCGGGTTGGTGGCGTTGGCCATGGCGTTGGCGTGGTCGTCGTACGCCACCGGGAGGCCCTCGATGCCGTCGACCTCGTGGGGAAGCCCGCCCCGGAAGCCGGTCGGCATCGGAGCGTAGTCGTCCCCGGTCCAGGACGACATCCCCGCCAGGCCGAGGGAAGTGCCGAGGCGCACACCATGAAGGGCTGCCCGATCAATCTGATCAGGCACCGCCTCCAGACGATCCGCCACGGTCGATCCCCTGGCGTTCACCTGATCGGCTACCCTCGTCGCCGCCACCTTCAGGCGGTCCAGCTCCGCGGTGAGGTCTGCAAAGAAACATAAGATAAACCAGTGAGCAGATTGAATCGGGAAGAACGGGAATCGAAGGCAATTGTTGAAGAGCAAATACTGGTGATGGCCTCGCTCAGCTGCCGGCAGTTGTCCTCCAACTCCAGCTGGGCAATCCCAAACTTCTTGGTTTCTTCACCAAGAAGCTCCATCGCCTCGTCCCTCTCGCGGCGGTATGCGGCGGCGTCGTAGCGGGTATACGCCGGGATCTCCTCGTCGTTCCTGTCCCATATAGGACGGTACGAGGAAGAGGACCCGAAGCCGAGGCGAAGCCGCGCCGGAGCGGAGAGCGAGGAGGGGGCTGGAGCCGAGCCGCGCGGGCGAGTGCATCGAACGCCGCGGCCGGCGCGCGTAAAACGCCATTGGCGGTGCGATCCTCGCCGTCCTACAAGCAAGGTACGATCAAGATCGGCTATATATACAAAAGAAACGCGAGATGTGGAGAGGTTATTTGCGAGACGGCGGCCACCACGGTTACTTCCCTCCGCCGCATCCACCGCGGGAGCGGGAACGGCGAGCGGGAGGAGGAGTGTGAGTGCCGGCCCGGCGACGCCTCCGGAAGTTGGCGGCATAATCGCTGGCGACCCCGGTACCCCTGAAACAAAAATCAAGGAAGTGAATAACCGCAAGGGGGCAAGGCCCAGATCGGGTGAAAAGAAACAAGATCTGTGGCAACTCGACTCGAAGAGGTGAAGATTTCTTACCGTCGGCGCCGGTTGCTGCTTCCCTCCGCCCCGTTCTCGGCCAGGCGCTTGCCGCGATCTCCGCCGCTCGCCATTGATGGTGATGGGGTTTTTTGGGGGCTTGAAGGCGGAGAGGAAGTGGAAGAGATGATAGCAACTGTTTGTGCTTGGATGTGATGATGGTGGGAGCCGACTGGTCCTATTTATGAACGTGGGAGCCGTGGCGAGACTGCGGGAAAGCCAAGCGACAAGATAGGGTTTCCACACCTATGGGCCGATGTTGAGTTGGGCCGAGCCCATCACTACTGGCGATTCAGTTACCATACGCTCGGTCGGCTAAATAGCTAATGAGGGCTATTCGGCTAAAGCATACACTTGAGACGGCAACAGTTACATTCGGCTGGTACGCACATCAATGGGTACAGTCGTGACAGGGACAGCCGAATGATAACAGAAGCAGAGAAGAAAAAGAAAAACAAAATATTAAATCAAAAGGGATAAAATGTTGAAGAAGTATGGTACATTCAGAGCATAATATTTACATATGTCATCATACAAGCCAGAAGTTTATACACTCAAATAAGAGTTAATGACATTCAGGGCGTCAGTCTTGATTCTGTTGACCTCGTCAAGGGCTCTCTTGTCTTCAACTTCAGAATTTTGGATCTGCAGCAGCCTGTTCTTGATTTGCTTGGTCTCTCTGACAAGAGAGCTTATTTTGGTCTTAGCCGAATCAAGAGGTGGCAGAATAGCAAGTTTGGCCTCATGAGATTGAATGTTGGCATCCAATTGAGCCAACTGAGCCGCCGGTTGATCCTCTCATCTCTCATACTACGCAGTCTGGTTCCGGGGTATCCCAAGATTGTTTGGTCGACTTGAATTCGAGTAGAGCTCCTTAACTTTGTTCTCGGTTGCTTTGTCGGTTTCCAAAACAGCCTTGTCGGATGTATTTTTGTGTGCTCTCTTGACAACAAGCAAAGTGGTCATCAAGATGGGACAAGGCGTTTATGGCATCCTTGAGATCGAGGGGAGCTCTTGGCCAATCGGCTCGCTATTTCCCTTATCTTGTCAGATTCTCGAGTCAGATCAACAATGTCCTTCTCTAAGAATGAGATTATGTCTTTCAGTTTAGACTGACTCTCTGATGATAATTGCCGACTCGAGGAGACTTCATCATCATCGGCAAATTCTTCGGCAATGAGGGAAAAGCTGGCCTTTTGAAGAGCAGTACCCTGATGACAGAAGAAAATTTATTAGCCAAATGACTTAATTCAAATAGGGAATGACTGAGGAAGATTAAGATAATACCTCTTCGGCAAAAGCCTGATCAATGGCCTCCTGAGTAGCATCAAGACTTTGAGTGCCCGACACGATTCTTGTTTCATGGATAGCGGTGTCATGGCTTGTTGATATATCTTGAATTGCCGAAGGAGTTGAAACCGGTATGTCTTGAAGAAGAATTTTTTTCGTTGCTTCTCCTGGGCGATGAAGAGGAATGTCGTTTCCGTTTCTGTTTGTTCATCAACCCGATGAGAAGGAATTTCTTCGCCGCTTCTCCTTGTTCACCTGCTTGGTCGTCTGCCTGATGCATATCGCTGGTAGGCTCATTGGCATTTGCTTGACCGGTAGAGGCTCCAGGAGAGTTTTCCAAGATCACTACCTGTCGGGACTTTGAGGGTTGGCCGTACCTTTTAAAAAAAAGTGATAAGTGCAAATACATTTGCGAGATGGAAAATAAGGGGTCAAAAGCATTCATACCGAGGGAGTGGCTTAGCTTTCTTTGATCTTGTTTTCTTGGGAATTGCGGTGTCCTTGATAGGGGAAGAAGGAGTTTTTCTTTTAAGGTCCTTCGGGAGCACCTTGTGTCATCGCAGGTGTTTTGTTGAACACTTGTTAAACTTGGAGCATCATGCCCGGAGCAGCATTAGGGCCAGGTTGCCAGTATTGAACCTCTGGAGGACTTGGAGGAGCATTATCCTGTTCAAAAAGATGTTTAGAAACAGAGCAGAGACATGAAGTAAAAGGTAGCCATAAACGTGTACCTCATCATCAGAAGAAAATGAGGGCATTAAAACTTGGCATAAAGGATGGACTTGTGCTCTGAAAATGTGAGAATGCCATTCTTGCCACCAGAGAGTGAATGAGGGATGAGCAGCTTCAATTATCACCAAAAGATTAGGTTCATATACCGGAAGCTTACATCCAAGGTTGAAGACTTTGTTGGCCTCAGTTATGTTCAGCAATGACTCTCTGGGTCTGATGATGCTTGAAAAATATGGCCTTGGGGGCAATTGACCAAGTCCAAACTGCCTGGCAACCATGTTTGGGTTGTAAAATTCATAGGTTGAACTTATCAACCGGCCATGGTGAAATTCTGCTGGTAAAGCACAGGGCCTGATGAAAGAATTGAAGATGTCCCTGGAGTCATCATCTATGCAGCCCAGCTCATAGCTAAATTTGCAAGGAAGGGTTAGATCTTCATTCTCCCTATAAGGAAACCAGACTATGTGGTGGAATCCCTTGTAAAAAATCTTGAAGAGATGACCAAGGTCCAGGTCAATGACAATAGAAGATGCGGCCTCTCCATATGTCTGACAAGATTTATTTCTGGGATCTTCACCTTCAGCATAGTTGATTGAAGGAAAATTCAGGTTGTGGAGATCAACTGAGACTATCTGGTGCATATATAATTGCAACCACATCTGAACAAGCCACCATGGACCATTGACACAGGAGATTTCACCCTGACCACGCATTTGAATAGTGATCGATGCATCATGTGGTAGACTCGCTCCTAAGAGATACTTGCCCAAAGGGATCAATTTACTGCGAGCTAATTCTTCACCATCACTATATGATTCAAAGTGGGTTCATTGGATTTGCCACGAAGATGAATCGCACAACCACATGTTCATGAAAGCCCTATACTCTTTATCGACACGGTGCCGGTTGAAGCATAAGTCTCGAATATACTTGGCCCAACCTCCTCCCGATTTGATCGACCTTTGTGCACTTTGGTGCCTTTAAATTTGAATGGGTATGTTGGCTTGGTGATATTTAAACCGAGTCATCATGAAGATGTCTGACAGAGTGATCGACATTGGACCGTGACCAAAGATAAAAGCGTTGATAGCATCAGACCAGAAGTGGGAAGCAGCTATTAGGAGGGAGTCATTTCTCGGCATATCAGCTAAAGAGAGCTCCAAGCAGTGTTGAATATCTTGTGATTCCCAGAAATCGTTGTTCCTGGACTGCATCCTACGGTACCAATCACGCCATCCTGTGATTGAAGGAAGGGGCCAAGTTTTGAAAGTATTCGGCCATCTATTTGAGGGGGCAATCCTAGATTTGAATGGGATCCTCAAAGTTTCCTTTTCAATAAAATCCCTCGGATTAGGGTCTCCCATCGGACCAAGGAAAAATGACCCGGGATGAGCAAGATTGGAAATCAAAATCTCGTTCTTCATTTCCTTTATGAAAGTAAAGCGAGATGAATCAAGAACACATCGGAAAATGATTCAAGAAAATTGCCGAATGGGTGAAAACGGGTAGGGTTACCTCTAGAAGCTCCTCTTGAGTTCTGTTGCCATGATGGAGCTAGTTGAGGTCTCCGTCGCCATTGAAGACAACGGCGAGCGCAGATCTCAAGTGGCGGCTGCGGGCGTTGGCGGTCTTGACCTAGGCGGCGGCGGCGCGGTCAATTTCGAAATAAAACCCTTTTATCTCAAAATTGAGGGGGCATGTGTTAACACCGAGAATTTGGTCGGGAATATGACAGGTGGACCGCGGGCGGCGAGAGAGAGAGATTCGGCAAATGCATATGCGGTCGGCTAATTTCCATGTGTTCGGCAAATGGCCAAGCGGTCGGCAACCGTTTCGTTTGAAGGCGGAAAAAAGGAAAGGGAAGCTGATCGAAAAGGGAAGGACTCGTGATGGTCAAGGACTCCGATTATGGATAGAGTTAGCGCGTTTTTGTCTTTCCAATTTTGTTTAGATAGTTCGTAAGCATGTAGGACTCATGTTTCGTCCAGGGTATAAATATAAGCCCTCGACCATTGTAATATGGGTTCACAACCAATTCAATACAACCGCTACGTGCCACCCTTCGAGTCCCTTAGTCGTGTCGTCGAGTTCTTCGAGAGGGCCAATCGATCCGTCGACCTCCGTAAGTCCGGCAACCTTGCTATCATGTCTAGTATCGTGCGGCGGATTTAGATTATGATGCAAGTAGTCTCATCCGTTTTGCTTAGTATCGTGCGGCGGATTTAAGCTTAATGATGGGAAGTTTTTGCTTGTGCCTTGTATCGTGCGGCGGATTAAGACATGAGTAAAGATAGTTATCGGCTCTCTTAGATTTGGCAAGATCTAATAGATTCATTAAGTTATCACGTGTTGCATGTTTTATTTAATGTTTATTTATTTGCAACACTCTTTTGCCCAATCTAGATTGATGCTCTTTTCGGCTTTTTGGTCATAATCTCATGTTTATTCGATATCAAGTAGATCAATTTCATATAGCCGAATTAGATCGATCTAGATTGTTACGTGTTGTGGGTTCATTCACGTTAGATGTAGATAAGCCTTGACGGGACCGGGTACCGTGCGGCGGATGCGGGTCTTTGGGTTACTCTAGAGCTAGTCATCCGGTGGACTAGAGATCGGTTTAATCTGATAGGTTCCTTTTACATGTTACTTGTTTGTTCCTTCTTCATGGACCCCGATTCGGCAATCTTGCCGATACGGTTATGCTTATACATGTAGCGAGTACTTATAGATCTGTTAGGTAATTTCGTGCTTTTAGCTCTTTATTGTTAGATTGTATCATGCGGTGGATTGATCTAGTAGTAAGGAGTGGCGTAAATTCATAGTGAGTGGTATCATGCGGTGGATTAGCTTGCTTGGGTTTATGCTTGACGGGTTTATGAAGGCTAGACGTGCGCGAGACTAGTTGGAATAGCCTATGCATGTATTATTTAATAGATTTACATTTATAAGTTACTTATCTTTAGTTATTAGTGCTTGATGATGCTTTAAACCGAGATATAGTTTGATATGCTTTGATAATTTAATCTTGTTCAAACATGTCTTCATTTATCGTATTCGGCAAGTTCATTTCGTTTACATCGGTTATGTTACTTTAGCCGAATGAAGCGCAATCTGTTGCAGATAGCTTCTATAGCTATGTGTCGTCGTAAGTGGCTTCGGGCCGTAAAGATGGAACATCGGTCTCACCCGAAGATGTTCCAGTTTTTGATCTTACCGTTTTATCCCTTGTCGATTTTCGGTCAAATCGGCGGCACGCCATCACCGGATTCGGACACCGGGCACCCGATTGAAGCTAGGCATTCCGCTTGCTGTGTGTGAGACGCAGGGCGGTCACATTTTGCGTCAACAGGAATAAATCCCAGGTGCGACACACCAGTCGTCCCAGCTGGGGATCGAACCCGGGTGGGCAGCCCTCCAACCGAGTGGCTTACCACCGAGCCACAGGCTCGTTCGCTGAATAATGCCTTGTTGCATGCATGTAGGGCCCTCTCCTTCTCTTCTCCATAAAAGCTGCTGCTAGCTCCTTCTTGCAATCTTTAGCTCCTTTTTGCAATCTTGCTTGACGTTCAGCAGTGCTCCTCCCACAACGAATCAATATCAACTAGAATTATCTAGCCAAAAACGATCCCGTGAATAAAGCGTTCATTTCTTCGTTAGGTACTGATCGATGAAATACTAATGGTCGGGCCATAGTATGAGTTCAACATGTATAATTTTATACTTAAACTTATTAGCCCTGATTATCAACCATGATACATAATTTTTCTTTCCACAACAAAACTACAGAAACTGTTGACACTTAAATTGGGCCCATATTAATTAAATAGGTCCATGATAAATGTTTAGCCCAATCTAAGAAAAAACTCTATAAGAGACAAATTAATAATACCACATTGGTATTTCAATGGGACAAGATCACCCTTACCCCCTATAAAATAAGGGGTATATGGCCAATTGATCCCATCTAATTAATCGTCAAACAAACCAATCTACAACCTCTTTACCCTAATTCTTCCTATCAATGCTCTACATGTTATTCATCCTTTGATCCAGGCAACCAAGGATGACGCCCTAGGCTTGCAGGCTGACGTAAAGCAACCCGGCGACATACTTGCCCTGATGTGGTCCTTCTTGGGCGAGAGTTTCGACGGCTTCTTTGCTAGTTTGCTCGAAAACTAGCCGTTGTTCGTCACGCAGGCATGCTGGTTATCATTTGGTGGTTTGCTTGCAAACCTCGTCGCTCTTCACCACAAAAGGTGTTAGTTATCTGCTGTGTTTTTCAGTCTGTGGCGACCTGGGCGTCGAAAGCCCTCGTCGTGTGTTGGTCTAAATCACTTTCGGTGTTAAGCCAAACAGGGCAGACTCGGCCCTAAATAGTGCAGCTAGAAAAGAAAAGTTTACAGCCGGGGAGGGAGAAATGGGATGGTGACAGATCGAAAAACACCCGCCCACACACACAGTATCACCTTTGTCGTTGCTGCACGAATTAGGCATTTTACGGACTCCTGATTGGATTGCAGCAAATAACACTTGAACACCGAGCCAAACAACGGGGGTGGGGGTTGCGCTGCTGTAGGCGTCCCAATTAAAGGCACAAAAAGACACAAAAGTACGAACGGCGATGAGGCCAGTCTGAGTCGTCCGGGCCCTAAGCATCGATTCATCGGTCGCATGTCATTGCCATCACGCACCTTTCGTGGGATCGACGGCCGCGCGATGGGTCCAAACGGACGGAAACCCTACATGCCCCGGCCGGGCCGGCCGGGACCCCTGTAACCATCAGAGACCACTGCAGACGCAGCGGGCGGACGATGGATTGCCGGCCGGGGGCGAGCACTCTGCAGTGCAGGCTCCATGGCGATGGACCATGGTTCATTTTATAATTAATTATTGCTCCTGTGTTTGGTGGATGTTTTCTAGTGCCCAAATCATATATGCAGTATATAATAACATTTTTTTGAGTAAAACACAGGAGGTGTTGTTGGCTTCTACTGGGATTTATTGAAAACAAACAGAGGAGTCGACTTCTCTACATATGTACTCCTGCCAATGGAGTAGTACTGTATGCAGCAGGACACAAACAGACAAAGAGCGCCAAGAAGGCAAAAACTACTACTCCAGATGCCACCGCTGGCATGAGTCCAAGCCTCCAAGGGAGGGAAGTGCATTATTGTGTGTGACCGGCAATGCTTCCCATTTGCAGCAGCAGCAGTTTGCCAGTTCCTCCTTCATGCCATAGCTAGGGAAAACTTGGTGATAAAATTCAAATCACCCATAGCTTTATGATCTCGAGTGATGATAATTGGTGGTCCCGACCAGTCAACTCTTGGGCACCATATGCAAGCGCGGGTATATGGTCTCTGATAAAGATCGATCAGCATTTTAAGCAGCACTCCATTGGCTTTTTCAGCACTAGAAGAACATGAGCTAGTGCTCTAGAACTGTACTGTACACACCACTATTGCAATCACATGATCGAGAAGAATATGCATCGAAACATTGTGGGGAATCTTCGTCATATCTGGACATCTATGTGTCGTCTACCGAGAGGATTAATAATGGCAGGCTGCCTAATGATCCATCTTAAGAGGAGGTTTGGCCTGATCACGGCCACGAACTCCATAGATTGTTAATTGTTAGATCGATTATTGATTATGCCTAGCTAATTCCAAGCGCTTACGTTACCGGACCCAGCAGCAAATCCTGATCATATCTCTCAAGAACTTACTCCGGTATACTTATATCAAAGATGCACCATAAAATACTATCACCCACATTCATCAGCAAGGACCACACGGCTTAGTTGGAGGAAGAGCCGGCCTATCGTATGCCATCAAAGGAATCACGGGATCCACAGCGTGAGTTAGTATAGCTAGGCGCATGTAGATCTCTGCTATATGTATGCACATCGATCGATCGCCATCTCAATGAGCTGTCCCCATCGTACAATACACGCCCAAAAAGTATTCAGGGGCTCACCTGTATAATATCAGGCGTTCGTACCCCGGTAACCGCCGCTGCTTGACACGAATCAGCTGCGCCCAGAGCTCACACATGACTGAATCCAAGTTAATATTTGTTTGGAGATAGCTTTGTTGTCATGGTAAGAACTGGCAGCTGGAGACTGAGACTGCCTGCAGGGAGATCACGCAGCAAAGCTGCTGCTCACATGCCGTTCTGAGAGCTGATGAGAGGTGTCGTACGGCATCCTAGTTTCCCCCAGCTCCTTTTTCCCCAGTTCACAACACCTGCTTGCTGCTTGCATCAGTGTATATATATTTATCGTCATGCGATCATCAAAAGACCAAACAAGGAACATGGCATATGGTTCTAGTGTAGCTACAGAATCGATGTAGGAAACAATTTGCAATTTGCAGAGAATATATAATTAATTGCATTACTCGGATCTTACTTCCATTCACTAGGAACACATTTTACAGAGGGTACGTACGAATAGTAGTGCCTAGACGTACGTACACAGCTACTAAGCTAGTTACATGGGGTGAGGTGAAGAAGTGAACCTTCTCTGTTTCTTTCATCAAAGGTTCTTGTAGCCTTCTAGCTAGGACGGCAGGTAGCTTTGCAGATGCCTTCCAGACCCATGGGGGACGCCATGACAAAAATAACACGAGAATGGGGGGTAGTACATTGCCTTGGAGTAGACACGGCTTACTGTATTCGACAGTAGCGCCAACATGCTCTCAAAACAACATTTTCTCAGTGAAGTAGTACTACGTTGTGCTCTGTGTGTGGCCTCTTTTTCCTCGGTGGCGCAGCACAGCACAGCACACAACAGTGGTCAGGGAATCGAAGAACATGTAATGCAGCAACCACCACGAGTCGGCTTCGGAGGCCACCACACCGGCCACAACAAGCTAAGAATCGTCAGAGAGTGGAGGGGAGGGAAAAAAAATTGGTGGGATTGGGGTATGTTCGAAGGCTCATGTTCGAATGATTGGACACCGATTCGATCGATTGACTAGTCGACCGCCGGCGGCTGCTGAACTGAGAGAGCTAAACCCGCGGCCGGATCATCGGCGCCGCCGAGGATTTCCGCTTCCATTCCACGAGACGGAGCAAGAAGTCCATCACCTCGCCAGGGTCCTGCAGGGAGTAGGAGGCGTTCGTGTCCTTGGGGCACTTGGACACAAGGATCCCGATGCCTTGGCCCCTCTTCCTCAGCACCTGATGATGCGAGAAGATTATCATTAATAACAAAATAGTCAGAAATAATAGCCGAGAGATTCAGCATCGGCAGATGACAAGCACCTTGAAGGCATCCTCGTCGGTGCGGTCGTCACCGATGTACACCGGGAAGACGTCGCTGCAGTTGGCGAATCCTGGAGAAAAATAGACGGTGTGTCATCAGCTGGGATTTGTTTTGGACAGGTGTGTGATACGCAAGTACTGAATAAAAACCGCAAGTGAAAACGACAGTGGAAGAGAAGGGCGGGGAGGGGTCTTCTGTTGTTTGTTTGTCGTAATGCACGTACCGAGCGATTCGAGCAGGAACTCCAAGGCCTTGCCCTTGTCCCACATGATGCTCGGACGGATCTCCAGAACCTGATGCACCAAAGTTTCCAGCAGTCTTGGTGATCAGTTTCTTCACTACTCATTCAGTAGTACTGCTATTATTAGGCAAGGACAAGGACAATATATGTCTAATTACCTTCCTCCCTTGAGTAAGCTTCAGCTTGGGGTAGTCCTTGATCACTGCCTTGACCTGCTCAGCCAAAGCATTCCATCTCTGCAGTTCAAGACAGACAGGTGTTGTGAATAGATTAGCCGTGCGTGCGTGATCGATGCAACTTGGGCGTTGAAGTGTGCGTGGTTGGCAACTTGGCACTTGGCATCCCAAGATGGATGGAGTAAGGTAAGGCGCTGCCTACCTTTTCATCGACACATCTGAAGTGCACGGAGAGGCAGAACTTGTTGTTCTCCACCTTGGCGCCAGGTGTGGACTTCGTTTTCTCCACCAGCGCCTTGTACACCTGACCAAAAAAATGGGATTCACGGCGCGCGCGCGCGTGCATGGCCATTGTTAATCTCCTCGTGCATCTCAACTTAAGCACAAGTGGACAAGCTAGTGTTCTTCTAATCGACTTTAGCAGGAGAGTGGAGTACCTCGTCGATCACGGGGAGGAACTCGCTTGCTGGTTGGCACAGAACTGACTCCGGCTGCAGATACCAATCAGAGGGGAAGATTTCATCAGCTAAAGTCATGGAGTGGAGAGGATTGAGGATGATTGTTTAGGTAATCTCGGACGAACTCAATGAGATGGAAGTGAGGAGAGCTAGAAAGCGAGCTTACATTGGAGCTTGGTCCCTTGATGTCCATGCCATGGCTGCCGGCGTAGTAGAGCTCCGAGAGGCCGACGAAGTTGCGCACCTGCGCAGCGCGAGGACGAACAAGAAACCCAAATGAAATCAGCCAATGGCTTGAATACATGCGCGCGCGTGCGAGCTGCTGGTCAAGTGTTTGCGGTGCTGAGACAAGTAGTGGCGCAGGCAATGTACCTTGTCGCGGCAGCGCCCGCTCACGATCGCCGTCGGAAAGTGCTTCGCGACGTCGCGCACCGCCGCCCTCATCTGCACAACCCAAGGGGGGAAAACGTCAGTCGAGGGTTTGCCATGGCCGGCCGTCAGCCATGGACCGGGGTAGAACGAGCAGCACGAGGCCTCACCGCGTCGCTCATGTAGGCGGCGTCGGGGTTGGCGACGATGGGGGAGAGGGTGCCGTCGTAATCGAGGAACATGACGACCTTCTTCCCCTTGCACGCGCCGGCAATCTGCTCGAACTTCCCCAGCGCCGACGGGTGCTTCCTCTGCAGGAGAGGCCAAAGCCAGACAGGGGTTAGCATCGTCGTACCATACCTCTAGGCTACAAGCCATGCACGAGCGCGCGTGCAAGCTCCCGACGCGTGTCAAGAAGACGAGAGCTCACCATCCAGGCCGTGAACTCGTCGACGTCGGCGGCGGCGCGGGAGCGGGTGGGCGAGGAGGCGCGCATGGCGTCGACCCAGGAGCAGCTGGCCGAGCGCGCGGCCGCCGCGGCCAGGTCGAGGTACCTCAGGGACATGGCGCCGGCGCCGGCCGCGCCCCGGCAGGCCAGGAGCGCCGGGCTCGGGCCCCCCGGCATCGCGGCCCCGGCCGCAATGCCCATCTCGGACACGACCACGTCCTGGTTCGTCATGTGCTTCTTCCGCTTCACCAGCGGCAGCGGCGGCGGCCCAGGAGGCAGCAGGTTCGGTTCTTGGGAGGCGAAGCCGGCGACTTTCTCGATCGTCTCGTCCCAACACGAAGCACTTGGACGGGACGAACGCACGCAGCTAGCGTTAGGGGACTTGGGGGAGTGTGCGGGCTTCAAAGGGCTTGAGATGGGTTGATGCGAAGTGGGAGGTGTGCGGGCTACTTATAGCTGGCCGGCTCGGAGTGGGGGCCCAGAGGGTCTGCCACGTAGGATATGAGTGGAGCCGACGTCTGGGCCTTGGTGGTCGCCGGGCTGCTTAGCTGGTAGGCCGCAGCGGCATTGGTACATCATGGCCGTGCTCCCCTACCGTGTTGTTTTGTTTCGTATGCAAAACAGAAATTCTGGAAAGAAGGTCTACATGTTCATAAACACAAGACCGCAGTGCACTCTTTTGCCCATCCTTTGCTATTTTGGTTTTTCTGCAGGGTTGGAACGGGCTCCAGCCACCGATCCTTGATCGATCTATCGGGTAGTTGATATAGCCCGCGGGAACAAAGCCAATGGGCCACATAGACTCGCTTCAAATTGGAACGGGCCAATAAAGTCGGAAGACCCGATGGGTAGACAAAGGGCATATCTTAAGTGTTTATCGAGGTGTAAAATTGGCAAATCCTCTAGAACATTGTTCAATCTAAAGAGAAATTATATCATGGAATGAATTGTACCTCGATTACTAAGGTTATTATGTTTTCGTCAAGGTAGACCCACAAGACCACTTCGACGTGATGTCGCCTTTCTACCTCCATCTCACCTAGGGGATGGATCTAGAAACGCCATCAGGGGGGTTGCTTGGACTGGAGAGGTTATTTTGGACTCTAAGTCAAGGATTTGCATGACTACGGAAGACCTGCATGTAGGAAATTTTGGTTGCGCCATGGGCTACAGCCCCCAGCCCTGGGATTGGATCCTAATGTAGCAATGCAATTGTCACATCTTGGCCCAATCTGAATTGGGCTCATGTGTGTGTTGCGACCGGATTTTCTAGTTTTAAGTCTCACCTTGGTTTTTGGGTGATTTAGATGCTTCTTGAGTACTATAGGATATGTCACAAGCCTCGTCCATCACTGGAGACATTCAGTGTAATCCCCCCCCCCCCCACCGCACGTCTCGCGTCGTCCTTGGGGCGACTAGCCGCCGCCGCCCAAAAACTCCCTCTCCAGGCCCTCTCTGGCCGCCGCTGCTCCGGCAACCGATGGCGGCAACCAGCTGTGCAGCGCTCAAAAAGGCGTCTCGCAGCAGCCTCAGCCTCCCCCTCCCTCTCCGCTCTATCCCCCACTCACTCATATTCTTCCCCACCCATGCCACTACCGTTACTACTCCGACGAGTCGGCCGGTGGGAGCGCCGGATCCAGGTCGCCTAGCTCCGGAACTGGCTTCCTCCTTGCCGGATCTGGGCTGCCTGGGGGCGCCCCTTCCCGGGTCAGCGGTTTCCCTCGGCCTCCATTGGCGGCTCCGCGGCGTGCGTTACCGGTGTTGCTCCGGCGTGCCGGGCGGCGGGCAGGCCTGATCTTGGTCGCCCGGCTCCAGATCTGGTTTCCACCTTGCCGGATCTGGGCTGGTTGGGGGCGTTCTTGCCTGCGGCGGCGGTCTTCGACTGCCTAGAGACGGCAGGGCGGCAGCCTTGGGGTCATCCTTGGTGGGGGCCCGGCCTCTCGGCGGCCGTGGCCTCATAGGCCGCATTCGTCGGCGTCGCCAATCCCTTCACTCGCCGGATCTGCGTGCTCCAGTGTGATGGCCTGGCGGCACGGGTCCCAGTGGCTGGGGAAGTGGGGTGCTCGTCCTACTTCCCGTTGGGGTGCTCGCCAACCTTCCCGCCGGCTGCGGGGTCGGGATTCTGCATTCCAGTGTTGTGTCTGGCTGGTGGCCTCGATTTCTATCACCACTACAGGTGCTCATGTCACGGGCTGCCCTGACGGACGCTCATAGCTGGGTGAAAACTTGCCCGGCTTGCCCGGTCCAGCGGTAGTGGAACAGCTGGCGTCATGTTCCTCGTTGGAGGTGTCGCCGAAACTCCTGTCCGTCTGGGTAGATTTTGGTTGAAAGACCTATTTTTGCTTATATTAGCGTCATTGGTTTCCGTGGATGTCAAGCTCCTTCCTAAAGGCTTCACTACAAAACTTATCTAGCCTACCTCCTTCTGCTCTTAGAGTTGCTCCTTGTTTGTGCATGTGTGTGCCTCGTGGTCATCTTCGCAGCGGTTTGTCAAGTGTTTGGTGTCACCGTCGTTGTTTCACTGGCGCGGCCTTTGCGAAACGGCTACCTGGTCGCTGGCGCTCTACTCCGCTGCAACTACCTGGCCGTTGGCGGACATGGTCGTTTATACCCTGCGGCGGTTACCTGGTCGCTGGGGAAGAACTATACCATGCTGGTGAACGTTGAGTCGATGTATTTTTTTCTTTGTAGGCATAGATAGTTGGTTGGGGTTGAGGCGGGGTTGTCCTGTCCCCGTGTACTCTTGTTGGTTGTATGTGTTTTTGCTTTTGCATTTTTGTCTTTAGGGCTTTGCAGGTCATCCTAGGATTATGTGTGTGCCCTTTGTATCTGGTGCTCTAGCCTTTCTTTTGGCCCTTCCTCTTAATGAAATACAGGTAAAAGACCCGCTCGCGAAAAAAAATATCACAAGCCTCGTGTTGCAATTTACACGAGCAACAACAAAAACTTAAGTGGATTGGTAAGAGAGCGAGGTCCTCTTATACGTCATTTGAATCTCATCAAACTCTTAAGAATCCGAATACAAAAATATGCGACAGTTTTATTGGATTTTTACACATATTTTTCTCGTGATGGGGACTTCACCCGTTTTTCAGATTTTTACACATACTCACGTGGTCCTAAAATACTTGGTCTTGTAGGATTCAATTTTTGTTTGAAAATTATTAATCGTTTCACTTCTCAATACACTTTCATTATATTCTCTCAATAGACATCTTTATACACTTTCTTTATTTTCGTGTTCAAACTAAAACAGTAAAACATCAAATATTTTGAAGCGGAACGAATGAGTATTGTTTGGCGCATAAAACCGTGCAAAATGCAGTGTGTCATGCCATGTTAGATTGACATTCCATGCCCATTTTGCCACTTGCCAGATCTGTCATGTGCACATAAAAATGGTCAGAGCATTTCATCAAAAAATGATCAGAGCATTGACTCATTAAGATGATACACTTGTTGGCCTATTGATAAGTAGGGTTTGTGTGGTTGAAAGTCCCTAGTTTGGTTTTGGCTAATTGATGAAACCTAGGACTAACCTTGTTTATCTAAGTGGTTGATTTAGAGAAAGGTTGTCCACATGATGAGCATATTGAATATGAAGCATGACACGTGTCATGTGATCAAAGATGAAGATCAAGACGATGCTTGGCTCCATGGACCGGTGTTGAAGGTGAAGGGCTAGTCAAGGCTTGGGAAGTGAAGGACCATGCGATGGTGAAGCTCGGGCAAGACTAGGCGCCGATGGACCGATGCACGGTGAAGGGCAAGTGAAGTCAAGATCGATGGATCGAGACGGTCACATGATGGTGTGAAGTGTTCATATCTTTTGGAGGAACAAAATGGGCTCAAGGCAAAGGTATAACCGTTAGGGCCATTTTGTTTTGCACTCAAGACACCATAGAGGGTGTGAGTGGTTTAGGATCGATAGCCGCACTATTAAGAGGGGAAGTCTTATCGGCTATTCGACGCACGGGTGCCACTAGGTGAATTCATGAAGTGCATTGCATGTAGGGCCTAGTGAGCTAACCTAACCTTTGGGAAATGATTGTGAAAAGCTAACACACAAGCACATGGAGATGTACACTTGGTGGTGTTGGCACATTTACAAAGGTGGCGTGTTGGTGCGCTGTGGTTTGCAGGGTAGAGATGGGTTTGGGTCCCTCTCTTCCTCCCGCCGAGCCTGTGAGGCGGGATTCGGCGCTTTCGAAAAAAATGGATGCATATTTTCTATTGCGCCGGATGCAAAATTTGGTTGAAATCATGCTATCTCGATGATCAAGTTGGTATACTTGTTGGATAGCATGTTGGAGAAGTTGGTGTCACGACACGGCGACGAAAAAGACGGGAGGCCGCGCCGGCGAGGCGCCGGACGCCGGGCGGACGCGTCCGGCGAGCGGCGGACGCCGACCGAAAGTTTCTGGTTTTCGGCCGTTCGGCCGGTTCGGACGTCGCGCCGGACGCGGGCCGGACGCGCGGCGGCGGACGCGGCTGTTTCTGTGCTGCGTCCGGGCGTCTTGGGCTCTCGGACGGCGTTGCCGGTCGTGCGAGAGGCGGCAGACAGCGGGGCGGTCGCGTCCGGCGTAGGCCGGACGCGGACCGAAAGTCTCGGGGCACCACGGCTCTCTCGGGACGCGAGCCGCCGGACGCGGGCCGGACGCGGGCCGGACACGGAGGTTTTGAACGTTGGGCGCCAACGGTCGGCCGGGCGAGCGAGGAGGCGCCGGACGCGTCCGGCGCTTGGGCCGCGGGACGCGTCCGGCGGGTTGAAATCGGCCGGCCCGAGGGTAACGGTTGGATTTCGCCTTGGGCTTATAAATAGCCCCTTGGCCGGCCTTGGGAGGCTCTCTTGCCCATTTCTACTCACTTGCTCATCCTTTGTGCTAGAGAAACACTCTCCCTCTCATCTCTCTTGCTTGATTGTGAATCCAAAGTGAGATTGAGAGATCACCTAGTGCATTGCATTGCTTGAGGGCATCTAGTGGCACTTGTGGGTGGTTTAGCCGGTGGATTTCTTGTTACTCTTGGAGAGTACCACTCCTAGCCGGCTTGGAGATTGTTGGAGGCGTTGGCAAGAGAAGGTGATTGTTCTTGGCCACCTCCGGTTGATTGTGAGAGGTTTGAGCTCACCTCGTGGGGATCACGAAGAGCATCCTAGTGGATTGCGCGTGTCGTTGAGTACCTCGCTTGAGAGTGGTGTCTTGCGGTGCCTTGCGGGGCGAGCCTTGAGGGGCTAGTGACTTGAGGGTCACACCGAGGAACCATCTAGGTGTTGGTCGACACAACGGGTGACGTAGCTTGGCGGTGCCCAAGTGAACATCCGGGGATAAATCATTGTGTTCATCTTGTCTCCCGGTGATTGGTCATCATCCTTTGTGTGTTGCCGATTGTGATTGATTGTTCATCTCCTTGGTGATTGGCAACCTCCACTCGACACGTCGGTATAACAAGCTCCTACCCTCTCTTGTATTACTTTGATTACATTCTTGCAAAGTAGAATTGCTTGGGTGGTCGGTCGGGAACCACATCTTGTGTAGACTAAATCCGTGGGTAGAATTGCTTGTGTGGTCGGTCGGGAACCACTTCTTGTGTAGACTAAATCCCGTGGGTAGAACTCTTGATCACTAGTGGTAGCTTTTGTGTGTACTAGTGATCACCTACTAGAATTGCTTGGATAGGAGGCTTGCAACATCTAGTAGGCTAAGCATAACTTGCTTTCCGCCGTTTGTGTATCTAACGAAGTTTGCTTAGTGAGTTTGTAGAAATTTTTATAGGCTATTCACCCCCTCCCTCTAGCGATCTAGGACCTTACAGTGGTCCAGTCCATCAAGTAGAACCCGGAAGCAGAGAGAGCATTGTTCTGGGTGGTTACGTATACCCAACTGAATTCATCGAATCTAGACACTTGTCCAACAAGAAGGGAAGAGGCATGTGCAAGTACACTCTGCACAATGTCGCAGTAGTTAATTGTGTTCAAAGTTGAACTTCCCAGTCTAGCACTAGTTATTTTTTTGGAGGTTCCTTTCACCGTTGGACAGGACAGAACAGGGCCAGCTGATACAGAACATTTTTTTTTTTTTGAACGGGTGCTGATACAGAACATTGATGCCATTGTTTAGAGAACACAAGATTGACGCCTTATTTCCTTGGTTCACATTCAGCAAGCGTTAAGTTAAGCTTCTGGCTTAAGTTTCAATTACAGCTCTTTCCCTGTAATTTTCGTTTTCTTGTTAAGAATTAAATTTGTTATGGCTTTTCTCAGTAAAAAAAAATAATTTTGTTATGGCTGAAACAAGGATAGTATATTATAAAATCTATGAGAATGTGCTGCATATAATTATGTGCTACTACTCACATGTTAGGAGCCGCCAATGTGTAAGAAAAAAAAGAAATGATTCCACCCTTATATATAGCCGAAGTTCGTTGCTTCTGATATTCTCTCTGTTTCTATGAGGGTCTGGAGATGAGACTGATTATATATAACCAAAACATCAAAGATATAAATTTGCATATGCTTAAGCGTACAATTATATGCTAAGGACCCTGATTCTGACTCACATGTAAGGAACCGCCTATTCTGATTCTTCTTGCTGTCAAGTGCTGTGTAACTGTACTAATCAATAAAGGAAACGACTTAAAAAGGAATAAGGGTCAACTAACATATAATTCTCTGAAACCTAAGTTGGGCACTCAGCAGCTTTCATTGGGCAACATCTGCTCTAGCTTTTACGCTGTTAATCTGTCTGATACTCTTCACCAAAAAGATGTAACTAAATTAATGGATAAAAAAAAACACCCTGCATTGTTAGTGGTGGCAACAACCACGATCAACAAACCAAGAAATTACACTATAGTTCTGTGCTACCAAATCTACCTTTAAACTATCTTCCGTGTCTCTGTGTGCGTACTTGCAACAACACACAGCATACTGATTTTGATAATCGTGTTCATGGGTCGGAAAGATGGCGATAGGTAGGTCAGGGTCAGGCTGCTCCAAAAAATGCTTAGAGATATCATTAACTGAACGCATACATTGTTGCGTGCCATGCGTATTTGAGATGGAAAGATCGAGAGAAATGTTATCTGCTCTTCCACATGGACTCGGCGCCGAAAATCTGAGATTTTCAGGGCCGTCGCAATCGGGACGAGCTTGCTTGCTATTGCTAGTGCGCGGTGGGAAAAAAAGGAGAAAAAAGCTAAGGGATTGCAAAACCATCGTCGTGTAAAAGAAAAGAACGCGACCGCTTTCCGCGTCCCCCACCGAAGTACCCATCGTTTTCTGCTGCACCAGCTCCTCCCGGCTTTTGTTGTCTTTTTTCCTTCTTTAGTCTGCACCAACAAATTAAAAGCGCCTTTTTTGCGCAAAAATAAAACGGCCCATGATTTTGCTTGCTCCGTTTCCTTAACAGCCAGGACAAATGCATTTTATATGGTATTTGTGAATCTAGTGAGTCGGATCTTAGTTAGTTACGAAATTGAAACAAGTTACTATAGACAAGATTTTAAAAAATCACAAAAAAAATATATTAGGTTTTGCATCACTTGGCAAATATTGTGATTTGTCGACTTGGTAAAATATATGGCAAGTGAAAAAATAGACTCTTTGTCATTTGGACTTGGTAAAATAAAAAAGCCTCCCTAACGAAACGAAGAGGTCCGCTAAAGGAACGAAGAGCCCCGCTAGCAAAATGAAAAGCTTCACTAAGCAAACGAAGAGCCCCGCTAAGAAATGAAGAAGCTCGCTAAGCGAATGAAGAGCCCCGCTAAGAAATGAAGAAGCTCGCTAAGCGAATGAAGAGCCCCGTTAATACACTTTTCCATCAAGAACACTAGATTTTCAACAATACAACTAAAGCCATATATATATAAATCTATGTGTCAAGACATTTTGCATCAGGACCCAAGAAGTGTAATAAAATTGCGCAATTGCTATTCTACATCCTGTTCACGGGGAAAACCCCGAGCGGCTGCACGGAGCGGTACGGGCCCCAGCCGCCGGCCACGACGGTGCCCGAGTGGCCGCCGCCGCCGAGGACTTCCGCTCCTTGGAGGCCGATGCGAGCGCGCGGAAAGGCAGCCGAGCCGCCCGAGATCGTGATGCCAACTGTGATGCGCGCCCATAAAGATACGGGCGCGGAGGGGAGGAATAGAAAGTTGCTAAAAATGTCAACCTCATTTGACAAACTATTGTAGATAAATTTTTCTTATTTTGCTAAATTTTTAAGGATGACAACCTTACACGCCTCATATACATTGTGGTCTCCATCATTAATCTTGTTAAATATTTTTTTCCCAATGTCTCTCACTCTCCCTCGTCTATTGTTTTCTTACTCTTTCCATTCTTGTGTTGAGTTTTGAACTATAAAATCTTGTCTGGCCACTCGAAACCATGCCTGTCGCAGCTCCATGTAACCCATCCCCCGCTTTCTCTAAACTTACAATATGTGCGCATAATATATAGGCACACATTTCAGTTGAGTGAATCTCATGTCTTTTCCGTCCATGGTTCTTTCTTTAATGCACTTACATTTATTATGCATCTTAAAATTATTTCATTTAAGGTTAGCCAAGTTTAATTAAACCTAAAAAATAGTAAATATCCTGTTTGGATTCAAAGAGATTCGAGAAGCTGGCTTCCAGAATCTAGTTTTGGATCCAAACAAATATTGCTTTTGGCCAGTTTTTACAATTTATAGAACTCCAAATCTAGAATTTGTTAAGTTGGCTAATCCTAGCTTTTTTAGTTTCTAGATTTGACAAGACCACCCAACCCTTCACTTCTATTTTCTAACCTTATATGAACAAAAGGGAGAGCAAGGGCATTGTGGAAACTTTACTTCAAGACATCCCATCCTAGCTTGTATATAATCTATGGATCCAAATGACCTTCCATCTCATCTTTTAGTTCATAATCTAGCTTCTAGAATCTATCAACCATAATCTACAAGGTATTCAAACATAACTCATTACTATTGACATGTGAACAATTATATATGTGTCGTTGCAATCCGGCCACATGTTTGCTATATATTTTTTTGACCGAACCGGTCGGGGAGTCCCCGACCCCCTTTTTTTTTGTTTTTTCAATTAAATGAAAGAATGAGTAACAGAGTTTTTTACAAGGCTTTCAAGCCCAAAAGAAAAAAGGAAAAGCTCTTACCGGTTGTCTCTCCAGATTTCTAACCGACTACTCCTAGGGGGCTTGGACTTGATACACACCAAGCCAAGCTCTTGAACAAACAAACTTTTCCAAAGCTGTAAGCATTTCTGTCCGTTGTCAAAGATAATCTTGTTCCTCATCTTCCAAATTACCCAGCAGGATGTGATCATGATTTCCCTGAAGATCGAGTCTCCAGAGCTTGCCCTGGCTTTTAGAATCATATCCAAAGGCGAAAAATCAAAGTCCCAAGCTATGGAGATCAGGCTCCAGCATTGCTGACTAAAGGCACATTGAAAAACAGGTGAAAGCATGTCTCCTCACACCCCGAGCTACAGAGAACACATGTGTAGTCTTCCAACACCATCTTTTTCCTCCTCAATATGTTCCTTGTATTTAGCCTGTCACTTATTAGCAGCCAGAAGAAGAACTTATGATTACCTGGGTTGCCTGCTGTCCAGGTCCATTTGAACAATGGAGGTGTCGGGCTTCTACCCACCAGCAACTTGTAAGCTTTTTTGCTTTTGTATCCTTGCCCCCCCCCCCCCCCCCCCCCAAAAAAAAAAACATATGTCCATTTGTCGAAGGTGTTTTGGTCCCAAGATCTCAAGTCCATGATATGCATCAGTTCAGTGAGTTGATCAGTGGCTTGTAATGACAAGGTGGGGCAAAACATTTTGTCCATGGAGGAACTGAGGTAGAACCAGATGGAGCACTTGGGTTTTCTTGCAAAGGAATAGAGCTATGGGTACTTGTCTATGAGGGCTTCATTCAGCCATACATCAGTCCAGAAGCTAACTGAGTTACCTTTGCTGGGGTTGCATCTCACCATGTCATGAAACTTGTGGAAGAGTTTTAGGACATCTTTCCACCAGAAGGAGCCTGTTGGTGTTCTAGAATGTGGAGGAGTGTTTGTGTTGGAGTACAGTTGCTGCCAGGTGAGGTCAACCCAAGGAGTGTCAGCATGGTTGTAGAATTTGTCCAAGAATTTCATGAGGAGGGCATCATTTTGAGCTTCAATGTCAATGATGCCCAGTCCACCCTCTGCTTTGGATTTACATACAGTTTCCCAGGCCACTAGATTCCTCCCCTTTCTATCAGTATCACCTTTGTTCCAGAGACATTTCTTCCTGAAGCTATCAATTTGCTTGACTACTTGAGGGGGTAGTTTCAGGCTGCACATGTAAAAAATAGAGAGAGTAGAGAAAACTGAGTTAACTAGGATGAGCCTACCATGGTAGGATAGAAATCTGTTGATACCACACATCCTTCTTACATGTTTGCTATATAGTACATATAAATAGAAAAATGTGTCTTTCTACCATCGAAATGCATGCATAATGATTGTAGGGATGAACACAGGCGAAAACAGGATAGGAAAACCCCTCTCTCGTTTCATTTCTATACGTTCCGACGAAACAAGATTGTGATTGGAAAATATGGGATAAAAATAGGGATGAGGTTATGCAGATTTAAGGGAATGGATAAGCATAGGCAGAAAAGCCAAAAATTAAGCCATAAATGTACGAAGCCGCACAAAAATATATATGTATGAATATTTTTATAGTCTTCATATCCTTCAGTCGACTGAAATATCAGCAACTCTTCATGTGACGATGAACGTCTGACACTAGGAGCTCTTGGCTGTGTGGCCCTACAATGGATGGGTATCTGACGGCTAGCCTCGTTGCCTGATGTGTGTCATTCCGTTTTGAGGCCAGTGAGGTATAGAATGTCCCATATTTTTAGATGCATTTTACGTGGGTTAACGTGTATAATCAATAATTAGTGTGTGTAAGGACAGATAATTGTTGGACATACCCGCTCTGTTCTAAAATGTTTATAGTTTTGGTTTTCGTCTACCGAGTTTGGCCCGATTTATAGAAAATATGTGTAACATTTGGATCTTGAAATAAATTTATTAAAAAACTAGTTTCAAAAATTTTTATAATAATACTAATTATTCAGTATAAATGTTGATATATTTTTAATATATATTTTTTAAAGTTGTTTCTCTAGAAGAAAAATGAATAATTTTTTTGAACAACGGAGGGATTATTTATTCCGAATAAAATTGAAAACATAAGTAAATTGGTAAGCTGTTTGCTGAGCTCCTTCCGCGGTACAGGCCGAGACAATCGGGTGACTGACGGTCAGGAACAGGCCGCGGTACGGCTACAAAAGACGAGCCACTTCTGATTCCAACACGGGCGGGTGCCGTCGGCCCGGCCCCCACGCACCTGCGCCTGTGATGTGGGCCTGTGGGCTGTGGCTTGTCCTCCGGCCGGTCGAGTCAGCCGCGCTCCTTTCCATCTCGACGCCCACGCCTGCAGCTGCCCGGGTCCCGGCTCCCGGGTCGCATGGATCGTCTGATTGATGCTCGCTCGCCACGAGCGGCCAGCCGCCAGCTGCCTGGCCGTCGCCGGCTTCGAGGCCTTGTTCAGATCCGGAATTGGGAGCCTGGAATTGGCACTGTTGCTACAGTGCGTAATAAATGCGCACTGTAGCATTTTTGTTTTTATGTGGTAAAAATTGTGCAGATTTTGAATAATTAGTCTTAAAATGTTCGTCTCGCAAAGTACAATAAAACTGTGCAATTAGTTTTTGATTTCATTTACATTTAGTACTCCATGTATATGCCAACATTTTGATGTGATAGGGAATAGGAATTCTGCATAGTGAATTTGGGGGTGAAATTCTGGAACTAAGGCCTTGTTTAGTTGTTCCAAAAAGGCTAGAAATATGACTCTCTCTCCATCACATCAAATATTGTGTCGTATGCATAAAGCATTAAATGTTGGTAAAATAAATAAGTAATTACACAGATTAGTTGTAAATCATGAAACGAATCTTTTGAGACTAATAACGTCATGATTGGATAATATTTGTCAAATACAAACGAAATGCTACAGTACTTCTCGGGCTAGAAATTTCACCATCTAAAGGCCTTGTTTAGTTCCCAAATTCACACCCCAAATTTCACTATGCAGAATTCCTATTCCCCATCACATCAAAATGTCGGCACATGCATGGAGTACCAAATGTAGATGAAATTAAAAACTAATTGCACAGTTTAATTGTACTTTGCGAGACGAACATTTTGAGACTAATTATTCAAAATTTGAACAATTTTTACCACATAAAAAACAAAAAAGCTACTGTAGCGATGGGATGGGAACAGTGCCGAATCGGTGCACGGAATCGGGAAGAGAACAAGGCCCTTTACTTCCCGCTCCGGATTCGGGGAACACTGTAGCACTTTTTGTTTTCTAGTGCAAAAAATTGTCCAAATATTGATTAATTAGACTCTAAATGTTCGTCTCAGAAAGATAATAAAACTGTGCAATTAGTTTTTGATTTCATCTATATTTAGATCTACGTGATTTCGGCAAGATTTTTTGATGTGATGGGGAATAGGAATTCTGCATAGTGAAATTTGGGGGTAAATTTGGGAAGTAAACAAGGCCTACAGTAGCTGCAATGCGTACGTACGCACACTCGTCGTTTCGCGTCAATTCTTTCTTGATGTGAAGCGAGCGACGACGAGGAGGACGGGACGGGGCTGCTCGCCGACCTGTGACCTCTGGGCGTGGCAGCAAGGCGGGCCTGTGGCGGCGTGAACGCCTGACGGGCTCCCACCTCGGTTGGTGCCCGGCCAATCCCCACGGCCGCAACTACTGTGTATCTGTGCGCGCTCTGCGTGCGGGCACAGTGGCGTTTCGTCGGAACGCGACCGGGGCCCCCACGGCGTCGCACTACCTTGCCCGGGAACCCCAAGTAGAAATGGCCAAGCTTCCGATCAAGTAGAAATGGCCAAAGCTTCCGATCCGAGCCCGTGCCCGTGCCGGCAGCCATGCCGATGCATCATATGCGTCCGAGACCGGACTACCTGTCGTATGCTGTCGTGTCGGTTTGCGTGTACCAGTAGTGTACAGTACTACTGGTACTCCTTGCGTAGGCGTGTAGCTATAGTTGATCAGAATGCATGCACACAGGGCGTATGGGATGAAGAGCGGCACACGGTTAAATTGAATTTACCCATCGGCGAGTTATTGTACGTCCAATTTTCGACATGTCCTGGTGTCTCCGCAAACTGGTGTTACTACACAGACGCCGTTGCAGTTTGCACAGTCTCCTTGCAGAACCGGCCCTTTTCCTAATGCCACTGCCAATTTGAGTGTTAAAACCAAAAGTGTGGCGCTTTTTCTGATTCTTACTCCCTTCATCCTAAAAAAATAGTATTATGTTAACTTCTAAGTTTAACCAGGTTTATAGAAAATAATCAATATTTATACAGCATGCTCTCTTCTGATTTTATTTAGGGATCACCGGTCCAGTCGTCGGCACATTGCACACACGAGCTACTAGTATAATAGTGTAAGCCACCGTCTAGTGATGTACAGTAGGAGCACAATAATTGTGTCCATGCAACTTGCATATTTGCACACCACCTATAACAAAGTACAGCAGGAGTAGCTAGCTAGTTATCTGTGTCCTGGGCTTTGTAGATCATGCTACTATATATTAATACTTGAGATCTCTTAATATTTATATAAAAGAACATATCATAGGTACGGTGTGACTGTTTAAGTGATGACAATGGAAATAAAGCTAGGACGAGCCGGGGCAGGCATGGCATCGATATTGCACCGTGATGGACAGCACACCTTTGGATTTCACGTGGCCCAAAAGGTTCCCATCTTTCCGTCGAGTCATTTTATACAAAAGCCGGGCTTGCCATTGGCTATTCGCATTTGCCACCAATGATGACATCGATCGTCTCCCTGTGCAGTGCAGCCTGCATGGCCCTCACATGGATCGACGAGATGGTTTTGCTTTGATCGCTGGAACGGAACACGGCAGTCTCCGCGAGTGTGTGCAGTCTCCGCGAGTGTGTGTGACTCTTTCTCCCTCTGCCAAGCCTCAACCAAAGCGAACGCCCCCAATGGCCGGCCACACGGGGATCTAGACTTTGACCTAGATTCTGGTGGAATCTGAAAACAACACGCGAGATTCCATCGGCATCGGCGGCAGGACAGGAAAGAAGCCAGCAATTGCTAGCATCTGTCGCCGGTCGTGCCGTGTCAGTGCTAGCATCTGTCGCCGGTCGTGCCGTGTCAGCTAGTCACATGCGGGACTATGGTTGCTTGTGCACTACAGTACTCGAACTTGTCATGTCGTTTCTTGGAAGCCTGACCTGACCTCCCCGGGGCCAAGCCTGTCTGGACTAGATTGTAAAAAAAAAGATAAATCTTTTATCTTATTTGAAAAATATTATTCAATCGTGGGACGTAACCAGCCAAAAGATTCATCTCATAATTTTAAACTAAACTGTGTAATTAGTTAATTTTTTTACCTATATTTTTTAAAAATTGATGTGATGGAGAGAGAGTGAAAAAACTTAGAATTTAGAGGCAATCTAAACAAGGCCCTAGTTGCTGGCCTGCACCTGCTGTACACAGTGCTAGCACTATGCACATGTTGCTGCCGGCCCGACGGCGGTCGGCAACGGCCCGTGTATCACTATCATCTGCAGGCTTATGTTAGTTCCAAATGTAGGTACAGCAGCAATGATATTACTGGTATTTTAGCCCATGTTTTCCAGTTCTTCTTTATATCTATTGCAGGTCAATAAGTCATCATGGAATAAATAAATGTCAAAGTACGACCATGGTATCAAGTTTTCGCTTTGCTTCTCGTGCTGGATTGTAGCTCCGAGACTCGAGTTGCCTTCCATTTTTCGCACAAAATGTGGCTCTTGTAAATGGTTTTACCCCTTGTTGGCCTACTCTTGTCACTTTCCTGTTCATTTGGTCGTTTCTAGCTGGCTGCTGCTGATTTGCTGTGAGAAAAAAATACTATTGAATCGTTGGTTAGAAGCGCCGATAAAAGCAAACGAATATGGCAGTAATAACGTTGACCCGTGTGCTCGGCTCTGGATGCCAAGCAACTATGCAAGGGCGACGAATTGGACGATGCCGGGGTGCGATGCAGTGTAGCCGTGTAGGCATGTGTTGGCCTGGGTCGAGCACTTCCGGCGGCAGGCAGCAGGCCTTGCGTTGTGGTCTAAACCCAGCACCACCTTAGGTCCACGGTCCAGCGCCGCACCTCCGTGAAGACCGTACGCCTGTATTTTTTTTCTTGAGCAGGTAGATGCAAAGCCCTTGTGGCCCTCGTGTCGTGCCCCGCTCAAGGCCCAACCAGGCAGCTAGTTCGTCTCGTGCGTATCGGCCGACGGGTCACAACACCGGCCGCTTTTACAAGTGCTGCTGAATGCGATGGCTCGAGAAGGATTCCGGGCCCGATGGTGAAAGACTCATCATAAGCGCTTGTTCAGGCCCAGGTTGAACACGGCTGAACCACGACGAGCCCACGACGGTTACTGGGCTGTGGGCTTTGGAGACCCGAAAACAGGCCAGTTTGCGACGCTCCCAGCCAACAACGCGAATTCTCCGGCGTTCTCCTTTCCTGCGTGGCTGCGTCCTGCCTGCCTTCAACTTCAACAAACACACACGACTACACGAGAGGAAAGAACAGTACACAGTTCCACACCCGTCCGTCCCCGTCGCGATCAGCGATGTCCAATGGCAGAGCTTAGACCGGGGGCCCTCCTAAACATCGCGTGTTTTGCAAGCGGAGCCACGCAGGCAGGATCCACGACACGGCCACCTCACGCGCTCGCTTTGCCAGCAGCAGCTTGAAAACGATGGCTGCGGCCTGCAAATGTAAGCGGAAGGCCTGAAGCCACCAAACGTGGCGCCAGCGCGGCTGCGCCGGACAGGACGGGCAGAAGCTGCCGGAGGAGAACTGCCACTACCTCCATGGACGTCGTCCGTGCCTGCGTGGCGCGGCAGTTCAACCTAACCGGTGGACTTTAGTTGGTGGTGGTTGAAATTCCAGCGGAGAGAGCTCCAAGTGCCTGGTTGCCGGCCAGATTGTCAATCGATGGAGAATTGGTAGTTACATGCCCTGTAGGTTATTTCATTCATCACCAAGGTCTTACAGTGTGTACTGTACATTTACCGAGTGACAATAACTGTCGTCAATTCTCAATTGGGTAATTAAGTTGTAATTGTAACAAGCTAGTAGATCACATCCATCCATCCAAGTGGCCAAGAAATCAGTTGTGCTTCTAGAGCTGGTTTGACAGCAAGGGCAAGCAAAAGAAACGAGCACGCGACACATCCTATCATCATCGAATGCCCATTCGCATCTATCTTTGCTGCAGTTGGCGGATTCCATCGCTGGACAAATCCGTCAGGCGCCATAGAGAGCGATCGAGCCAAAAGTTGGGCAGGCAGGCAATTGCGGCCGCAGCTACGCAGCAACATAATTGCCCGTCCACGTCGCCGGCGCTTTCCGCGACTTTGACGGCACACCTCATCTACGAGCTACGAGCTACGGGCTACGGCGAGATTTGGGCGATGTGAACGCATCATATGCCCTCCGGGACTTTGCTGCGTCTTCACTCTCATCAGATCCGCGCATATCTCCGGGTGTTCACGCGCCATCTCCTCGTGTTTCTTTTTGTTTGTTTGTTTTATGGTGCTCCTAGATGAATGCAAGATCGTCGCCGATACTTTTTGGATGCAAGGGAGTGCGATCGAAATGCTCTCCACACGGATACTGAAAACATCTCCTTTCTTTTTGTGTGCTTGCCAACCAAATTTCACAAAAGGAGCGAGCCCGTACAATCAACTGTTCTTAGGTTCTTTTGCGCAGCAATTGCTGGAAGGAATGAGAACAAAGGGACAGAGATAGGCGCCCCCTGTCTGAGTCTCAACTCATAGAGAGGGGCTGAGGTCGTTGGTTGGGGACGCCTCATTATCTATGGCCTCTCTTTATGCCCTTGGCTCACCGGCAATTAAAGAATTGCATCTAGTGGCAGTGGAAGGTAAGGGCCGTCGTCGGACGCGGAGGCGATGAGGATTGGCTGGTCCGCCGGGGCCGTCCGGTCGTTTTCGCCGGGATAAAACTAGCTTTTTCAGAAATGCTGCTGATCAGCTTATGGGCTCGGGCGGCCGGCATTCCGGATGCTTCTGCCGCAAATTGCATTGCCATCTTGGAATAAACAAATGGACGGATCGGATTGTGGATGGGCGTAGTGCTCTCGTGTGCATCCTAACCAAACCACCATCATCCGAATTGTTACTGGTAGTGGTAGATGAACGAAGACTTCGGAGATACTTACTGGTAGTGGTAGATGAACGAAGACTTTGTAGACAGCTGGTGACTGGCCACTTCTAGGTCATCGGCAAATTAACTTGAGGAGTTTTACAGCTACCTCAGCACGCGGAAAACACTGAAGACTTACACCTCTGACGGATCAAACTCATCACAATCCAGTCCTTTGGATTCGTTTCTTTGAAACATCATGAATGAATGAATACTGAATACTGAAACAGTACAGTGTCAACTATGTTCATGAAAGACTGCAATTCTGGGTTCAGAGTCAAACCAATTTAAGTTTGATTGAGTTTATAAAAAATAGTATAATATAGCCTTTAACACTACAAATATGCTTATTATGAAAATATATTTCATGATTAATATAGCCGTACTTATTCAGTATGATTAGTATCAGTAACTTCTATGAAAATTCAGTCAAAATATGACTAAGTACTAATCTAGACTCATTTTTATTATGAGTAGGACTCAATGGTGGGCGCTTGAAGTGCTTGACAGTTTACGCTCCGAAGGCTGAAGTGCCGTGAAAGCATGAGGATAACAATTCCATGCGGGCTTGCAGTACGCATAATCGCAAGCAACATCAAATCTTTGGCTTGTTTCCAACAGGCGCCTGCCAGCATGATCTCTGCTTTGCATCTACAGCAGAAAACAACATCAGGAGCCAAAAGCCACAGCTCAACAGCTTTAGATCACAAGTCACAAGTGTGCACACCATACATGCGACGTGAGACCAAGAAGATACATATCATCACGACGCGTTCAAGATGAACAGATGTACACAAGGTCACATACAGAAGCCAAAGGAATTCATAAGAAGCAACTGATATATAGATCATAACACTTAACAACACGGGATTACACTGACTTTCTCGACTGGCCGTGCCGTGAGAAAAAACAACCGGCAGCTCAACCAGGAGATTACTTACTGCTGCATCACAACACTGGACGACGATGACTACTAGCTAGTTTACTGACTGCTACAACTCGCAGCCGCCATGGCCGATGTCTAAAATGCCATCGAGCCACCGCAGCTGCAAACCCCAAATCGGAAATTACACAGAGCTACTATCATTGAGCTGACACTGATGACTGAATCTTGCTGCTACTACTACTACAGCAGTTGTAGTTGATCGTTCATGAGAGGATGGAGTCCCAGTCGATCTCCCAGGACGGGTACTTGCGCAGGTGGAAGGTCTCCGTCTCGTCCCAGGGCGCCTCGGTGAAGTCCAGCTTCGCCATCTCCGGCACGGGCGGCGCCAGCGTCGGGGAAGGCGGGGAGCCGGCGGAGCCCGACTCGTCCTCCCCCTCCGTACCCTCCGTCGACGCCGAGGCCGAGGCCGAGGCCGAGCACTTGGGGGAGTCCGGTGGCGACGCGGCCGAGGACGACTCGTCGCCGGAGTTCTTGGACGACCCATCCAGGGACTGGCAGATGGCGGTGAGCTTGGCGTCGACGGAGGCGTGGAGCGGCCCCGCGAGGTGCGCGCCGTCGCGGCGGAGCGCCGGGAAGTTGAGGCGCGCCATGTCGCCGCGGAGGCGGAAGGCGGCCTTGTCGTAGGCAAGCGCGGCGTCCTCGGCGGTGTCGAAGGTGCCGAGCCACAGCCGGGTGCGGTTCTTGGGGAGGCGGATCTCCGCCACCCACTTGCCCCAGTGGCGCTGGCGCACGCCGCGGTACAGCTTGGACTGCGACCCGGACTGCTTCATCGGCTGCGCCCGCGGGCCCAGGAACAGGCCCCTCTGCTGCTGCTGGAACATGAGCTGGGCCTGGATCTGCTGGATCTGGGCCGGGCCGAGCTGGTTCAGGCCCATAGATGGGCCGGCCATCCCCGGCGCCGCGTACGGCGACGAGTAGAGTGGCGGAAGCTGCGAGAAAGGCGAGGAGGTGGGGGTGGCGAAGCTGGTGTAGGAGGAGGGTGTAGGCATGTAAGAATCTTGGGACATGGATGGAGAGGAGGAGTAGAGATTGTAGGGGGAGGAGGAAGCACTCGGTATAAAAGGTTCGAGCGCTTTTGCAAGCTCCTGATCCGTGGAGGACGAGGAGTGTGCGTTGTAGTACTTGTACATGTCGATGGCTGCGGCCATTAGGACTAGAAGAAAGCTAAGCTTGGATGGAGCTAGAAGAAGATGGTTGGGATCGGAGAACTAAAAACGGGAAGAAATAAAAGGAGCTTTGAAGATCAAATCAAAGTAGGAAAAAAGTTTGGAAATCAGTCCTGTTCCTCAATAAAAGTAGAGGAACGAGGTGGGTGTTTATGCAAAAGAAAAGGAGGGTATTGCAAAACAACCCTTTCAAAGAATCCAGAAGAGAAAAAAGGTTCTCTGGATCTCTGTTCCTGCTAGTAGGAGAGGTGTGATGAAGGTGAAGAAAAAATCCAAACCCAAGAACACTGCTTCTTTTGAGGATTCTAATAAACCCAAAAGAAGAGAGCCTCTTGAATCAACCGGACCCTTTCTTTGTGCTGTGCGTCGACGACCCTGCTGCTAAAAGAAGAATCAGAGAGTTCAGAGAACAAACCTGCGTTGCGTTGATGATTTTTTTGCTTGCTCGGATGGATCGCTCAAACCTCACCGTGGAGCTGGATGGGATGTGGCGTGGTGTTCTTGTGGGGGTGGGGTGGGTGGGGTTGAGGCGTCTCTCTGGGGAAGAAAGGTCTCTCGGCCATCCCTTTATATAGTGCCAGGCTCGAGGCCGTGCACGCGAAGCTAACCGGGCATCTCTTCCTCGCTGCGCTCTGCGGTTTCTTCGCCTCGGTGGATTAGCACAAAATGATTCGATTAATCAATTGAATAAAAATAATGCGCCGTGAATGAAAGAATTATTGAATGCAATTTTGGAGTTGCTCTCGTCCATGGCGTCATCCCACGCGAGCTAGCACGCGCGAATGCCAAGTCGCAGCCAGTCCTGGTCTGCCACGTGCGCACATGGTCTCGTCTGATTGGGAGCGTGGTGGGCTGGATTGACTTGCCGATGGTGGCGCCCTTTGTTCTCTGGAATTGGAATTTGCCTTTTGGATCGCACCATGAGCTAAATACGGAGTGCCTGAGATTTTTTAAATTCCGGGATTTTTTTGCCCCTCCTTCACATTTAGCACAGTACGATTAAAATAGGGTCTTCTTGGTTACTCTAGCTTGTAAAATTTGCCAAGCAAAAGATTTGTGTCAAAATTTGGACAAAAATATTAGTATAGTGAGTTGATTTTCTTTCCATCTTTGCCCTAGCATGTCTATAAAAATATGCTGAATATATATATATATTTTACTTAAGTTTTTTCATATATAATTGAATAATTTCAATCATGTGTGGTCAAACTATAGCAAAACTTTTAGACTTTCAGCCAAAATTAAAAATATTTTGAGTTATGACGAGCTTGGGCAAACTTATATCTGTATCCATCTTGAATACTTTTTAATTCTTGCCATGGAACCGTGATTTGTAAGTATGGCGACATTTTGAATTGGCTAAGTTGTTTATAGCACTCTTAAACTAAGGGTTTAGGGACCACACTTACATTTCCGTTAGCTTTGCCCTTACATTTTGACAACTTTAGATTGCAGTACATATATAACCAGTGTTCTCGTGTTTTTTTACTGTCATATGTTCTCGTGTTTGTCTTGAGCAAAAGTGTGATAAAGTTTATGTTGCTTTCATAAGGAGTGCTTATGTATGAAACTGTGAATTCGCGTAGCACAAACAAATTTAAGGTTTGACGTTCTTGATCCAGGAGCTGATGTGTGATGGGTTGTGGGGTTACCATTGATTTGGACCTCAAAAAGGACAAGTTTGAATCGTACCTCCTCAATTACATGGTTAACCCCAATTATATCGCCAATTGCAGGTCCTGCACTCCTGCTATGGGCAAGTATACAATTGATGAGTTTCTTATTGGCTAATCATGGTTCTAGAAGTCTTCATAGCCACGTGATAGATGATACTATAGTATGGCGTCCCTCTCATAAGGTTGTTTTGTCAAAAACTATTTGAGAAAAAAACATGAGAAACGAAAATTAATCAATTCCTAGAGAGCAACAGGACAAGAAAAATAAGGTGGGATGAAGGAAATTTTCAAACTTTGTTGGTCCCAATCGATTTCCAAGTGGACCGAGGACCGAGTCATCATTACCGTATGGTTTTCGATGTACCACCCTTAATCCACCACGATAAAGTCATGCTGATGGTGATGCTGGAGCCGTTTCATTTTGAGAATTAGAAGACCATGCTTCATGAACTATAACTAATAAAATTTATTAGCAAAAGTTGTCATTGATCCAAGCAGATCAACTTACTGCTCAGATAATAAGAAAGTTAACAACCTACTCTAGCAACTAATAGATGCGCAAAATATTGTAACTACATGTGAGTTGAGTGATCTAAAGAGGCCATATTAGTCGGATTTTTATTAGCAACCTTGTCCTTTGATGCAGGACATTGTGGTTGTAGGATGCAAGCAACACGGATTCTGCAAATTGTAGTAGATAGTCCGTATAAGCTATACATGATCAAGGGGGGATGCTTTACTTAAACCGGGTCAAACAGATCATAAAGGATGCGAATGCGTGTTGGGCACATTAATGCGCCAATTGTGGCGATTGCAACGTCCTGCCGGACAAGCCATTGCATTGCTCACATCGGGACATATTCGAATTGATTTTTTGATGGCGGAGAACTGCTCCTGCCCGATGCGTGCTGCCATCTGCCGACAAAAACTCGCCACCAGAAGAAACTCCAGACCAGAACAAGCGGCTCATAAATTTTGCCGGCGGTAGAAGGGTAGCACGATCACGATCGCACAAAACCGCCGCGATTATGGTCCAGGCAAGCGAACAAAAATATCTGACGAAGCGCGTCCGTCCCCGATCGAGCCGAGCACGGCCACGAGATGTTGACACGGATGAGAACGCGATGAGATGCGGATGCGCCCGGTGGTTCGGTTGGAGCCGGCGACGGGCGACCCCGCGACGGCGTGGCCGCGGCGGATCCATATCCGTGTGGGTTCCGCCGTCGCGAAAGGTGAAACGCGACGCGCCCCCTAGCTCTAGCTCGTTTCGGGTGGGGCGGCCGGTGACGTGGGCCGAAAGCGAACGGGCAAATCGCCCCGTGCGCCGCGCTGCGCGCGTGGTTGCGGGGCGGCCACGCCGACACACGCCTTGGCGCGGCCGTGCGTCGACGGGGAATCGCTGCGTTTTGGGCAAGCGAACCAAAGCATTTCGGCCTGGCGCTGGCGTGCCTGGCTCGAGTCGCACAACTTGCACCAGCCGCTGGCGTGGCCTCCAACTTGCACGAATGAAACCAGAGCCAAGGAATATGATGCGGCCGTTTCACGTCTTTGTGCTTGTGCACAACGGAAGATTTTGGTTGCCCACTTGTGCTGGTGGTGGCTGGTGCCTCCCGGCTGCTTCGAATTTTTCTTCATTTTGTGACTTGTGAGAAGCGTCGAAACATGGTCGTTTCTTTTTATCTAGAACTCGATGAATTTTGTGGCCCCAGTTACAGGGGAAAGAAGGGATCGGACGATGAGAAAAGGTGTGGTGGTGTTTGAGTACCGAGTACGAGATTGATTATTGACCACCGATTCAATTCGAAGGCTATCATGTATGTAATTTAACCATTACACCTACACTATGCATGTCGTTCGTGCAGCTAGAATCCAGATTTGGCCTAGAATCTGATGTGACATATTTGTATGATGCGGTTGAGCATGTCCAGGATGAGGATCGATCATGAGCCACCGGAAGCATCTAGTAGTACTCCGTACATTATATAATATAAGCAATAACATCAACAGACAACAGATGCTAACGTTCGCTGCTACCGAGCTCAGTATTCAAAGATATCCCTTGGTTTAAACTAGCAGCGGTGCTGATCGAAGACTCAATAGGATAGGCACCACGCACTAGAAAACTGCGTCCTCGTCGTCGTCTCATCAGAAAAAATAAATAACCTCGATGATCAGACGTCCCCCGTTAGATATGCTTGTTAATTCCGGATGAGCTAATCGAGCTCTGCAATTTTAGAAAAATGGGTGGTCACTGGAGCCCCCAGCTGGCTCAGCTGTTAGCTAGCGCATCTAACTTACTGTGCTGTAATGGTGACATGATCAGCTGTTAGCTAGCGCATCTAACTTACTGTCACCGGTTTTGAAGGGCCAGCAAAAGACTGGCAGCCGGCGACAAGAGTGCAGGACCATCGAACAGTTGGACGTCGCGTCAGTGATCCGACGGTGATTTGGGCGGGCGCGGACGAAATTGTTGGGAGCTGATGCGATACGAGTGCGCGACTGTGCGGTGGGCCTGCATGCTTGTTTGTGTTGGTTTGGTGTGAATTCCATTTCCAAGCCGGCTCCGCGTGCCGCGCTCAATCATTCGCCACACATTGGGTTCCCATGATAATTCCAAGCTTTTCTCCTCCACGCGCCGCTCCTCTTCGCCGTATCGGCAGGCAGCCTATCAGGGTATCAGCTTTTACACACGCACAATTTGTGTCGGCTATCGTTCGCTCGCTTTACACAACACAGCATTGGCGCGTGTTTTGTGCTGTCTTTGACCGTCTCGCAACTGATGGAATGGAGGCCTGGACCATGGAGCATTGGAGCTGGAGGGAGGAGCGCCCTCGCGTCAAGAGAAGATGAACAAGGAACGTACTACTCCAGTATGTCTTTGCGCTCGTGATTGAAGTTCACGGAAGTTGAAAATCTCTTCAGGAGTTGCAGAGGTTTTGCCCCAATGAAACTGCAAAATCAGTTCATTCAGTCCACATGGAGCGTTCGACGGAGCAGAGGTTCAGGGAAAAACGATGCTATAGATTATGAAGCAATGATATATTCCTTTTTCCCCCCTTTGTAGAATGTAGTGGTATGAAACAATGATATTCGCCAAGGCGCATATATTTGCAGCCAGTTGGATCGTAGCAGAATGCAATCGAAACAGAGAGGGGGCTCCCTTGTGCTCCATTGTGGTTTAACCATTGAAAGTCAAAAAGGCGCGGTTCGTGGCGAGGGAGGAACTCCCTTGTACTCCAAGCGATCCGCACTGCCCAGCAGCCCGGTCACGCACTCGATACGATACGGATGATGTGGACGCTGCTTCCCGTGATCGCCGACGCAATCAATAAAGCAGTTTCTCCTGTCCAGCCAAAAATGACATTTACTGTATCCTGCTACCATCTACGGAGTACATAGTGGTGACAACAAACAACTCTCGCTTAAAATGGACGAACAGAAGATTAGTGATCCCAGGCCAGACATTCGAATGGCTCCGCTGATGTGAGCGGCGAACGCTAATCTGAGATTGTATCCTGTTTTATCATGAGAATGGGCTCGATGTTGCTGAGGCCGTCACCGAAATGGAGTGGCTCTCCTCTCGCGGCGATTCCAGCGCCTCGTTTAGTTGGTGCAAAAAGTTAAATTCTTTTATTCTCTCTCCATCACATCGGATCTTAACACTTGCATTATCGAAAGATTAAATATAGATAAAAAATTAACTAATTGTACAGTTTATCTCTAATTTGTGAGACGAATCTTTTGAGCCTAGTTAAATTGTGATTGGACAATAATTGTCAAATATAAACGAAAATACTACGGTACTTTTCCATGAAATTTCGAATTTCCGATCAGGACACATCTGGCTGGTAGTTGTGTTTACTGTGTCGCGATCGGTGCGCAGCTCTGAGCACCTCTCTCATCTTTGACTGGTTGCCTCCCATGACCGACCGGGAAAGTCCTGGAACGCCGCTTCTGCGCCATGGCCGTCGGAGTGCGTATCATAAAGAGCACGCCACTATGGCCACCAACCTCATCCATCCGTCGCTGCATCGCGCACCACAACCGCGCTGGTGTCCCGGTTCGTGTGGCGGTGGTGGTGGTGGTGGCCATGCATGTACTCCTGGTGTCTGCCTCTCGTTCAAATTTCGTTCCAGGGACCAGAACGAATCCCTCACCGGCCCGGCGTCGTGCCGCTGTTCCAGGCTTAACTGTGGGGCATGACATGAGAACAGTGAGGACGGACTGCCGGGTACCATGTACCATCCGAATCCTGAGAAGATATCGCGCGGCGTGCACACATGTGCGCCTGCTCGCCGCGGGGCGCGGCGTCCTCCTGCTCTGGTGGCCATGTCTGCGTGCAGTTTCATTTGACGCCGACTCTGCACGCTGGTGCCTCTTCCCTACTGTGGGCTTCAGGAGGAAACCGCTGAAAACCGCATGGCGGAGGAGACCGAATTAGTACCAGAATGCGCCGTGTGACCGAATTAGTACCAGAATGCGCCGTGCACCTCTCGTCAGGATCAGATTGTTTATTACTACAGCCAGGTCCAAAGAACCGTAGCAGCCACAAGCTGCTTGCTCGCCATTAGTTGTGATCAGGAGTGGCGGTTCACTTGACCTCGCGGTGTACAATTATTAGGGAGCCTAGAGTCAGCGAGAGCAGTTGGCTGCGAGATGACGAAGCTTGCAGATCAATCATGCATCCGGTTCTCCTCCAATCGGGCGCGAGGTTACAGCTTGCATCAGGGGTTTGCGTTGCATCCGAGACACGTCAGATTGGCGTCAGATTAGTGACAACGCAAACTGCCAGTGTCTGCCAAGCTTATTTTTCTTCTTTTGCAGCTGGAAACCACCTAAGCAAGAGGGTGCACACGGTTTCTGTTTATTTTACAACAGTAACTGCTTATTGGCCTTAACAAACTAGAGCTACCTTTGAGACTGTATTCATGAAAGGTAACGATTCCCTGATTGAGAATGTCAAGAAAGGGCATATTTTTCTCAGGGAATTGGACAGGTACAACAAACCTGTCCAGATCAGATGGTACTGCATCTGAACGTGGCAATGAAAAGGGCGAGCGTTGTACTCTCTCCAAATTTCGGAGCTTCTTCATCCAAATCCAAAGGTGTCAATGTAACTTGCAATGTTCATTACGCCAAAGCATCTCTGAAAAAGGTGATTACGCCTTCATGAATGACGCTATGTTTGCAAGAAGTCAACTTTTCCTTGCTTGCAAGAATTTCTCTTCTCTACAAAGAAACAACAACCACTTCACACGTGGCATAAAGTACTCCTTCCGTCCTATTAGTAAATCGTAAATCGTTTTTACTTTTCGATACATATAGCAAAACCTATATTTTTAGAATCGTTTTTACAATTCAGAATGGATGGAGTAGTGGCCTATTTTACCATTCATATTGCTATTGCTTGATACCTGAAACCAAAACCGGTGAACTCTGAACCCTGTCGCTTTACGCATCTTGAACTGCAGAGTCCAGAAAAACGGGTGAATCGCATTGTGAAAACTTGGTCCAGAATCGGTTTAACCTTGAAAAAGGAACTGACTATTGTTTCCACTTTAGATAGTACCTGTCCATTCATGAAGTGTAGCAGCTTGATATACCATCATTATGTAATGATGCCTAACGCGTCATTTTACATTTTTGATACACAGTGTTATTAATCAGGGCAAACCGAAAGGAACAAACAGCAATTGTTCTGCAAGGCATGACTAGGACTTTCAGCTAACTCAGAGTCCAGAACTTTGGTGCAAACGCTCTTCGGTGCAATCTGCATCCTTTTGCAATTTTTGTCGCTAATTTTCTGTTGAGCTGGGAACTGATACATGCAAGCTTGATGCCCGAAATCGGCGTCCAGCCTTTCCAGCAGACAAACACTGAGCAGCACACATCGGTTTCCAAAAAGATATTGTACAAACTAGAGAGTCATAGTTTATAGGAAACAAACCCATGTGCACAAGCAAGCCTAATAAGTAACAACTCTTTAGATGGGCTGCTAGATGGGCAACACAAAGCCCACTACACAAAAGCGTTTTGTCCTTTTGACTTTCCATTCCCCGCTCCGAAAGGCAGAAACAACTCCAGTTGCCCTGAATCACTGAATGGCTCCGCTGCCCTGAATCACTGAATGGCTCCAACCACAGCCACAGGGCTATGTATTCCCATCCTCTGAAGACATGGATCTCTGTAATAAGCAATTTGTCTATAATATGATACTACCTCTGGAATACAGGAGATGGGAGAAAAACAGTACTATCCAGTACTACCTCTTTCCAGATGAAACTTCCACTGGACAGGTTAACCAAATACATGTTTTTTTCGAAATCGTGCATGGCACGTGTCTCATTAAGTAGAAGAAGGATAGTTGTTTTACAATCCGTGACTCTTAGGCGAGCTGCACCAGAGCGGCGGACGACACACTTACAAGAGGCGCCGGCTCGAACGGCGGTGCTTCAAGTTTTGTACTGTTTTTTGCACTAGAAATTTGCTCTACAGGAACTGAACCCTAGGACCCAACTACAGCAGCCAGCAGCGGCGCTAGGGACCTGAACCTGGCGGCCACCCAACTGTTTGCCTCTTCCCGAATGGCTTGGACGACGGAGGACGCAGAGGCGGCCTTCCCTTGGAACGTCCTCGAGTTGCTCATAGTTCTTTAGAAGTTCTGGCGTCAGTCGGTCTGAATCAACGATAGTTATGCCCCATTGCTCCTTTTCTGGCATCAGAATCTAGCCTCTTTTTTCCCGTCAACGAAGTTTTGATTAAAATCATCATTAGTCAAGGCCCTCCACAAAGCTACCACACTGACAAAAATTCATGACGAGCGTATGACGAAGTCAGAAGACAGTAAAACTACAATCCTTTTGGGGATAAAGTAAAAAATGGACTGATGATTTAAGCTAGGTACCACGTCATTTCCATTCCTGGCCTGTAACTCTGTGTTACGGATGAGTGAGGACAATGTCCACAACTTGTGCACGTAGGACCTCAACCTCAGGAGCATCTTTTAGCTCCTGGTCTTCAGAAGAAAGGCACCGAGTGCAGAAATCGCCAGCAGAACTAGCCCGTCGAAGTGGTTTGGATCCATTCAAATCAGTAGTCCTTTTAGATATGCTTGCGAACATTTCCCTGATTGCATTACGCCAGATTGGCTTAGCTACCTCAAGAAAATTTGAAAAAGCCAAGACTGGAAGATCAACACTTCCCACATCAGGTTCCTCCTTGTCATCTCGTCCATGGAAGTCTGATCCACCAAGCTTCAGAAGATTGTAAGTATCTGCTAGATCACTCAACCCTGTTCAAGAAACATTCACCTGTTACTCATCGAAAATTTCATATATATTTCCTCTGAATGAAAAAAAAACCCGGGTGAATGGCTCGATCGCAAAAAAAAAAAAAAAAAAAAAAAACAGAGGCTTCATCATACATAAATAAAAAAATGGCGGATCATGAAGTGCTATAACATGAACATACCAGATACTTTCCCGTCGCTTCGGTAAACCTCAATACCATGCAGACCAGCAGCTTTCAAATCCTTCACCACAGCAGCAGGGTTTTTCAGTGCCCATGGATGAGCTAAAACTGCTACACCCCCTGTTCTACAAACTAGTTGCACCACAGATTTTCCATTCGGCTCGCTACCTCTACAAATGAGCAAAATAAGTTCAACATTGTAAAAATGATTCCACACCACACACCTGATAGGGAACAAACCATAAACATTCTTACGTGGCATAAGCTGGTCCTCCGTCGTACAAATACCTGCTAAAAGCCTGCTTTAGGCTCTCCACATATCCAGCATCAACCATGGCCCGGGCCACATGTAATCGGCCTGGAGCGACCCCATTCCCTGCTATCTTGCAGACATCTTCCAGCTTCATGGGCATGCCAAGGTCCTTAAGTTTCAGTAACATCTGGTTGGCGCGCGCATAGCGGCCATCCCTGATACTGGCCAGAAACCTTTCTAATTCTTGAGGTTTAGCAGGTCCCCAGGCACCGTAGTACGCAAGTATGTGCACAGGTTCGTCAGCCCCCATTTCGTCACTGCTGAGAATTAAGCACACTTTGTAGTGTATAACAAAAGCATGGCGGAGCCATCAGTCCCTGTTTTGCGATTATACAATTGTTACCTTGGCGAGTGCACGGCGCTGATCTCGACGCCAGGGATAATCCTGATTGGATACTGCTTTGCTGCTTCCACGGCCTCTGGGACCCCGGCCATAGTGTCGTGATCAGTCAGCGCCAGCACTTTCACCTGTGCTGATCCAAAGGCAGTTCACACGTGCATTAGCGTGTACTACAGTAAAGTTGAAGAATCTGCAATGCATCACTCACACAACCAGTGAACTACACACAGCTGACTCTGGATTTATCACAAAGCAGCATGCTGATGCACTGGAACGCGTTTGTGAACAATGCCTGAACTCTGCAGACTTTACCGATGCAGTCTGTTGCGAAAGCCGAAAGCTTACCCCGTTGCGGTGCGCGCGCTCCACGAGGTCGGCAGGCGAGAGCGAGCCGTCGCTGCGCGCCGAGTGCGCGTGCAACTCCACCGCCACGCGCGGCCGCCGCCGCCCACTCCCAGCATCGCCCGGCTCATCATGGTCGTCGGCCATCGCTTTGCGACCAGGGAAGGCCCAGCGGAGCACGGACCTCCGCGCGGCTACCTCCTGCTCCGTCGGCCTCTTCCTCCTCTTCTTCTTCCTCTTTCCCTTCCTCTGCTGTACTAACTCCGCCGGATCTCCAGTGTCCAGCGCTGGCGTGGCAATGGCGTCCGCCGCCACGACCACGTCGTTCTCGGTCACCTGCCCCATCGAAATTCGAAACCCCGCTGCGACTGCGACTGCGGCGACTGCGACTGCGACTGCGAGCGTGCGCGGCGTAATAATGATGAAGCGAGTGTGAGTGGGTGAGGACTTCCGACTTTGTCAGGGCTTTTAAGACGTGCGGTCGCCATCAGCGATTCAGCGACAGGGGAGGACCGGGGGCGGTGGTGGGGGACGCAGGCAGCAGGCTCTCCGGGGTAGGGGCCGCCGCGCCGTGCTCGCGTCGCGTGCCGGACGTCTACAGATTGACAGGTAGCCATGAATGTGGCGGCCGTGCGCATAAACGCGTGGGCCTCGTAGTCGAGTGAGAAGTTCTGCCTGTCTGGGCCAGGCAGGCTAGAGATTGACCAGGAGCCCAGGACGGTGTTCATAAATCCGAGCCTACAATAGGCCCATAACTGCTCCAATCAGGAAGCCTGCAAAATGGGGCCTGTTTCCCACTTTCAACCCACCAAAGGACACATCCAGATCACTGCCCACTTGTCGATTAGATGACATACAAAAAAAAAAAAAACTTTTGAACTAGCAAGGAGGACAAAAAGCTAAGCACCTTACACATATCAATGTATGAGACACATAACTCCTATGTTTCTCTTAACATAAAAAATGAGATAGCAGATAAGAATTGATGTTCCAATGCTCGGATGTTCTAATACATCTACTAGCTGAGTTATGTCTAAAAAATCTAAAAAAAAAATTCTTAACTCGTACTCATTTCATGCCAAATTATAAGTCGTTTTGGTCATATAGATATAAGATATGTCTAGATTAATAAAAATGGTTATCTCCAAAAAAATCTAAAATAATTTATAATTTAGAACGAAGAGAGTAATTTGAAAAGTAATATTTTGCCACATAATTTAACAACATATGTACTTTAGTAAATTAAAAAGTCATTTCTCTTTGGTTCAATATTTTTCTCAAATTAAGGGTTAGTCTGCAGGGCTTTGGTTCCTTTTATGGAGCAGATTTTTTTGGGTGGAGCTTAAATCATTTTCAAAAAATTTTAGCAAAAATGGCTCTAATTTATGTCAAAGTGTATGAGAAGAAAAAAAATCTATGTTTTATGGCTCCAACTTTTTGCAATAAACTATTTTTAGAGCATCTTCAAGGGACTTTGCAAATAGAGTTGGCATTTGTTGTTGTTTGTAAAGTCCCAAATAAAAATGCAAAGCTTAAAAATAGGACTACTGCAAGAGACTTGACAAATTAGACTTGGCATTTGTCAAAGTGGACCCGACAGCAAAAAAATTTCCGTCGCCCAACCTCCTTCGCGCGCGCGGGTGTATTCTTCGCGCTCTTTCTTCGCCCGGGATCGGGCTTTGTCTAAAAATAGGTCTCCAACGCACGGTAATTGCGCGAGATCAGGCTTTGCCAAGTTGTGGATGGCTTGGCATTTTTGCCAAGTCTCCTCTCTCAAATGCCAACTTTGCCTAAATGCAAACCGGGTTTGCAAAACCATTGGAGACTTGTTTTTGATTTTTTTTTTGCATTTTACTCAAATGCAAACCCAAATGCCAAGTCTCTTGGAGTTGCTTAGAGCATCTCCAAGGGTTATGCAATTAGCCTTTGATTTACCAATTCGCTCAAAAACTCTTAAAAACTCCCCTCCAATGGTTTTGCATTTGGCCTTTTCCTTAACTTGGCAAATAGAGCTCAAGAGTTGGCATATATGCCAAGGCAACCGGCTTGGCATATCTCGGTCCACGTTTCTCTCGCCCTCCCGCGCCTTTTTCTCGCCGCATGTGCCTCTCGCATGCCCAAAATTCCTCAAATACCAAAGTGCAAATGCATAACCCTGTAGAGATCACAACTTTTTAGCTTGCCATTTTCGTTTGGAGAGTTGCGAAATGCGCCGAATCAACGCCAAACTCCACCGCTTAACCTGGAGATGCTTCTTAGATGACGCTTTGACTCAACACAAGAGTACCAAGCCGTTTTAAAAGGGCCAAGAAGCCAAAAGCATTCCATACAAATTTAAGACGACGCACATGTACATTGTTTTGAACTTTTCCGGGACAAAAAGAAAACTGACGCTGATCTTTTTTTCGGAGGGAAAAAGGAGAAAAAAAACGATGGCGAAGCGACTCCCGCGGCGGCTAGCCCGTGCAGCGCGCCACGCGTCGCCCCCGCAGGTGCAGATCCCCGATCCAACGCGCGCGGCACGGGAGCCTCGGCTCCCGCCCCCCGCGCTCGCAACCGCGCGGGCGCGGCCTGAATTCTGAACGCGAGCGCGCGCAGCGGTGGGGCGCGTGGGGTGGTGCTCGCGGTCTCGGCTCGCTCAGGTCGCCCCCCGCTCCATTTTTGCCGGCTCCACCAACAAAAACCCGACGCTCCCCCAGCCCTCGCTTTTCCTCTCCTCCCCAAACCCGCGCTCCTCCCATCCTCCGTGGCGTGCACCGCGCGCGCTCCCCGGCGCGGCGACCTGGGAGAGGCGGGCGGGGGGCGTCTCCTTCGCGGCGAGGTTCGCTCTCCAAACCCTACTCCCCGCTTTCCTTTCCGGCTGCCGAGTCCACAGTCTACGCGCGCGAGGAGGGATTGAGGATCCTGCTAGGTTTCCCTTGTTCTGGCGCGCTTGGAAGGCTGGAGCGCTGGATTCGTCCCCGGTAGCCGCCGGGTCTGTCGCCTCCCGCGCCCCTAGCCCCGCCTCCCCTGGGTAGACTGTAGTCGCGGCGTCTCTGCGCAGGAGTTGGGGATCCGTGGCTTCTTTCGCTCTGAATTTTAGCCTTAGGCGTAAGGGTACTCGTTTTGTTACTGTGCTATGGCCTTGATTTAACAACGTGGACTTCGCATTTTGGTCTTTGAGCGAGATTGGGAGAATTGCGTCTTAGAGGACCTTAGATTATTTTTTTTTTCCATTTGTTCGTTAGTGGCATGCACTGTCTGCTTCAGATGGGCTTGGATTTGCCCCGAAAGTTAAATTGGCACCCGCGCATGTCCTTGATTTCCCTCCTGCATTGGCCAGATCCAGTCGTGTTTTCTTATGAGCAAAACCTAGCTATTAGTTTAGCCTACACTATCCAGCTTGGAATTTCACTACTGTGTTACTTCAACTGCTCAACGCAAGGTGTACATGTGCTTATTACGTTTTATGTCTGGATTGACCAGGCATTTGAGGCCAGGGTTTTTTTCTGCTGCTGTCAATATAGCCCATTGGTGAGGGTCTGGACCTAGCAATGGCGGAAAACACTCGTGGTAGTGGTCGCCGCGCGCTTGGGGACTTGACGAATGTCCTTCGCAAGCGACCAGCCACATCAGATCTGGAGAAGACCACGGGCGGGATAAAGATCAGACGGATGGAGAAGAACACTGCAACTGGGAAAGGGTTCGATGAAAATGCAAAAGCCAGCAGTAGAGGGAAGGGGATTGTATTTGGGCATTTGTTTGATGGTGTTGCCAGAGAGAATTTCGAGAGGCCTTCTATCTTTCAGAACACTAGGGTTCAACACATGGCTGCCGAAGCAGCTGGGCTGTTATCCAAGGAGGCCAGTGACTTGAAGAACCATTTTGCAGCAATCGATTCATTTGAGCTCAGTGACAAGGAGCAGGATTCTTCGCTGGAGTCTGAAGATGACTATGATGATGAAGATAATGATGAGATGAATGGTGAACTGCCACGCCATTTCTGCTGCTCAGAGCTAGCTAATAAACCATCAATAAATGATGGCGAGTGCTTGACTCAGGAGGCGATAGTTGGGTCATCAGGAAATCAGAAGTCTCTGTCTTCATTGGATGCTACGACAGGTGGTGACATGCCAAGTTCTAGTGTTCCGCATGCTTCTATGAGAACTGGTGGTTTCGAAGAAGCTGTCCCCACAAAATCTTGTGCTTGTTCTTTCTGTATTAAGGGTATGCTCACATTCATTTCTTCATTTCTGATGCATTTGCTTATGTCAGCATGATGGCATGCAAACATATATCTTACCTTTGTTTCCTTGCCCCCGAAATAGCTGGTTTTATGTTGATGGATCTCCATTATCAGGATGCAAGAAGCCGGCTTTCTGGTATGACTGCAAATTCAACTACTTTTATCTTATTCATAAGATGATATATAAGTAACTAAGTACTTCTGGTTTATTTATGTGGCTACATTTTACTGATGTCAAGTTATCTGTGCTGGTTCCTTAGTATTGAAGAAAAACATCAAGTTTGCCCGGTTGTTGGAGGAAAAAATTAGAGGAAGTGAATATGCTGCCAATGTAGCCGGACATAACCCAAAGCGAGCTGTGGGAATGGAGTTCGAACTATCTCAACAACAGAGATCACTCTTTCTTTATACAGAAAATGCCCTGGTCTGCGAATCAACACAGCTTGTAAGTTGTTTTATCCATCTTTAACACTCCTTGCTTAGTACAAACTTTGTTGCTATCAATATGCACCTGTGAGTATAGTGCAAAATAATGTGTGTGGCAGTCTGTTCAGCATACATCTGCTTGCACATGTTCATATGGTTTGATTGCTAGAATGGTCATGAGTTTATGAGAACGATCTGTGATAGTTGAAATGTTTGTGGCAGTCTGTTCAGCATACATCTGCTTGCACATGTTGATATGGTTTGGTTGCTAGAAAGATCATGACTTCAAGAGAGCGATCTGTGATAGTTGAAACTCAGGTGTTCTCTACTATGGGTCTTAAATCATTTATTTGGGACAGTAGGCAAATAAGATTCTCATGTTTTCTTTTGCAAACATCTGGGAAAAAAACATATAGGTTACCAGTTGAAGGTGCATACGCTGGTCAAATCTGTAGATGTAACTAAAGAATTAGTCCTTATAAATATCATGTTATTTGCTTCATGATTCTGTTGCCATTTTATCTTAACTCCTGTACTTGTGAAATCATTTTTTCATTGTCTTTGTTCGCAGTTGGGAAATTGTTGGGGCATACTACTTTGTGATCCTTTTTATTTGCTGGCCTTGTTTTCCAATACATTTTGCAGTAAATTACTTGAAAGTTATTGTATCTTTTAACTATGTGAGAATCTGGTCTTAGTTCTGAAATGGAGTCTCGCTAAAGAACTTTCATGTTAGTTACTCCCTCCGCTCCTTAGTTTTGAAATGGAGTTGTGCCGAAGAACTTTCATGTTAGTTACTCCCTCCGTTCCATGTTATAAGATGTTTTAGCTTTTCTAGATATGTTGCTTTCACTATGCATCTAGACATAGTGTATATCTAAGTGCATAACAAAAGCCATGAATCTAGAAAAGACAAAACATCTTATAATTTGGAACGGAGGGAGTAATAGCCATTTTTCTTCTTAGGCATGTGACAAGTGTTCAGTTTGGTTGTATTTGTTTGCTCTATGAACAGATCTTTAAAAGACATTTCCATTCTGGGGTAAATTGCTGGATTTTGTGACGGTGCCTAATGTAATTGCCTGTTTCATACTCCCACTGGTCAGGTTCAAGTGATGTTTTGGCCTCAAATTCTAACAAAACATGATGCCGTAATAATGACTAGAAATTATTGCGATGCTTTGCATTACTTGGTCTACTTAAATAATCCATTGATCAAAGTGCATGCATGTGTCTTGATTGGCGTTGGATGCATGCAACCAGGGAAAATATATTCATGACCATAATTAAAATTTTGATTCTATTGTCTGATTTTACAACTTTATGATCTTAACTGGTTTCTTAAAGAAAATCTACGACCCTACCATTGGAGTTCCAATCCGATTCAGAATCGCGATTTTTACAACCTTGTTCACGACCGTAGAATGCCTTCCTCCAATGGCAAACTTTTTTTTTTCTTTTTCTTCTTCCGGCATGCCATTTGTGAGGATGCTTTTGAGAATTGCGAACATCAAGTGTTCAAATTATGCAGGGGCATTACCGCATTAACTATACAATTATGCAAAATGAGAGGTAAGGGGTTGAAGGGTAAACAGGGTGCAAAAATGATCAACTGTAAACTGCATTTTCACGTATGGCTACTTTAACATGACCGGAGGGAGAAGTCTATGTCTTGAACTTTCAATTGATTAGCCCACAAACTGGGTGTTGCTCAAGTGTTCATTCTGATTCTGCCATGTTCTTAGTGATATGTGGATTAAAAAGATACTGAGAAAATTATACGGTTGCTTTGGTGAGACTGTCAATTGTGGTTGCTTTCTCATTAACTGAAGTACCTGAGTCTTTTTAAGTTTTTATTGCTTGTTTTCAAAGATTGCTATTCATGCTTACAACTTTGCTTCAAGTTCTTTTAGAACTGAAATCCACTTAGAATTCTTTAACTTCAGCATTTGGATGTGTAAACTTGGTTATATTGCATTCGCACATTGCATGTGACATCTTGCATGACATTTTCTATGTATTCTTTTTTTGGTATAAGGTCAGCTTATTAGTTATGTTTACTATTCCATAGTGTATTTATGTAATGTTATGCCGCTAACTCTATTCCTTTGGTTGATCGTATTTTTGGTTTATGATTTTGTTATAATAGTGAAATTTTCTTTTATTCAGCATTCTACTTTTGTGAAGTTGAAAGAATTGAGAGAGAACTGCAAGACAAATCTTGAGACGATCAGCAAGTCTTCAATGAGAAAATGAACGCTGCATGTTGTGCTGCTGAACTGTTAGTTTTCCTGAGACTTAGTATGATCAGCTTGCTTGGTTTGAAGCAACATGTGCATTTAGATTGTTCCTCAACTTAGGAATTATGGTGCTTACCATCAATTTGGCTCTTTGGTTGTAGTGATTACTCCTATCATAAAGCATTGTTCTAGTATGTTTTTTTTTTTTTTTTTTGGATAAGGTTTCTAGTATGTTTGTAGCTGATGTAAAAATAACCATGGTAACGTAGGAACTGTATGTTTTTCTACAACAGTAGGAACTGTGTGTTGTCTCGTTGAGACATCGGCTTCTTGACCTGTACTTTGCAGTGAGCTTCTTTCATATGAAAATTCTTTCCTCGTCCAAACAAAAGGGAAAATATTGTTTCGAGCTTGCTGGTGAGTTTCATAGTGCGTGAATTTGTACCTTCTGAAAGATGTATGAGTGTATTATTCGGCTTCTGGGTCTTCACGCTTGGTATACTTGATTGTGCCTGCATCTACTGCGTCTTATCCTTGTACGTTTGAAAATAAGATCCATATGCTGTTTTTTTGAACGGTGGAAGTAGGATTGTGGGAAAACACAGGACAGTCGTCGGCGCTTCAGTGCTTGACTGCTGTCACATCACACCCGTGCAAATGCTGCCAATCATGAGAAATGTAACGGTCCTGATAGACACTGATGGCGGCCCATGTCGTCCTGCCGCTCATCAGTCATCGGTGAACACTGAGCACAACATAGGACTACACTCATCGACCATTCTCTGGTATTGGGAGGCGATTACGGAACAGATATTCTCCGAATGTCTCTTTTGCCATGACCATAATTGTTGGAGAACGTTATTGAAGAGTTATTTAGTTTGAGGTACAGGGCAGCCTGTCATCTTACCACTTCTCTTTTTCTTGACGACAGAATAGTCATTTGATATCTCAATTATCGTCCAAGGTTCATTTTTATCCTTAAACTTTAAAAATGATGATTATTTTAGTCCCCAAACTTTTTAGACTTAGTTTTATCTTAGAACTATCAAAAAGATTGTTTCATTCCTCGAACTCTGCACTCTGAACACAATTTCAACCATGAATTATAACGTGCATTTTCGCTTAGTTCTAAACTTAGGTAGTTAATAGATGAAACTGAGCCTAAAGTGCAAAATTTAAGGATGAAATCGTCACTTTGATAGTCATAGAATGAATCTAGACTCAAAAGTCAAGTTTGAGGACCGAAAAACCATTTTTAAAAGTTGAAATTGTGCCTCAAACGATATTTGAGGTACCAAAGTGGTCTATTTCACCTTTCTTGAATAAAATAACTTGTTATATTATTTCTAAAAGGCTAATAATTAGTATAAACATCTAGAACATAGTTGTTTCACTAACTTTGAGGAATGAATTTCTCATGCTCCACCTCAAACTAAACTTCCCATAAGCTAATCATGTCTACATTAAGCAAAATGCGAAAAGACTCTACCTTAAACAAAGTAAGAATAGACACATGTATCTCTCATCTACCTTTCTAATGTATTGAAATCTGATTCTATCCCGGACGTGATTAAAGGGTGAATTCTTAGTCTCCTTATTCAAAATATGACAAGTACGTGGGTTATTTTCTTTGTACAAAATAATCACAAAATTTTTATTGAAGTAAGCATTATCTATTTGTTTCCACGAATGTACTATATTTGAGGGCAAATTTCAAATACGGAATGCACTATATTTCAGAACAGAGGGAGTACATGTGAAGCCTAAGCAACTCGTTGAACAATCATATAATTTTCTAAGGCCAGTCTTAATGGAGGTTTCACGGGAGTGTTATGCACATTAAATAGACTGGCATATCAGCATTTGCATAAAATTGGGAGGAGAGGGAAGAAATTCATTTCACCATGGTGAAACTATATAGCGGTGTTTCCAAAACATTGGAAAGTGTGTGAAAACCCCATTAAGAGTGTTATTTCATTTCATCCGCATGCATGGAAGTAAGACATTGGTGGAAGAGAGAAGAGAGAGACAACGATGGACCCATAGAAGTTTTAAATAGTATGTGCAAAACAATCATGCGTTGAGAGTAGAGTCGATTTATCGAAGTTTCACGTTTTGGAAAGTGTGCGGTGAAACATCCCGCCTAAAACATCCCGACCTACACTGACGCCTTTTCTTATCCCTTTTGCGATGTGGCGCATTGATATCTGGCATCGAATTAGGCCATACCATTCCTACACGCCAATACACGACGTCGTCAGCTAGTGGCTCGATCATTGGTGGCGTTTGTGCCAAGTTATATCCATCCCAAGGATGGCCCCAGCAACAGAATTAGCAAATCTCTTGCCCAACACGCCGGCTGCCCACTACTAGTACCCATGCACACTTCACTGAGTTCAAAAAACAAAACACTTCACTGCATAGTTTAAGCCCACAAGGTGTGACACTGAGTCCTGTGCCTCCACGCTGTGCACACTTTGGAAACAATTTCAACCATGAACTATCAATGTGCATTTTCATATATTTCTAGACTTTGATAGTTTATAGATGAAACTGAGTCTAAAGTGCAAAAGTTGACGAAATCATCACTTTGATAGTCATAGAATGGATCTTGACTTAATAAAAAGTAAAGTTTGAGGACCGAAAAGACCATTTTAAAAGTTTTAGAAATGAAATTAGGCCTCAAACGATATTTGAGGGACCAAAGTGACTATTTCACCTTTCTTGAATAAAATAACTTTTGTCACATCATTTCTAAAAAACTACAGTACAAACATCTAGAACATATTTATTTCACAAGGGAATTAGGAATGAATTTCTCATGCCCCACCTCAAACTAAACTTCCCATAAGCTACTCATATCTGCATCAAGCAAAATGTGAAGAAGATTCTGGCTCACTCCCTTAGTCCTGAAGCATGTGCATTCTGGCCATTCTAAAACAGAATAATAATAGACATATATGCACCTTATCTTCTTGTTTCCTTGAATGTACTATATTTGAGGGCAAATTTGAAATGCTAGAATGTACTCTATTTCAGAACGGAGGAGTTACGGGTGAAGTCTAAGCAACTCAGTGAACGATCATATAATTGTCTAAAACATCCCGACCTACACAGATATACACTGACGCAATGGAGCATATCCTTTTCTTATCCCTTATGCGATGTGGCACATTAATATCTTGCATCGAATTAGGCCATGCCAATCCTACACGCCAGTACACAACGTCGTCAGCTAGTGGTCGATCAATGGTGGCGTTCGTGCCAAGTTATATCCATCCCAAGGATGACGATGGCCCCAGCAACAGAATTAGCAAATCTCTTGCCCCAACACGCCGACTGCCCACTACTAATACACACTTCACTGCATACGTACAGTAAGGTTGAAGCCCACACTTGACTACACACTTGTAAGTCTAATTTTTGTTGTACCGTGACTTTTTATTTTCGGCATTAATTAAATTTCTGTAGGGGTCTCGACCCCTCCAGTTTCCTAAAAAAATAAGGTTGAAGCCCACAAGGTGTCACTGAGTCCTGTGCGTCCACGGTGTGCACACTACATATGTCACTGTATATACACCTCTCAAGTCTCAGTGATGATCGGCATAATGCACGTCCAGAAGCAAGATTGTCGTTTGCCAGGTCAACACATCATGTTCTTTTGGAGATAGTGCGTAGTAAAAGCGGTAGGAGAGATGCGCCTTTTTCCCGCGAGCATCATGTTGAGAGAGCATCGGAAGAAAGAATGGCACAAAAACTAGTTTAAACGATCGACCCAACATGTGTGCGCGATTGCTTTTATTGGTTTGGGGCGATCGGGTTTCGGGACACTGCCCCCAACATCCTCACCAAACCTTTTGACCCCGGTCCCTGGTCCACAAAACACATTCGATCCGCATATTCTATCGCCATCTCAAAACCTGAATTCAAGGCACTACTGCATTGTAGTATTACCTTTCAGTAGTTCAGTAGCTCTGCTTAAACTTGTCATCCCCTTTTGCTCCATTTCGGTTACCTGGACCTGCTAATCAGTACCAAAACTCTGTAAATCAGCTGACTGCTGATTGATGTAGCCTTCTAGTAGTACTCGTACTAGTCAGTCTACACAGGTCTCACTCGATCAACAGGACTTTTCTGTGTTCAGACGAAAAACGATCGCAGTTTCCTACGAAGACGGGAGGCACGGCTACAGACATGTCGAGCTCGACACTCCTCCACAAAAGCGGCAAGAACTTAATGCCGCTTTGCGTTTTAAAGATCTAATCATACTATATAGCCACCCGAAAATGATATGCACGACGAGGGACAGCGCCAGCAATCATGGAGCGACGGATCGGCCGGCCGGCCGGCGGGCGTCGAGTGCGCGTGCGTGCATGGCATCGATCTCGGCCTGCTGGCGGCTTAGCTGGGACTGGGAGGATCTCCCGGTGGTTTTCCCGGCGTCGTATATGATGATTTTTTTTTTCAAATTTAGCACTTTTTTTAACTATTTACAAATCTGCTTGCGGTGAAAAAACTATTTTCAAATCTAAGCTAGCGGTTTTATCGCGCCGTAGACCAAGGCGCGGATTTTCACCTTAACCGCGCCATGCATGGAGGCGCGGTTAGGGTGTCCACGTGGCCCCCAAGTCGCCGCTCTCCCCGACGCGTGGCCGGTCAAGCCGCGCTCCATCAAGGCGCGGCTTAACCGCGCCCGCATCGAGGGCGGGTGGATACGGTTCCGAGCCCGAGCCCGGCGGTTCCTCTTCTCATCTCCGGCCCGAGCCTCCGCCCGCCGCCGACGCCGCCGCCGTGTCCCCGGCGCCGCCGCCCCTCGGGAGGTCCTCCCCTCCTCCGCCGCCGCACGGGAGGTCCTCCACCGCGTCCCCCTCCTCCCTTCCCTCGGAGCCGCGCGGCCGCCACCTCCGAGGGAGTTGCGGCGCCGCCGCCCCGGCCATCTTCCCGCCTCCGCCGCCGCCACGGGAGCTTCGCCGCCGGGGCCCGACTCGCGCCGCCGTCCTCTCCTCTCCCCTCCGCCGGGCCGCGACTCCCCCGCCTCCACGTCCCGGCTTCACCATTCGTGGTGAGGTGGGGAGCCCCGAGGCGGCCATGGCGTGGTGGGGGTAGGAGCCGAGTCCCCAGCGCGCCCCGCCGTCGTACTCGGGTGTCGCCGTGGTGCCGTGGCTGCCGCGCGTGGCCTGCCGGCGGTGAGGAAGACCAAGGTAGTTCCTTTTCCTTTTTTTCAATTTTGATTATATATATTAGTTTATTTAGTAATAAGCAATAGATTATATATATTAGTTATATTAGTTATATATATTAGTTATATTTTAGTGCCGGCAGTGAGCAGAGGAGATTGTTTATTTAGTAATAGATAGTTAGTTAGTTAGTTAGTGTAGTTAGTTAGTTAGTGTAGTTAGTTAGTGTAGTTAGTGTAGATAGTTAGTTAGTGTAGTTAGTGTAGATAGTGATGTAGATATTGATGTAGATAGTTATACAATTTATATACAAGTTATATATTAGTTAGTTAGTGTAGATAGTTATACAAGTTATAAATTGGTGACGAAGGAGTAGTAAAGTGGGCGATGAAGATAGGTTTTAGGGTTAGAAGTGGACGAATCCGTAGCCCTGATGTTTTATCGCCTCCCCATTTTGTAGATGGATTGTTTTGTGCGTGTTTTCTACGGAGGAAGTGTCACGAAAGAAGATTGCTTGTTCGTTGATATGACGGAAGATTTGGTGATCTTTGATGCACCTCCGAGCTTCAATGAGCTGATGCTTCGTTTGAAGGCCAAATTTGGCGGTGATATCATGCTTTGCGGGGGGAGGTTTGATGTTGGGACAAGCAAGGCCTCGCTATGTTATGATGCCTTTGGGGAACTCGGCTCTTTGGTCCCGCTACACTCATGTCCTTCGGGGTTGCAATGGTAAAGTTGCCTGAGGTGGTTGTGGAGACATTGGGCGATGATGTGCCTTACTCGATGACCATGGAGGTGGTGATGATGGGGTTGGTGTTGATGCCGACACAACACGGGGAGATGGACGTGGATGGTCGGTTGACGGGGAGCAACCTTTGATGGATGAGGACGAGTCGGCGGGAGGTCACCGGGGCATATGAACAATGACTTCGATCCCGATGATTTCGATCGCGAAGGCGGAGAGGCTTGAGGATGATAGGATCGGTGATGATGTAGATGATTCGATGATTCGGGGGATGAGGAGGGAGGCACATATGCAGCTCCGACCGGTTCATCCTATGCCACCTCCCGTGCTGTTGAAGAGCCGCATGCGGTGCGGTCCAAGGAAGACTAGCTACGAACACCCGGAAGCCCCTTATGATGGATGTGCTACTTTCGGTGCGGCACGGTCTTTTGTGCCACCCGATCCTTACACGAGACAGAGCGATATGCTGAGGTCGGCGAACATACCTTTCGGCGGGGTTTCTAACTATAGGGATGTCGGCATGGCGGTATATGGTGGTTTGTGACACCGGCCTCCAAATGTGTAGGGACTTCTTCACTCACTTCGGGGATGAGAAAGCGATAATTCGAAGGGCATGATGTTCAATTCCTTGCTTGATCCGAAGTTGTTCCTTGAGAACTATCTTGTGTACCACCATAGGCCGTACTATGTCACCAATTCTAACGTGAATGAGCCTGTACTACGTGAGATGCAAGAGGGGTTGTGAGTGGAGGGTTAATGCAAGAAAGAGACCGAGCGATGACAAGTGGAAGATAACCCGAGTCGTGCGGCCTCACGATTGTGCCTCAAATGAGGGACAACAAAACCATCCTCGACGATGACGCGGTATTGTGCTCGTCGCATATTGGCCCTCGTCGATAACGACAACGACATCTCGGTCTCTTCCTTGCGCATTTCACTAAGAGAATTCACAAAGTACAAGCCTAAGTACGGAAAGGTGTGGCGTGCTAAGCAGCTAGCCCTGCAGATTCGTTGGGGTAGCTGGAAGGAGGCCTACAATAGGGTACCCCGAATACTGTGTGCAATGTTTCATTTCAACCCTGGAATGAAATGGTGGATAGACACGGGTAACAAGTACGGATTGGTGACTGTAGGGGCGAGACCACAACAAGGTACAATGTGCCGAGGCGTGTTTTCTCGGTTTTTTCGACCGAGACAAAACATGCATTCCGCTTTGTAGGCCGGTCGTGGTCGTGGACGCCACTTTCTTAACGGGCAAGTACGGGGGAGTGTTGATGATGGCCGCTTCCCCGTGATCCCGAGAATCGAGATAGTTCCACTTGCCTTTGCAATTGCCGAGGGAGAGAACAATGAGTCATGGTCATGGTTCATGAGGCTTCTGCGGGTCAATGTACTTGGAAATTCTCGCAGGATATGCATGATATCTGATAGGCATGCCGGTCTCTTGAACGCTGCAGAAGAGCAGTTGAAGGACACCCTCCTCGGAGCATAGATGGTGCATGCGCCACTTTGCCGCTAATTTACGGCGCGTCGGAGGAAGAGGGAGGTATGTAAATTGCTTGAAGAAATTGTGTTGTGTTCGTACAGCGCGAGTTTGATGAAACATTAGTGGCACTAAAGAAGGACATGAATGAGACCGGCGGCACTGGTTGGAAGAACAAATGGCCGAGAAGTCCAAGTGGGCTTTGGCTTATGATGAAGGTGGGTACGGGTATGGCATCATGACCACGAACTCGTCGGAGTCTTTTAACCGTGTTTTCAAGGGTGTCCGAGCATTGCTCGTGTCCGGAATAGTGGAGTATTCGTTTGAAGTGCAACGAATATTTTGTGACGAGGTATCAAAATGTACAAGGTAAGCTGGGCAACCCAAAGATGTTTGATTACGGTGCTTGGGGAAAGGCTGCAAGAAGAGTACCTTAGTGAGGCGGAGAAGTGGGCCAAAAACAACCGCATTGCTTATGGTCCTAGCATGATGATTTACCAGTGCACGAGCCGGGTGGAACGACCTTGGGTGGTGAACAACAAGGCGGTGAATGTTTCAAGGTGGATCTTGAGAAGGTCGAGTGCACTTGCAACATACCACAGATCATGCATGCCCCCTGTCATCACATGGTCACAGCTTGCAGGGCCCTAGGACATGACCACATGGCCGCACCATATGGCCGCACCAATAGCCAATTCCAACCTCCGAAGGAACTAGGCCGTATTGAGCTTCGACGCCACACTTGCACAACACAGGAGGAGCGGGGACAATGGTTTTCCTCTTCTTCTCCTGTTGTTCCTCTGGCCAATAAGACTTGGGACCCCACAGCCACTCCCTGAAGAGGCATTTCCGGAGCGCGGTATATGCCCGATCCTACAAAATAGAAGGTTACAGGATGCACATAGAGTTGGAAATAAAAGGTCCGAGCATGCACATACACAAACACTAGAAACTTACGGGATAAGGGTTGCCACACTCAAATTCATTAGGATTTTCATCGCGATCAGAATAGTCTCCACAATGGCGGCAGGCGGTGATTCAAGACGTCTAAGTTTGGCTAATTCCTTCTCCTCTTCATTCATTGGCGGGGGGTTAGGTGGAGGTGGCACCCACCGTTTAAACCTGCTATGTGGTTGCCTTCCTTTACACCATTGATAACCACCGAACGAGTAAGGTAGCTAGGATCAAACTTGTCCGGCCCGTCGATCCATTGGAAGAAATAACACTTCTTATGGTCCTGCAAAACAACAATAAATTAAATTTCCGGTTGACTAGTCACGTAAAATATGACAAATTGAAAGTGCAAGAATTACTTACCGCTTGTGAACTACAAGTGTAGAAGGCACGGAGCAAGCGGTGTCGGGATGGCGAGATAGGTACACGTGACATTCTCTACCACGCTGTCACAAAGAGGGGGGAGTTCCGGAGGGACGGGGGCATCTTTGCAAGAGGCATCGGGTATAATTCTTTAGGGCGACCCCTCTTGGTCCAATACTCCTTACGATACAATTCCATCTATCGAAAAATATGGAACAATATATAGTATGGAATCAATAATTAACCATGGACACATAATTAAACTAACCAAGTATCCACTTAGCTACAACTAAGTAACGCTAACCAAATCATCCTAGCCAACTAACTACGAGAACCATGGCCACATAATTCAACTAAGCATGTCACTCAAACCAAAGAGGGGTAAAACAAAGGATCGGGACACTTACGGTTCTCGGCTGTGAGTAGTGAAGCGTGGAGGGCTTCCCCGGTGGAGATGGCTAAGGCGGCGCCATCCCATGCCCACCGTCCCTCACCCCCTAGCCGCCCCCCTACCCGCCCCCTCTACCCACAAGGACTAAGGGGGAGAGGCGGGGAGGGGCAGGGCGTGGTGGAGGAGGGAAGACCGCCGGGACGACGACGGGGACGGCCGACGGGCCTGGCGGCGACGGACGACGTGCGACGGGCGGCGACGGCGACGAGCGACGTACGAGAAAGAAATGAACCTGCTCGGGCTCGGGCCGGACCTCGTATCCGCTCGAGCCGCGCCTTCGATGGGAGGCGGTTAAGCCGCGCCCTCGATGCGGCGCGGCTTGACCGCCACGTCACCGGGAGCGGCTTGGGGTTGCCACGTGGCCCGCCGCGCCTCCATGCAAGGCGCGGTTAAGGTGGAAAAAAGCCGCCGTAGCGTCTACGGGCGCGAAAAAACTGTAGATTTGAAAATAGTTATTTCACCGCGTGGCAGATTTGTAAATAGTTAAAAAAAAGTGCTAAAAATAAAAAAAAATTCTATATGATCGTGCGGCCGTAACGCACAGACACAGTGGCGGATGGCGTGCATGTGGCGCGGCTAGTTGGACGCTGTCCTCATTCTGGGAGGACGTTGTGGACGCACAGTTTCTAGATCCACGAATAACCGGCGCGGCGCCATTCCTCCAAACAGATGCATGCGATCGCCCGATCTACGGACCCAGAGCGCACTGTATCTGCATGCACGCATGCCGCTACCGGACGATGGACCAGACAAGCGTAGAGTCCCCCTTTTACCTGTCAGCTCGCCAAAGTGTTTTTGTAAGTATCCATGTACGGTAGAAGAAAAAAAAAGTTGCTCCTCGTGTTTCAGAACATGGTACCAAGAAATTTACGAATAACTTGCTGAGGATTCAGATGGTGCGGTGAACTTGGGACGAAAGTATGTCAATGTCAACGGTAAGTTTTGGCACCAAAAGAAGTCATGGGTCAACAAGGTCCGTGAAGAACCCTTGCCGTGCCTTACTACTAGGCGGAGGCGCTAACAATCGTGGCGTCAAATTAGCCCGGCGCATTGAAGGTGTTTGTGGTTTTGCCACCAATCGACAGTCGTCAGTCCGGACCTAACCAGTAACCAGCACCTAACTCCACCACCACTTAGCCTTTCTCGCTCGTTGATTACTCTATTCAGCAGCAAACACCAACAGATCAGTAATGGCACGGAAAGTTCTGCGTCCGCCTTGTGGCCTAAGCTCCTTTTTGGTCTCCTCGACTCACCGACACAATCAACATGCTGTTCTATCCACTTCGTCGCCTGCCCTGGACACAGATCATCCAGACAGAACTGTACAGAGATATGGGATCAGAACCGCCTAAGCTACATACATACCGTACCTTGTTTTTATAAAGAAAAAAATTGCGGCATAGTGCAAAGGAGAAAGCTCGGAACTGAACCCTGAACATCTGCAGCGAAATCAGCGGCAGAGTGCAGACATCATGCTCAACTATGCCTTTATTCAGTTAATTCAGCTATTTTGGACCTTTAATTTGCCTACTTCACTTCAATGGTTTTTTTCAGAGCTCGCATCCATCGATCTCCTTCAATTTCCGCGTGCCGTATCGCCGCAGAAGACCGTTCTTGCTCGTCTCGATCGCCCTCGGTAGAACAGGTTTGCGTTCAACGTCCACACAATGCCAATGCCAACCTGCCATTTCGCCAGCCACACACCTTTACATCTTTCGCTAAGTTCCAACAGTGACACCACCTCTTGCAGCATGCTCCCATTGTCACGTCTCCATCGCCTCTCCGTCAGTTTCGAACAAACATGGCAGCCTAGATGCTGCTGCAGACCTGCAGTGCAGCATCTTCCTGTTTGCCGGTGCCATCTTCATCCACATCTTTCGTGATCGACTCCGTGATCGCGGCAGCAAGTGCATGCATCCACCACCGCGGCAGGAAGAGGAAGCTCACTGAGCGCGTCGCGTCAAAGCACTGTGTCGCCATCTGACATTTGTTGCCATGGAGGACTGGACTCTTGTGGCCATGCCGCGATCATGGACAGAAGGCCATTCACGAGAAGATGAATCAAACCCCAATGCGAAACTATCACTGCCGACCATCGGGATCGATCTGGCTATACGCCTATACTCGTCTTGTACTGTTGTACAGCTAGCCGTATGCATTATTTTGACCGGCCAGTCCAGCGGACGGAATGCACGGCCTAGTACTGCTAACTGCCTCGTCCGGTCCTCCGTAGTCCGTCCTCGCGATGGCGACGTCAACGGCGAAATCCTGTCGCGGTGCCGTACGTAGTAGATGCTGCAGTTGAGACTAGAGCATGTAGTGGATCGATCTGTGGATCTGTTGCGTTACGCCCGGTGCGGTCGCCGTCCAAGCTTGGAAGTTTGGACGCGGCCGCCGCACGCATGACGCACCACCGGCACCCGCGGCGACGCCACGGCGAGGAGCACCACGCGTCGCCGCCGGGTCTCCGAGGCTAGGTTAGGTTGTCACGGGCGCTAGTCCGGCCAAACCCAGACCAGGGCGTCCGGTGCGGAAGACAGCCAGGCACGCATACGGCGAACTGTAGTCTCGATCCGTCCCGTGTCGGCGAAATTACGCGGCTGCCCGTGGCGTTTCTTACCGCCTCCGTCAAGCCAGACAGGCACCCCCCTGTGAGCTACGGCACTCCTGCCACTGCCGCTGGTGGTGGCTGCCACGAGTCCACGACGCGCCGCGCATGGAGGAGCGAAGCTTTTTCGCGGATCTGGATCGCGCATGCAGTTCTCTCCCTCCGAAGAATCGTGCTAGCTCTTTGCGTTGTTCCCATGGCAGGCTCGCTTGTTCGCCAGCAAATTGCTTCGCTTTCGGAAAATGATGACTGGATAGCTGCTTGTCGTGTAAGGAAGAGGATTATTCCATCATGCATGCGTGCGTGCGCATTCTTTCTGCCGGCGGTGATCTCGATTGCCTTGGACCTCAGTGCAGAATTGGCCCTTGAGTTTCACTCTGTTCGATAGCGTAACGGAGCATCTAATACTGAAGAATTAAAATCTTCCTATTTACAGCATGGAGATAACAATAACGTGTTACTCTGCACTGCAAGCTAACTTTGAAACTCTGACGTATCTTTGCATTTGCTCTGCATCGCACTAACAAAATTCAGATGATCCATTTAGATTTCCACCAGATATAATTCATTAATCGCGTATCAAAACTGCTTGCCAATAATACTCCCAGTTAGTTTAGTATTAGTACGTACACTGATGGCAGTGGACTGGGCAAAACCGTCAACAAACACGGACAGTGACCTGCACTGTCAGCAGACTGTAGGCAACACAGTCCCCGCGCCGCGCATCGCGTCGCGCCCGGCGCGCCCCCTCTGCCAGCCAGCTCCAATGTTCAATATATACGCGTGCCGGTGCCGAGCAAGCTCTGCTCACTTGGCGCCGCGACACACGCGCACACAGCCACCAAGCCATGGCAGGCCGCGCGCGCTTGCGCTTCTCCCTCCACGTCGCCGCCGCCGCCACCGCGCTGGTGGTCCTGCTGCATGGCACCGCCTTCGTCGTCGTGGGGGCGGCCGAGCCGCCGTACAGCTGCGGCGCCGGCGCGCCGTCCAACATCCCGTTCTGCGACACGAGCTTGCCGATCGACCGGCGCGTGGACGACCTCGTCTCGCGGATGACGGTGGCGGAGAAGATCTCGCAGCTCGGGGACGAGTCCCCGGCCATCTCGCGGCTCGGCGTGCCGGCGTACAAGTGGTGGTCGGAGGCGCTTCACGGGGTCGCCAACGCCGGGCGCGGCATCCACCTCGACGGCCCGCTCCGCGCCGCCACCAGCTTCCCGCAGGTCATCCTCACCGCCGCGTCCTTCAACCCGCACCTCTGGTACCGCATCGGCCAGGTACATGGTGCATGCACGACTTGCCCATCGTTTTCACGTGTCCTTTGTGTTTGTGTCCGGCGACAACAGGAGAACGTGGCTGTTTCACGACTAAATTTAACCGATTACTGCCCTACTGGTAGTAGTAGTAGTAGTACGCGTGATGATTAGTGCTAATTATCACTTCCCACCTAGACCTAGAGAGGGCCCATCTCTAAAATTGCTGCCAAAATAAAATAAAATAAAATGCAAGGTGCTCAACCACTAGAGTAGAGGGTGAGAAATGATGAGTAGTAGGGCACTAAAGCAGGGCATTTTCTGCAACAAAGACCAAAGAAATGCCGCGTGTTCTTTCACCTAATTTCACCAGCCGTGTGTAGCAACTTTTGAACGCATAAGCATACGGTAACGGTAGGTGCATGCAGCTTTACAGCTCTTCTCCTTTCGGTCAAAATTGTTGGATGCGATTCCGCCGTTCAGTTTGGTCATGAGCAGACTGAGAAAATTCACAACAAAACGCTGTACCAGTCGTGTTGTCCTTTTGTGTTAAAGAAATGAAATGTGGTTTCTGAACGGAATGTGGTCTCAACTGTCCCCAATCGCCAACAACAAAGTTGATTTTTCTTTTTGACTATTGTCGAGCATTGTCCTCTGCTACATGTGAAAAATCTTGAGAGCAGAAAGTGATGTCACTGATGCTAATGCGACGTCGACGGGCAGGTGATCGGCGTCGAGGCGAGGGCGGTGTACAACAACGGGCAGGCGGAGGGGCTCACCTTCTGGGCGCCCAACATCAACGTGTTCCGTGACCCGCGGTGGGGCCGCGGGCAGGAGACCCCCGGCGAGGACCCGACGATGACCGGCAAGTACGCCGCCGTGTTCGTCCGCGGCGTGCAGGGCTACGGCGTCGCGGGCCCCGTCAACACCACCGACCTCGAGGCCTCCGCCTGCTGCAAGCACTTCACCGCCTACGACCTCGAGAACTGGAAGGGCACCACCCGTTACGTCTTCGACGCCAAGGTGATTCCAATGTTCTTGGCTCAGCAGGTCACTCTGTTTCAGGCGGTTTTGGCCTTTGGAACAACTGAAACGAAATGCCAAAACCTCTCTTTCTTGTTCAGGTGACGGCGCAGGATCTGTCGGACACGTACAATCCTCCGTTCAAGAGCTGCGTGGAGGACGGCCACGCCAGCGGCATCATGTGCTCCTACAACCGCGTCAATGGCGTGCCGACGTGCGCCGATTACAACCTGCTCTCCAAGACCGCGAGGCAGGACTGGGGGTTTTACGGGTGAGTCTGCTGCAAGATTTGCTGAACAAAAAGGACCCGTGACACAATGACAGTGACAGATATCCCACCACCAGCTGATAGAAGATAAACTTGGATGAAGTTACTATTTTCGTTGGCCTACATGGCTGGATCGGAACCCTTGCTGATCCTTGCACGTTTTTACATGTTTTGATTGATCAGGTATATCACCTCGGATTGCGACGCCGTGGCCATCATCCATGATGCGCAAGGGTATGCCAAGACGTCAGAAGATGCAGTTGCAGATGTGCTCAAAGCTGGTACGAGTTCACTGCTTGTTAGCATTAGTATGGGTTAATCCGCAATCATACTATCTGAATATTTTAGTTTTTGAAAAAGCATATCTGAATAGTTTAAGTTTAAAGGCACTCACATGAAGTCTAGGGGCTATTTAAACAATTTGTTACGATAGGTGACTAAACTTTAACTAAAAAGTTCATTTCGCATTTTGGCTCCAACCAACTGCTCCTGCTCATAGCTAACCTTTCATCCTATCTTGTTGATATGATCATCTGAGCAACCCAATCCGCTACAAATAATTGATATCGTGACGAACATCGTGATATCATAAGATTCCAGGTGTCACAGAAAAAACACCATACAAGCATTTACAGTTAGTACTCTGCTATCTAGTCTAGTCTGAAACGACTAAAGCCTAGTAGATGTCTCAAATCAACAATGACAGTGAAAACGAGGTCCATATGGATCAACAAAAGCCAATAATGCAGCAGTGTGAACTTTTCAGATTCAGAAAGGAGTTGGTGAAAAATTCAGGAAAAAAAATTCAATGCCCCAAATTTTTTTTGAGAAGCTTATGCAATACAATGCCCCAAGATATGAAATATTCAGTCAGGAATACGTTTCTAACCTTTTTTCGTGTTCCAATCGGAAAACTTTCAGGAATGGACGTGAACTGCGGCGGCTACGTGCAGAAGTACGGCGCGTCTGCGCTGCAGCAAGGGAAGATCAGGGAGCAGGACATCAACAGAGCCCTGCACAACCTGTTCGTCATCAGGATGAGACTGGGACTCTTCAACGGCGACCCCAGGAAGAACCGGTACGGCAACATCGGGGCCGACCAGGTGTGCACGCAGGAGCACCAGGACCTGGCCCTGGAGGCGGCGCAGGACGGCATTGTCCTGCTCAAGAACGACGGCGGCGCGCTACCGCTGTCCAAGTCCGGCGTCACGTCCCTCGCCGTGATCGGGTTCAACGCGAACAACGCCACCACGCTGCTCGGCAACTACTTCGGCCCGCCGTGCGTGACGGTGTCGCCGCTCCAGGTGCTGCAGGGCTACGTGAAGGACACGAGCTTCGTCGCCGGCTGCGACTCGGCCGCCTGCAACACCTCGATCACGATCCCCGAGGCGGTCCAGGCCGCGAGCTCGGCAGACACCGTCGTCCTGTTCATGGGGCTGGACCAGAACCAGGAGAGGGAGGAGGTTGACCGGCCGGACCTGACGCTCCCGGGACAGCAGCAGACCATCATCGAGAGCGTCGCGAACGCGGCCAAGAAGCCGGTGATCCTCGTGCTGCTCTGCGGTGGCCCCGTGGATGTGAGCTTCGCCAAGACGAACCCAAAGATCGGGGCCATCTTGTGGGCTGGCTACCCCGGCGAGGCCGGCGGCATTGCCATCGCACAGGTCCTCTTCGGAGAGCACAACCCTGGTGGAAGGCTGCCCGTGACGTGGTATCCCCAAGACTACACGAAAGTGCCCATGACGGACATGCGGATGCGCGCCGACCCGGCCACGGGGTACCCCGGCCGGACGTACCGGTTCTACCACGGCCCGACCGTGTTCAACTTCGGCTACGGCCTCAGCTACTCCAAGTACTCCCACCGCTTCGTCACGAAGCCGCCGCCTTCCATGAACAACGTCGCCGGCCTCAAGGCGCTGGAGACGACGACGGCGGGCGGCGTGGCGAGCTACGACGTGGAGGCGATCGGGACGGAGACGTGCGACCGGCTCAAGTTCCCGGCGGTGGTGCGGGTGCAGAACCAAGGGCCCATGGACGGGAAGCACCCGGTGCTGGTGTTCCTGCGCTGGCCCAACGCGACGGACGGCAGCGGCCGGCCGGCCAGGCAGCTGATCGGGTTCCAGAGCGTGCACCTGAGGGCAATGCAGACGGCGCACGTGGAGTTCGAGGTCAGCCCCTGCAAGCACTTCAGCCGTGCGACGGAGGACGGCAGGAAGGTGATCGATCAGGGCTCGCACTTCGTGATGGTAGGCGAGGATGAGTTTGAGATGAGCTTCATGGCGTGATCCCAGTTGTGAATTGTGATAGAAGCCTTGAGCGTTCCTCGGAATTCCAATGCTCTCTTAACTTATTGAAACGAGAAAAGGGGTAATTTGAGAAATATTACGGCATTATTTGATTGATGATGCCAGAGGTTCATTGATAAAAGTCTCCCCTCTCATTAAGTTCCTTTCGAACAAGCTAACATGGTGAGCAGAATATGCAAACAAAGTTCACTATTCATTTAAAAATCAGAAACATGAACCATTGATGAAAAATTTATGAAATCTTAGTGGAATGACCATGACAACTAAGAGGATGAAAACAAGCATCTTAAAGGCTATGTCACAAAAACCACTTATGAATGCACTATTTTTTTTTATAAGTATATTGCTATTCTAACGCAAAAAAATAATTTTACACCATAGATTTAAATCACACACGCCAAGAAAACACTAAAAGCAAAATAAAAAACAAAAACAATTTGAGTCAGAAAATGCAAACTCATCAACAATAATACGTGGAGCACCAAATCGTCGTCGTCATCATTATCATATAGATTTTTTAGGGAAATCATCATCATCATATTATCTGAATTTTTAGGGGAATAATAATAATAATCATCATCATCATCATATTATCTTTTTTTTAGAAACATCACCATCATATTATCTGACGAGTGAATTATGAAAATGGCCCTGGAAACGAAAGTGTTGAGGAAAATGGCCCTTTTTATTTTGAACTTTGGAAATTGGCCTCGAAATCAAAACTTCCTTAGAAAAATGGCCTTCCGTTAGTTTGAAAAATCATATCTGGAGTTTGGCATGTTCATCTTGGGTGAGCCAAATTTTGTTGTGTTCATTATGATGCCTAGTTTTTATTAAAAATATTAAACATGCCATATTTATTAATAAAATAATTAGTTATGATTTATGCCTTTTAAAAAGAGGAAATTAATATCTTATTCTGTATAACTCCAATTGACTTGAAACTTTTAGGGTAGGCTCCTGATGTAATGTATGTGCTATGGTAGAAATTTCATGTTCAATGGATTTAATATGACTGAGTTATTAAATTATCTTGTTTAGGGCTTAATAAATGACTTAATAACTTAATAACTCAGTCATATTAAACTCAATGAACATGAAATTTCTACCATAGCACACACATTGCCTCAGGAGCCTACTCTAAAAGTTTCAAATCAATTTGAATTATATAGAACGAGATATGAATTTTTCTCTTTCTAAAAGGCATAAATCATGACTAATTATTTTATTACTAAACACGGTATGTTTAATATTTTTAATAAAAACTAGGCATCATAATGAAACAACAAAATTTGGTTCACCCAAAATAGACTTGCCAAACTCTAGATATGATTTTTTAAAATAACAAAAGGCCATTTTCCTAAGGAAGTATGATTTCGAGGCTAATTTTCAAAGTTCAAAATAAAAAGGGGCATTTTCCTCAACACTTTCATTTTTAGGGCCAATTTCATAATTCTGAAATACCGTAAACGGCGCCAAATGTTTTTCGGTAATGCTTGCTGTAGGTCGTCCGACCGATCGAACGATGGCTCCTGGGCCTGAGCAACAGAACGGCCCAACACGCCTATATTTTTTTTAAAAAAAGGAAACTCACTAGACAGCCGCACGGCGGGGTGTGCAAATTTGCCGACGGATCGCGTTAAATTGGCCTAGCAGTCCCTGCCTACAGCATTTGGCCAAGTGTTTACAGTTTTACACACGAGAACATTGCGTCTGTTGAAACAAGCCAGGTTTTTAGGTGTGTTTAAAACAAATATTTCGGGGTTGTTGCATCTGATTTTTTTTTTTGGCTTTTTAACAATTTTTTCTAGGTGTTTCGACAAATGATTTTCTGGGTTGTTGTAATAAGTATATTCTCAGTGTTCTTTTTAATAAAAGTTCCGGATTGTTTCGACATATGTTTCCGAGTTGTTTCAATACATGTTTTTGGATTTTCGTAATAAGGTTTTTATAGGTTGTTTCAACATATATTTCTGGGTCGATTCAATATACGTTTCTTGGTTGTTTCAATAAGTATTTCGGGGTGTTTTTCAATAGATTTTTTTGTTGTTGCAATAGATATTTCGGATTGTCTCAACATATGTGTTATGGTTGTTTCAACAAATATCCCGGGTGTGTTTCAACCAATGATTTTTTTGGTTGTTGCAATAGGTATTTCTGCGTTGTTTAAACATATGTTTGCGGGTTGTTTCAACGTACGTTTTTAGATTGTTTCAAAACTAGATCGGCTATACATCCAGATGAGAAGAATACTTTTTTAAAAAGTTATCAAAATATATTCATGTGGGATCTTATTTTGAAGAGCTTATCACGAGAAATATAATAGTGTAATCGGATTTTAATTCTAATGTTTGGATTATGAGATATGACTTTTTTAACTTCATATACACACATGTATTACAACGTAAAGCAGCTGCCTCCTCTCCATCAATACCAGCACAGACCCCACGCGTGTTGTTTCTGGGTGGGCTTTAGAGTGCTTGTGGGCTGATCCTACACTAGGACGTCCTAGCGCGTGTCACACCCAATGTTTTTTGTTAAAAAGTCGAGGAGCCAAAGGCCCAGGTAGTGGTGCATTGGGCCCTCCTCGGTCCACTTATGGGCTGTAGTACTCGGAGAAGCCAGCCGGCCGACTTGATGGTCTTGAAAAGCTTGAAAAATCGTAAGGCCCAGATCGGCCTTTGCTCATGTGACAAGCCTGATGGATGCGTCGTCAAGTCGTCATGCGTGCCCGTCTGTATACGTTTTCCTTATCTAATGGATACAGGTACGTTATCAAAAAAAAAAAAAAAGTCGTCATGCGTGCCAGGCATTGGTGCGCCGCTGCGCCGACCGCGGGCGCAACCGAGACTAGCAGCAGCACGCCAGAACTTCAAAGTTGAAGCAGCGCTGCCATCCTTCTAGAAACAGCAGGCCGTGGCTGCGAACATGTGTGTCTTTCTGACCTTTGGTCAAGGGAAATTCGGCCACCCGGAACCAGCAAAAAGTCCTCTGAACGACTGAACATCCAAATCCAATCAAGCGGGCAAAAACCACGAGTAATCAACACAAAAAGGCAACTGCCGTCCTCACCTTTCTCCATCGTCATTATTACCACCGGAACCAGATGATCGAGAGCGAAAGCTTGCATCGTATAATCCCCCAAGCACAATTAATGGCCACAAGAAAAGGCCGTCCGCTGAAAAAGACGCTACACATTTGATGTTCCAGTTCCACAAACTCAACAATAAAATACGTACTGTACGGGCGTACTCCTCACCTCAATTATAGCTGACACGGACGCATACACACCCTGTCCAATCAAGTTTTTTTTTTTCCATAAACACACACACACGATCACAGTCACGGGCATCGCTGGCGAAACCGATGTGATCCGGCAGCAAAAACTATTTGCACGCCGAGCACATGTCCTCATCCTGTGACTGTGATCCGGATGGCTGCAACACCAACCAGTCCAGCCGTCCAGCACGTTGAACAGTGAACACAGCTCAGCGCCCGGCGAGTCGCGACGATCCCTCTCTGTCCTATGCGCCGGCAAGTACGCGGGCGTGGGTACGTCGCGGCCGTCCAAATACGCCACGTGAGAGCCCCCAACTGACGGCAGCCGTCCGATGCGACCGGCACCCCTCCCGTCGGCCGTCGCCGCATAGGATTTTCAGTCCCCATCCGTCTTCGCTTCTTCCCGAGCAAGGAGGAAGAAGAAGAGGGTAGGAGGAGGAGGAGGGGGACCGGGACGGTTCGCGCATCCCGCCTCGCCCGCCCTCGGCCGGCCCCTCGTCGCCTTCCTCCGCTCGAGCGGCTCGCTGAGGTGAGCGCTGGGAGCTCTCGTGTTCAACTCTTGCTCTATGCTGCCCAAACTTATTGAGGAGGATTCACCTTTTTGTACGGAAGATTGCTTGCTTGCTTGCTGTTGTTCCTAGCGATTTGGTGATTGTGCAGGGAGCCCTCGATCACGCGATATGTGGACCGTGGGGTCGTTAGCTTGGAGGAGGCAATCGCAGGATAGGGGTCTCGTAGCTTGCACTGTGTGTGTTGGAGTAGGACATCTGTTGCGTCTTGTGGTGACACACTGCCATTTCGTGGAGCAGCTGGATTTCCTAGTTCAGCCAGGAGAGCGCCCAGTTGACCATAGAAGTGGCGCAGAGGTGTGCCGTGCTTGAACTTGAAATAGGATTTTGCTATTCTGGGCTCTGCTCGTTTACTGAAATAAAATTGGGACATGGCTGCTGATGTGATTATCTGAAATTTTGTTTACCGGTTTGGCTGTTTCTTGGTTGTCCTTCATTAGCTGGTTATGCGAAGTTGGGACTCTGGGGGGTCGATGTCGATACCCTTGATATCATAGGTTGCTGCATTATGATGGTTTCGTTTCTGCCTGCCCAGTCCATTAAGATTGCCGTAGTTGGTAGTGTTTTATTGTGCTGCTACTAGCAGGTTAGCAGTATGTAGAAGGCAGAAAAGGCACTCTCTGTTGGTCTATTTGTACACAGAATGTGGCTCTTTATTCATGGGAGTAGGTATGTTTATGCACCCAACATGGTAATTCTCCATTATCCGTATAGTTGTGTTCATATACACACGATTTTAACTCTCAAAAAAATATATACACACACGATTTTAGCATGTCAACTATGGGTTTTTCATTATCTGTGCAATGCAAAAACTAGTACCTCTAGTGTGGGTTCTGTGAAGTTGCTTTAGGCTCGTTCGGTTAAGTTGTTTTGACACCAGGAATCAATCCGGCCAGTGGAGCTTATATAAATTAAAGTATTGATTCCGGCCAGAACTATTCATGTGCTTCATTCCGAAAGAAATGATTGGTGCCTTAGTTTACCTCTAAACATGTTCTGATACTGCATGGACTGTGTGAGGTTTTTTAGGTTGCTTCTGAACATGATATGTTATCTTTACTGTCTAGACAGTCTGTATTTGCTTAAGACTTAACTGTGCTTGATTCCATGAGCCCAGTAAGTAGTTCAAATGCTAGCATAATTCTACAATCGTAAATTATGAATGATTCTACCATCGGCATTTTTGCTGTGCATGTCTGCTGGGATTCTGTTCTTACTTTGCCTGTCCTGCTGTTTTTTCTCTCCCTAATTTTTCTCTTTTATGTAACTTACTAGACTGAAGTTCTTACAAGGCCTTTTGATTTTATTCTGGTAGGAAATAGTGAAAGGGTACTATGAGCTCAGTGAGTGGTACAGCCAATGGCCATGCGAAAGAAGCAGCATTGTATGAGGAGCAGCTGTCCAAGGTGATTTCATTTTTTTCCAATTAGGGGGATCCCCCATTTCCATTAATCACTTAACGGAAATACAGCAGAGTTTTGCATAGAATGTTTCAGAAGAGAAAAGGACCGGCCCAGAAAGTTTGGCCAAACCGCGAACACCAACCCTTACAAGATAACCGTAAAAGCTGCTAAAACATCCATGAGATGACCGAAGTCCTACGACTAGCTGCAAGTTGATGAATGAAGATTGAGCGCATTCAGCGACTGAACTTCCATAGCTTCTCTGCAGAGTCTTCATGGAGCACCGTCCTGAGCATCTGCACTTGTATCAGCTTGAGTAGTAGGAGCCGGCAGCAGCAGAAGCGGCGTTGCTGGCTTCATCTTCATGATCTTCACGGCAATGTTATACATTGCCTCAACACCTTCATTCATTGCCTCCTGATCACCTTCCTTCAATAGACCTGTCCAGAATTTCATCAAAGCACAAGCATGGCTAATGATGGTTAGGGGAGATTGTATACTTTTGCCTTCAAAACAGACACTATTTCGTGTCTTCCAGATAGCCCACAAGATGGCCCCAACCCCGATAGCATAAAACTGATCAACATTAGGTAACCAAGTATGACACCAATTCCAACATTGATCAAAGTTAACAGGGATGTTATCAGCCCCTAAAGCAGTAGCCACAGTAGCCCATATACATTTAGCCATGGGACAAGTGAAAAGTAAATGGTCCATATCTTCATCATGATCACAGAACCGACAAGTGGAGTCACCTATCCATTTTCTTTTGATCAAATTATCTTTAGTCAAGATAGCTCTGTTGGCAATTAGCCACAAGAATATTTTGATCTTGGCAGGAATTCTGCCCTTCCAAATCTGCTTATAAGCAGGGCCACTATCAGCTCTAGTTAGAGAATCATAGGTTGATTTTACAGAGAAAACTTTTTTACTTCCTAGTTTCCATGAAACTTTATCTTCTTCTTCATGAAGGGGAGTACTAACTATCTTCTGTAATATTTTTTCCCATTGGACTGCTAATTCAGGAGTCAGCCATCTCCTGAAAGTGATGATATTTTCTTTCCTAATGACTTGTCCCACACAAATTTCTTGTTGTTCACACAAATTAAACAAGTCAGGGAAAATTTTAGCCATAGGATCTTCATATAGCCATGAGTCCAACCACAATCTAGTTTTTCTTCCATCTTTTACTATCATTTTCCTCCCCTGCAAGTACACATGTTTAATTTTCATCAGGTCTGAAAAAATGGGGGAATCTGTTTGTCTGTGCTTCACAGTTGTGACAGAGTCTTTTCGTAAGTATTTAAAAGTTATTATGTCTTGCCACAAGCCAGATTCTGTTTCCAATTTCCACCACCACTTACACAGCAGGCTAACATTCATCAGATTGATGTCCTTAATTCCCAATCCTCCCTTTTTCTTACTTTTACAGATTTTGACCCATTTGACAAGGTGATACTTCCTCTTGGTATGTCCCCCTTGCCAAAAGAAGGCCCTCCTGGTCTTATCCATCTTATTGATGATGGTTTTAGGGAGTCTATATAAGGACATATGATACATAGGGGCATTATTCAAACTTGATGTGATGAGAGTAGATCTACGAGCAATTGACATGGAGGATCCTTTCCAGATATCCAGTCTCTTATCTGTTTTCTCATTCAGGGGCAGCCAATCTATCACATGCAACCTACTAGGGCTAACAGGGACCCCTAGGTATTTGATAGGAAATTGGGTTGTCTGGCAATTAAAAATATCAGCATATGTCAAGGCCCAATTATTTGTATCATTGACCATCACAATTTCACTTTTGTTGAAGTTGATTTTGAGGCCAGACATCATTTCATATAAGTACAACAGGAATTTTAAGTTCCTTGCTCCTACCAGATCATGCTTGATGCATACAATCGTATCATCAGCATACTGGAGTATAGCCACTCCTTTAGGAACGATATGACTGATTAAACCAACCAGCAGGTCACTCCTTTGTGCTTTTAAAACCATTCTAGTCAGGCAATCCGCTACAAAATTAAAAAGGATAGGGGACAATGGATCCCCCTGCCTCACTCCTTTAAAACTTTTAATGTAGGGGCCAATAGAGTTATTAACTTTCACACTCACAGTACCCCCAGTTACCACTTGCTTAAGCCAACCACACCATTTAGTACAAAACCCTCTGGCTTCCAGACAAGAGAATAAAAGTTTCCAACTAACTTTGTCATACGCTTTCTCAAAGTCCAACTTAAGGACTACCCCGCATTCTCCTCTTCTTTTGGTTTCATGTAAAATTTCATGGAGGATCATAACTCCAGACATGATGTTTCTGTCCAAGGTGATTTCATGTCACTAGGATTCAATATTTTGTTTGTTTGGTACTTAAGTGGAAGAGCTCTAGATATAAAATGCAACTTACACTTGTTTGTCTCCTTTTCTTTTTCTTTTCCAGTTAGGCACCAAAATAGCCATTTGTTACCATTACCTCATATAGAACTCATACAGTGTGTATTCTTATTTTTCTTTTTATTTCGTGTCAGATTGGTAAAGTTAGAACTGACCTAGGACAACTATCTGGAAAATCAGCTCTATATTGCTCAGACGCTTCAATTGCAAGGTACCTGATAGCAAGGAACTGGGACGTAAAGAAGGCTACTAGAATGTTGAAGAAAACCTTAAAATGGCGTTCAGAATATAAGCCAGATGAAATCCGTTGGGTGAGATTTTTTCTAAGTCATATTGCTTTGAAGGATGTGACAATGGTACACATGATTAGGCTTATGCCACCATGGAGCTTTCTAGCATGCTTTGTGAAACATTTGGTGCATTATCACATCTGATCTGATGGATTATTATCAGGTAGAAAATCTTATTTGTATTTCGTTGTGTAGGATGACATATCTGATGAAGCAGTGACCGGAAAAATTTACCGAACTGATTACTTTGACAAGAATGGGCGGAGTATCCTTGTCATGAGACCTGGATGCCAGGTTTGATAATGCTCCTGTCCCCCTTCCTTCACATATCTTTTCTTTTTTTGAGACGTGAATGTGCAGCAACTTTTTGGTTTTATCATTTTCACTGCACATATTTATATGCATATAAATACATGTCTAATTCAATCATTCTGAGTTGTTATTTTATCTTTCAGAATACCAAGAATCCCCATGGGCAAGTCAAGTACTTGGTGTACTGTATGGAGAATGCAATTCTAAATCTTCCACATGGTCAGGATCAGATGGTCTGGCTCATTGATTTTGCTGGTTTCAACTTAGGTAACTTGTCACTTCAGGTGACAAAGATGACGGCAGATGTCCTACAAGGCCATTATCCTGAAAGATTGGGTGTGGCAATTCTTTACAATGCTCCAAAGTTTTTTGAGCCTTTCTGGAAGGTATGTCTTTACAAACTTGAGCTTCTTATTTATTTCATCAGATATGTAGGATGACATGTTCCATGAATACATCATATCTTGACCAATTTGATTCACCTTCCTACATATAGCTCCAGTAAAAGTTCGATATAACATTTTTGAATTTCCATCTTCATATTGGAGGAAAGCATATTTGTGTATGTACTTATTCGTGTATTCGATTGAGCTTGCTACTTCAGCTAGGGATGCAAGTGGGATAGCCCGAGAACATGCATATAGGCTTAACTTTGTGGGTTGCTTGCGGCTCGCTTGCATCTCTGCAACACTGCAGGCTGCAGCTGCAGAGCAACAGCCAGCCATAATGAAACACTAGAGAGTAACTGAAGTGGAACAACGGCAGCAGCCAGCCAGATGTTGCTTTGTAGTTTTGCTGTACATAAGTATCAGTTTCATATGTATCAAGGAAATTAAACACCCGATGTTACTTTCATTTAATCATGAATTCATGATACATTTGAAGAACTAAAATCTAGATCTGAATGTAGATGGCAAGCCCCCTTCTTGAGAAGAAGACCAGAAACAAGGTCAAATTTGTATACTCAGACAGACCTGACACCATGAAGATCATGGAAGACCTTTTCAACATGGATGAGTTAGAATGTGCATTTGGTGGCAAGAACCCAGCTTCTTTCAATATAAATGATTATGCTGTGAGGATGAGAGAAGATGACAAGAAAATGCCATCATTTTGGAGCCCTGAGAATTCAGCTCTTGCTTCTGAGGCATATCAGATGAGCCGCCAAAAAGCCCTAGAAAGCATTTTGGCTGCCAAGACTGAAGATGCTGGATCTGGAAAGAGGGAAAACATGGAGACTGCTCCTGAAAAGAGTGAAGAATCGGATACTGAATCTGAAAAGGAGGAACAAACACAGACTGAATCAAGCCCAGTTGAGCAGAAAAGCTTGCCAGGAGAAGCTAATGCCCCAGCAGATAAAAGTGGCGTTTAATCTGATCTCTTGAGTATCACCATGAAACAAAAATGCTAAAAATTGATAGGATCTCTACCACAGTTCACTAAAAGATGAACACGAAAGGCGATGAGAAACTCTTTTAACACGGAAAATCGTCATGCCTGACTTGTTTTGTAGTCAGGCTCCTATTTCTCTGTCCTCACCATCTTATTTGAGGAACCTTTTCATGACCCAAATGAGATCTACCAGATGGTAGAGAACTAAATGTTACCCTCACTCTTCATTTTCCGTGACAGAATGTGATCCGGTGTTCAGTTTCTGCTATGCCCCTGTATTTACTGGAAAAAATAATAGTATTGTATCTGGCTGGCATGTTCTATACTCAATAGCAAAACCGCAAAGTGCTTTTCACCAGCAGCTGTTGGTGAAATACCATTGTTCACTTGTATTCTGTATTTCTGTTCAGTAACCACCATTGACTTTCAGTTAGTATACCACTTGGTACATGACAAGTGTTAGGCTTGAAAAACTTCAGCCTTTTTGCTACAAACGGTGCTGACCTTTGTAAGCTACTATGTTATAGACAAAAGCTATCATCACAAGTCAAAAAATTCAGAAGTCATCATAGAAGCTGTGTCTCTTGGGTATCGCGGAGGAGTCGCAATGGATCCTAGAGTCCAGAGTTGAGTAGCCCTTTCTGATCTTGCTCCCACTATCTACATCGGCTTCGACCACGAACACGCTGCAGACAGGCCTGTGATCGGAGAGCCTGAATTCGCCCCTGATATACTGCAGCTGCTCGATGCCCTGGCCGTGCCACAGTATCCGGTCACACCTGCAACAACATGAAACATTCAGAAATATACATCAGTCTGCCTCAGGAAGCCTCAAAGCTTTGGCATGTCTGAATCTTCAAAACGATGCTGTTTTTGTTCTGTACCATGCCGGCGTTCGTCGTTTCTTCTTCGATTTGGCGGTCTCCCATACATATGAGTCGGAGTTCTGCCTGTACTTGTATGTGGGGGCGAAGTAGATCTTGCCCTCCCTCCACCCTTTGAACACTCTCCCGGCTTGTCTCTCCATCGCGAGCTGTCAATGTACGATTTTGTCAGCACCAGGTTTTCTGAGCGAAACCACGGGTAGTTTTACTGCAATTTCTCTGTAGTAACACTGTAGCATATCTCAAAAATCCTGTTTCGTACGGAGTAGTTGATATGATACCTGATCTTTCTCCAATAAGATGTCCCACTCATTCTCCTCCAGCAGCATCTTTGTTTCCTCGTAGCTCAACGAGACTCGGTAGTTCAAATCCCCAAGCCAGATGATCCGGCTGCAGCATTGCATGGGCATTGTTTCAGAGGCGTAAGTAAGCACCAGAGATGTGCCCTGCCAATGTTTGTTTTATTTTCAGTGGATGCCTGCTTACTCATGGTCAATTATCTTCTCAGGAACACGCTGGCCGGGCACCTTGCAGATGCGCGGGAACTGCGCGTTCTTGAGGATCTCGGCGACGTCGGAGTTCCTCCGCACCTCGTCGCCCTCCTTCTCGCCGGACGCTAGGTGGCAGCACACGAAGCAGATGCTCGTGTGGTGCAGCGTCATGCTCATGGCGACGCATCCCTGGTGATTTCAGAATTCAGAATCAGATGCTCGATCGATCGTAAGCAAGATTCGGCGTGCACGATAGAAGAGACGCGCGCGCGAAGAGCTTGCAGACCTTGTTGCCGAGGCGACCCATGATGCCCCGGCCGACGCAGTCGACACGGAGGTGGCCGACGTACTGCACGAGCTCCCGCCGCACCCACACCGACAGGAAGATCCCGACCATCTGCTTCTTCGCGATGAGGCAGTAGTTCATGCCGCCGCCCCTCTGGTCGCCGCCTTCCGTGGAGGTCAGCGCGTCGTCATTGTCGGCGCCGCGGCCCGGCGAGGCGGCGGCGGCCTCGACGCGGTAGAGGAACTCGCGCATCTCCCGCGCCCGGCGCTGCATGGTGGTCGGGTCGGACATGCAGGTGCACGTCTTGACCAGCGCGTTGTCGACGCGGTAGGTCTTGTTGACCATCTTGAGCGGCGGCGGCGGCGGCTTCTGCGCGGAGAGCACGCCGCCGCTGGAGGACTTGGGCATGGCAGCGGCGCTGCTGGGGTCGCGGCCGCCGAGCCGGACTTGGGACGGCTGGGCGTAGTTGTAGGAGGTGGACTCCGGCGGCGAGAGCTCGTCGCCGGAGGACTGCCCGTCCGGGGCCGGCGGCCTGTTCAGGGCCTGGTAGATGAGCTCCATCCACTTGCCCGCCGGCTCGTTGTCCTCCACGACCAGCACGTTGCCGGCGTTCAGAGGCACGATCTCCTGAAACCTTTGTGAACGTCCAAATGCATTAGAGCGCGAGGATTCCGAGCATATACATGAGAATGAAGCAGGAACGAGCGAAATTGGGAAAAATCTGTACATACCCCAAGACGTATATATCGGGTAATCCTTCGATCTGCAGAAACTCTTCGAGGTTAACGCTGCTGTCAGGAGGCTTCCCTCCCACATTCCATGTGCCTACAAACACCCTGCAAGATCGTCAAACAAAAGAGAAGCTCGAAAACGATCAGCACTGTAGCTGCTAGCTAGGGGGAAAACAGATCATCAAGCGATGAGCTTGGGCCTTTCGGAACCATGAGAAATTAGCATCAAACTTGGCAAGTTGCTGTTACCGGTACTCCCGGGTGTCGACGTTGGGTCTCATGGGAGAATCCAGGCAGCTCAGGGTCAGGTTCTCTATCCGCGTCGTGCAGTGCCGATCTGAAACACAAAGCCCAGCGAGTCATCAGGCTTGCACAGGCACAGCACATTCTCGGCGGCAGATCGCAGCCAACGTGGCGCATTGTCGTCACCACAGTCTCCTCTGGCATGACCGACCGGGCTGGCGACTGGCGTTACCTGAGAAGCTCTTGCGGACAGCCGGGGACGATTCCAAGAGGTCCATCCTGTCGCCGCTTTTGCCCTCCAAATCTGCACAAAAACGACGCGAAAACCATACGTCAGCAATCCAACCGCCGGCCGCGATAATCCGCCGGCACGCACGCACGAACGAACGGACTCACCGAAGACGATGTCCCGGCGCGAGAGCAGCTTCTTGTCCGCGCCCCTCCCTTTCTTGCGGAAGAGGCCCGACATGAAGGACTGCGAGAGCAAACAAACCTCATCATCAGCCACATTGCACGCACGCACAGGCAGCTTCTTCCGGGAGGGAAAATGGCCGGAATGCACGGATGGCCTACCTTCTTCTTCTTGCCATTCTTGACGAGGAACTCGTCGACGGAGGCCGGCTTGGGGATGTCACAGGGCGCGTTGTGATTTGACATCCAGCTGACGACGGTAAAAGGCGCGGCAGGACCCGACCCTCACTCATCCGGAGGAGGCCGTCGTGGTAGGGGCGGGGGGCGAGCGAGGCGGTTGTTTTCCTTTCCCCCGGCAAAGCCAGAGCGAAACGTGGAGTGGTGGGGTAAATGCGGGGGGATCAAAACGGGTGGCGGCGAGGGAATTGTGTTGTGTTGCCTTCAAATGGAAATTGGGCACGCTTGCCTCCAATTCACTATTCAGGGGATGCTTGCCGTTGCTGCAGCTTCCTCCTGGAGCCGTCCTGTCCCGTCCCTCTGATGCTATCATGTCTACGAGCACACTTGCTTCTGCTGTTCGGATTGTGTTTCGATGCTGGGCCACTCACGCCACCTAGGATGCTCTCTCACGCTCTGCCACCGTCTGTGTTCAATGATATTAGCAGCATGACAGGAGTGATAAGCATGATGAGTAGTTTGTTCTACCATAAATTACATGGAGTGATGGAAGAAGATGCACGCTGTGAGTTGATATTTGGCACTTTGGCAGTGAATGAATGAATGATAAATGACTGTTCTTCAAGTCAAACCAACGGGCTATATGATCTCCAGCTGCAGGATAGGAATCCAATCCAATTTGGCAGGGTTTGATGGTGGGCAGTAACCACGGTGGGTGGTTGACCTGCAGCCACAAAATTTTATACCACCGACTTCTGCCGACCCAGATGCCACCTGCGCCTGCGCGTCTGTTTATGCGCCGCTGGATTTGTTTTTTTTTTTTAAAGATCACGGATCAAGTCCGGCTTATATTAATAAGAAGAAGGAGAATTACATGCGCAAGTAGCGCAAAAAACAACCTCCTAGGTTTGACAGACTGTCAAACTAGGTGTGGAAGAAACTAAAAGTGACTACTCACGTTCTAAAAACAACCAACGTGCAGCTATTAGGTGCACTATCATGGCACCTCCGCCATGTCTGCCCCTAAGTCCGCCGCAAATGCAGCTAGCGCCCTGCAAAGCTCAATGTCGTCAAGCCTCGCCGCGGTCCGTAATGCCTTGATCCCTTTGTCAGGAAGGTCCTGTCCAAAACTGTCAATGAACTCGGTGGCTGCTGCATCCGTCGCCGACGACTTGCCATCGATGAACTCCAGGTCGCGCATGAGCCGGAGCTGGGCACGCTGTGCCACCGGCGTGGAGGAAGGACGAGCGGCCAGACGCAGGCTGGACCGGGTGGGAGCTAGTGTCCTTCTAGCTCTTCTAGTCCTCGGCTTTCTCGCCTGCTGTTTTGGAGGAGAGGCCGGTCTTGGAAGCAGCGGCTTCGGGGCCTTCGGGAACATTTTCTTGCAGAAGGCGGCGCAAGCACCGTCGTCCTCTGTCTCCGTGCCTCCAACAGCTTCCTCTGCTCCCAGGTCGTCCTCCTCTGTGGCATCAACCGCCGGCGCGTCGAGCTCCTTCGCCACCACTGTGTCCGTCGCGGGGGCCTCAACCACGTCCGGTGGGAGGCCTGCTCTGTGTGTTGCTTTGCGGCGGCTGTAGACGAGCAGCGGCTTAGCCCGCTCAGGGCCCCTCGGCGCGCCGTCCTGCCCGCGTGCCCCCACAGCGGGCGCACTAGGCAGTTCGAACGCAGTAGGGGGCTCCTCCATGGTCGGGTCCTCTCCAGGAGGTGGCACCACTGGAGGGGCGGCCACTGGCTCCGGGGTCGGCCCTCCCGAAGTGACCGATCGCGTGCTGTCGATCGACGGCAGCGGGCCTTCAAGAATTGTTGCCCAGGCAACATCCATCCGGGTGGCCCTCGATTCAGCAGAGGGTGACCCGGGGCCCGGGCCCTCGACTTGCTTGGTGGTGCTCGCCTCCTGTCTCTTCTTCCTCCTGCGGCGTCGGCGTCGACGCGAGCGGTGACCACGGCCACGTTGAGTGTGGTCGGTGTCAGCCGAGCCGCTAGCCCCAGTGCTTGGCCGAGCGGCGCGCTTGGCGGCGTTGTCGCGCCACGGCCTCTTGCAATCCCGCGCGAAGTGGCCAAGGCCGTAGCAACGGAGGCACCGCCATGGGAGGTTGCAGGTGGCGATGCGGTGTCCCGTTGCGAGGCACTTGAAGCAGCGGCCATCGGCGTATGCGGGGAAATGCCGTGGGCCGGTGTGCGCCCCAGCATTCGCCGCATGGCGCTGCCGTGAACTCCGTGGCCGCGGCGCCTGCGACGGCGGGGCAGGGCGCTGTGGGAGCACACGCTGCCACCCGTCGACATCCGGGGCGGTTGCGCGGCGTGATGGCCCCAACCGCTGATGGACGGGGACTGGGGGGCGTTCACGTTCGCCGATCTCCGGAGTAGACGCACCTTCCCGGCCCCCACGGCGTCTGTGGGCAGGGGCACGACCCTCCGCTGGCCGAACGGGCAGGCCGCGCACAAGCCGTGGACGCGGCCGCCCGCGCTTCCTTCGTCTCCGGTGAGGCTCACGCCGCCCTGCAACCGCACCGCTGCGGACCGGCGTCGCGGCTGGAGCACCAGCGGCTGGAGCACCACGCGGAGCCACGGGCGCTGCCACCACCAACCGACGGGCAGCGTCCCGATAGGACGGGCGCTGCACCTCGCAGGACGAGTCGCCGTCGTCCTCCGCCCAACGGCTGAACTTGGACCGCCCCGCCGAACGACCGCCAGGAAGGAACGGCGCGGCATGGGGAGACAAGGTGGATGACGGGTTCGGGGCGGGGGCGGAAGGGTTGACTTCCACTACCGAGCCCTCGTCATCGTCGTCCTCGTCCTCGTCCTCGGGGACGTCCTCGATGGTGACCATCTCCTCCAATGGCGACGATGTTGGGGCAGCGGCGGCGGCAACGAGGGCAGCCATGCTGTCTCCGGTTAAGGTGCCCCCCACCTCAGGAGAGTGCGGCGGCGAGGCCTCAACCCCAGCACAGGGGGAGGCCGCTGCAGCCGCACCCACACGGGCCGCACCAGCAGGGGGCGGGGAGCCCGCGCCGCCGGCCTCCAACGCCAGCGGCGGCTCCCCAGCAGCGACGGCGGAGGGGGCGCAGCACCTCAGCAGCAGAGGAGGAGGTGGCGGCGGCCAAGGCCCCTGCGGGCCGGCCCTGGCCATGCGCGCCTCCCCCGAGCCGGATGGCGGCGGCCTGGCCGCGACTGGGACGCCGGCGGCGGCGAGGGGGTCCCGCCCACTGGATCCGGGCACTCCGAGGCCCCGGCGGCCTCCCCCGGCCGGCGCCCAGCGGCGGGCGCCCGGCGGCGGCGCCTCGAGGGGCCGTCGAGTCTCCCAGCGCGGGAGGGCGAGGGGAGGAGGAGGGGGGAGGAGGGAAGGGAGGGAGAGGAGGGGTGGTGGTGGCCGGCGGCGGTGCCAGGATTTGTGCGAGGCTGGATCTGGAATTCTTCATCTTTCGTGCTAGTCGGCACAAACGGATGATAAATGTCACAGAGCAGATTCAACAGGTTGCTCGCTGGCCAAAAGGATTGAATCGAATGTCTGCCCAAGCTAGGATAGAACATTCCGATCACACACCGGGGCAAAAAGGAGCTGATGATAAATGGGGAACAAGCATTCGATAACACCATTTCGTTTCATGCCGTCCACTAGGAGTCTTTACACTGCACCATTACAAATATTCCAATCTAACTGAATGGGGAACACGAGAAGATAACACAATCGCCATCAAAATTTATCCCCATCTGTATCTACAGCCCATCAGCTAAATTGTCCTCTATATTTTACTACCACGTGCTGGAAGGAGTCTGAACAGATAAATGAGCCGCTACAAACTTGTAGGTCTCAAAGATTCCAAATGATGAACGGTGGGAGCTTTGATCCCTTCTTTTGGGACCAAATGCATGTTCGACGGATGAGTAGCAGACGAAAAGCCTACAGACCATCAAGAGTAAATGATTAGTTATATAAATGTATCACTTTGGAAAAAACGGTTACTATACATGGCAATAACAAATATTTACCTAACAGATGACTACTGAAACATTCCATCAAGCTTCTGTCTGTACTGAGCCAAATTCTGCACCCAAAAAAAAGTTGGAGATCAAAACTTTTAAGACATTTAATAAGTTTGCACCACAAACCATTCACAATAATAAGACAATAGAACAATACTAGTACTGCTTTGTAATTACAATAGTACTGCTTTAAAATCAAATAGATCGAGTTGCCTGAACTTTATTAAATATTAAGAGCTAAAAAACTGCAACTGGTGCTTCTAGATATGTCCATTTGTTTGGAAAAATACAGATTAAATCAGAACGTTGTTTCATCCCAACCGGAAAGCAGAGAAGCTTCTTACCTTGGTATAAGCATAGACACCTGCTTCAGAAGGTCCTGCGGGACTTCCTCGCCTGATAAATTTCCCTTCCTTAAATATATACAGCATAGGAATGCCAGTAGACAACTCAAGGCTGATAACCTGAGAAATGAAGGAAGGACTGTCAACAAACTCTACAATAACACCAATTGTGAAAAGTAACTGAAGTACAAAACAAACATAAAATACCTCTTGAGAAGTCAACTTGTCCAAATGCATTATAATCGAACGAAGTGAATTGCCATGGGCAGCAATCATTACATGCTTTCCAGCCACAAGTTTAGGTATAATCTAAGAGAGTAGAGACAAGAAACGTACCAAGGTTATACTAGAAAGTTAATGGGGAAAAAAATACTGAATTGCAATGCAGGGCTGTGTTTGATATTGTATTATTAAGTGATGTCGATAGAAACAGATTTAGAATTGGTTGGTAGAGATAATGCAGGCTAATCACAGTTTCAGAACCAACGCTTGCAACATCTGTTTTGTAAGCATACAAAGCAACAAGTAAAAACAATAATTCAACTGAAATAGCAGTGATAGCAGTGTCTGATAATATCCTTACTTGGTCTTTGAAATAAGCAACTGCTCTCTCTGCGCACATCTCAAGGCTCTCGCCATTTGGGGGAGGAATATCATAACTACGACGCCATTCATGAACTTGTTCTTTACCAAATCGATCGGCGGTTTCTTGCTTGTTTAGGCCTTGAAGCTCACCATACCTTAGATGGAAAGGTAAAATTACATGTTAGGTTCAAAAAGAAATACTACAATGCACCAGATAATCATTATAGAGTGCAGGAAGCTCTTACATTCGTTCATTCAACTGCCAAGCTGTTATGACAGGAATAGACTGCTTCTTTGTCTCTTCACTGTATATCTGACTCCACTTGTGAGCTTGTTCACTCTCATTGTGCACAATGATTGGAACCTAAAAAGGTCAGTGGCAGATGCCATAACCTCTTGATTAGTTAATTAATTGTAAACATGAACACACTCAATATGAATACTGGAAATATAAAAGGAAAATGCTTCAAAACCTTCTTACGGCGATGCTGCATCATGGCAAGCATAGCGGTCATCTGAGCCCGAATCAGCGACGAAGTGTATATTACATCAACTGGGATGTTGCATATCCTTCTTCCCGCCTCAATCGCCTCGTCAACACCCTTAGGGGTCAGGGGAACATCGACACATCCAGTAAACAGATTCTTCTCATTCCACAACGATTCTCCATGCCGTATCAGAATGAGTGCGCTTTCACCTACAAGCACATGAACAACAATCTTATAACAACAGTGAATCATTGTTTTGCATAAGAATTCTGTGACCACTGCGCTGCTCAGTGGAGCTGAACTTAAGAACATACCTGATTTCTTTGGAGCTCCTCCACTTTTAGGGCTCGCGGGTAGCTGAACCGGCTCGATCACTGAAGATTGGGTGTTTGAAGCACAAACTAAACCCAGATTACGGGCATTGGCGCCGCGACGCCCTACTGGAATAGAAATCACACGGCTTTTTCTGTTATCAGGATGGAAGCAGCCTGTGGGCAGCAATTTGGTGGATGAAAGCACATGCTGAGTTGTGAAAGTGGCCATCTGCTCCAATACATACAACAAAATTAGTTGAGTTCCTACATAGCCAGCTAAGGGCTCAATAAAGCCCCAATTGAATGCAGTGATATTGCAAGAGACATTGTAATCACAAAAACATATTTATCCTAACATTGAGCAACCTTAAAATCATAAGGATCATTAGGATGACCACTGCAAACAGTGCCAACAGCAGCCGCTTAAAAATTGAGCAACTGAATCTAACTAACCGATCAAACAATTAGCACTACCACTCCAGAATCTGAGTAAAGTACGAAACAGGGAAAGCACGAAGATCACATACGTGGGGAACCAAGGATGCTGAACCCTGGTAGAGTAGCGCCTCGGGAAATCGTCAAGAAGCGGAGGGCCTTGTTTTGCAGGTCCAGTTGCCGGGGCGGCGGAAGCGACCCCTCTCTCCTCGGCGAGATCTACGGCGGCGGCGGCGGGTCGCGGTCGCGGAGATCACCGGGGAGCGGCGGCGAAACCGAGGGGCAAGGGGCGAAAAGGGTCTCGTTGTCTGCTGGCTGGCTCGTGTGGGGCGTGCGTGCTCCCGACTTCTGGTGCGTCGCCGCCGCTCGGTCGGTTTTATAAACGGCCGCCGCGACTGCGAGAGCGATGGGAGTTGTTGGTTTGGTTGGTGCATTGCGCTCGCGACCGCATGGGTTGGTGCATTCGGACCGGGAACGAAGACAAAGAGGGTGCCCGCCGTCGTTCCATGAAACCGGGACTCTGAAATTTTCAGGAAATTTAGAGGAAAGGAACTAATTTCAACTAATTCACGAGACTCCGTAGTTTTGTTTATAAAATTAAAGTTTTCCAGTTTTAACTAAATAAATTTGTAGAAACATGTAGCTATGGTATACACAAAATAAAGGCAGTGTATATATTGTATGGTGGATTTAATAAAGTTTGACTTTAGACAAAACTAAATTAAGTACATTGTTGTTGTTAGTGTTGCCTTGTATAATTTGAACACTTATTGGACTTTAGGTGTTATTTGTAGCTGGTTATAATCCAATTTCAACCCATCTTCGTATTCAATTTGGGTGTTTCATTCTTCCGCTCCTTGTTTACAATACCACTTATCAGATACTACTACGTTGACGCTGACGCTGGAGCCGTTGACGCTGGAGCCGGTGGACCGGGGGGCGACGAGCTTCCTGGGGAGGACACACCGGCGACACCGGTTCACTGCACTCGCGGCCACGAGTCTGAGGGCGCGCTAGCCGAGGCCGAGGGCACGCTAGCCCTCCTCGGCCACTGGGCCAGGTGGGACGACCTCGGCGCCGTTTACGGCGACTGGGCGGAGGAGTGCGCTGAGCACCCAACTCCACGCCTCGTCCACGACACACGCATCGACCACGACGCTGGCGACTCCGGGAACACTCCGGCGGGGGCCGTTGAGGACCCCGGGGCCGCCGACGACCCCGGCTTCGTTGACTCGGAGGATGACCGGCCGGGGGACCACCACACGGTTGCAGGCCCGGTGACCGTCGAGGTCGACTCGGCGGGGCGCTTTGAGTCACCGACGGTGCACCGGGTGCCTCGCCCCGCGACGCCGGCCCTCGGCATGGCGTACTTATGCGGGGCCTCGGGTAGCCCGCCAAGGATGTCGCCCGAGGCGGTGGGGGCCGAGCCGTGCACGCCATTGGAAGCCGTGGACCACGACCTCCACGACGACGACGCACCACCGGGCTTCAGCACGCCGCTCTACCGGGGGACCGCCCATGCCACGTCAGAGGACGAGGCGACCACACGCAGCGAGGGCTCCCTCACGGGGAGGTTGAAGACCTTCGCCAAGCGCGTCTTCCACAAGGCGACCACACCGCTGCTGCCGCGGCCGACTCGGGTGGCCGACTTCAGCTCCGTACAGCTACCGCTGCGGAGCAGGCGCATCGCGGCCAACCCCCTCTCCAGGTTCCCGGTCGCGAAGAGAGGAGAAATCCTCGCCATGCAGAAGATGGGGTTCATCGAGGCGGAGCCCACGGAGGAGGGACGACAGCAGCTGGACGAGATGTTCGAGGGGAGGCCCGGAGACGCCCAGGCCATGAGTGAGCTGTTCCACGACGAGGACCACTGGCAGCGTCCGCGGAGACGCCGCGGAGCCGGGGGCCGCGCTTGAGCGCCGACCAGCTGTCGAGCACCAGCCATCAGGACGACCCGTCAATGGATAATACAACCATTGTATGCTGGAATGCGCGGGGGCTCAACAACAGAGCCCGCCGCGACGCCGTTCGCACGATGGTGTTGAACGAGAGACCTCACATCGCTTGTATCGTAGAGACAAAGCTCCACTCTGTACCACAGATGCTTGTATCTTCCTTATTGGGAATGGACTTTGTTGACTATGCGTACGCCCCTGCAAATGGAACCCGGGGAGGGATTCTTCTTGCAGGTAGACGAACGGACATTCGCCTCGACGACGCTCACATCGGACACTACTCAGCCACGGTGCGCATACACTCCGTTGCAGACACAGGGCGAGGGCCCTCGGTGGCTCACGGTTGTGTACGGTCCACAGGACGACGGCGACAAAGAGCTGTTCCTCGACGAGCTAGCGGCGATCAGACACGCTTGCGACGGGCCGTGGGCGGTCATTGGTGACTTCAACCTCATCCTCGACGAGGCGGACAAGAGCAATGGCCACATCAACAGACGGAACATGAGCCGCTTCCGCCAAACCGTGGCCGACCTGGAGCTCCTCGACATTCACCTACACGGGCGGCGGTACACCGGAGCAACGAGAGAAGGACGCCCACATTGGTGCGACTTGACGGGGCACCGGTGTCGCTCGACGGGAGTCGATGCACCCTGGACCGCCACCTCCAGGCCCTCTCGACGGACGTCTCCGACCATTGCCCCGCCGCCGCGCAGACGAATATGTCAGCACGCGCCAAACCAAGATTCCACTTTGAGTCCTTCTGGCCGAGGGCGGAAGGCTACCAGGACGCGGTCATCAGGGGATGGACCTGCGACCAGGGTATCACTGACCCCTTCGACGGCTAGACGCGCTATTCCGGAATCTAAAGACAGAGCTACAGCATTGGGCGTCCAGGAGCATCGGGAACGTGAGGGACCAGCTGCTCATGGCGCGAGCAATTGTCCTCCGCTTTGACCAAGCTTCAGAACGCAGGCAGCTCACGGACGAGGAGCACAGAGTGCGCAAGGAACTCAAGTTCAAGTGCCTCGGCCTAGCGTCACTCGAGCGAACCATCGCGCGACAAAGGTCGAGGGTGCGCTGCCTAGCCGACGGAGACGCCAACACGAAGTACTTCCACCTCCTAGCCCGTGGGAGGAAGCGCAGGAACGGGATTTACCGTCTTCGAACGGGCGACGGCGAGGTGTGCTCCTCTGCGGAGGCCATAGAGGAGGCCATCTTCAGCCACTTCGACGGTATCTTCGATGTCGAGGGTGAAAGGTCACAATGGCTAGAGGGGGGTGAATAGCCTAATAAAATTTCTAGCAAGAATACTAGACAACCCAATTAGATAGCAAGGCGGCAAATGTGCAAAGCAAGTGCTTCGACTATTCTATGCAAGCCGTCCTACCATGCAAGGCTACTCAATTCAATTGCACACACAACAACGGTGATCAAGCTACACAATGTCGGTTCACCGAAACCAACCAAGCAATTCTACCCACGGGATTTACTCTACACAATGAGTGGTTCCCCCGACCATAATAAGTAGTTCTGTTGGATTTATTATGGGCTAGGCCCAATTATTTATATTCAATAAATCAATAAAACTCTATGGTATGTAATTTGTTGGATGAACCGTTTTGTACGGTACAAGATTTTGACCGAACGTAGCAAAAGCGGGCAGACGGGGAGGCGAACGGACGGAAATTCATATGCCAATAATGATGCTTTATTATGGGAGTAATTTCTAATTTGGAGTTAATTCCACTTGGAAGTTACTATCACTATTTTTAATTGGCATATTGATTTCCTCCTATAGTGGAGGCCAACGTGAGGCTCTTTGCCTCCCATCGTGAGGCTCTTTGCCTCCTAAAAGAGACTTGAGTCTCTTGGCCTGTCTCTTATGCCTTATGGCCTATATATTTGGGGCTTGTTCTTCAGTCATAGCGCTTGGTTCATTCCTCTCTCCAACAAGAGAAAACACACCAGTTCATAATCCAGTCGCAACGAAGGTTTCTCCATCTCCTCAATCCGCGCGCACGGAGAAGGGAGAGGGCAGGTGCCTCCGAAGCCCTTGCCGTTCGGGACCTTGCACGGGGGATCGGCAATTAGGTTTTTGGGGAGCGTCTACGCGGCGCCACCGCGCCGCCGCCGATTCGTCGTCGTCTACTTCTGGAGGCGCCGTCGTCGTCTACTTCCGGAGGCTTTGCGTTCTTCATCTTCTTCATCGACATATGGGAAAGGACAATGATCGGGATCCTCTGGAAGGTATAAACCGTTCATCTCCTCTCTGTTTTTCGTGATGCGTTTACGCATGTTTCGTTAGTCCATGCCTCGGGCCATTTCGTATCTTTGTGATGGATATGTTTCGTATGCTCGATCTATTATTTCGTCGGTTTCTTGTCGCCGAACTTCCCCGCAATTGATCTGTCATATATGCATGTTTCGTTAATTTCTGTCATGTTGCTTCATATTCTCTTTTGTATGTTTTCAGTAGTCAGTTACATTGTTTCACATGTTTTCCAGAGGCTATAATTATTATGAGTTATATATCATGCTTTGTTACTTTAGTAGACAAATCATGTTATCATGCTTGTATATTTTACATGTTCATCGGTCACATGGTTCATATGGTTATGAACATTTGTGACATCATGTTTACAATGCCTAATTATCTATTACATGTCATCATCTTTATGTTAATTTATGGAATTAAAATGACATGGAAATTGCCTAATTGTCTAACAATCCAAAAAAACCTAATTTTAGGCATTTTTGGAGCCGCATTAAAACCTCGATTCATTTGATGGAAAGGCCCAATTATTTATATTCAATAAATCAATAAAACTCTATGGTATGTAAATGAACCGTTTTGTACGGTACAAGATTTTCTAGCAAGGCAGCAGACGGGGAGGCGAACGGACGGAAATTCATATGCCAATAATGATGCTTTATTATGGGAGTAATTTCTAATTTGGAGTTAATTCCACTTGGAAGTTACTATCACTATTTTTAATTGAGGCTCTTTGCCTCCCATCATGAGGCTCTTTGAGAGACTTGAGTCTCTTGGCTGTCTCTTATGCCTTATGGCCTATATATTTGGGGCTTGTTCTTCGGCCATAGCGCTTGGTTCATTCCTCTCTCCAACAAGAGCTCATAATGGCAACGAAGGTTTCTCCATCTCCTCAATAGAGGGCAGGTGCCTCCGAAGCCCTTGCCGTTCGGGACCTTGCACGGGGATCGGCAATTAGGTTTTTGGGGAGCGTCTACGCGATCGTCGCCACCGTCGCCGCCGCCGATTCGGGCTTCGTCGTCTACTTCCGGAGGCGCCGTCGTCGTCTACTTCCCGAGGAGGCTTTGCGTTCTTCATCTTCTTCATCGACATATGGAAACGGGACAATGATCGGGATCCTCCGGAAGGTATAAACCGTTCATCTCCTCTTGTTTTTCGTGATGCGGTTCGCATGTTTCGTTAGTCCATGCCTCGTCGTTTCGTATCCGTGATGGATATGTTTCGTATGCTCGATCTATTATTTCGATCGCTTACCGTCGTCGTAACTTCCGCAATTGATCCGTCATATATGCATGTTTCGCTAATTCTGTCATGTTGCTTCATATTCTACTGCCGTATGTTTCGGTAGTCCGGTTACATTGTTTCACATGTTTTCCGTGAGGCTATAATTATTATGAGGCTATATATCATGCTTTGTTACTTTAGTAGACAAATCATGTTATCATGCTTGTATATTTTACATGTTCATCGGTCACATGGTTCGTGACCACAATAAGTAGTTCTACCCACGGGATTTAAACTACTCAAAGTTCTACCCACGGGATTTAAACTACTCAAAGAGTGGTTCCCGACCACAACAAGCAATTCTACTTTGTTTGACTGCGGTAAAGTAAGGAGGTGATAGAAGTTTATACCGCCGAAGAGTAGAAGATGGCCAATCACCGTGTAGTAGCCAATCACCTAGAGAGCTCAAGCACAATCACAAGGAGGTCGAAGCCTCGGCAATCACAAATCAACACAATGATTTTTTACCGAGGTTCACTTGCTTCCCAAGCTACTCCTCGTTGTGGCGATACACTTGCTTGGTGAGTTGCCCGCTCAATTGGCTCGGTGCCAAAGACCCCAATGGGGAGCCGTAATCTCCACACAAGACAAGGATCCACAAGCCACGAGCAATCCACTAGAGTATCCTTTCGCGAACTCCGGCGGGGAAGGATCAAGAACCCCTCACAAGAACCCGGTGTGGCCTCGAACAATCTCCAACTCGAGCTCAACCACCACCCGCTGCTCCAAACCGTCTACGGTGACGGGAATCACCGAAGAGTAACAAGAATCCGCAGCCCACTCGAAGAACAAGTGCCTCTAGATGCAACTCTCAATGCAAATCACTTGTCTTGCCACTCAAATCTCAGAAGAGATGCTCAAGAATGAAAGAGATGAGTGGGGGAGTGTATCTCTAGCTCAAAGGATGCACAAGTATGTGAAAATGGCCAAGAGTGCTCCCCAAGGCCGGCCAATGGTCTATTTATAGACCCCTCCACGAAAGTAGCCGTTGCCCCCTCGGGCTGGAGCTTCATCAAGCGCCGGACGCGTCCCGCGCCGCCCGCCGGACGCGTCCGGCGCTCTTCGCGCGCCCGCCGACGACCGTAGTTCGGGTTTGAAATAGTGTAATGAGAATTGTTCGTTACCGAATCACGCAAGCGTAATCGATTTACCCGGACGAACACTCAGCATAGATTTTTATATAGAATCCGACCAAAATATTTAATAATTTATAAAAGCGTAGGTGGCTAAACTGTAACCAATAATACCGGCGCAAGTGCAAACCATGACAAGGACACAATCCGGTTCACACATTTAGGCTAGCGTCGCCCGAGTCCGCACATTCACTACCCGATTTTGACTTTGCGCGTCCCGGTTTTAGCGCGACGCCGACCGTTGAAGCTTGCGTCGTTCGAATCCACCAAGCGTCGGACGCTTCCCGAGTCCGGCGTCCCCGCGACGGCCGCGCGCGTCCGGTCCCGACGTCGAGCCATAGGCCGCGCCGCGCCCGATGCCTGGGACCGTCCGTGTCCGGCGCACCGCCCGTCGGCCCGAGAGCCAACCAGCCCACCCACTCGGCTAAAGACACGCCGGACGCGTCCGCCCACGCCCGACCGGCGTCCCGACGCCCCTTTGAAGAAGATTTCGCGTAGAATCTTGCGCGTCTTCGCTCCAAGTCCAACCTCTTGCCTTGAATACCAACTCCACCAAGTGTAGACCTCGTCTAAAGCACCGGAGTTAGTAGTACAAGCACGACCAAGTCGGCAAGAGTTAGCCCTCTAGTTAGTCTCTCATGCATCATGCAAAGTCACAACTAGAGGCACTTAGGACCGCGAATGAACCGAGGAAACCCCTCTTGATAGTCGGTTATCGATCCTAAATGTTATCACACTCGCTAAGTGTCTCGACCACTAAACCGGAAAGCCCTATTAAGTACCTTCGCCTTGATCTCCACGGGCATTTCCATCCATCACCGGAGCTTGATCACTTCACATGTCCACCATGTTCGTCACCGTGATCACCATGCTCCATCATCCACCGTCACGTTGCTATGTGTCTAACCACACTTAGAGCAAAGCATTAGCAACGTTTGAGGGTCATTAATTACCAAAACCAAACCGGAGCTTTCAGAGGGCCCGGCGGGGTCTCCACTGATTTCGCCGCCCTTGGCATCAATCCGCTGGACATGTCCGCGCTTGACCTCCGATTCTCAGGGGATGAGGTGGACAGGGTCGTGCGTGACATGCCGTCGGACAGGGCGCCTGGTCCAGACGGCTTCACCGGGGCCTTCTACAAGTCGACGTGGCCGATTATCAAGGAAGACGTCTTGGCGCATTAAATGGCTCTTCTTCGGTGATCGGCATTTCAACAGCCTAAACAACGCCCTCGTAGTCCTGCTGCCAAAGAAGTCGGACGCGGCCACCCCAGCAGACTACAGGCCCATCACGATGATCCATAGCTTTGGCAAGCTAGCCTCCAAACTACTGGCCACTAGGTTGGCGCCGAGGTTGAAGGAGCTCATCTCGCCCAACCAGAACGCCTTTATCAGGGACAGGACGATCCACGACAACTTCAAGTTCGTCCAGCGAGCGGCAGTACATTTACATAAGCAGAAGATCCCGAAAGCGCTACTCAAGCTGGACATCTCCAAGGCCTTCGACACGGTGGCATGGCCATTCCTCCTCGACACACTCCGCGCGTTCGGATTCAGCGACCAGTGGAGGCGTTGGATCGCGACACTGCTGTCCTCCGCGTCCTCCCGCGTCCTGGTTAATGGTCGGCCGGGGAGGCCGATCAGACACCGCCGGGGGTCAGGCAGGACTCTCGCCGATGCTCTTCATCCTCGTCATGGAGGTCTTCACCAGGCTAATGGTCGTAGCGGCTGAGGGACAGCTGATTCAGCCTCCTGGAACGCCGACCATCAAGCACCACTGCAGCCTCTACGCCGACGACGTCATCATCTTCATGCACCCCAGTGTAGCAGAGGCGAGGGCGCTGAGAACGATCCTGCAGTCATTCGGGGACGCATCTGGCTTGAGGACCAACCTCGCCAAGTGCTCTATAACGACAATCTACGCCCCAGACATAGACCTCCGGAACATCCAAGGAATCATCGGCTGCCAGATCTCCGAGTTCCCCATCACCTACCTAGGACTTCCACTCAACACTAAGAAGATACCCAAAGACAGGTACCAAACCGCGGTGGACTCGATCGCGGCCCGCCTCCCGGCGTGCCACGGCCCGCTCATGGCGAGAAGCGGGCGCCTGATCTGGGTCAAGTCCGTCCTTTCGGCGATCCCCATCTACACTATCATCGCGGACGGCTTGCCCCCTTGGGTGATCGAGGAGATCAACAACATCTGCAGACGTTTCTTCTGGACCGGGAAGGAGGGCTCCATCAGGGGGGAGTGCGTGGTGGCATGGCCCTCTGCGTGCCGGCCGACTGATCTGGGGGGCCTGGGAATCCCAGACCTCCGGCGCACCTCGATAGCCTTGCAGTCCAGATGGCTTTGGCTACACCACACGGACGTGGACCGCGCGTGGTCACAATTGGAGATCAAGGTGCCCAGGGAGGTGCACGACTTCTTCCGCGCCTCTACGTTCACGGTCCTTGGCGACGGCAGATCCACCCTCTTCTGGACCGCGAGGTGGATAGACGGCCTCTCTGTGGGGGACATCGCGCCACTTCTGCTCCACTACGTCGGTGCAAGGGAGATCCGGGAGACCACCGTCGCCGAGGGGTTGCACCGCAGACCAAACGGTCGAACCTGGGTGCGGCAGATCTCCGGGGGGATATCTGTCGCGGCCATCAGAGAGTACCTCAACCTTTGGCACAGGATCGACCGGGTCGCTCTCTCCGGACGAGGACCGACTAATTTGGAAATGGTCGGCGGATGGGAAATATAGTGCCAAATCAGCCTACAGGGCACTCCTAGCGGGATCCCACCCAATCCCAGGTTGCAAGAGGATCTGGAAGACGTGGGCACCCCTCAGGGTCCAGATCTTCCTCTGGCTGGCCATACGCAGACGCCATTGGACGGCGGACAGGCAGCACAGGCACGGGCTGCAGGCGAACGACAACTGCTACCTCTGCGACCAGGAACCAGAAACAATCGATCACATCATCGCAGAGTGCTCCCTCTCCCGACAGGTGTGGTGGAACATCTTGGCGGCGCTGCATGTAGACACCTCGGGGAACGGAGCACCGTCCATCGGCCAGTGGTGGGACCTCTGGAGGACGAAGTGGCACGGGGCCAAGAGAAAAGTCGCAGACACGCTGTTCGCAATCATAGCCTGGGAGATCTGGAAGGAGAGGAACGCACGATGCTTCAGAGGCGTTGAGGCCACCCTCCAACAGATCCTCAGCAACATCAAGCACACCGCCGACCTGTGGATCGAAACCGGTGCGCGGAAACTAGAATGCTTAGTGCGTGAGTAGTCCGCTTTGTACGCGTTCCGGGGTGGAGGGCAGTGTTGCATATTTGTAACCACCCCGGAAAAACCTGTAAAACTCTCTCCTTCTTAAATACAAAGATGCGCAAATCTTTTGCGTATTCGAGAAAAAAAAGATACTACTACGTTGGCCAGAATCTGTTTTAGTTGTATTTCTGTGGAAGTGTTTAGCGAGTATAACAATTGGTAGGTTGCTGAAACCATGCGCTGCGGCAGCTGACTTCTCATGAGCGACAACAGCTTCTGTTGATCTGTTCTTTGCTGCTCTGCAGCTAGCAATAGGCGCACACTCTGTTGTTCGACCTCTCTGCCCTTCCAATGTCGAGAAAGCGTTTCTTAACTTGACCAAACAGCTCTTGGTACTCCCAAGAACCACCAATGAACTAGCCTGGCCCTCTCGCTCCAATCACTCTGAAAAGAGGTGAGGTCAAATCACTCTGAATTTTTTAGTATATATATAACCCAAGCCTTAGCATAGTTTTCCAATGACGATGTGGTGGTATAACGGCTAATAATGAGGTTTGGTCCTAGATTACGCTTTCGCTTCTGCGAATTTACGTCTTCAACGCACGAGTTGTTGAAGAATTCCACGCCTCAAGAGTCAAGACCTGAGTATGCCAAAAGCTGGCTACTGTTGAGGGTTTGACGAAAGAGTGGTCGTTTTAAACTGACGAGACGCTTCTAGGATTTTCAACTAGGAGGTTGGCAGCCATGGAAATGGGGCTATTTATATATTTGCCCTCCTTACGGTTGGCTCTTGTCCAGTTACCCTCCTTGTCAACTGTAATTGTAGATTTACCCTAAAAGTCGCTCCGGTGTTATATTTTTGCCCATTTTGCCTTCGTGTCCGTCCAACTCACCATGCCACCGTGGACGGGACAGGGGAAAAGACCTCCCTGCCCTCCCTCTTTTTTTCACGCGCAGGAGACCGTCGCCCCCTTCTCTTTGTTCGCTCGCACGCCGCGCCTTCTCGCCCCCTTCTCGCCAACATGCAGGCCAGACGGATCCCGGATCCATGCAGAAGAAGGCCAGCTACACGGACGTGAAGGCAATGCTGTTCCTAGTGGCCACCGGGCACAGGCGGCGCGCTGCTACATCGCCCTTGGCCATGTCCGGCGGAGGCAGCGGCATGGTGCCCGGACGGCGCCGGCCCCTGCTGGCCTGGTGGGTCTTCTCGTGCGACAGGTGTGTGCTAGCGTACGTGCTGCTGGCCGCAGTGGCCGCTGCATTCCAGGCCTCCGTCGTTGCTGAGCTGCAGTCGATGGGGATCAAATTCCGGTGACATATATTATCGTAATTCACTTGTATATGCATGTGTACGCTAAGCCATGTATTCTCGTAACCACTTGTTTCCTATCTTGCATGCGGCCATGAATATGTACATTTGTGGCCATGAATATTAAGCATATATCATGTCAAAATTTTAATGTAGTGGCTGCTATCCGTCCAGGCAGGGAGCAAAAACATAGAGAGGGGCAGTGAGGTCTTTTCCCCTGGCTTCTCCACGGTGGCATGATGAGGTGGACTGCCACGAAGGTAAAATGGGCAAAAATATAACACTGTAGCGATTCTGAGGGAAAAAAACAATTGCAGTTCATAAGGAGGGCAAGTGGGTAAGAGCCATCCGTAAGAGGGGCAAATATATAAATAGCCCATGGAAATGGTGCCTGTGGTTAGCTTCGCCTTTGTTGCTTCACCAACCTCCCCAATTCAGTTGGCGGGCGGCCAACGGCCACGCGCCCATGAGGTCTGAAAACTCTCGGAGTAGTACCTTCTCGGGCCGAGCCGTAGCATCGTCTCCCCTCCACCTTCCGCCACCGCCCCGGATCTCGAATCCGCCGGCCCCCTCCCTCCCGTCTCCGTCGGCCCGCGCGCCGCGGGTTGGGTGAGGGCCACCCCGTCCTCTAGCTAGTAGCAGTAAGTAGTTCTAGGTTTTCCTTTTCTTGGATATGGAGCGCCCGGCCACCACCGTCGCCATCGCCATCGTCTTCATCTTCTTCGTCGCCGGCGCCGTTGCTCCCCAGGTAAGAATAACAGATCCGCTTTTAGTCTCCGCTCCCACCTCCGCATCCACCAGCGCAGGCTTCCTTCCCGCTTCCGCCGCTCCCCCTCCGCCAGATCTGCGCCGCGCCGCCATGTCCCCACCTCCATTCCCCTCCGCCACCGCATCCGCCTCCGCCTCCACAATTCGGCTGTTTCCCCAAGCAGGTCCACGCCGATGTCATCGGATCCGGCTGACCGCCACTTCCAGCAAGCCTCTACTTCGACGCCGCCGGCTCGACGACGCCGCCATCTCCAGGGATTGGTCCCCGAGCGCCATCTTCTGCGGCCGACGACATCTTCAACTCGATCTTTGGGTCGTCGGCATGGTCTTCCTCTTCGGCTTGGTCGGCCTGTATTCAACCGCCGTGCGCGGTCCCTTCCGGCGAGCTCGCCTTCGTCGTCGTCGTCGTAGTTGTCGATCTTCATTTTCCGGTCTCTGGACCGTGTTGCAAATCGGTCTTCTTCGGAGGACCTGGGTGTAAACTGCCGTTTTAATTAATATATGCTTTTCGTCAAAAAAAAAAAAAAAAAAACCTCCCCAATTCAGGCAAGCAGGTTGGCACCGTCTGAACCAGCCGTGCTCTCAAGCGTGAGGCCCCTTAACTGTCACAAATGGGAGGTTGTTAGTTCGCACAAAGGATATTCTCTCTTGGCATCGTATATTCCATTCGGATGGCTTAATAACAATGGGAGATGAGAATTTGCTGCAAAGTCCAAACTATGGAGTAGTAGGATGAGTAGTAAGATGCATTGCCCTTGCCCCATAAGCATGAAGAATTTCTAGGTCAGGCGGCAGTCAAAGCTGCTGCACGTGTGCAAGAGACCTCTGCATATTGTAAACGTGACTACGTGAGTGTTTCACCAACCATTTGAAACCATACGGGTGATTTAGTCGGCATGATTGAATGTAAATGGTTTGACGCCATTTGCCAGTCATGCTGACTGACTGACGGACACAAATAATTCACAAGTGGCAAAACTGTAGCACTTGGCATGTAGTTGCTCGGATGACTTGGTCTCTTTGGACATTGGCTGTATCAAACTGCTATAATGAACAATATGATTGGTCTTTACAAAGTTCCACAATGGCATTATGTTATATAAGGATGGTTTATATCATTCTTTTATTCAAAGCAAGTCGCCCGCGTGCCATTTTTCTGCAATCCAGGTAGCTTTCTGGAATACAGAAATAGGTCAGGAGCACTGCAAATCGAGTATGGAAAATGAACAGTAGTCCTATGCACAAGCTTCTGTAACCGGCACTGCAGCTGCTTTCACCACCAATCTTGGCAGAAACACCATCATTTGCCAGATAAACTTGCCCCTGAAACTCTCGATGTGTTCCAGGAGAAAAAAACAATCTGCCAAAGTAAAATTTCCGACACGCCATTAACAATCGTGGAAAAGAAAACAATGGTTTACTCTGAAAAGAAGAATGTGAATTTGGCAACGTCATTCACAGAAAATGATCAGGCAAGTTGAGAATTCTGTGCACTGCACTATACCAGACCTTATTTGTTCTAGGTCCTGAATATTCCTTTGCCAATTGCCATCGAGTGCTCACTTGTAAATCCCAACAAGGTAAAGGTCATACAGAAGTGTGGCGTTTCCGGGAATGTTGCAGTCTCCTGTAAAAAAACTAGATGGTTTGAACTCTGAAGTTCTGAACACGTGTTCAGTTTGCTGACAATGCTAGAGTTACATCAATTCTGAAAATGCTTATCTACAGACTACAGTTCATGCCGCCAATTGCTATTGCTATTGAAACTTTTACTGTTATTATCGTCCAAGAAAGGGTGAGAAATTGACCTGAGAAGCAGCCTGCTGGTTCAGGCCCGTACCCCAGTGACGCAGGTATCATCAGCTTGCGTTTTCCACCTGAAGCAGGTTTGCAAATTCCAACGGGGTCATGAACAGCTTGCCAAAGCAAAAGCCTCTAATGCACAGTTAACTGCTGAGTTCTGTCCATACCAACAAGCATGGGTGGCACACCGCCGCCGCCACTGATCCCCTGTTCAAGCCCTCGGAGGATCTGCACACATAAAACGCGAAAGAAACAAATGATCAATTACGGGCATGCAAAATGAACGTCGTTTTCAGTGGGCAACAGATGCTGCTGCACACCTTGCCTGCGCCTATGCGCATTGTCAGTGGCCTGCCGCGCTTGTAGCTGCTGTCGAACAGCGTGCCGTCAGGAAATCTTGCAGTGTAGTGCACCTGACGACCCTCAAGAGAGAACGGATTATGATCAGAAGCAACGTACACAAATTTCAGACTAGGATGGCATATGTTACTCATATATACAAGGCGAATTGTCCACTGTACAGAGCAAGTTGAATCAAAGGAAACCGCAGGGCATGCAAGAAACGGTTCTCTCGGTACCGACATTGATGAGCTCGCCGCGCGGGGGCTGGACGCCGGTGCCAACCTCGACGTCGCAGTACGCGAGGCCGGACTTGACGAGGCTGAGGTCGCACAGCTTGTCCCCGACCGTCGCGTAGTACTCGACGCGCGTGGCGCCGGCGTCCCCCGCCGGGATCATCAGCGCGGCCGAGGCCAGGAACCCCGCGCCCAGCGCCAGCAGCCCCCTCCTGCTCGCCGGTGCTGAGGAGATGGACGACGGCGAGGCCGAGGAGGAGGACGCGGAGCTGCAGGGCGCGACGGCGAGCGCTCTGCCGCTGCTGCTGCTGGGCTTCGGGAGCAGCGGCGTCGGGATTTGGCTGGACGACGCCATGGGCACGAGAGACGACAGGGAGGAGATGGGTGGTGCCATGGCTGCTGGTGGCGTGGATTTGGATTATCCTCGAACTGTGGCTGCAAGGCGCGCGAGGCTCGGGTAGTTATAGCGACGCCCAGAAATTCGTTCGCGCGGAGGCAAATCATGGTGGGCTGGGCTCTGGATGTTCGAGCTGGCCACTGTGCGCTGCAGGCCGGACCCGGGGGTTTTCCCGGGCCAGGCCGTGAGTTTCGGGGCAGCGCGGCATGGATCTTGCTCGGCCCATCAGAGCAGGACGGCGCATGCAGCCCGGAATCCCCCAAAGTTCGGGGATGTGGTTGCATCCAAGAGCGGACGTGGCGGCGCGCCAAGTGGTACGCCACGCCACATACCCATGCCGCTCGGCGCGGTTTCACCAACGTGGTGCGCGGTTCACCGGCGGGCCGCGCGTCTCGGCACGCGTCGAGGCCAATGAGGACGGCACGGGCGACGCCTGGCAGGCACACGGAGTAGGCACTGAAAGACTGCTCGTGCAACAGGTGAGGTGATCGGAACCTGTGTTTGTGCGCGCACCGATGCGCTAGATTCGGACAACACCTATGGTAGCCTGACCGGAGTACCCGAGACATTTGCGTTGCGTCCAAGTGCAGTGTGTTTGGGGCCGTTTGTCTGCTTCGGAGGCAAGGCTTATCACTTATCAGAAAGGAAAGGGAGATCAGATCACCAGACCATAGTCCATAGCTCTCCTTTTCCACCGAGGGGGCAAAAATCTTCGTGCTCCATTTGGTTTCAAAGGAAATGACTTATGATTTATTAGAATGGAAAGAGTACAAATCTTTTGAAATTATAGTAAAGTTGGAAGCATTTGATTTAGGACAAAATCAATACGATACGTAAGAAAGACGAAGGAAGTATTCATCCCGGTCCGTTTGTCTAGATCCCAAAGATAGGCAGACAAACTATGCATGCAGACATGGATGGCCGTCCAAAATACGGCACCAACGAGGGAATCTGTCTCTCAATGAGATTACAGAACATATTAGCCCATTAGCTGAGTGAAGAATAATCCACACCGGCAAAGACCTTTCGGAGAAACATAGAGAATAATCAAACAAATAAAAGAATCCACAGCAGCTGACACTGGTCCGGACTCTGAAGTGCCTCCTATAATTTGTGTCGTCGGCTGTTCCACCAGAACCCTTCTTTTCCTCACGTTCTGGTGGTATATAACGACACAACGCAATACAAAAAGGTGAACCACTTGCCTCATGCCAACCAGAAAGTACAATATGGGACCTGCTTAAGATAACAGCTGATGGGGAATCTACATCCTTTTATTTTTGTTACCGCTTTCAGCTCTCAGGTGCAATGATATTTTTATCTGGAAAGTGGAAACCATTGAAGTGAAAAATTCAGAGTACCTTCTCTCCCTAGCCGTCTTTCTTGTTACGTTGCTCCTTGTAAAAACTAGCTAGCATGGAGTCCCTGTCCCGGCTGCCAAACCAACCAGCATACAGCAACCATGAGTTTTATATACTATGTATCTTAATTAACTCGCTGTGAATGTCGTATTAGTGCCGCGACAGGCACATGTTCCTGGCATTTCTCTATGTCCTAGTGCGATTTGCGTAGCCAGGCCCTGCTGTCTGAGAAGGAAAGGATCTATAAGAGAGGATTAAAGAATGGGACGGTTTCCCCATCCACGGTAGGAGGCGATGAAGTACGCTGCTGGACACTTGACTCTGAGAGAGACAGACAACGCCTTGCTTGGGAGGGAGGCGGCCGTGAAAGCCACGGACAACCAAACGCTAGTACTTGTATGTTTCGTTGCTTTTCATCAGGTCCATAAAAAGGCAATGTGACGCAATCTTAGCACCGATATGGCAAAGTACGCAGAAAATTTGCAATGGGAGCAGTATCAATTCAGAAAGAACAGATCAGATATAGTAGTATCCAATAATAAGCAGGAGGAAGAACAGACAACGGAGGGACATCCTCAGTTTTGTGCATCTAGAGGCACTGCCATGAGTGGTTGTTTTTTTAACGTAAAACTTATTATTATTTTTAGCAATGTTACTATACTCCTTTTACTTTTCTACTAGGAGGTCATACTTCAACACTTTTTCTATTTTGTAGAGCCTAAATTAAAGATAATTTCAGACAAAACATTTGTATAACTAACCACTACAAGTTAACATTTTGTGAATTGTTATATGCCTTTTTATCATATGACAGAGAAGAAAAAAGAGAGAGAAAACAAAGTAGACTGACAACAGGACCTCAAGTCTCTCATCCCAACTTTTATCACTTCTCTAATCTGCACAGGTCAGAAATAAATTCGGTTCCTCTCAACAAAACCCAAAGGAGTGAGTGACCATTCCATCCTCTATTGTCAATCGATATCAATTAACTTGGACACTTGTTGGTCCGTCCTTGCTCTAGTCCAGTACTACTTACTAGGCAGTAGCCCTCCAGACCGCATTTTCCATGTGTCCAATTCTCGGCTCCAGGACGACACGACGATAAAGATCCGGACGTGATGTGTCAAGCCGACCTCTGTTCATGACAACCCTAAAGCGAACAGTGCCGTGCTTTTCACGCCGTGGAAAGCGGCACCACGTCCGTAGAAGGGTCACGACACGAGTACTAGGTTCTACAGTAGGCGGCGCGCGCGCACATGTGTACGAGTGACGACCACAGACGAGACGATGAGGTGTGGGGTTCTCCTCGTCGGCCTCGGTCATGGCCGTGGCCGGTCAAAATTAGGCTCGTGCTTGTGTGTCCGCAGACCTGCCGCTGTTGCGGCGCGGCCGTGCAGCGGCAGCGGTGGTTGTGCAGGTGGGGCGACGGCCGACCGACCGATTGATTGCATCGAGACTGATCAGATCACGGGCGTCTCACCTGTGGTTCTAGACCCATGCAGTGCAGCCAGGACCACACCGTCTAATGTGCAGTGCCTCTGGCAGCACTTGTCCTCTTGTGTTGCGCGCTACTGTACACCACACCACACTGCCAGACCAGCAGCCTGCCTTTCTGTCTGTCCTGCAATTTGCGAGCGAGAGCTTGCTCTTCTCAGCTCGGCTGGGAGCAGGCTCTTCTCGCCTCGACCGCTTGACACACATGGGAAACAGACAGATGCAAATGGCGCGAGGAGAATATGTTGTTGCAACCCGGGTCTTTTTTTTACTTTTTTGTTTATGACAAGAGATAACCATGTTTCCAGAGTTACACGCATCAGTCATCTACTAATAAATCACTGATGCATTCATCACTGCCGGAATCTAGAGCTCAAACTGTATGCACAGATGCTCTAGCATGGCGGAAACTACAGGCCGATTCCTTGATCTGGCGTCCCTGCACCTCAAGACCACCCAGGCGCAACAACCTACACCAATCGTTACGCCAACCGGACTAGGCGGCGGCCACGGTTTCCCCGCCGCTGCCGGACTGGTCGGAGCCGCTTGCGGCGGACACGGACGGGGCCTCCTTGATTGAGGTCAGGGAGCAGGTCTGCTCCATGCGTTCGTCGTACTCGATCTGCTTCTCCCGGCACTCCTGGGAGCAGAATGCCACCTCGCCCCTGCACGAAAGATAGTAGAATCTAATTATCATTGTCACGGGCTGCATTTTAACAAATAAATCTTCTAAAATACATTCAATGTGAAGAAAATTTTAACCAAGAGGTAGATGGGGGATTGTGACAACTAATTAAAGAACTGTGCGTTAGATGGTTTCCAGTGGCAGGCTTATATCATAATCAACCAACAGCTCATATGATTGGTCACCTAGTACATATGTTTTATAATAAATGTTTTGCTTGGAGTGGACAGTGGAGTACAGTAATAGGCGTTTGACTTATAATGTAAAAAATATATGCACACTACATGATTCATCATACTAATTGTAAATCGAAGCATTTAGAAGAATTGGAAATAATTAACATGCCGAAAGGAAGATTCGCTCAAATATTCCTTCCATTAAAAATAGGGGAATTAGATTCACATGCTCCCTGTCCCTGAGACCCTGACCCGAGTACGAACTAAAACATGTCGGGCGCTGATGGAATCAGATGGGAATAAGTTCACAAAAACCGAAGATAATAACTTCGACATGGATCATAATGGAACAGATCGCAGATCGCAGAAACACGAAATCACCACGACAACAGATCAGGAGGCATGATCATGAATACGAAGTGCAAAGACGCAGCGTGAAGAGATCGAGGGCCGAACCTGTACATGAAGGTGTCATGGCCGGGTCCGAGACGGCGGTTGCAAAGACCGCACGCCTTCAGAAAGGCCGCCGGCTCCACCGTGGGGAACGAGCCGCCGTAAAAATAACCGGTCGGCACGGCGGCGCCGCCGGTTCCGGCTCCCATCCCGGCGCCGCCAGCGGGCAGCGAGGACGACGACGGCACGCCGGTGCCCGCCCGGTCCTGGCGCCCCTGCTTCGCGGCAGATGGAACTGTCACCGAGCTGGCCGTCCGCGGCAGCACCTTGCTCCTCGGCCGCTTCCCCAACGCCCTCCCGGATGGCTCGAATCTCTCAGTAGGCTCCATAACGTCCACTCCTCACTCCCTCGATCGGCTGGCGCGCGCGGCCTTTGCGGCCGTGAGATTTTGACGGGGAGAGGTGGGGAGGTACGAGGGATACCGGTGGGTGAGGACTGAGGAGAGGTTTTGCAGCGGGCTGGCGCATAAAAAGGAAGTGGGAGGGCCGGAGGGAAGGAAGCCACGCGTGGATCTCGGCGGTGTGATTTGTTGCCCAGAATCCCTTCGATGGACTGGGTCTGGGTTTAACTTAGGGCACACGGCTCTGCTAGGTGCACCCACTGCGCCGTCCCGGCGGCTGTAAATTCTGCTGTATACCTCCCTAATTGTGTATCGGATGCCAATTTTGTGCCATGTACAAGTGTATGCGCAGGTGGATTGAAGACGAGGCTAAAAACATGCTCGTATCAAACAGTATAACAATGTCCCCTGCTCGTGTTATTTTACGGCAAGTATTTGTCGCCTTCGAATCTGAAGATGGAACGTACTAGGAGGAGGCTTTGTAGGTTCTGTTGATTAATTTGATCATTTTATCGGTGAGATCTGAAACACCGCCGTACCAGAGTTTGTCTTACCGAATTGTCAGCCGCTGACAATGATGTTTCCCATCGTAGCCACCCACGCCTTATACGTGATCTGTTTCTTGCGCGGCCTTGTACTGTGACTTGGCAACAAACGCACAACAATACGATGTTTCATTTGCCTCTCGAATCTCGAATCATTGCCAGACCAGCCTCCATACGGCAGCACCTGAATTACCACAATGTTATTCGACTCTACAATAGCATGCAAAATTCTGCACTTCGACGCCAGGTCAAGTCCATCTCGAGTTAAGGCTCCAGCTATCAACATGTCATCTAAATGTTGTAAAAAAAACACATGTCATCTGAATGGTAGTACCATTGGTAACGAGCACATAATATTTCACTGATTTGTCAATTATGTATTAGGGCATGTTTGGATAAACTACAACTAGTGATTAGCAGACTAGTAGAGCATCCCAACCGTTTGGCAAATAGGCTTTGCATTCATGTATTTGCAAAAAAGTCTAAAAAACACATATCCAACGGTTTGGCAAATAGAATTGGCATTTTGGTTAACTTGTCAAAAATCTAGTAAGGACTCTCATATATGCATAGCCGGCTCTGGCTTGGCATTTCTTGCTCGTGAGAATTCCTCCCCCAGCGCGTGCTCCCGCGCGTGCTTTGCGAGAATTTCTGTCCACAATTTTCTTTTTTTGCCAAGTAAATAATGCCAAACCATTGGGGATTGTCTTTTTTACCTTTGCCATATTTAGTTGAAACTTGACAAACTCTCTCATTTGCCAAATAATATATGCAAAACGGTTGAAGATGCTCTTAGGTGACTAGTGATTAGTTCAGTCCTTTTTGAATCCAAGGACTAGCCAGTACTTAGGGGCGAATCTACATCTTATTACCGGTACATTTCATAAGAAAAGTGTCACACTCTCCCGACTCGCAGCCGCCGCCGCCGTCGCCCACCGCTGGTCCCCCTCCCTCCTCCTCCAGTACATCACCGGAGGCCGGAGGGAGTGGGGATCCATTGTGTCACAGAACCGACCAATTTATACAATATTAAGTACAAATGTCCCCGCTAATACGTTGACACACATACTTTGTCTTATATAAACCCGGTAGTCCAACGAAATCACGAAGGATTTCAAACCAACTTGCAACGAACCAAGATCGTAGTAATTCAAAGATAACCACATCACTGTTACAATCTTTTACAAATAATCTACATAGATTATATAATATCGGAGTACACTCTAGTTATTACAAACCAGAATATAGGGTAGCGGAAGAAGCATAGTTTTAAAAACTAAAACAGTAGTTTAAGGGTTATATTGCCAGTACAAGCTCATATCTTACAAAAGCAATATAAGGTAAGAGATCTACTAGAGACCATGCCCAATGGTCTAGTCTTCATTCCCGGCAGGGAGAAGGCAGTAGTTGCAGCAACCATTATAGAAGATGTCATCTGCAACAGGAGGGAATAAACCCTGAGTACTCAATTGTACTCAACAAGACTTACCCGACATGAAACAGAAATAACGACTCCAAGGATTATGCAAAGCTTTATAGGTGGAGTTGGCTTACTCATTTTGCGTAAAAGCTTTAGATGATAAGAGTAAACATGTTGTTATTAGCATCAAGTTAATCTTCATTAACCTGTTAACTAGGTTTGCACCTGTGCTAAACAAGCAATTGAGTAGAGAAATACATAACCATATCAGGTTCATTATCAGCTATCTTGCAAAGTGTGATCAACCATCCAAACAACTTAAAGTTTTCAAGTATGGAGATGATCCCGTCAAGCTTCTCACTATCCAGAGACGATGGCGATTCGAATCGATTACTACCACCGGGGAAATATTCCTAACACTCTCCCTAAGACACCCCGCTAAGGGTAGCCGTAGAACACCATTCGCACAACTCAGAATCACGGATCCGAACAGCGCCTCACTTAGGGTTGCCACCATGCCATGAGGTCGGGAATTATAACACCCGCCTCGGACTTACGGACATGACTTCCCACACGGACATACCACGCCGGATATGCCAATGGATCAGGAATTATAACACCCGTCGGCGGGTGAGACTTGATACTCTTCGCGATCCGGCCTAAGTTGAGCTACTAGGCCTCGCGGCGGATAACCTCGGATCCAGCCAGCTAAGTGCTAGGCACTGTTCAACATGACTAAGATGGGCTCCATTCCTTGTGGGTAATTAATTTGCACGACGGTACGCTTCACTAACCAGGTTGGCCGACCATGTAGCTCATGCGCTCCGTCTTGCCTTCGATTTACATACACATGGTTATTTGCACGATAGCATATATAGCCAACCGTGAACCATCATCCTAATTTCTCGCAAGTGATTATTAATCACTCGACTTCTACCGTTTAAGCATGGCTAAGCAAATGCTACGGTATCATATCATTAGGATTTCGGGGATAATAACCGGACAAGGAATGATATAAATGCGGCAAGGGTGCCAATTCAATTCCTAGAACTTAATGCAACAATCATAAAGCATTTAGTAATTATAAAAGTTAGGAAGTTAAAATGCTCCGGGCTTGCCTTTCACGAAGGTTGATGGTTCGTGTCGTGGACACTCAAGTACAACCTCCTCTATGGCGTCGGGTTCGACCACCGACCATTTTGTTCCCGAGGAATCTCCGGCTCCTGCGGGCACGTTCCTCGAACTCCAACGGGGTCACTCCGCTGGCGCACCTATTGCATGCATATGCATTGAATAAGTATACCGAATACATAAGTGAGGATAGTGATGATGACATGATGCTCATGATGACAAGTTGATATGATTACATCACTTGGACACTCGTTTACCGAAGTTCTCCGGCTATATTCAAATCACTATAACAAGAGTTTTGAATTTTTCTTAAGAAAAGCAAACACACTTACCAGATCTACACAACTGAATATATAACAATTCATCCGAGTTAAAGACCTAACACCTGCACCTAAGATTTTACTTTAATTAACTTAGGCACATAAAATAACCCCTATTAACATATTGACATGGAAAACATGAGCTCAAACAATTAAGTAAAGGTGCTAAAGGTCATTAAGAGTAATGACCTAGGGTCAACACTCAATCCAAAAAGTCAAACAATCCCTATAATGATTAATCAAGTTTAAAGATTAATTAAAGCATTAAATAATTAATTAATTAAGCATAAATAAGGCATAAAATAAAATTACTCCAATTAAGTCCAAAATTTTATTTTAAGCTACTTACATCCTAACTAAGTCACACAATAAGTTTCAGGATTTTTTGGAGCAGTAAATAAATTATTAAAATTGAAAGAAGAAGCCTTTATTAATTAAATGAGCTAATTAATTAACATGCAAAACATTGCCCAAAATCAGATTTCATATTTTTCCTAGATCAAGCATCTCATGAGAAGTCTACACAAAAATTTTCATAATTTTTAGAGCTATGATTAATTTCATACAAAATAGACAAATACTAGCACTATTCACTCAAAATAGAAATGGAAAAGCATTTTCATAAATGAAAATTGGCTCTCGGACCGATTTGGCGGCGTGGCCCAGCTCGGCCTGCTACGCGGCGCAGCGCGCCCAGCGCTGGCGGGCGGCGGCCCATGTGCATGGCGGTAGTCACTGGCTGGCCCAAAAGCAAGACGAGCCGCCAAGATGCGTGGCAGAAGCCCGGCCCAACAGCGGCGTGCGCGGCGGCGGCCGACGGTGGCAAAGGCACTTTGCGAGAGAAGCCCTCGTAGTCTAGGAAATTACGAATAGACCCAACTTAAAGTTTTACACTATTCACTCGAGTCTAGCACTTTACACCGACCCCCTGGACTTAATCGAATTCACAAAATGAAGTCCTCGGATGGCGCCCGAGCGAGCGCGCAGTGGCGCTCGGCCGGCCGCGGAACTCGCCGACGGCGACGTTTCGGCGACGGACCGAGTCGACTCGACTCCTAGTGACGGCGCGCATCCAACGGGGCAAAAAGAGCAAGCTAAGGCGGGCTAATGACGCACGGCGCACAAGCGACGGCGGTGCTCGGAGCTCGCGGTGTCAAGCCGCGTCCGGCGAACTCAAGGCACTAAAGCCGACAAGCTCTTCGGGCGTTGCGTCTACGTGGCGGGGCGACTCCGTAACACTAACGAGAAAAGAAAAAGGGAGATGGGAGAGAGGCGGCGCGCGAGACCTAGCTCGCGGCCATGGCGGCGGTGCGGGGTACGAGCTCACCTTGCTATGGCACAAAGCACGGATGGGTCGGGGAGGCAGATGAGCTTGTGGCGAGCTATGAACGTGGGAAATTGGAAAATGATCAAGTGGCGAGGGAATTTTGCGGCGACGTGGTGGCCGGCGGACACCGGAGGAATAGGAGGAGGAAGAGAAAGAGGAATGGCCGGCTGCAAAGATTGAAGGCAACCATGAGGTGGCGGACGTGTTCGCAACGCCGACCACGCGGTCATCCACGCGACGAGAGCGAGAAGGGCCGCGACGGCCACGGCAGACGGCGATGAGCGGGGAGAAGGATGGTCGAGCACCGAAGCACTAGGTAATTTTCCACTTTTTTCAAAAACTCTAGAATTCATATAGAAACTTGAAAAAGTACAAACATGAAAGTTGCTCCAATTAATGAAAATGACAACTTTGCTTTTTGAAGCATATCAAAATTCTAAGTATTTTTGAAATTAGGTTTTCAAATTTAAATTTGAATTTGAATTCAATTGCCAATCAAATGCATTTCCATTAATTAAGCAAATGATGCTTATGCACATGTAATTAGGTCAATAACACTTGAGGTGTTACAAACCTTCTTCCTTAAGAAAATCTCGTCCCGAGATTTTGAAAACGTATCCCGGAATAGAAAGATGGATAAGTATTTTTCAAATAGTCCTCTCGTTCCCATGTTGCATCTTTCTCACCGTGATTACTCCAAACCACTTTGAACAGTTTCACCACTGACCGATCAGGAAGTTACACGCTCTATAACATCTAAGACCTTCACACGGCTTTTCTTCATAGGAGAGATCGATTGTAATTTGATACCCCTAACTTTAATTTCTTCTTCCGAGATGCGAAGACATTTCTTCAACTCGGGAGACATGGAAGACTCGGAAAGATAGTTCCCATTTCAGAGGTAGTTGAAGTTTATAGGCTACTTTTCCACACTTCTCAATGATTGGATAAGGTCCAATATAACGAGGTGCGAGTTTACGCTTCACACCGAAACGTTTCACACCTTTCATGGGCGACACCTTGAGATATACATGGTCACCCACCTTGAACTCAATAGACTTCCTTCGCTTATCAAAGCATAACTCTTTTGTCGAGTTTGAGCTTGACTTCCATATTTTTCTGGATTTTCCGGACTTGCTCTTCGGCATCTTTGACGAAGTCACTTCCATAATACATTCTTTCCCAGTTTCTACCCAATTCAAAGGAGTCCTACACTTAGGCCATACAAGGCTTCGAAGGGAGGCATCTTGATACTCTCTTGATAACTATTATTATAAGAAAATTCTGCTAGAGGCAACCATTTGTCCCATGGTCCTTTACAGGATATAACACAAGCTCGAAGCATGTCTTCTAAAATTTGGTTCACATGCTCAGTTTGTCCCGAAGTTTGCGGGTGATAAGCCGAGCCGTGAAGTGTTTGAGTGCCAAGATCTTGTTGAAGACGTTGCCGTAAACGAGCCAAACTGGGTTCCCCTATCGAGATAATAGTCTTGGGTATACCATGGAGACGAATTACTTGTTCAAGGTAAATCTCAAAGATACCGGTGTGGACGGTAAGTAGTCTTCACAGAATGAAATGAGCCGACTTTGTCGACGATCAATGATCACCCAGATAGAGTCAAAACCCTTTGGAGTGGTTGGCAAGCCAACAATAAAGTCCATGCTTATTTCTTCCCACTTCCAATCAGGAATAGATAAGGGTTGCGAAATCCCGGTTTCATGTGTATCGCTTTTACACGGCAACAATTGTCGCAACGAGCAACAAAGGCTGCAATTTCTTTCTTCATTTTGGGCCACCGTAAGTAAGGTTTTAGGTCTTGGTACATCTTACTACTTCCAGGGTGAATGGACAACGTAGAAGAATGAGCTTCGGATATAATTTGAGTCTTTAGCTCTTTGTTGTTTGGCACAACAAGTCTATCCTTAAACCAAAGAATTTCTTGATCATCAACTCTAAAATGCTTGGTTTCTTGCACTTTCATCTTTTTCTTGATGCCTAATACACTTTTATCGGTCTTTTGCAGCTCAATGATTTGGTTTCGAAGAGAGCATTCCACCGTGAGATTATGAAGAACAATAGGATGAAGAAGACGAGACATATGAAAATCTTCAACAACTAAGGAGTGGCAATGTGACTTTCTCGCTCAAGGCATCGCAACCACATTTGCCTTGCCAGGATGATAATGCACTTGAAGATTATAATCCTTGATCAACTCCAACCATCTTCTTTGTCGCATGTTCGGCTCAGGTTGAGTGAAGATATATTTGAGGCTTTTATGATCGTATAGATATTGCATACATTACCGAGTAGATAATGTCTCCATATCTTGAGCATGAACAAAAGCCTAACTCTAAGTCATGAGTGGGATAATTGACTTCGTGCTTTCGGAGCCGACGCGAGGCATAGGCAATGACTCGGCCATCTTGCATAAGAACACAACCCAAACCGGTGCCCGATGCATCACAAAATATGTCAAAAGGCTTCGATATCCGGTTGAGCTAAGATAGGAGCGGAAGTCAACAAAGTCCGCAAAGTATCAAAAGCCTTCTCACACTCGGAGTCCAGAGGAATTTTTCATCCTTTTGAAGCAACCGTGTCATGGGCTTGGCAATTTTAGAGAAGTCCTTAATGAAGCGACGATAATACCCGACTAGACCAAGAAAACTCGGACTTCATGGACGGAAGTCGGGCTTTCCAGTCTAACACCTCTTGCACTTTTGAAGGATCAACGAAATTCCATCTTCGATAATACATGACCTAGAAAAGGTACCTTCTTCAACCAAAACTCACACTTGCTGAACTTAGCATAAAGCCGATGCTCACGCAAGCGAGTCAAGACAATTCTCGATGCTCAAGCATGCTCTTCTTCATTTTGAGAATAGATAAGAATGTCATCAATGAAAACCACCACGAATCTATCCAATTCGGGCATGAATACCTTATTCATAAGGTATGTAAAGTGGCGAGGAGCATTGGTCAAGCCAAAAGACATGACAAGATATTCAAACAACCCATAGCGGGTTGAGAAAGCGAGCTTTGGGAATATCTTCGGACGAATCCGATTTGATGATATCCCGATCTCAAGTCAATCTTGGAGAATACCTTAGCTTTAGATAGTTGATCAAACAGATATCAATATGAGGAAGAGGATACTTATTCTTGACAAGAACGGCATTGAGCGGCCGATAATCCACACACATGCGCAATGTTTGGTCCTTCTTCTTTACAAAGATAACAGGACTACCCCATTCGGAGGAACCGGAGCGAATGAAACCCTTCTTTAAAAGTTCACCTAATTGAGTTTTAAGCTCTTTCAACTCATTGGGTGGCATTCGATATGGTCTTCGAGAGATAGGAGCAAGACCGGGGATTAATTCAATTTTGAACTCCACATCACGTTCGGGAGGTAATCCGTGCAAGTCATCGAAAGACATCCGGAAACTCACAAACCACGGGGAATATCGGCAATGGCCTTTGCTTCGCGGCATTAGCCATACTCGCGAATGGTGGTATCACGAGGGAGCTCAACTAAGAAAGCTTCGTTATTGGTAGGATCTCTCAACATTACCACACGAGTGGTAGTGTCAATAAGAACTCCATTCTCCGCTCATCCAATTCATACCCAGAATTACATCGATTCCCAGACTGGCAACACTATAAGGTTCACAATATAGGTTCGACCCTCAACTAAAATGCTCACATCTTTTACTATCGATCGGTAGAGACGCGAGTCCCAGCGGCACTAATGCAATAACCCCCATGAGTTACGGTAGTTATGTCGATCGAACTTGGATGCAAAAGTAGGGCTCATAAAAGAATGCGAAGCACCCGAATCAAATAGCACAACCGCGGGTTGTTGGTTCACTAGGAACTTACGGTGACAACCTCACCGATGGTATCTCTTCAACGTAGTATAATGAACATTACCAGACGAACATTTCCTTGATTCATCTTCCTAGGATGAGGACAATTATTCGCCCAATGTCCCGTCGGTTGCAATTCCAACATGGCCTATTGCTTGGAGGGACATTGGAACTACCCCGCCCGCATGTATTCTTGGGAAGAGCAATAGTATAGCCTTTGCGATAACCAGTCTTGAACCGAGGTTTCTTCCCGAGGAGGACGATATCGATATTAACGCGGGTGGACGATTCGAAGTTCTAGGCATAACGGGAGCCCTAGACCGAGAAGCTCCCGCTTCATATGCCCTTTTGCGACTCTTGGAAGCAAGCATAAATATTATCATTATTCTCTTGAGTTAGAGAATCACCGACAAACTCATTAAAAGTCGTACACTTGCAATTACCCATAGATTTCATCAACTTAGGGCCGAGTCCGCTCTTGAAACTAGCAATCTTCTTGGCTTCGTATCAACCATTTCCGGAGCATAACGAGACAAATGGTTGAAAGCCTGATGATATTCAGTAAAAGTTTTGGTGTCTTGAGTCAGTCTCATGAACTCCGTATGCTTGATAGCCATAAGACCAGGAGGAATGAAACGCGCTCTGAAAACCTCACAGAACTGATCCCAGACAAGATTGGTATTAGCAGGTAATGCCTTCCAATAGTTGGCCCACCAAATACCCGCCGAACCTTGAAGCGAGATAAGAAGCATACTCCACTTTCGGGCCCTCGTAAGCTCGAGCAAACGAAACCTTTGCTCTACGAATTCAGCCATTCATCGGCCAAGTGGTTCTTTTGTCTCTTCAAAGGTAGGAGGCTTGGTGTCCATGAAATCCTTGAAGTTACTCGACGATTTGGTTCCGATGGACATCACGACCACCACGATTCGCCAACATACGAACTTGTTTCTCCCATGAGACGCCGACTTTCCACCATGGTATGCATAAGCGCCTCGGAGTAGGCGGAGGTGGAGGCCGAGGAAGACCATGGTGCTCACCGTGATGGTGGTTTTCACCATCCGCAGATATGCGCAAACAAAGTGAGTATTGATGATGTCCAAAAAGTGTGGGCAAATTATATAATCATGCCAAACCGAATTCATTGGAGAAGAAACTCGAACAATAAATAGAGGCACAATCATAAATCTCCACAAGACATTGTCATCAATAACATCACCGGCCGATATCGCGATGTATCCGAAAACACATTTTACCAACAACTAAAAGGTTCTATATCCGAGGAGTTTCATTAAAACCATCTCGAAGCAAGAGATGCAACTTCTTGTAAGAGGACAATTTTGAGAGAAATGGCGTATTAAAAACTTTTGAGGTAAGAAGTTTTATAAGGGAGGACAAATGTAAATATTATATGAATGTCATGATGCATGCACGATCCGCACGTCCTCACAATCCTAACTTTGATTTTGACGTTCTAGACGGTGGCATACATACATTCTCTCATATATCGTAACTAGTTGAACTAGCGTGAGCGTTGTTAGTGTACCCGCAAGAAATTTTCATTTCAGCCCAACAATTCCCAATATACACACAAGGAAAACAAGAACACAATTTACGCACCCCCGCCATCTATGCATATTCCCAATATACATAGATGTAGGTGCACGATACCCGAATCATCGTCGAAGACGGCATCACCAAGAATGGTGGAAAACACCCTCACATGGGGCACTTTCATATAAACATGTGTGGAACATGTGAATACTTGAGCACCATATAAGCACTCCCTAGATCGGCGTTTGTCCGATCATGCTCTCACAACTCACCTTACCTTGGCGACGATTCAAACATTAACACTAGCGACATATATGGCTAATTCATATATGAAGGTTACCACCACCATTAGACCACGGGGTAACAAGTGCGGTCAAGTTATCACTCTTCATACCTTAGCAAGGCGTCGATGCAATATTTAAATTTCCCCAGGTTAGTCCTTACTAAGCCACTGTAAGTCCTTATATGGGCATAAAAGATATGAACACCGGCAACCTTTATGTTCGAAATTAAGTTTTCGCAAAGCTTTTGTTTTATTACACAAATGACGTGTTTAGTCTTGAACCATGCTCCGATGCCGGTACCTGCCACAGTAACCGACCAATTTATACAAGATTAAGTACAAATGTCCCGTTTAATACGTTGACACGCATACTTTGTCTTATATAAACCGGTAGTCCAACGAAATCACGAAGGATTTCAAACCAACTTGCAACGAACCAAGATCGTAGTAATTCAAGATAACCACATCACTGTACAATCTTTTACAAATAATCTACATAGATTATATAATATCGGAGTACACTCTAGTTATTACAAACCGAATATAGGGTAGCGGAAGAAGCATAGTTTTAAAAACTAAAACAAGTAGTTTAAGGGTTATATTGCCAAGTACAAGCTCATATCTTACAAAAGCAATATAAGGTAAGAGATCTACTAGAGACCATGCCCAATGGTCTAGTCTTCATTCCCGAGGGGAGGAGAAGGCGATAGTTGCGGCAACCATTATAGAAGATGTCATACGCAACGGGAGGGAATAAACCCTGAGTACTCAATTGTACTCAACAAGACTTACCCGACATGAAACAGAAATAACGACTCCAAGGATTATGCAAAGCTTTATAGGTGGAGTTGGCTTACTCATTTTGCGTAAAAGCTTTAGATGATAAGAGTAAACATGTTGTTATTAGCATCAAGTTAATCTTCATTAACTGTTAACTAGGTTTGCACCGTGCTAAACAAGCAATTGAGTAGAGAAATACATAACCATATCGGTTCATTATCGGCTATCTTGCAAAGTGTGATCAACCATCCAAACAACTTAAAGTTTTCAAGTATGGAGATGATCCCGTCAAGCTTCTCACTATCCGGGAGACGATGGCGATTCGAATCGATTACTACCCGGCTCGGGGAAATATTCCTAACACTCTCCCTAAGACACCCCGCTAAGGGTAGCCGTAGAACACCATTCGCACAACTCGGGAATCACGGATCCGAACAAAGCGCCTCACTTAGGGTTGCCACCATGCCATGAGGTCGGGAATTATAACACTGCCTCTGGACTTACGGACATGACTTCCCACACGGACATACCACGCCGGATATGCCAATGGATCGGGAATTATAACACCCGTCGGCGGGTGAGACTTGATACTCTTCGCGATCCGGCCTAAGTTGAGCTACTAGGCTTCGCGGCGGATAACCTCGGATCCGGCCTGACTAAGTGCTAGGCACTGTTCAACATGACTAAGATGGGCTCCATTCCTTGTGGGTAATTAATTTGCACGACGGTACGCTTCACTAACCAGGTTGGCCGACCATGTAGCTCATGCGCTCCGTCTTGCCTTCGATTTACATACACATGGTTATTTGCACGATAGCATATATAGCCAACCGTGAACCATCATCCTAATTTCTCGCAAGTGATTATTAATCACTCGACTTCTACCGTTTAAGCATGGCTAAGCAAATGCTACGGTATCATATCATTAGGATTTCGGGGATAATAACTGGACAAGGAATGATATAAATGCGGCAGAAGGGTGCCAATTCAATTCCTAGAACTTAATGCAACAATCATAAAGCATTTAGTAATTATAAAAGTTAGGAAGTTAAAATGCTCCGGGGCTTGCCTTTCACGAAGGTTGATGGTTCGTGTCGTGGACACTCAAGTACAACCTCCTCTATGGCGTCGGGTTCGACCACTGACCCTTTTGTTCCCGAGGAATCTCCGGCTCCCGCGGGCACGTTCCTCGAACTCCAACGGGGGTCACTCCGCGGCGCACCTATTGCATGCATATGCATTGAATAAGTATATCGAATACATAAGTGAGGATAGTGATGATGACATGATGCTCATGATGACAAGTTGATATGATTACATCCGGACACTCGTTTACCGAAGTTCTCCGCCTATATTCAAATCACTATAACAAGAGTTTTGAATTTTTCTTAAGAAAAGCAAACACACATACCAGATCTACACAACTGAATATATAACAATTCATCTGGAGTTAAAGACCTAACACCTGCACCTAAGATTTTACTTTAATTAACTTAGGCACATAAAATAACCCCTATTAACATATTGACATGGAAAACATGAGCTCAAACAATTAAGTAAAGGTGCTAAAGGTCATTAAGAGTAATGACCTAGGGTCAACACTCAATCCAAAAAGTCAAACAATCCCTATAATGATTAATCAAGTTTAAAGATTAATTAAAGCATTAAATAATTAATTAATTAAGCATAAATAAGGCATAAAATAAAATTACTCCAATTAAGTCCAAAATTTTATTTTAAGCTACTTACATCCTAACTAAGTCACACAATAAGTTTCAGGATTTTTGGAGCAAGTAAATAAATTATTAAAATTGAAAGAAGAAGCCTTTATTAATTAAATGAGCTAATTAATTAACATGCAAAACATTGCCCAAAATCAGATTTCATATTTTTCCTAGATCAAGCATCTCATGAGAAGTCTACACAAAAATTTTCATAATTTTTGGAGCTATGATTAATTTCATACAAAATAGACAAATACTAGCACTATTCACTCAAAATAGAAATGGAAAAGCATTTTCATAAATGAAAATTGGCTCTCGGACCGATTTGGTCGGCGTGGCCTGGGCTCGGCTCACTACGCTGCGCGCGCGCGCGCGGCGAGCGCGGGCGGGCGGCGGCGGCCTGCTGGCGGCGGCGCGGCCAAGAAGAAGCACCCGGCCAAAGATGCGAGGCAAAGCCGGCCCAACAGCGGCGTGCGCGAGCGGCGGCCCGACGGTGGCAAAGGCACTTTGCAGAGAAGCCCTCGTAGTCTAGGAAATTACGAATAGACCCAACTTAAAGTTTTACACTATTCACTGAGTCTAGCACTTTACACCGACCCCCGGACTTAATCGAATTCACAAAATGAAGTCCCCGGATGGCGCCCGCGCAGAGTAGCGCGACGCGAGGCGCTCGGCCGGGCGGAACTCGCCGACGCGCGACGTTTCCGGCGACGGACCGAGTCGACTCGACTCCTAGTGACGGCGCGCATCCAACGGGGCAAAAGAGCAAGCTAAGGCGGGCTAATGACGGCAGCGGCGCACAAGCGACGGCGGTGCTCGGAGCTCGCGGTGTCAAGCCGCGTTCCGGCGAACTCAAGGCACTAAAGCCGACAAGCTCTTCGGCGTTGCGTCTACGTGGCGGGGCGACTCCAGAACACTAACGAGAAAAGAAAAAGGGAGATGGGAGAGAGCTGGCCGCGCGAGACCTAGCTCGCGGCCATGGCGGCGGTGCGGGGTACGAGCTCACCTTGCTATGGCACAAAGCACGGATGGGTCGGGGAGGCAGATGAGCTTGTGGCGGAGCTATGAACGTGGGAAATTGGAAAATGATCAAGTGGCGAGGGGGAATTTTGCGGGCGACGTGGTGGCGGCCGGCGGACACCGAGGGAGGGAATAGGAGGAGGAAGAGAAAGAGGAATGGCCGGCTGCAGCATTGAAGGCGACCATGAGGTGGCGGACGTGTTCGCGACGCCGACCACGCGGTCATCCACGCGACTGAGCGCGAGAAGGGCCGCGACGGCCACGGCATCGGCGATGAGCAGGGAGAAGGATGGTCGAGCACCTGTAGCACTAGGTAATTTTCCACTTTTCAAAAACTCTAGAATTCATATAGAAACTTGAAAAAGTACAAACATGAAAGTTGCTCCAATTAATGAAAATGACAACTTTGCTTTTTGAAGCATATCAAAATTCTAAGTATTTTTGAAATTAGGTTTTCAAATTTAAATTTGAATTTGAATTCAATTGCCAATCAAATGCATTGCCATTAATTAAGCAAATGATGCTTATGCACATGTAATTAGGTCAATAACACTTGAGGTGTTACACATTGCCTTTTTAATAAGTTTTTCCCCTTAGGTCGAGTCTTAGGGTTAGGTTTTTCTCCATGCCAAATTTCTTGGTATGGGAGATTTGTGTCTTCCTCCTTCTCTTCTCCGGCGACGGTGAAGGAGAATGTTGGATTCGTTTTCTCCGTGGCGGATTCGTTGAAGATGGAGGCGACAACTTCGACGTCGGCATCTTCATCGACATGTCCACAGGGAGATTTTTACTTCCAAACGGCGGCATCAAGGCGGAGATGATGCCGTCGCTATGGAATAATTTTCTCCAGTCCCTTCTTCGTTTTGTTGTGGTTGGATCTGACCACGATGAAGGACTAGGGAGAATACTTTTCAGTCGAGTCTTACTCATTCTTCGGTGGCGGCGAAAGAAGAGAAAGGAAGACACACGGAAGAACAAGTTTCTCAACTCCGCCGCAAGAACGTTGGCCGTCCGTTGGGCATCTACTGTCTGGCCGAAAACAATTGTTGCCGAGTATTTGCACTCGTGCGGTCATCCATACAAAGCGTCAAATAGGTTTGGTTTTGAGATTTGGAGCCTTTTACAGCATGGGTACACTATAGATGAATTTCAGTTTCTCCAGAGCACTTACGTGATGATGTACCCAGCTATATTTTAATATAATTCTTCTTTCGTCGCAAAAAAAAAAAAAAAAGAAAAGTGTCACATGTGAACATAGTTATAACATGCTGACCTCGATGGTTAAAATCTCCGGATTCGCCCTTGCAAGTACTAGTATAGAGTAAAATTAGTTGTTAGGACTTGTTTAGATGCCTTAAAATTCTAAGTTTTTTTCACTCTCTTTTCATGACATCGATTTTTTGAACACATATATGGAGTATTAAATATAGGTAAAAAATAACTAATTGCATAGTTCACCTCTAGTTAGGCCATGGTTGAACAATAATTGCCAAATAGAAACAAAAATGCTACATTACTTTTTAGCAAAAAAATTTTGCCATCTAAACGAGGCCTTAGTCTTCAATAATTGGATCGTATGGACAAGTGAACTAACAACTAGTTATGATTCTCACGGACTAAATCTTAGTCAATTAGTTGTTAGTACATGAGATCTAAGCCTTTAATTTGGGACTAATGTCCTAACTCGACTTAGGGTTTCATGTAATCTCAGAAGAGGAAAACAAAAGTTCATTCGATTCTGTTTTGCATGCCCTGCCAAAGCCTGCGGTTGCGCATGTTCCGCAGATCACGAGAAACAAGCGCGTCCGGGTGAACGTCACCGGGGCAGAGAAACTCACGCTCACGATGGCTTGACCGTGCTGCCGCTGAGCGGTGCGCGCACGCGTGGCAGCCGGTGCTGCGTGCGAGGCGAGGTCGGTATCCCTGCGGCCGAGAGGTGTCAGGCAGCGGCAGCAGACACGCTAAATCCGTCGCGCTCGCTGCAGCGCACGTACTTACGGTTGTCTGTGATTTGGTGGACGATCGATGCACGACGGCTCCTCCAACCTACGGGGGCAGCTGACAACCGCCGCAGGAAAAATCGGGTGCGGCGGCCGCCATGACAGCGAGCAGCCGGACCATGTGTTGCTCCGTCGATCACCGCATTCGGCTCGTCGTTTTCTGACACACGCTTGGTCGTTTTCGCGGTTGGCAAGGACGTTGCGCCGTGTTGTCAAAAAGACAAAAAAAGGATGTTGCCCCGCCGGTAGCGTTGGATCAACGTGCTGTGCAGTGATGGAGGCACTGATGAACGAAGGAAAAATCTGCCGAGATTCTTCGTCCAGTGCCTTTCACGATATTGCTAAAAATATCTCAGGGCTGCCAAAATTTATGCTCTTACCACGACTACATCGGAAAAGGCTCGGCATGTTCATTCATGAATGAAAAAACTAAGACCAAGTGATCTGTAGCGATCGACGAGGATTGTACACGTTAGTGTACGGATGAGGACCGGGCATCAGGCAACGGCAACGCGTCACCTCGATCCGTTTCATTCGCCCTACAGTCCCATGGTCCCCTGGCCGCTGATGCTAAAGGCAGGCCCTCTTTCCGTCCACTTTTGTACGTCCAAACAAAACCCGTAACGTAATGCCGCGTGTGACGAAAGCCAAAGCCAAGTGTGCCCGGTGGCTGGCTGGCTTAGCTCCCACTATCATCGCAGAGCTCTTTGTAAAGAACGGAAGGGAACGCGATGCAATCAGAACTAATTGATTTCTCGTATCATTACCATATCGACTCGCCGAAGAAGCTGAAATCTTATTCCGAGATTAACGGACCGTGTTGTTGGTATACATGCCAAACCAAGATATCACTGCGTATATTGCCTTTTGGGCATATATAGAAAACATATTGGATACGGAATAGTAGGGCAGGAGATATCAGGTGATAATACCGTTTGGGACCATCCAATCAGAGTAGGAAAGAATCGTGTTGTTCAGATTTTTATTTTTCAGACCGACGATCAAAGGCAGCATCGGCAATATCCTGGGACCAGTTCGGCGCCAATCTTGCAGTAAAGGCGTAAAGCTGGTCAGGTGAGTCACCACAGCAAGTTCGTGAGCTCGCATTCGAGGACGGATTTGCACAGTCTCAGCAGATTGACTGCAACAAAGCACATCGCCCCGCCGGTCAAGTTTTTTTTACGACTAGAACCGCACACGGACTGACGAATTAGTGGTGGGCGAGCAGAGCACACGACTTTTGCCAAACCCATTTCAACTTTCAGAGACCCTTGCCGATGCCACGCCACGCACCAAGGGCAACGGATGACGATTTTTAGATGCACAGGGATGAGCTAGTGAGCCTACAAAAGGAGCTTCGCACTACTAGCATAAAAAAGCCGGTTTTACCTCAGCATGCACCCTTGGGATCTACCATGGGTCTGAACCTGAAGGTGTCATCGTGCACCGAACTCCATTGCTCCCGGATGGTATCACCGTACAGGAGATCATAGCTTTTTTTCAGATATCTTTATTATGAATCATGATCCATCGCCTTACTTTTCCACAACGTTTCAAACGAGGAGAGAGAGATAGAGTGAAGTACTGAAGTGCTAGTATTTGCCTGTGAGAGAGACAGACAGAGACGTTGACTGACCTTCCGAGCTGATCTCATGTTCCACTGCCTGATAGCAGCATAAAGAACGGTTAGGGATCTAAGCACACAGATCAGCAATGACAAGTTTGCTTTTTGCTCTCAGTGCAGTGCAATCGATCGTAAGCATTCTTCCCTAATTGGCTAATTTAACCACGTAGTAGTAGTCCTAAACTCTGCTCCATGCTTCCCTAATTTAATAAGCACATAGAAAGCTCACGAGATTTACAGTGACGATGCTATGCCACCATATATCCAGCCTTACTAGTTACTAGCCACTAGAGTAGTTACTGCCACACTACAGCTACTCCTGCTAAACCACGAGCCTGATAACTGAACTGCTGTGCTGAAACCACACAGGCGTCACATGACGGAGCAGGCGTTGGGGTTGTCGTCGCTGAACAGGCTGGTGATCTGCTCGGCGCCGATGGCGGCATCCATCACCGGGGCCTGCTGGTACTGGTACGGGTAGTAGTAGCCAGCCGGGTTGGCCCACCTGCCGTCGTGGGCCTGCAGCTGGGCCGCCCCGATGCCGTAGAGGGCCGCGGCCGCCGGGGCGTAGTACCCGGCAGCGCTATGGGGCCCCGGCCCCAGCCCAGGCCACGGCTCCGCCTTCTTCCCCGTGGACCGGGCCCTCCGCAGCACCGCGACCGGGTCCACCTCGCCAGTCACCGTCACCTTCTGCTGCAGCCTGTTCACCTCCACATGCTGCACTCCTGCAGTTCAGGCGGCAGCTTCATCAGAGTTTTTAATCGCGCTGTAAAATTTGGGCTTCTTTTCAGTGGAACTTCTTTGGTTAGTGTCGCTCAAATGTTAGGTGCTGGCTGCATTATTGATGGAAAAAAGAAAAGTATGCTGGGAAAAGCTTGTGCTGAAAGGACATGATGGTCATTGCTGACTGACTCAGTGAGTGCAGAGTGCAGAGAGCAGAGAGCTCATCATCAGTGGGCACAGAAGAGAGGAGCCATGGTCATGGGCGCAATGAGAGGAGCCATGGTCATGGGCGCAATGCTAGCGAGCAACGAAAAACATGGTGCGAATGCGTAGTAGGGGCCGGCAGGCCAGGGGACCAGAGTGACGGATGACCAACCTCTGATGCCGGAGAGCGCTTTCTTGACCTCGCGCTCGCAGCGCTCGCAGTCCATCCTGACCCTCAGCTCCACCGTCTGCAGCACCAGGCGCCGCCGCAGCGTCGTCTTCTTCGTCTTCTCCCTGGGGCGGCCATTGATCGCTCCCAGAAAGCTCAGCAGCTGCCTCATGGCGCCTCCCATGGCGGAATGGCGAATGCAGCAAGCTGGTTGATGGGTGAACTCCTTTGTGAGCTGAGCTGTAAAATGGGGAACAGGTGAGGGAAGGGAAGGAGCCTAGCTAGCCTGCTATGGAGAGACAATGTCTGGCTTTGTATGTACGAGGCCGGCCGGCAGGAACTGTTCGACTTCGAGGCCTTTTGAACTAGCCAGGCAATGGCGAGAGATGGACTGTGACTGAGTGAGGGGACGGGAGAGAGGAGAGGGGTGTGCGTGCTGCCGTGCGGTGTGGCGCGGCGTTGGAGGCTGACAAGAGAGGAGAAGACGACGAGGACGGCCGGAAAAGTGAAGCGAGGAGCCGTGCTGGTGCCGTGGTGCGAGGTCTCGTCTTCGTCTCATGTGACGGTTGTGCTGTGCGTGCGGTTGTGTGTTGCAGTAGGCCAATCAGACGAGCAGAGCACGCACCGGCGTTTCGGGCGGCGGCGAGTGGAGTGTGCAAGAAATCGGCCCGCGTCGCTGCACCTTTGGAAAGTGGATTTATTTGGCCATGCCCATCACCCCATGCGTGTGAAAGACGACAGATCGATGATGTGCAAGCAGACGATGGATCGATGATGTGCAAGCAGACTACGAGGGCATGCTCGTTTCGGCGCTATTTCTGATTTCTGAACGTTACATGGCAACATTTCAAGGTGGGGATTACTAGGCACGTACAAGAAATTCAGGACTGAATCAGGCACTCAGGCAAAAGTCAGGGCGACGCCTGCTCCATGCGCAGGGCCTACAGCTTTGCTAGAGAAGGGTTCAGACTTGAGACCGATTCTCGCGGGGCAAAGGGACAGGGGAGATCGATCCAAGGGGCCAATAATGGGGGCAAAACACAGCTGATCTATTAACCTCTACTAGAGCGACAAAAGACACCATATATAAAACACATACAATATACAGGGCTATCGATTAGTGTAATATCAGTTGTTCATGAGATGAAGAACACAGTGGACATTGTCAGTAACAGCAGCTGGTAAGAGCTAGCAAGGAGCATCTGTAGACTCGTCGTCGCGCTGGAGAGCGGAGCCTTGCCTGCCGTTGCAGGCGTCACGGCCGGGGAAGTCTGTTGCTCGTTCGACGGCAACGGGTCCTCTGGATTGTCGTGCTGCGATGGGCCTAACGGCACGGTCGTGCTGTTGTCATCGTCACGGCCTGCGTTCACAAGGAATGGGCGTTACCATTTTTAAGACGTCCGGAGTACCAGGTGAATGACAGAATTTGGTCTATTCCATGGCAGATGGCTTACATTCAGAGCGGTACCAACCCAACTTCATGCTTTCTCTGTCGAAGACAACATGGTATCCAACCAGGAAATTCTCTGCATTTGAAAATTATATTGTAAGTATGACCACTAAATACCAAAAGAACAAACCACATTGATTCGTTTGGGCACTTACGCGCAATAATTCCAATAGGTTCTGTTGATGGCAGCACAGCTAAGCAGAACCCACCAAGTGCTCCCTGTAGCATAAATCAGAACATAAGATGATCAGCTACCAAAAAAAAAAAAAAAAAAAAAAAAAACAATCCACAACTGTATAAGACCTCGCTCATTAAATCCCAAGAACTTTGTATCCTAATCCCCTCTTCAAACGGGCCATTTATAAAAACGAAAACATCATATTCTTGGGGTTTATGGGCTAACCAGTCGTGCAACATGAATAATCAGTGGGCTAACCAGTCATGCAACATGAATAATCAGTTAGCTAAGTTGCGCACGTAGGCTTTACATGTACCAACTCAGATCCAATTATATATCAGTATGTTATGGGAGCAAGCTCAAATGAGTACATTTCTATTCTGGATCTTAGACTTGACAGCAAAAGGACACAGTTAGGATTAACTTGACATGACTATCCATCATTCTCGGCTGATTGATTTTGAGGACACTTTTTTTTTTCCCTTGCCCAGCAAAGAGGACATACCTGTTTGTCATTAAATGGAAAGATAGGATTAACAGCCTGGAAGCTCTTGTTCCCAGCAAATGCCAGTGTTATGGTTGGCACATCAGGCATCTCAAGAGGACTGTTCGTAATCACATATCAGTGAATTCCTTCAACATAATCAGAGAAATGAATCTAAGACCTAGATGAAGCCAGAAGTTACCTAGCTTTGTAGCAATATTTCCAGGTACCGTCTTCATAGGGCACCCTTGAAGCATTCATTTGTTTGTCAAACTGAAATTCATATGAAATTAGTACTGAAAAATATCCATCAGCAAACAAACTGCAAATGCGTGGATGTTCACCTCCACTGTGAAAGCCTTGTAAACGTCGGGGGGAAGAGAAGTGAATGATGTTCCACTATCGACTAAAGCCTGGAAGCTAGTACCCTCAAGACATTTATGTCCAACACAAGATTTGTCGACATTAACAGCATAAGTTTGACTGGAAAATTAAGAAAGAAAGATGTAAGTGACACTTTAAAGAATTTCAAGAACCACTACAAAAAATGATTGCATTAGTTGACAAGTTAATCACTTTGAGCCACTCACAGTTTGCCATACAGAGGAACAAATGGTGTAGACTGTTGAGAGGACACTCCTTGATCTCCAAAGAAAATTCTCCCAGAACTATCTTCCTTAAAGCACATCGAGAAGGAATTCCGAACTAGTCCAGCTCTTGCAAGAAAACTAGGAACTGAAATATCTGCCATTCCAAGGCCAAGGAGTCCATCCGGGGCAATACCATCCAGATAGTCACCACTTTGCTTTTGACCACAGCTATACCAGAAGGACACACTATGTCAGTAAAACTAAGTGCCAGAAAGTCAGCAAATCATGACAGTCGACTATTGCGCAGCATCACTAACTCCAGTCATTTTGTTACCAAAGGCAAGGACTGGGCGAGTGGCTATTCTAAACATACTAATGTCTTAAGCAAATGCAGAGACCCAATACCTACATAGTGTGCAGAGTAATCAAGTACTTCAACAGTAAATGTACAACAATGGAAATGTTGTTCACTAACAATGATCCATGTGAGGACAATATGACTTGTCAAGTAGCATTACTCTGTTATGCCATGGAAACAGTATTGCTTATGATTTATGAAGCAAAAGTACAAAGTTCCTGTTGACTGAGAAAACGGAAGAAATTTACCCAATAATAACTGAAGCATTCACTGGTACATGGCCCTCCCTGGAGTTCAAGTGTAGTGTATCCTCAATTAGCAAACCAGAGCTGGTAGTATTTTCTGAAAAGTAGTCAATATTGTATGGGCAAGGCTGCTTTGGGTTTGTGCAGCCTGAACCTGATTGGCATAGCTCGTGGCTGCAAGGAAGATGCCGACTTGTTGTTGACTCAGCAGGCTTGTATATTCCAAGATCTCTATCCTGCATAATAGATGCTCCATTTATGACGGAGCACCTGCCAATCAATCACTGGAAATAAGCACTAAACTGCTTAAAATATGGTAGTCTCCTCTTATTTTTTGCACTTTTTAGGAAAAAAATAGAAGAAACTTAAAATGAACATAATTTAAGAGAACCAAAGTTCACACATGACACCACCACTTGGACTTGCCACTAGAACTTCTAAGCCAGTCACTCAGGTAATATAATATCTAAAATTGGCAATGAATTGTAGCTGTCCTTGTGCAACTTACACTGGGCCATCACACAAGAATTATAGCATGACCCATGTGCCATTTTGGTGGTAGCACAAATTTAATTGAACGGCCAAAATTGCAGCTGAATGCGAATGGTTGGGAAATTACTTTCCATCAAAATGTACATGGATTTTTAATGTGGTATTTTAGGGTCACATAATGGTGTGCATACTTTGCGCCACAACTTGCATGCGACCAAGAACAGTGACTGGTGAAATTTAAACTGAAGATGACTGCGGAGACACGGTGAGAAGTTTATAGATCACAGATCAGTCATGTTAGTTTCCAAGTTTCAAACCACTTTGCATTTTTTTTCCAATAATTTCCATAGTCAATGAAATTAAAGCAAACTGCATGTCATGTATTAGTTATTTAGTTTCTTCAACCGAGGTTTGTGCATTATATAATAGAAATGTGAAGAGTCAGGTCATCATCTGCACCAGCAATTTTGCATGAACAAGTCAAATATGCTTTTGGAAAAAAAAAAAAAAAAAACAGATTCTAGTAGGTCCCAATCCCAACTCAAGCTGGCAGTTGTGTCACAATTCGACATCTTCAGATATTAACATCAAGCTATCTGAACAAAGGGGATGCATACCAGATTTCCACGGTAGCTAGACAAAGGGGCACACTGGATACAGTCACAGGGTACCCAGAAAAGGTCACTTCCAGTATCCAATGCAACCAAAAAGGAGGTAGTAGGCGTCCCAACATCCACCCAAGCGTAGTATAACCTTCACACCGAAAGTTAGAATGAAACAAGATTAGCTTACAACTTTTGCAGCAAAGCACATACTGTAGCTCCGAATGTAAAAACAGCAAAACACAGCTCAATAGTACCTAGCTGGCTAGCACTGACAGTAAAATACAGCCTATCCCGACCAAAATGCCAATGCAACCCGTACGGGCAGAACAAATTTAATCCTTTTTATATATATAAATAATCACGCCGATTTTTTTTAGCTGTCTCGTAGTACGAATTCAAATGTCAACAGTAAGCATTCACAGTGGAGTACTAGAACAGTTAAAAGTTGAGGGCCGTAAGATCCAACGGGGCCAGGGAATGAGGCGCACCAGCCCAAGTCGTTGCCGGGGGAGAAGGTGCCGCCGCCCTTGGAGAGCGAGAGGAGCTCGTACTTGCCGGCGAGCCGCCGCTTCTGCCGCTGGAGATCGCTCCTGACCAGCGCGCGGTAGTACTCCCCGCTTCCGCGCTGCGGCCACCGCCCCGCGCGCGGGCCCGCCTCCAGCCGGGCCTCGTCGGACAGACGGTGCACCATCCTCGAAGAGAGCGTCGCCGCGGCCGCGGCCGCCGCCAAGGCGACCAGCTGGACGGCGAAAAGGACCGGGAGGCGCATGGGCGGATCTGAAACGAGCTCGCCGGGGTGGATCTGAGGGCAATGCTGTGCGGCGGTTGGGGGCGGAGGATCTGGAGCTAAGTCTCGCGAGCTGGAGGCGAGGCGAGGAGCATGGAGGCGGCGGTGGGTGGTGGTGAGCGGCCGTGTGGCGGGGAGGGAAGCGAGCTGGAGCGGCGGTGTGGAGGTGGTGATGCTCTGGAAGCTAGCGCAAAAGGGAGGAAGGTGGAGATGTATCGGTCATTTTCTGGGAAAGACCCTGTAGTGGTTCGGAATTTGATTGAGGAGAATGTTCAGCGTTGGGTGTCGTGGCAACTAGCAAGTGGACATCTGTCTCTAGACCATAAAACATGGCAAGAATTAATTAAAGTGAGATACTAGTATTATATTACTTTGACATTGTTTTATGAAACTACAAGTTGTATATTTGGACTTGACATAGTATAATAATTAGGATGAAATTATACATTTTTTTCCAAGCCCAACCATAAATTAGACATATAAATATATTTCTTTCTTTGGAACATGAGATACTATATTTCAATGAGAAATACGATTAGAGTCGCGAATGATCATTTCAACTTTTAGCTTAAAGTGGCACATAAAACATAGGCTTAGACGCTTAGTCATGGTGAATGGTGTAGTATTTAGCTTAGTTGGCACACGACTGCATATATTAGACCATAATAGACTCTTCTCTGCCATACCTGATTAAATTGTAATTGCTACCCACTTTGGGTATACAATTGTCGATAAATTTGTATAGTTTGGTGGATTATTGTTGCTGTTGAGCATATTGCTATTGTGACTACCATGGTGCAATGGCTAGGTTACGTGCCAAACAATCGAAAATTATACTTCGTAATCATTGATAGCTTGTCTAAGCTATTGATACCGGTAAGGTAGGCAGAGACATGAAACTACGACGTACTACTAACTTCTGAGAATATTTGAGATATGGAGGACTTGGCAGCTTATTTGCACAGGTTAGTTTAATGGAGTTTTTAACAGCAACGGTCCAGTCCATCCCGCTCCCATATGACCAGAGTCCGTCCCCACACAGGCACACAGCCCACTCGAGGCACCGCGCGTGGTGGTCCCCACGTGGCCGTGGTGGCGCGGCTGTGTGTCACCCGTTGGTCCCTTGGCGTCCGCGTGGGCCCCGGGGTGGACGGCGCAGTTTTGTGCTGATGAAAAGATGGAAGCGTGCCGACTACCGAGCGGCCGGACCCACCTGTCAGAAGTAAAAATCCCCGTGCCGTCTTGCCAGCTGGCCAACATGCGGTCCCGCTCCCTACGCGTACGATTGGTTAAACTCAACTGAAGTTTACTAGCAAACATCATTAAACCGTCCAAATGCTTGATGCCAATTGAAGTTTGAATATCTGGTTGAATTACAACGAATAACGATGGCGCGCATGGTGCTGGCGATCACCACAGATGAATGAGGTTTATGTATCCATAATCCATAGTCGTCTTTTTTTTTTGTAGAAAAAAAAAAGGGCCAGAATATCTGATCTCTCAGCCTAGTGCCTCGGCGCACGAATTCTTTGAGGTGCCCATCATCATGCTGTATACCAAAAAAACAGCCTTTATACGACGTGACAAATGGCAAGTGCCATGCTTCCTTTCGGTACCCGTCAACGCCTCCATGATACTGTTTGCTCCTGAGGAAAAAGGCATTTTGCTCATGATTTTCCCCCCTTCCGACCCGTCCCGTCCGGCAGCTGAAAAAGATATGGAAACATCATAGCCACTGTGAAAGAAAAATGGATGAGATAGCATCATTTGATTTTCTGTAAAGAAGAGGAAGCATTATTTTGTTGGCATACTTGCTCTCAGATTTCTGTCATGGAGCGAACAGGCCGGAACAGCAGCGACTCACCTCACTGTCACTGCCTCGTCGTGTTTGTTTTGTTTTTGCGTAGTAGTAGTTGCCTCAATGCGAGTGCCCGCCCGGGGCCAGGGACAGCTGGCCTGGATACAGCCAGGAGCCAATACCAGAGGCCGCGACTGCGACGTTGGGTTTGGAAACGGAAAGCGCACCGGCCACCGCCTGCTTTGGCCGGCCAGCGGCGTCGCTGCTCTCAGAATTCAGAGGACACGTGTTGCTTCATGCACGCACCAACAGCCGAGCACGACACGCACGCGGCGGCGCGGCGCCTTGCTTCAACTCCCTACCGGGCCCGTGGGCTGGCGGACGGACAGTTCCCCATGGACCGGCGGCACAGGCCCATTCCTGATCGAGTCTGACGTCCCTGAATTTCTATCCTGTTCCATTTGCCATTCTTGCGTTTCAACAAAAATATCGTCTTCATGAGATCAAAAAATATATATATCGTCTTCACAGAGGTCGACGGATATGAAACGACATCACACAATCTTACACCTGTCATTTATTTTTTTATAAGCTGGAAGAGAACTCCATTACGAGATAATAATAGCCATCAGAACCTGGTTACAATGAGGGATGCAGTCCCTGACCGACACCATGTCTCAACTGAAACCAGCTCCATGGGCAGCTAATCTAAGAGCTACGGAGTACTGAATTACAGGAGCGAGGGTTATGAACTGCTTTCTTAAAAGCAAAATTACAAGCAAGAAGATCTTTTAGTTCCCAGAGCAAACCGCTCGCCGAGCTCCTATCCATGTCCGTGGACATCAGCGGGTTGACAACTGCTGCGGCATCAGATTCCAGAATTATGTTCTGGATACCCAGTTCAGCTGCTCTTTGGACTGTATATGATCTCCGCATGAGCCGGCTCCAATACTTTTACCAATTTCCCAAGCCCCGGAATGATCACAGTTCCATCTTGATCCTACAGTATAAAACCCCAGCCTCACCATTGCAGTTCAGTTTCACAACTCCCATCGGGGTCTGCTCAATTTTGGTTCCAGGACAGCTTGTGCCGGTTCAGGCTTTTGCTGTTGCAATGCTGAAAACTCCTCCGCGTGAGAGCCGATATATTGAGCCATCCGCGCACTGCTTTTAGGCGTCTCTGAGGTCGCTCTCTCCTTCACGAATGCAGCACCTCTCTGTCCACCACAAACATAACAAGGTGAACACTCTGCATTGTACATCTTCCTGCGGATTTAGGATGCCCACCGGCCAAGACTTGTTTAGCTGAACATGCCGATGCCAATTGAGCTCTGATGTGTTCCAGCTGCAACTCCATCCAAACCTTGCGTACATTCTTGCATTTAAAAAAAATTAAGTGGCCACCACCCATCCAGACGCCCACACAGGAGACAAAATGTATCTAAACGCATTCCTCTTCGCTTAATATAAGATTAACTCTTAAGGCCAAGCTGTTGTGTCCAAGGCGCCAAAGGAATTCGAGCAGCAAACCCACACTGCCACACAAACAGGAAGAGCACGCATCCCCATCCAAAAAAATATATTGCGCACCGGGGTGGGGTGGGGTGGGTGGGTGGGGGGGGGGGTTCACATTTTACCCACCCATACAGCAACACATCCATCTTGCACAGATATGACTGATTCTACACATCTTAGTACACCACAACACCCTAAATTCTCAGTTTCAGCATCTCAAGATCAATATCCAGAATGTGGCGAACAGTGGATACATCTGAAGAGCAAGTTGCAGGTTGCAAGAGTTTGTTAGACTAATTTACAAGGGCTAGTTTCAGCATCTGAACTAAAATCATGTATTGATATCGACCAGCAAAGTTGAATCCTCCCAAATCATGGTACTCAGGTTTCCACGCTTCAGCTATAAGGTCAGAATCAGATGGGTACTGAAAATGTGATGACTGCACGGTATATGAAGATGCCACCTGGAGCGTCCGCTTGACCGTCCTCTGGATTTGACTATCTGTGTGGAAACATTTTGACCAAATGAGATGGAGGAAGATGCTTCACAGCTTTCTCAAGATATAGAATTACTACAAGTGAAGTTGGCAATAGAGAAATTTATATTCTTCTCCATAAGGCAGTGCAACCATCGTAACCAAATAACATAACAGAGGTTCAGGGGTTGCAGAGATAAAACTTCCCTCCGTGCATTAATAACACTAAACCACCAATTCATACTAAAGAAACAACGTCGGCAACAGTATTTAAAAATCTTAGTATGAACCTTTTTCACAACAAAATCTGAGTAACGGCATGGGTCAGATGCAAAACCCGCACTAGATTTTATCATGCTAGTCCTCTTTACAGGGATCAGATGAATTTGAAAAGTATTTGAAAGAGTGTACTTGTAGTTATACTTTCCATTTTATTAAAGCATCACTTAGTAGACAAAAACTATAGCAATTGTCACACAGTTGAGCTCTAAGAATATCCAAGCCAATTACCGTCAAAAAAAGAATATCCAAGCCAATTAGGCAAACACAGAATAAAAAAGATGAGTGAATCAACAATGAAGAAGAATTAAAGAAAACCGTGTCAAAGAAACATCAGCCATATCTTTCCTAGGCAACATAATTTACAGTTTGAACATATACCTTTATGCCCTTGCACATTACCATGTCAACCATGTCAACGAAAACCAGATCATCAAGCAATGGTTGAACCAAATTGTCGAGGACCACTCTTTTCTTTTGGCCTCACAAAAAGCCCCCATAAATAGTTCTCACCATCTATCACTATTACCACGGTAGAAATTAGAATATCAAAATGTGCATTTGATACATTTTCAGAATATTAAAATGTACTCTTTTACAGGTGCACAATACAAATTAATTGGGGGGAAGAAATATTGTAACTAGTGCAGGTGGTTTATTGTCTTGCATGAAAAGAAACAAAAATTAGGATCACTAACACTGAGAATCAGGTGGAAGCACTTCCGAAGAATATATCAATAATTTTATGCCATCAATATATGCCCTTAAAACATAATTGTTAGAGTCTTCTAATAGATTAGAGTGCTTCTTTTCACACCTACAAAGTAAGTTAATAACAAAATTATTGAATGTCTAAAAACACACTTATTATGTTTCAGCACATATCTATAGGAGAGAATGTTGATACCGAAAATAGACACCATACCCAACATGTTTATCAGAAAAGAAGAACATGCCAATGTCTTCATGAACAGGAGGGATAGTCTCAAAAGACTTAGGCCAGTCATTCATTTGTGGTAATAAATTCAGATGTAGATCACTGGGTACCATCTTGATAGTATCAAAAACTCTTGATGACACTTTTGAAGGAAACTGGGCTTTAAATTCACCAAGATTTAGCGTTTTGCCAGCATAAGAGACATGAAAGAATCCCCTAACGAGCAAAGAAAAGCTAAACATTAGAAATGCATATAACATTATTTATATATATGAAATTAGGTTAGCTGCCACAACCATAAAAGAGAGACATTTGTCTTTTATGAACAACTTGTCTTTTAGGATAGCAGCAAAATATTATAATCAATTCAGGACAATGCAGGCTTGGTTAAATTAGAGTATTATGTGAAAGGAAACTCAGGAAGAAAACATTTACTGAGTTTTGTCTTGTTTATGAAAAATGATACTTGCACAGAAACTTCCAAATATATCGAGCAGTCTAAATCTGATTGTGAAATATCTAGAAATATTTCTCAACAAAAGTATAATTTGGTGATTTATGGAAGTATTGCCTATGAAAAAAATAAACAACAACCTCCACATTTACCCATAGATATTCATGTGAAACAGTTGGAAGCTGGTGGTAACTACATCCATATAATTAAGAAACCATGTCTAGTTAACTTATTACTTGACACAAGAAAAAAATCCATAATGAAGGTAAAGGTTATATTGAGACATAACTCACCTCCAACAAATTGTAGGTGCTGGGCGTCTTGAATACTCCACAATTGAGCCCATGTTGAGTACAACACCTTTGTTCTCGTTTGGACTCCCCATTTCAGATTTACATCCAGTATCACCATCTATTTGTACATTGAAAATGAACAGAAAAGGTCAGTTTGTTAGTGTACTTAAACCTCAGATAACATCAAAACTAAATGTATATTGAAACTAAGCCCCCTTGAAATTTCATGATACTGACATTAAACAACCAAGATAAAAGAAAATTTCTGTAGGCACATACTTGAAGCGCATAAGGGCTCACCCTCTGTCTGAGAGTAGGTTTCTCCTTTATCTGCATTCACTATCTTCTTTTCTCTAGCTTTGTGTTCAATCAGAGAGTCAGTTCTTACTTCAACTGGTTCACTTGTTCTGCATTTAGGAATTATAGGCATGGAACCACCAGATCTTGTTTCACAATCCATGTTTATATCATCAATCTTCGCCTGATCATGACTCGCAGCAGTTGATCGTTTTGTGGCATCTACTTGTGTGACAGTCCTATTGGGGGATATGCGCTTCATATTTGACAACTGTTTCACATCTGAAGAAGATGCCGGATGAGCTTGACTTTGCTGCATAGCAAAATATGGGCTGTCATCAGTCTTTGCCTGACCATGTCTTGCAGCAGCAGCACTTAGTTTCTGGTTTTCCACTTGCATGTTACTCCTACTAGGGCATATTAACTTCATATTGGATGGCTGCTTCATGCTTGGAGGAGATGCAGGATGAACCCGCTTTTGCTGCATAGAAAAATATGACCTATCCTCATTTTTTGTTTGACTATGACTTGCATCCGCACATCGTTTCAGGGCTTGCACTTGTGTGTCACTCCTGCTGAGGGATACACAATTCAAATTGGACAGTTTTGTAGTTGAAGGAGATGATGCCTTGCTTGGCTGCCGCACAGCAAATCTTGACCCAGCAATATGTGGCTTCTCTCTACTCAATAATGTCGCTTCTTCAGAAGAGTCAAACTTCGCTGTAGCATTTCCAAATCTGTTTGGAGATTTGGGACTTACTGGAGGCACTACGTTGCTGTGACTGAGGTGCAACTTCGAAGTTTCCCTTTCATTAATCATATCACGACCATGCCTTGGCTTTTGGAGCTCTGTTTGCCCACCTTCACCATGATTGTAGAACAACTTAGATTAGCTGGGTAGAGTTTATTGATGATTGCGAAAGTGAGATAGGTGATCAAAACCAGTGAAAAGATATTACCTTCACTAGGTTTTGGGCCCCCATTAGCATAATCTTGGCATTCGTCACAATACCATTCAATTGGAATCTCAAATGTCACCTCCTTCATACAATAACTTCAAATAGAAAACAGAAACACTTTCAGAGAACTAAATAAAACTTTCCACATTCAAGAATAGAGTTCAATGAATTTACACTTTCATTTTAAAAGAGATAGGATTTACTGCAAAAAAAAATTCAAATAAATGGAAATGACACATTGTAGAACAGCTAAGAAAGTTTCAGGCCTAATTAAAATACAGTATTTGCATCGATTATCTATCAAAGAAGACATACCGATTTTCACAAGAAAAAGGGCTTCCTATCACTATCATACAATCAATGTGAGGCATACAAATATTTCAAACAGAAACATGTGCAAATTCAGGGCAGATGACCACACATAGATGTACATTTTCCAAGTGCTTAGGATGTGAAAAATAAAGAGATTAAAAACTATATATATAGGGCAGAACAACAAATGAGTACCCGTGTTGATAATCATTGCACCGAGCACACTTTACAATGCAGTGAGAGAAGCCACCACTGCCACATATCACACACACCATAATGTCCTGCAAAGCAAAAAATTGCATAGTCAAATACATAGATTACTGTGTTCATCTAATTCTATACATACCTTTGAGACATAACCCTAAGCGAGGAAGAAATATAAGCAATAAGAAAAAAGCAAAGTCAAAACACATGATTTTGTCAAAGAAAAATAATAAGGGCTCCCTTCGTTGTCCAATGAAATTAAATCACTTGAGCAAGTTGATCATATCATTACAATAAACCTACTTTAATTCAGATGCACTGAACTGGCTGCACATAAACAAAGATACAAAATAACAGCTTACAGCTGAATATCCCGACTTTTCAAAATTACTACGATTTCTTAAGTCAATTGTCCAATGGGGTTATGGATTATCAGCAGTATATTTAAGGTAAATGGGCACTAATTGCATTATCAAGAATAATGGTGTTTTTAGAAATTTCATAACGTATACCGCAGAGGATGTATTGATGAAAGTACAGGAATAGCTGGCCACGGTAGCACTCTTAACTCCCTCCATCCAAAAAATAGCATGATTCGTGTTTTTCTAGAGGTCAGACAATTTCAAATTTTGACCAAATCTATATTAAGAAAGGGCAGTAACATTTATGATACCACCAAATAAGTATTGTTAGATTAATCATCATTAGATTTATTTCTACAGTAAATCCATTTGGAGACATAAATATTGCTACTATTTTCTATGAACCTAATCAAAATTAGAAAATTTGACTTAGTATAAACCTAGCTGCATTCTTTTTTAACAGAAGGAGAAGTTATTATCCTAATTTTGGTTTATGGAAGAGACTACTAACCAACAGAACATTATGAAAGGAAAATCAAATTGATTGAGCGTGACTATGGTAGTATGGTGAAGCTTTGAGCCTTTGCTATCCCTGCCTTAAAAATGTTAATCAAAAGTTTCTTAACAAAGAATGGGAGCTTGCTCCATTAACAACTAACACGGTACAACAAAATTAAACATCCACTTGCAATTACTGGCCGATAACAGGATGGTAGATTCAAGAAAACAAACCTAAGCACTGAATAACTAAAAGTGACTTAGCAAGATTTAAGGAGTCATGTTTCTCGAAGACTCTAACAAGAATTGGATCGATAATTCAATAGTAACAAAGAAGCCAGTAAGATTAATTTGAAGGTCTGTTAAAAAAGATTAATTGCTGCTTTCATATTGCCGATCATTAACAGGACAATACGTAACACCAACTAGGCCAATCGCACGGTAGATCACACCAGTAATCCCATAAAGATGGGAGGCAACACAGCGTGAGGGGCGCAGAAAGATGTGGTTTTTGAGCCATTTCATACACAAAATGCTTAGGCGTTAGAACGAATCCAAGAAGGCGAGTCGACCGCGAGTTGGATTTCGCATCACCACGGATCAAGAAAACAACAACGCAAAAGGCGCAGCCTTCCAAACCAGAACCATACTGCACCGCGATCACATCACAGGAGTGCCAAGAAGCGCCGCGCGACCGACCGCAATGCTCGAACCCACTGGCATCCTAGATTTTTTTTTCACACCATGATGACAATAAGACGCAACCTGCTGATACTACCCAGCGGTGAAAAAAACTCATAGAATTTTTCCTAGAAAATGCAACATGAGAGAGCAGAGGGACAAGGAGGGAAAACCCCATTCCCACGCAGCGATCCTACCAATTTCGCAACTTCGCACAAAACCTAGCCTGAATCCATCACGAGATCTCAGCGATTACCTCCGTGACGACGGAAGCTTCGTCGTCCTTGACCAAGCCCGCGGCATTAGGGCCGCCCGCCATCTCTTCTGGGAGGGGACCGAACTCCGCCGCCAGTGCCGCGCCTCGCCGAGCCCGAGATACGTCCCCCGCTTCTACCCGCACATCAGGGATTAGGAGGAGCTCGAAGACGAGCCGCGGTGCGGAGGCGCTAGGCAGCTGCGGCCAGCGGCGGCGGCGGCGGCGGCGATGAGAACAAGAATGCGAGGCGACGGAATTCCTATGCAGTTGGCTCCAGTGCAATGAGCGACTTCCACGTGGGCCTGATGCTAGTCCTAGTAGTCCAGTCTACAATTGACTCAAGTCCAGTGGGTGTCAAATGCGGCAGACGAGACCCGATTGGAACGACCGTGCCTTTTTATTTTTAGGAACAGTTTTGTTAGAACCTAAGAATTTTACAGAATTTTAACATAAATCAGTTCAATTTCACAACTCAGGAACATAGAAAATTTTCCAGGTTCCAAAGAGTATCTTACTAGGTTCTATTCGTCGGGGGCTAAAAAGATCAATTAAAGTGAGTATAAAAATGCAATCCTTTCAATCACCAAATACTTCCCAAAATAAGTATAACTATGGATTTCATGCGGGGACAAATTTCCTTAAGTTGAATTAGATTTATAAAAAATATTAGATAACATTTGTATCTCTAAATAAATTTATTATGAAAATATTCAATGATTAAATCTGCTGATACTTATTATGCATCATAAAATTGCAGCTAATAATATTATGACCCCTCCTCTTTTTCTTATGTCCTTACCATTTGATAGGTTATACACTATATCTGAGTTGCGGAACGAGCGGTGGCTCAGTTGGTGAGCTTCCCAGGTGCGGAAGTCACCCGCCCGGGTTTGAGCCCGGCGCGTCGCACGCTTAACCCTTCGTTAAGGCTTGGGACTAGCAACCCCTTCGTCATAAAAAAATACACTACATCTGAGTTAAGTATTTCCAACAATTCACAACATTTTGCAAGAGAAAGGATATTTATGCAAGTGTCTTGTTGCATAGGGTGGAAAATTCTTAAGTTGTGAATTAAAACAAACTACATTTTAACAGGTTTTTCTCATATAAGTTTACCTCATCGTCAAGTCCTCGGGTATCTTAGTCTCACTATCACTATCATATTGTGGATGGTAGGTTTTTCTCATAATATGAGTTTACCTCATCGTCAAGTCCTCAGGTATCTTAGTCTCATTTATCATTATTTTTGTCACTAGATTTTTAAGGGGTTTAATAGCATATTAATAATAATATTATATCATCTATAAGTTTTTGGAGGATTCCAAACATCTAACTGATCAAAAGATTAGATTCAATCGAAGGGGGAGTGTTAAGCTCCAAATCAACATTGCGTTAAAAAAAAAAGCTCCAAATCAACAATGGTGACCTCATCAATAGTTTGTCCCCCGGATTGGTGACGAGGCTTTGTCATCATCACCGATCTTCGGTAGGAATGCCTCCGAATGGTCATGCATGTTCCTCATGTCTCTTCTCCATGTGTAAGCAACATTCCCTCCGTTCCAAATTAGTCGTCTTGTCTTTTCAAGCTACTTTTTTTTTTTGAAAAATCTTTTCAAGATACAAGATAAAATTGTGTATCTAGAGTTCTAGACATGATGTATATTTAGACGCATAACAAAACCTACGAACTTAGAATAACCATGACAACTTATAATTTGAAGTTGACTTGGAATGGAGGGAGTACGTAACAAACAAGATCAATGAAGCAATAAGGCACTCTTTCTCTTATTCTTGTGTTCAATCTATGTCTCTAGTTTACATTCAAGCACTCTGATTTCAAACAAGACAGTCTAATAGTAATTGTCGTCTGAACACTCCCTCACGTGAACCTTTTACATCGTATAGCACCTACTTGAACCTTTTGGATTGTACATCCGTTGATCATATTATTGGCACTTGAACCTTTTAATTAGTTTGTACATCCCTTGATTCTATATCTTCGCAATGAGGGTGAAGATCGAGACAACCAATTTACCATGTTCCATGCGAAGACAAACTTATGTTACGATCATGCATAATCCAGATTGCTAGCTACTCTCTCTTCAGCATTCTCGGCATTCGCCAACTAAAGCATTCTTTATCATCTACAAGCCGCTATATACACACGGAGCTACAAAATTTCTTGTCCCAATCCGAAGACGATGGCGTTGATCAATGCACCATCCTCAGGCTGGGCATCATCTGGTGCAGCGAGCTGCTGCCGATGGAGCCGAGCTTGAAGACCTCCTCGAAGCATCCTACGGAGGGCACTCGCGGCGGAGGCACCGCCACCGGCAGCGTCGTCGTCTCCGCGGGCGCTGCCGCCACGGCGTCCTCCACGTCGCGGACGCGCTCCACTGCAGGCGCCGGCGTCGCCGCGTCGTCGTCCGCCTGATGCGCAACGTTATCAATCCTGGTGATGCCGTCTTCCGGCGCAGCGGTCATCGGCGGCTCCCGAAGCGTTGGCGGCGGCGGCGCCACGGTCGGAGGATCGTCCTCGTGCTCGACGGGGCGATGGTCGCGGCGGCGGCGTGCGCGGACCCACTCGGGGCGCACGACGGGCACGATCCGGATGACGAGCCTCCCGTCGTCGGTGCGCGTCCGCCTGAGCGCGCCGCGGGCGACCAGCGACGGGATGGGCGGGGGCAGCCGGCGCCGCGGGCACCGCCGCCCGTACGACACCCAGAATCCGTCCAGCTCGTCTTCCTCTTCCGTTCTCGCCTCTTCCCTCGCCTTTATTGCTTCGATACGATCATCATCATCATCCGCTGTCTCGACGACGACATCCTCGCCGCCGCCGTGCCCAAGGCTGGTGCCGCCGTCGTCGTCGCGTCTCGCTTTGACGTCGTCGTCGCGATCACGATGACCGCAGCAGCCGCGAACGGCGACGACGGCCGCGCGCGTCACGACGCACCCTCCGCGGGTGCCGGCGGTGTCGAGAAGGGAGCGGAGGCCGGAGATCGGGGCGGTGAATTTCTCGGCGGAGTGGGGCGCGAACAGCAGCATCATCGGCCGGGCGGATCGATCGCGGATAATGTACGTAGTAATCTGATCGGATGGGGGATGATTACTGGTGGATGGATAATTGGATATATAGCGCGCCGAAGCCGATCGGGTGAGGATGCCCTCGTTTTGTTCCGAGGGGATGGGACGGGGAGAGATGGGGGCGCGTTTTATACGTGGCGTGGGTGGGCGACGTCGCGTTCCACTCTTCTATCTCCGGGTCCGGGAAGGCAGGAAGTCGCGGGCGTCCGTGACGAGACGAGACGCCTGGCCTCGCCCGCCGCGCGCTTTGCTTTGCCAAAACGCCCGTGCATGCGCCCGCCCAATTAATAGCCCGCCGGCCCGGGCCGTCCCTCCGTCGTTTCGCACCTGTGCTGTGCCCTCGATCGGATCGGCGCATGGAAGGAGCCGCGGCCTAGTACGGATAACGCCGTGTCACCATCGGTTGTGGTGTGGCTACAGCCGTTGGATCGGAGTCGGATGGGATCCGTGGGCACTGAGCTGCAATGCAACCTGGAATCCCTGCGCGTTACGTGGGACTGTGGGGGGCGTGGCAGCTGGCAGGATATACACGATGATGTTGGGTTGATCTGCCCGCGCGGCCGATGCCAAAACGCCCTCGTAGATGAACATGACTGCAGGCGGCTTTGGACACTGATGAAACCGTGAAACGCGTACGGTAGCAGATGTACCTCTGAATGAGAGGGGGGCTCGTGACCGGCGGCCGGTTTTTTTTTTTTTTTTCACGAGCATGCAAATATGCCCGTATTTCATTAAGAGGAATGGAATGGTCGTAAGACCTACAACATAGGCTTTGGATGATGGTGGCGAGAAGCCATCAGCAACCCAAACCGCAAACCTAACTACTGGATCCTTAACGTTTGTATTACATGTATAACTAATTGCGCGACCACAAGCTGGAGAGCTCAACACAAATGCGACTCGTCACGGCTGGTCCACGACCATCGCCGGCACCTCGACCGTGAATTGGCCCCTCCACGACCATCTCGTGAACCGGCGGCCGGGTCACGGGCCACGATCGAGTCAACCAATGCAACGGCCCGGGTCGCGCCAGGTGCGCTCTGTTCTTCGCTTTCGGTTACAATGTTTTGAGAATTTTTGTAGATATTTTAGATATTCGTTCCATTTTACCAGAACTAGATCTTATATTTAAAGATTGTATTGTATATAAATATTTTCATGAGTTCTAAATATTTATTTGGATTTCTCATATCCCAGTCCATCTTCACAATTTTTATCAAAATTTTAGAAGTTTAGAGACATTTTTTATGGTTTAAAATCCGTATCATATATTTATCATTTTTTTAAATTAGAAAGGGGGAAACCGCCTTCAAAACCATTTCAAATCAGAATAGAGAGGTAATTTCAACAGTTTTAGAGTTTTATCGGTAGGATATTTAGTTTTAGAGTTTGAGGAGAAAAATCATAGCACCACAATGTATAGAGAGGCAAAATTGAACCCACGACCTGGCAAAGTTCCTAGTCTTAGCCCTAGCCCCAAAAAAGGTTCTCTGGGCCTCGATTTTTATGGACTGGGCTTCCTAAGCATTTGAGATCCACAATGGCCGGACAGGCCACCTCGACCATGTACGTCACCGGAGTTGTCCTCATGATGCCTAAATATAGGCCTCCTCCACCAGCTGCTGATTTAGACATAGATTCAGTACATATTGAGATCGCTACATGTTGTAGCTTTGACAACTGAACGACGAAAAAAAAACACTTTAAACAGCCCAGTATATGCCAATATATGTACTAATGGTTTAATTAAGTTGCATGTGCTACCCCAAATTGAAAAAGATTCGTAGAATTGCAATGCCTGTAATTAGCTGTCTGTACAGAATGGATGGACTTCGATGACTTATCTATTTGTAGTACAGAATCAATGGAATCACACAGATAATCACCTTTAACTAACTGAAATAAACAAGAGGATTGAAATGGCTTCTGTCGGATATAGTATTTCCAGTTCATCGTCTGTGGTACTGTCTGCTGATACAATAAGGGCACGTACAACGGCAATTAATGAGCCGTCTGTATGATGTAACATTTGCAAATTGCCCCTTAGCGCACAACAGTCGAGGCAGTGCCGTCGTCTCGTGAGTAGACGGCTTCGGCCCGTGCTCCGAGAAATCCATCTGCCTGCATCGATCCCGTGTGGAGTAGTATAGTACTACTGGTATTAGCTTCTTCCCTTATTTGAAGAATATGCAAATCGGCTGAACCTTATAAAATCCATTTAAAATCAAAGAAAAATCCAAGAAACATGATTCAAATTCATTTAGGTTCCTTTTGATCAGAACTATATTCTACAAGTGATAGAAACATATATTTGATATTATATAGAAAATTGTTTGTTACTCGTGTCATTGTGACTTTTTATATAATTATATAAATATAATATATTATTTATATTGATTGATTGTTAATTAATACATATTTATGTTTGATCATGTTGCTACAATTACTAGTCTAAAAAATATTACAAATCATATGTAACTTAATTATGCTTGATTTGTTTTGTATCAACTAGCAACACACTAGTGTATAAGAATCATATTCATACGTGATCGTGACTTATATGCAAGCACTAAACAGTTAAAGACAACCATTGTATGAGCTGTCTATTTAGCTGTCTGCACGCGGATTTCAAAAATTTACAGATAGCAAGCTGTCTATGGGTTGTACATGCCTTAATGCTTCCTGTTTTTTCTCAATTAATTCAAAAATTCAGTACACTTGCATGTCATGGAAACAAGCCGTAGGCAAAGAAGTGTTCATCTGGACAATCGGGTCACGTTACCTCTACCTATGCTGCCGAGGATTAAGTCTACCGTCCTAACTACGTAAGATCCTTGCAATATATTCACCTATGGATGATACCTTCTACAGTACATGCATTTCTTCCCAGATTTAAGTACTGATGATGTAATAATACTACATACGTGTATACATCTGCTTACACAATAGTGGGCTCCGAAAGAGAGCAAAATGAACTTGCAATGCCAACTTCCTTTTTTATGCCGGTAAGGTACATCGATTCAGAATGATTTTTTGTGTACGCTCCGATTGAACCACCAATTCTTTCATAATAGACCAGTTTAGTTAGATTAATATAATAACCACAGTACCCCGCGCAACTGCGCGGGGTTTCCTGCTAGTTTGGTAATAACAATTGTTGTTACGGGTCAGCTAGCACGCCGGAGCTGGTGCCTCACCCTGCGGTGCCTCTAAATAGTTTAGAGCCTAAGGCTCCAAATAGCACATATATATGCTGTGGTATGTATATTTGTGGCCATGAATATTAAGCATATATCATGTCAAAATTTTAATATAATGGGGAGCACCTTCTATGCAGGGAGAAAAACATAGGGAGGGGTAGAGAGGTCTTTTCCACTGGCCAGTCCAAGGTGGAAGGCTGACATGGATTGCCACGACGTGAAATTGGGCAAAAATATAACATCGAAGCGATTTTAGGGGCAAATTTACAATTGTAGTTCATAAGAGGGGCAAGTGGACAAGAGCCAACCGTAAGGAGGGCAAATATATTAATAGCCCCTGTGGGAGACGTGGCAACTGGTAGGATATGCACGATGATGTTGATATATATATATATATATATATATATATATAGTATTACTATAGGGAGCCATGGGCTTCCTATAGCATAGGGGAAGCCCCAGCCCAATCGCATGGTACCTGGTCCAACCGAACCAGCCTGCTGCCGCATGGTGGTTCCACCAAACCGCGTGCATCAGCGTGTGGTCCTGACACCGAGCTGCCCACACGATTTCAAATTTTTTGAATGAATTGGGACGGGATGGACCTCTCTCAAAGTCTCTCACGTGGGCTGTGTCGGAAAAAAAAAGAAAAAAGAAAATTCCCCATCCTCTCTCTCTCGCCCGACGCGCTCCCCGCCCGGCGCCGGCGGCGCGCTCCAACCCCCGGCGCTCCATCCCGGCGGCTCCCTCCCACCCCGGCGGCTCTCTCGCATCGCGGCCGGGGCCCTAGCGCGCGGCGGCGCCGGCCAAGGGCTCGCGGGCGCGGCGGCCAAGGGCGCGCTGGCGCCGGCCAGGGTCGAGCAGGCGCGGCGGCCAGGCGGCCTGAGGCGCGCGCTCCCCGCCGGCCTACGGCCCGCCTCGCGCCCTCCCCGTGTGGCTCCGCGCCCTCTTCCTCATCGGCTTCGGCGTGGCCGCGCCTCTGCGAGCAGCGCGGTGTTGACACCTCTAACACCACTCACGCTAAGTTGTCATCCCTAGCATGGCGCCAGAAGTGTTGGTATAGAAACTGCTCCTCTAATCAAGAAAAAATATGGGATCCGCAGCGAACGAGATAATACACCATTGTAGCATTTTACCGGGAAGTATTCCGGTATCGTTATTTATATTTAGCTCAAAGGAAAGAACTACGGACTTAAACAATGAGATGAACTTGCTAAACACGACTACTTATGAGTGATTGATTACACGGTCACATACTTTGGCGAGAGGGTAAACCATGATAAATAAGGGAATATAAAGTAATAAGCTCGGGGTATAATCACACGAGAGATTAGATATAGACTACTCACAAAGGTAGGTTGACATCGATTAGTGCAAGAAATATAAATCCTATGTAGGTTCTAATCTACTAAGTCATTCATCTACTCCAACTCTACACTATCATATATAGCACAAAAGACTTTTCATCTATGTATAAGGATCATTGCTATAACAAGCCAAGACATAGCGGGACTTACTACGCAACTTTGGTTCCGCTAGACCTACCAACGGGGATGGAATACGAGAGGACTCAACGGAACTGTCACTTCCGCGATCTACCACACGACCGGCCAATAGGGTGCATTTGCGGGTAAACGGCATCTAAGCACCATGCTTACATGAAATCTACCACTTAACCCCCGGAAGAGAGCTAAGCGCTTTGCAAACATATACATAAACTTATTACCAATCATAACCATATCAAATGTAGAACTAGAATAAACTAGGAACATAATAAATAGAAACATAATGATATTTAGAATAAAGTCACAAGAATAGATACAAGATAATACCAATTCGATGATGAAGATCCAGGAATTCCGAGCACAGGCGCTCGATTCTTCCTCTATCTAGTCTAAACCTATGTAGAACTTGAAGATCTAGAGTATCTATTCTAATTCTACGGTGGAGATCTCTCTCTAAACCCTAGCTTTGCCGATGGCTACCTCGAATAATGAATTCTTGAATGAATTTTGCTCGAGCCGGGGCCGGGGCTCGAATATATAGCCCCTAGGATGCACCACAGCCATCGGATCAAACCGACCTAAACGGACGATAATTATTCATCCTCAAAGGCGGTGGAGGCAGGATCCGCGAGCCTCCACCTGATAGGTGGAGGTGGCCAGTCGGCCGACCCAAGAAGGAGTCGGCCGACCCACCACCCCGCGGAGTGGGTCCCCGCTTCCGGGGTTTGCCTTCTCGGAGTCTTCTAGAATATACAATTTTACCCGTTCGGTCTTTCTCTCTATGTAATCATGACATGTGGGCCTCCTTGCATGTTTTCCCCGATAATCCCTCGCGAAAACACATATTCACCAAAACTTGTGGAATCGTCGGTTTAAACCCTAAGTCTATGATGGTGAACAGATTATACCCCTCTTTCTCTCTCGATTGACATATAAAATTGATCATTAACAACCGTCAACAAACTCCCCCAAGCTTACCCTTTGCTCGTCCCCGAGCAAATAGCTACGAAGATGGATCGGGAGTTGCCGCAATGCTTTCATGCTTAACAAACACACATGCTCTAAACAAGAATTCATCCCGAGACTAGAGTGAACTATCATAACTCCCAAACTTACTCATGTTTCTTTCAACCATGGGGCTTTTACCGCACTTGGGTCTTGAGTAGTTGAAAGACGTAACAATTAAGTCAAGCACTTGTTGTCTCATGCTCCGTTGTTCCACCCTCGCTGCGAGTTTTTACAAGATTTTCAATAAAAACTCGAGTTCCTTAATACAACCCTTTCAAGTCTCTCAATATGTGGTATTTTTGGATCCTCTCTAAGGCATTGAAAGGAGATATGCCTTTTCTCTTACTCTCGAGAATATGTAGTATTTATGGTTCAAGGCATTTATAGACAAGCCTTCACTCTCTCTCTCTCACCCTACTCTAATAAAGGTTTATGTGGAGCTCATAGGTGTGGAGAACTAATACATTGGCATGATCGAACCATGGATCCGAAGGAACTCAACATACAACCAATCGGTGTGTGCATGTGTGGTTTTATATGTGGATGATATATATATAAAATAGAGAGAAATATTTGTGGGAGGAGAAGGGGTGCACAAAGGAATTATCAATGCTCCTTTATTTGGATGAAACTTGAAACTACTTCAACACTTGAATCTTCTTGGAACTTGAACTTGGAAACTTGACAAAGACTGGGCTCATAAATTTTTCTTTCTTTTTCTTTTCTCTTCTTCTTTTTTTTTAGAAACAATTATTGCAGCCCAAAAAGGAATGAAATACTTCTTGAATGGAACACTTCTCAATCTTGACATCTTCATATCGGGGATAACAAATGAAACACTTGAAGCATTGATTTTGGGTAAGTGGCTAGCAAAATGAACAGGGGGATATTTTTTTGGGTGTTCACTCTCGGTGTAAGAGTAGAACAATTTCAATGGATAATAATAGGCTTTTTGTGGTGCGTACTTCCGGGGTAGAAGTAGCGAGGGTGCATGTGAATGTGTGAAACCAAGATTTAGTTTGTATGATGAGTTCATAAGGATACAACACACCCGACAAAGACGAGCCTTAACAAATGAGGAGGCTTCCTATTCTAATGATCAAGTTTGGTTGTGGTAGGAATTTTAACTCTGTCATATAAGGAACTCATCATGAATCATTTATAATTTTCACAAACAAATCTCCGAATTTAGTGGCACTTTGGAACACAATGAACAAAGCAGCTCGGACTATTATCATATCATGTCCGTCAACTACCTAGACTTAGCTTAAGCATATGCTCCCACAGATTTCAGGTGTAGAGTAAATCCAGGTTGTCAAACAAAGTGTATCCAAATCTTGGGAGAACTCAAATTTAAAGCTAGGTACTTGCAAAGAATTAGAGCAGAGCAACTATTCATCATTTCCATCACGCAATCCTCAAGTCTACACATTTTTATTTATAGCAAACTGAATTGAAAACAAACTTGCACACTCTTTTTATTTGGTTTTCATCTTAAGGCAAACTTGAAATGTAAACACACTTAAAACAAGACGCAAATTTTTATTGGGTTTTTCTAGTTTTTCTGATTTTTTTTAGATACATAAAACAAACTAAAAAAACAAACAAACGAAACAAACAAACGAAACAAAAGGAAAGAAATACTTATCTTGATAATGGGGTCCTCCCCAAGCTAGCCTTGCGGCGGTGGTGGTGGATAGTGGATGTGCAACAGTCCACCAAGCCATGCGGCATGGAAGCGGCTTCTTCCTGGTTCTCTTGAATGGTGCCTAGTGTCCGGGTGGTGTTCGGTTCCACTTTGGAGTGGTCATTCCACCTCCGATCATGGCGATTCGGAGTGGCGGTGGTGTTGTCTTTGGAAGGCTACTTGTTCATCATAGTGCTGCTGGGTGAAAATGAAACCGGTGGCATCGGAGTGGCGACGTGGCTCAAAGTCATGGTGGGCTTCTTCTTCTTCATCGGTGGTATCAAAGGGGTCATAAGAGTATCTTGGCGGCCTGTGAGGGTCCCGGCTCGGATGGTCCCGGCTCGATGTTCCTGGGGTGTTGTATGATGGGTAGTAACCATAGAATGGTTGATGTGGTTGGCTTTGTGGTGGGTACACCCATGAGTTTAGTGAGTGGTGCTTTGAGGTACATTCCACTCATTGAAACCGGCATGTCTTTGGTTCTTCTCGGCGGTTTCGGCACCACGCCAAATTGGTTCACGATTTCTGTCACCCTCTCCGAGCGAACTCTTCGAGGTGCTCTCTCATTCACCGGTTCCGCCCGCAACTCAACATGATAGTTTTGCACATGATACAAAGCCAGTTCGGGTTAGGTAACCGGATCGCAAGATCACCATATTTTGCATAATAAACATCATTCACTTTTTTCGAGTAAGTGACCTTGGCCAAAAGTATAGAGGTCATAAAATTCTCTATGATGTTCAATGTACTCAAAAGTAGCTCCCTCTAATAACTTCAAGCTTGTGGCAATGCGAGTGATAAGCGAGCAAATGGCCACACTTCCTACTTTGTAACCAGGGACACTCATCCAATGGTTCACTAGGAGATGGACGGAGACACTTTGTTTCTTGACAGCCTGCGTATAGCAACCGTAAGTCGGCTACTCGATCTTGCTCTCATCAAATCGTGGGAAAAAGGTGGCTCCTATCCAACGGTGCAAAAATCTAAGCGTAGGATGCTCTATGGCAGGTGCGGTGCGGTGCGCTAAGTGGTACGGTGCTCTAGAAATCTTGCTCCAAAACCTATGTGCATCAAAATCACCTAGTGCTGCATTTAAATCCATGAGGGCATCTTGAGGGAAACCTAGGAGGTCACTAAGGTTTCTCCAAGAGACAGAATATTCGAGCAAACATTCTAAAATAAACTCCATTATCCGTGTATCGAAGGGTGCTAAGGAATTCTATGGTCAAAAGCCTAATCCCCTTCTCGGTGAGGTTTGCAAAGGAAGTCCAACCAACTAGTGGAAAAATTGTGTCGAATTCTTGAGCCATACTGCCGCTAGCGAAGTGTCGGATCGATGGCGGCGTGTGGATGAAACGCTTGTTCTTGAGCTTCTTGTATACATCCTTCTCCCGGGTAGTTCTCGTGGCGAGGTCGGATGTTCTCATGAGAACTCTCCGGGATCCGGTGGTGGTGCGAGTCTTGCTACGGGGTGCTTCGGGTGCTTCGGTGGTGGGTCGACACTCATGTCGGAACCAGCCACCGAGCTTTGGCGAGATGCACTTCTTGTCCCGATGTTCGGACGGCTCAACGAGTCCCTTCATGGCACTCTTCATTCGCAAGTTGCTCAAGAGAAACAAAAACAAACACTAGTGGAGAGAAGGATTAGCACAAGGTTAGTGGTTAGCCGTCCAGAGTCAGCGGTCCAGAGGTTAGTCGTTCTTCATGACAAAAAGCTCTAAACTTCAGGTCTTGATTTTGACAGAACCTCCCCTAGATTTTAGATTTTCTTTATCCTATTTGGACAGCATCTCCACTAATTTTGTGATGATCTACTCAGCACTATCCCTTCCCTTCACTTGCTACTAAACTCTTGCTCACTCTCTCACTTCTTCTCTCTTCCTACTTTTCTTCTCTTCTCTCTAACTTTCTCCAGGAAACACGAAGTCGAGAGCAGAAGGTTTGGCTAAAATTCTGGAGTGTGGGTGGTGTAAGGAAGCAATGGGAGGAGGCCTATTTATAGAGGAGGAAGGGGGGAGTCGGCCGACCCAATGGTGGGGTCGGCCGCCCACCCAGGGTGGCCAATGTGGCTGCCACTTCACATGCTTTTGCGTGATCTTTCCTCCATCCAGAAATTTTGGTCGGTTGAGTGGTTTTGGTGGTGGAAAAGAGAGGATAGTGGAGGTGAGTGGAAGTGGATGAAATTATGTGATTTGATGTATGTGAGGTGTAGTCTATGACATGTGGGACCCATGGTGAGGGACCCACCAAGCACTAAATGCCATAAAAATTATAAACAATGCAGAAATTTAAATGAAGGTAAACTAATTTAAATGCATGAAATGATAGATTTTTGTGCCGCCACGATAAAATATTTTTGACGGGTTGTCACACACCGTAAAATTATTTATATGGGGCATAGAATTTTTATAATGTAATGCTAGGAATAAATATGCCTAAGAAAATTATAAGAGATGCAATTTAAAACGTGGATAAATACCGAGTTACCTTCCGGCGAGGATTCGAATTTTTAAAGTCCTCCGAATTGGACCTTCCAAAATATTTATTCCGCGATGATCCCGAGATGCATCCTCGTCTCTCGGTGGTTGTCTTGTCGATCTTCTTCTACCATCTTCGCGGATTTATTGAGCTCTTGTTTTGACTTGAATGCGAATTGCTCTTCTTGCCCATTTATAGTGAACTTGATTTCTCCCTTCCCGACATCAATGTGTGCATTGGCGGTGCTTAAGAAGGGTCTTCCAAGTATGAGTGACACCTTTGAGTCTCGGATGCATATCCAAGTACTACAAAGTCTACCGGCACGAAGAACTCTCTTATCTTGGCCAGGATGTTTTCAAAGCCAATGCCCAACGGATAACAAAGGCGATTGGTCGGCTAGTTGTAGACACATTGATGTTGGCTCAAGTGCGGTGTGGTTGAGCTTGTAGTAGATCTCGCTGCGGGCATCACACCGACACTTGCTCCAAGATCACGAGTGCGTTATTGAAATGTTGATCTCCAATTGTGCGATCGATAGTGGGACATCCTGGATCTTTCTTCTTTTCTCGGTAGTTGGTTGAGGATGGCCGCACTACATTCTTCGGTTAACTTGATCACTTCATTGGATGGCGGTGGTCTCTTCTTGTTAAGAATATCTCTTATGTACTTGGCATAAGTGGGGACTGTATGGCATCCAGCAGAGGTATATTGACATATAACTTTTGAATTACCTCTACAAACTTACCAAACCGCTTCATGCTCATACGCATGCATTTGTGGTCCTCTCTTCCTCCTAGGAACGGTAGGTAGTTCGTATCTCGAAAATTTTGTCTCATTTCCCGATCTTGTATCGGCTTCGTACCGATTCTTGTGGTAATACTTCTAGCTCGGGTTGGAAGTCTTCTTCTTCTCGCCTTGGTGGTAGCATGGTTGGCCTTTTTGCTCCTTTTGGATAGGGAGGATCTCGGGTGGAACTCCCTCTTCTTGTGGTAATAGATCTCACTTTTTGTTCGGGGTTAGTGGCAACGAGTGTGCAAAGCAATGGCCAATTTTGCTAACCTTTCTTCTATCTTTTTATTGAACTCTAATTGGTCATTAATGGCGAGAGGGAAACTATCCATTTTAATACTTAAGTTTTCCAAGATTTTATTATTAGCAGCAAACCTATCCTCCATAGATGAGTTGATCTTGGACTGTTGTAGAACCAACTCTCTTAATGTAGGTTGCTTTGCATAATTACCTGACTGAGTACCTTGATTAATGGATGGTTGCACCCAATGTGGAACCTTTCTCACGATGGGACTTGAATTCTGCTTATATGTTGCTTCAATTGCTCTTTGATCTTCCTTGTACTTGGCCCTCTGGTCAAGCCAGTGGAGTAAGGCATCCATCTTGGTTGATAATGCATTCACTTCTTCTATTGCTTCTTCACTCTGGTGACAATCTTGAATATTGTCTTGGGACCAGCTTTGATTATCTGCTATCTTCTCCATGAGTCTTTTAGCTCTCCCAAGAGTGAGTGATAAGAATGATCCTTCGGCGGTTGCGTCTAGGTGCTCACGCGTTTTTCGAGTTAATCCGTGATAGAAACCTTGCATGAGTAACCATTCTTCCATTCCATGATGGGGACAATCTTGGATATATCCTTGCAAACGCTCCCATGCTTCTGACATGGTCTCCGTCTTCTGCTGTTGGAAGTTGGTAATCTTTCCTCTTAAGGCATTTGTTTTGCCTATTGGGAAGAATTTTGCTAGAAAGGCCTTGGAACACTTCGCCCATGTATTGATATCTTATTTATTTGCATAGAACCATTGCTTCGCTCTTCCCACTAGTGAGAATGGAAAGAGGCGAAGAAGTATGAGGTCTTCTTTAACTCCATCTATGGCGATGGTGTTCCCAATCTCCATGAAGTCTGTAGATGTGTACTTGCATCTTCATGTACCTTTCCACCGAATTGGATAGCTTGCACCATGTTGATGAGACTTGGCTTGATCTCAAACTCCATATTAGTGTGTATTCTTTGGACCGGTGCGGATGTTCTCTATTGTTGGAGCAGAGAACTCCGCAAGGTCTTCTCGGCCATCTTGATTGGTGACGAGCTTCCTTCTTGATTGAACCGACTCGATGATCGAGAGTTTTGAATGAATCGATTCAATCCTGCTAATACCCCGTATAAAATATAGACAAAGAAAAACCACAGGGGTGAACTTGCCAAAGTAGAGGTGACTAGTGACAATCACTCATTTTCTAAGTATCTCGCTTAAGCAATTTTTCTCTAAAAGTTTATTCCGCTCCCCGCAAGAGCGGCGCCAAAAATGCTTGTTGACACCTCTAACACCACTCACGCTAAGTTGTCATCCCTAGAATGGCGCCGAAGTGTTGGTATAGAAACTGCTCCTCTAATCAAGAAAAAATATGGGATCCGCAAGCGAACGAGATAATACACCATTGTAGCATTTTACCGGGGAAGTATTCCGGGTATCGTTATTTATATTTAGCTCAAAGGAAAGAACTACGGACTTAAACAATGAGATGAACTTGCTAAACACGACTACTTATGAGTGATTGATTACACAGTCACATACTTTGGCGAGAGGGTAAACCATGATAAATAAGGGAATATAAAGTAATAAGCTCGGTATAATCACACAGAGATTAGATATAGACTACTCACAAAGGTAGGTTGACATCGATTAGTGCAAGAAATATAAATCCTATGTAGGTTCTAATCTACTAAGTCATTCATCTACTCCAACTCTACACTATTATATATAGCACAAAAGACTTTTCATCTATGTATAAGGATCATTGCTATAACAAGCCAAGACATAGCGGGACTTACTACGCAACTTTGGTTCGCTAGACCTACCAACGGGGATGGAATACTGAGAGGACTCAACGGGCTGTCACTTCGCGATCTACCACACGACCGGCCAATAGGGTGCATTTGCGGGTAAACGGCATCTAAGCACCATGCTTACATGAAATCTACCACTTAACCCCCGGGAAGAGAGCTAAGCGCTTTGCAAACATATACATAAACTTATTACCAATCATAACCATATCAAATGTAGAACTAGAATAAACTAGGAACATAATAAATAGAAACATAATGATATTTAGAATAAAGTCACAAGAATAGATACAAGATAATACCAATTTCGATGATGAAGATCCGAATTCCGAGCACGGCGCCCGATTCTTCCTCTATCTAGTCTAAACCTATGTAGAACTTGAAGATCTAGAGTATCTATTCTAATTCTCGGTGGAGATCTCTCTCTAAACCCTAGCTTTGCCGATGGCTACCTCTCGAATAATGAATTCTTGAATGAATTTTGCTCCGAGCGGGGCCGGGGCTCGAATATATAGCCCCCTAGGATGCACCACGGCGATCGGATCAAACCGACCTAAACGGACGATAATTATTCATCCTCAAAGGCGGTGGAGGCGGGATCCGCGAGCCTCCGCTGATTGGTGGAGGTGGCCGGTCGGCCGACCCAAGAAGGAGTCGGCCGACCCACCACCCCCCGGGTGGGTCCCCGCTTCCGTGGTTTGCCTTCGGAGTCTTCTAGAATATACAATTTTACCCGTTCGGTCTTTTCTCTATGTAATCATGACATGTGGGCCTCCTTGCATGTTTTCCCGATAATCCCCTCGCGAAAACACATATTCACCAAAACTTGTGGAATCTGTCGTTTAAACCCTAAGTCTATGATGGTGAACAGATTATACCCCTCTTTCTCTCTCGATTGACATATAAAATTGATCATTAACAACCGTCAACACGCGGCAGCGGCGGCACCCCATGGGCGCGCGCGCGGGCCTCCGGCGTGCAGGGCAGGAGGGGCTCTCGGCGGCGGCCACCGGCGACGGCGCGGCCCGGGGCCTCCTCCGACCGGCGACCGCGCCCCTTTCCTCGACCAGCGGCGCGGGCCACGGGGCTCTCGACGGCGGTGCGGGTGACAGGCGCGCGCGGCGGCGTCCCCTCCCTCAGGCGCGCGTCGTCTCCCATCCCGCCGGGGTGTGAGCACACGGCGGCGCAGCGCATGAGCGCCCAGGTGCGCAGGGGGCGGTGGCCCTCGGTGGCGCAGCTCGGCTGCTTCTGATGCAGAACCTCCTAAGTAATGTGGACCACATGCACTAGTCCTCGTCTTAACAGACCTCAGATTACTATGCATGTGATCCACACAACTTATGAAGCTCTGTCGGGTGTCCTTAACGAACCCCGATTAAACCACAATTAAACTTATACCCGGGATCAACAATGGAGTAACTCCAACATTACAACATTTGTTATAAAAATAAATAACATCGGAGTGCGGAAGAATGATAACATTAAAAAGTTTACAAAATATGGATAAGTTAATTTTGACAAACTTAACTTCAATGGTGGAAGCAGGGTAGAACTACAGAAGACAACTTAAGTAGAGCACCTAAGTTGGGAGAGGTCAACCAGATCACGTCGAGCCCAGTGACATAATCATGGTTCAAACACCAGTTATAACCTGCAACAGGGGTTCAACAAACCCTGAGTACGGGAGTACTCAACAAGACTTACCCGACGAAAAAGAGGGGTGAAGACTCAGGAATGTAGGCTAGTGGGACAAGGTTAGGCTCGCAAGAGACAAAGACTTTTGCAGAAAAGCTCTTGTAGAACAAGTTTTAACTCAACATTAGTTATTAACAGAACTAAAAGTGGTTTTGCTCAAACTCAAGCTTATCAACCAACTCCAAACTGATTCCTTATCAACTTCAAGTTGTTACTACGATGATGAATAACGATCGAGTCTTCTTCTCCGAGAAGCTCGGCGATTCGAATCAATTTTACCCAGCTGGGACCTAGATCACCGATATACCGGAGACTCTAACTCCGCTGCATACCAGTTCACATGATATACCGGGATACCAACCACAGCCATATATCAACCACATATGATATACATGGGACTCTCACCCCACAAGTATTTCACACCATGTGGATTTTCTAGTCTCGATACACCAAATCACCATTGAACGGGCCTTAGGGCATCAACAGGCGGAAACACTACAGAGGAACCCCTTTCCCAATGCAAATTTGCCGTCCGGACTCGATTTATTAACTATCATCATGATTCCAACAAAAGAAGCCAACCTCATCTTTTTCATTCTTGAACAATTTAAAAACTTAACTAAATAAGCAGGGCTAAGCAATTCTACGCATTTTCTTAAACAGGTAATGAGGAATACGGAAATAAGACAGGTAATGCATTTGGTGGGTTTTCACTCAACTCCTAGCCTTTAATGCAACAAACCAGTTGAAAGATAAAAACTTTATAAAATCAAGGTAAAGGTTTAATGCATCCGGAGCTTGCATGTGTTGCAGTGAAGTTAGATTCCAATTGTCAGACTTGACATCAACACCATAGATAGATGACTTGCCATCATTGGTGGATAATCTCCTCGAACACCGTTGTCGGACGACATCTTCCGAACTTCAATTAACGTGATCCACCTCACTCTCGAAATAACTACACGTAGGTAATGATACATGTCTTAAAATATTGAGCTCATGACATGATGCATTGCATTAAGATAAACCAGCAGATCAAGATAATTCATACAAGTCATTAAAGTGCCCAAAGTCATTAAGACTCAACCAATAATTAAAGACCTATTAAATAACTAAGCATAAAATAAATACAAAATAAAAAGGTTGACAAATAAATCTTAAAAAAAATTAGACTTAAGCTTCTCATGACCTGAGAAGGCTACAAAATAATTTTTAAGATTTTTGAAACAATAAATAAATAAATAAATATAAGAGAAGGAGCATTTTTTAATTAAAAAGGCTAATTTTAAAACATACAAAACATAATCAAAATTAGCATAAGATATTTTTTCTAGGTAGAGGATATCATAAAGAGCACACACAAAAATTTTCATAATTTTTGGAGCAATACAGAAATTACTAAGAATTTTGAAAGAAATAAGCATTTTCTGAATTTTTCTGAAATAAATAAATTGACGTGAACAGTGTCGTCTTCTACCTCCCGACGTTGACCCGCGGGGTGAAACTTTGACCAGCAATATCTCATCAACGGATGGACCAAACTCGACACGGTTTGTTCCTACTGCTTCATCTCGACAAGGCGAACACGATGGTGGCACAAACATGGCGGCGGAGGCGCTGGAGCATGGTCGCCGGCGGCGAGGGCGGCCATGGCGGCGCGGCGCAAGGCGGAGCGACGCTACAGCGGGGCGAGACAAAACTGAGGGCATGGACGTGACCAGGAGATCAAGGCGACGCTGCTGCTCACCTCAGAAGAGGCAGAGGCGAGGCGTAGCTCGGTGCCTACGGTGGCAGCCATGGCGGCAGCGTGCTCTCGTCGGCATGGACGGCGTTCCCGGAGAACCTGTACACTAAAACGAAAATCACGAGGAGCATGAGACTCAGCGGAGGATGGCAATCTCAAGGTGAAGATTAATTGGAAAAATTAGCTACGATGGCGGTGAACGGCGACGGCGAACTCGCGACTGCACGGTTGCCGCTCGCAGAGAAGACGACCACGTGCAGGCTATTTCGACGGCGATGGACTGCAGGGGCGGGCTCGTTGGATTCGCGAGCGCGAGGCGAAGCTGATGGTGCTGCTGGTTCAGCCAGGAACGGCACGACGACAACGGCGTGCGGCAGCGGAGCTCGGCGGTTGGCGGCCATGGCGACCGTGAAGCAGCACAGAGGAGAAAGAGAAATCGGGGCTGGCTTCTCTGGCTTTGTAGCGCGGCCAAGATGAAGTGACGACGACACGTGGAACGACGCTGCCACGTCCCAAGCAGGAGCTGGCGTCGCTTGCGCGCCTGGAAGCGGCCGGAAGGCGTGCGGCGTCCGTCGACGGTGAAACAGGAGATGGACTCGCGACTTGCACTATTTACAGAACTGCCACTGGTCGAAAATTGCAAAATACTCCCAAATTTTGAACTGAAGTTGAAAAACTCCAAAAAGAGACTTGGCCTAATTTTCAAAGATAAACAATTTTCTCAACTGGAACTTTTTCTGATTCGGCCTAGAAATATGAATTTTGAACACATTTTGAAAAGGGGACAAAAACCCTTCAACAAACATATTGCATAACTTTTGATTTTTCAAAAGAACTTGAAAATCTTCAAAGCTATGAAATACTCATATTTTCAAACCAAACCTTTTCACAATAGAAAGTTTTCCCAAAATATTCATAGTTTTTGAATTATGGATTTGAAATCAAAAGAGAACAACTGTCGAAAAACTGTATTTTCAAATTTATTTGAAATTCTTTTGAAAACTTGAAAAACTTTGTTCACGAACATTGAAGCTCTCATCAAGACCCACAATTTCCCTTTTTGTACCAACCCCAAATTCTTTGTAGATTTTGAAATACGAAAAGGGGATAAATAGGGTTTTCGGAAAACAGGGGTTTTAAAACGAATTTTTAACTCGATTTAATTTCTACACTAACTAATCGGTCATTAGCTATCACAAGCATCATTTCATATGTAAAACAAAGCATCACATCAAAGACAATATTAAATCATGAATGCATTAATGCCATGATGCTCGATAATTATGCTTTAACAAACCTCTTAAACAGGTTTTAGTTGTCATTAACATCTAGGATGTTACCCCAGCCCGCAGATCTGGTGGCGTCGGCCCGTTCCCGCCGGCCCTGTACGGCCGGCGACCCCTCCTCACCATGGCCGGCGGCGCCTCCACCATCCCTCCAGCGGCCGTGGTCCTCCTCCAAGGTTTGTATGCATTGTTCGTTCCTATGCATTTGCAAACGGCGAACAGCTACCCTGGACGGCATGGCGGTTCATATGCATTGTTGGTTCCTATGCCTATGCATGATGGTTCTTGTTGGGTTCTTCAGGTTCCTACGTCGTGGTGCAATCCGTCACCGGTGACCAGCAGCAGGAGGCTAGGTCAGGCTGGAGTGCACGCCCAAGATATATGAAATGCCATCGATCTCTCTCTGTCCATTCAAGCACAGCAGCAGCATTTGCAATTTCTATCAGTGCATAGAAGCTAAAATTTCTATGCGCTATGCTAATGGTTCGTATGCAAAGTTGTAGACAACTAGGATTGCTTTAGAAGTCCTTTACAATAACGGTTCGTATGCATAGTCTTGAAGTTGACTAGAATTGCTCATATGTTCAATCTATGTAGTTTTGATTCAAACTTTTTATGCAAGTTAATCCGTACATTCATACATTTATGATAATGATTAGTATGCAAGTTTGTTGGCCGCTAGCTCTACAATTTTATACATTGTTTATGTTCGTTTTCATGGCAAGCAATTGAATAGGTTGCATAGGTTTATTTGCAGTGAATGCAAAGTTTCTAATATGCATGTGTGTAGGTTTCTATGCGTGGTTAAACTATAACTTGGAATGAATTCGCTAGAGCACACTTTCTATGTTTTGTTAGAAAACTTTTTGACATACATTATTTATGCATTGTCGGAGCACATGTATGTTAAAAATGTGATTATGCATAGTTGCAAAAGTTTCTACCTAAATTGAATACAAATTTCAAGTTCAAAAGAACTCTGTATACGCTGTTATATGCGTTATGGGAGCTCTGTATACACTGTTGGACACATTTGACATGCATCACGTGAGCTCTGTATACACTATTGGATACATTTGACATGCTTGTCATTTTTTCTGTACTTTGTGTTAACAAGTCTATATGCATATCTGTTTTGGTTGTAGGTTCATGTTGTAAGAAATGAAAATGCTCGAATGACGACGACCGGAAGGATGGCACTGCGTTGAGGTTGCCGATCGGACTATGACTACAAGTATAGGTTTAGATGCATGGTGAAAACTGTGATCATGCTGAGTTGCATAGGTTTCTACCCCAATTGAGTTCAAATTTTGAATTCGAAAGAAGTATGTATACATTGTTCTGGCACACTTGTATACATTGTTAGAACACTTTTGACATACATTTATTGGAACCATTATATGAAATGCCTGTGATTTTTTGTATACATGTGTTAATGAGTTTGTATGCACATCAAAATTTGGAGAAGATCAGAATGTCTACCTTTGTAATTGCCTATCGGATGCTCCTATTCAAGTTTTAAACTTTGGGCAAGATGAGATTAAGGGTGAATGTTTACGCAGCGGTCTCCATGTTTGTATGCATTGGTCCCATGCTAATTATACATTCATTGGTGGATGCAATCACGGTTTGTGTTAGGCAAAATTTTAAACTCTTGTAGAGGTTTATATGCAGTAGCAAAGTACATTTTTATTCATTCAACAACTGATTCTTATGCAATGTTGGTGCCAAAACTTTTTTATGCACCTTGACCTGTAATTATATGCATCCAAATGACCATATGGTATGATTTAAATTTCAAAATTTAAATTTTGGAGAAGACGAAATCGTCTTCATGTTTTTACGCACACGCTCATAGGATTATATGCCAAAATTTTATTCAATGTTGGCACACAATTGTATGCATGGTTAAAGTGATTATACATGCATTATGATGTCGTGTTTCTAGATATTTCTGTATGTTGTCTCCATCCAAATTGAATTCGAAATTAAAGTTTCAAACAAAGTCTGTATACATTGTTGAGCACACTTCTATGCGTTGTTGGAGGATATGTAACATTGGTGCAAAACACTTTTTTACACAATCTTGACCAGTGTTACATGCATATTATTACCCACCACGATTAATGATTCAAATTTCAAATTTTGGAGAAGATGTTATCATAAATTTGAAATCTATATGCATCTTGACTAATTATATACATCCAATAAGCCATCTAAAAAACTTTATACGCATATTGGGCAGTGACTATATGCACCGAACTGTCACATGTCATGATTTATGAATTTCAAATTTTATGAATTTCAAAATTTTTTAAAAATATATTCACAATGGATCTTGAATCGTGCACAAAAATGTCAGAAGTTTAATGGTGAAAACCGTTTTTGAATCGGATGCTTCGTTTAGGAATTATTGTGAAAAAACGAAAGAAATTCGAGTGGAGGCGTGCATGTCAGCATGTGTCAGTTGTGTCAGCCTGTGTCAGCCCTGTCTGGTGGAAGCTCTGCTCGCGGGGAGGTTTATATGCATCGTAGAACTGGTTTGTACGCATTCTGACCCGCGTTTGTACGCGTCCAGTCTGCTGAGTCAGCACCTGCATGTGGGTGGCTGGCTGGCTGGTTGGGTGGGTAACTAGTTGGCTGGAGCTTCCAATAAGCTATTGGAAGCCATGAGCTTCCAATAGCGGCACCCTATATATATATATATATATATATATATATATATATATATATATATATATATATATATATATATCTGCCAGCTGCCAGTGCCAAAACGCCCTCATAGATGAACATGACTGCAGGCGACTTTGGACACTGATGAAACCGTGAACGGTAATGCTCCTGTTCGCACGTTCTAACGGTAATAACGTTGATGGGCCTTTCACCGCGATGGCCCATCAAGCATACCAAGCACGGCGCCGACGATTGGGGTGGAGGAGGTGGGGCGATCGGGGCTGCTCCATCCGTTCGCCCGCCGGTGGCATCCGCGCCGGCTTCCTTCCGAGGTTCGATTTCCCTCGCATCTCTCTCCATTCCGCGACGTGTACCTCCCCAACCCTAGCGGCGTGAACACGCGAACCGTGGCAGCACGCTCGCCGGCCCCGTCGGCATTCTCGCTGGCTTTCCCCACCTTGAAAGCCCTAGTCGTTGATTTGTGCGGGTTTGATACTGACATCCCCTTGCATTTCTATCTCCACGCAGCTCCCCGCGGACGGTGGATGTATACCAGGTCAGGGGTGGATGCGCCGATGCCTCGCCTGGAAAGTCCGACGGGGATGACGATTTTGTGGATCCTAATGAAGAGAAGGGGGTTCGTCGCGGCTGGAAGCGTGTTGCCCAGAGAAAGCGGGCGACCTTTGCTGAAGCTAAACCTTCTTCGACAAAAGTATGAAACAATTCTGTGAACAAGTCTCCAACTAAAAATGGTAAAGGAGCCCCCGCAGAACAAGGTTTGTCCCCACATAAACACGGAACACTTCTATGTTCAATTCAGCCTCGGCTGTCAGGTTGTGTAATTGATTGTGATTGGGACCTGTTAGCTTAGTAGTAGGTTCTTTTGTTGGTGCCACATAGTTCTCTTGTATGCGAGTGGCATAATTTCATACATTTCATTGTCCTTTTACTATGTGGAACGTTCAGTTTTAATGCACTTATTGGTGACAAGTGTCCAGGCCCTGGTTATCCTAGACTGATAAGAGATGGAGGGTGCTTAGTTGTGCTCAAAGTTATTTTTAAAATCAGTGTCACTGTTTCGAACTCATCCTGTAAACTAGTATCCCTTTTTTGTGAACTATCATATGTCCTTTTTCAATAACAGCTGGACCAAGTGGTCTTTCATCTAAAATTACTAGGTAGTCCATTTTTTTTAACTGTTTTGATCGAGCTAAATGTTTCAAACTCATTGTTCATGTGTTTTCATGTGCTTTAACAGTTAATCAAAGTTATTTGAATGTCTCATCTAGGGGTATTGTTTTTAATTTGCAACCTTAGAAATTACATTTTTTTTGTTTGATTGTCATGTGTACTATTGTAAAAAAAAAACAGTATGATATGTTTTATCGTTTTTTAATCTATGGCACTATATGTTGATCATATTAATACGATTCATCTTGACCTCCTCTCACATGATTTACTTGCTAATAACATAACTCTTTTGGCCCACACCTTGGCCCCACATGATTTGTATTAGTATGTATTTAGACTTTTTTCCTGGATTCTCTTTGCAGCAGCATCAGGTTTTTGTTTTTTCATAATGTTTGAGGAGTAGGCCCTATTTTGTTTCATTCACCATCTTTGTCATGTTGCAGCTGCATTTACTATATTTTTTTTGGAAAAAATATAGTAAATGGTGCCACCATTGGTGTACGTGTACGTGTACGTGTACAGGCTGCAGCTGATGTTGTTGCTAATCCGGCACCATTCGCCGGAGATCACAAACAACAGCTGCAGCTGCATTTACTAAATTGTTACACCACCATTGGTTTCTTCTTTGTATTTGTAAATTCCATAAAGAACTATAGTTCTTTGACTCAACGGGGAACTCTGAAAAAAGCAAGTTTTTGAAGTATGCCAAGAACTTGCGCCTTCCTTTTTCCCACTTTCTTCTTTTTGTACATGCAACATATTCAGATTTTAGATGTTGAACTAGCATTACTGGATATGTTTCATGCCATCATTTTCATTTGTTTCATTCTATTTTCAGGTTGTGAACTTTGCAGCTACGGCAAATAAGCTTGGGTATATCAAATCTGATGTTACATTCTTTACGTGGCCCTTCTCTGAGGTTGCTGAACAAATGAACAAGTATGTGTTAACATGTATCCTCCATTTTGCTTGCATGAATGCCTTTTTTTTTTGCTTGTCTTAATGCCCTTACATGTTGTCCTCTCTTTTTCTTGCTCTTAAAAGTTACGATTGCGGGCTGTATACAATGGATTACATGGATTCATGGGATGGCAAGGAGATTGTGGAATCACAAGTTCAGAAAGTATGTGTACTTCATATCCAGTTTCCTATCATTTTCTTCCTTATTTCTCTTTCAAGGTTGTATCCTTTTTATCTCCTCTAAAAGTGCCATGTCTTTTTTTAGGGGCAAAACCATGTCCTAGAGTACAGGAAGCGTGCTGCTGCAGTGCTGCTCCACTCCCAACACAACGGGATCAATGTTGACAAGTTTGTGCAGATGCACGATTGTGCCACGAAGACCGTGTTGAAGCCGCTGCCATAGCTTTTGTCTAGGATGTCTCGTTAGGCAACTCTCTTTTATTGTGGGAACATTATGGTCTGTGCCACAGTTCCTTTTGTCGATGCAACAATAGATTTCTACCTACATTGTAATATATATGGAGCTGAGCCCTGCCACACAATGGGGAAATTTATGTCATCGCCTTTTTTTTTGCTATGTCATTACACTTTTCATTACAACATCACCTGGATGAAATGTTTTTAGTTTTTACTGGTGTATAAAATTTTTTGAGTTTCTCAAGTGCTCTTTTGTGTGATATCAAATGTCAATGGTAAAAGCATGTTGTGTTCAGCCACATCATGCCAATTTTTTTAAAATAATTGCGTGCATTGTTTATGTTGTTTCATATAGGATCCCTGTTTTTGTTTCATCTTGTCGCCCCATGGGGTAACAATTTGTAAAATCAATTTGTTTTAGTTGCATCATGCCAATTTTTCAAAAATTACGTGCATGTTTGTATGTTGTTTCATAATTGGATCTGTGTTTGTTTCATCTTACCACCCCAAGGGGTAACAAATTGTAAAAACATGTTGTTTCAGTGACATGATGCCATTTTTTTCAAATTGATGTGCATTTTTATGCTGTTTCATAACAGTTTTGACACATGTATCAGTGGGGTAAATCATATTTTTCAATAAGATTACTAACATTAGGGTTCGTGGTAACGTCTTAGATTAGGGGTTAGGTCACTAACTGAGATTAGGGTTTTGGCCCGTCGACTGAGATTAATGTTGCGAGTGTTGCCTGATATTATGGTTCAGGGCTTTTACTTAGATTACGTGAGCACTTTTTATGATGTTTCATAATGTGTACTCCCACAGTGGAAAAAACATATTTCAATTGTTTTCAGAACACACACAATCCCTCTTTATTTGTTTCATTGGTGCATTTTCAGTTGTAACAAAGAGTGTACAATAATGTTTCACTTTATGTTTTAGAATGTAACAGTGTTGCCAACCTTGCAGCCAACCTGCCTCTTTTAGTAAACATTCCCAGCCAACCTGCCTCTTTCAGTAAACATTCCCAGATATATCTACAAAAACACATCAGCCATGTAACCATTTCAACATCATCTTTTGATGAGTTTTGAAACATATCATCCCATGTAGCTAAAATTACAAGGCCATCATGTGAATTGTTTTTTTGTAAATGCTGTAAATTACATCATAATTGAGCTTTATTTTACGTTATCTAACGATATATGCCAATCTGTTGGCTGTGCGTATGGTCAATTGGTTAGAGTGTCGCAAACCGTCGGCCGAGCATTGTGTTTTGTGTAGGAGTAGGAATGTTGGAAGGTCAAGGAAGCCTGTCTGTGTACAGCAGCAGCATTGGGCATTGGCTGTACGAATTGCAGGAATGTTGCTGGCCTTCCATTCCTCGTTGCCGAAAAATATTTTAGAGAGAGGAACCTGTGGAAGGGACGGCTGATATGCAATCAACTCCATGTTTCAGTATCAATCAAACAGGTTTTTTCAGTTTTTATGACAGCAGCACATACGTGAGCAATAAGCTAAAGAAACATATGCTACTAACTGCATATTGTCAAAATAGTAGCCTAGCAAACATGAAAATGCATCCAATTCCATTCAAACAAGGCAAATATACCCAGGCCACTATCTTTCAATACTTTCCAAACACATGGCAGCAATCTACCCACTGCATATCTTCACCAATATGGCAATAATCAAGGCCACTGTCTTTTTCAACAATCTGAAACATAGGAGAGCAAGCTACTAACTGGATATTGTCACCAAGAAGGCAATAACTGAGGACATTTTCTTTTTCAACAGCAGTTCTGCAAACTATCATCATGAAGCAGTTTTCTAAGCTAGAAACAGATAGCAACGAGCTGGGAACTATATTTTTTTTTCACCACAGACATGCCATAGGCTTCTTGTACTAGTTGCTTCAAGACCCCCTACTTGCTGATGAGCCGGCAACTTGCCGCTTGAAACATCTCCTCCAGGTATTGTGTCTGATCCCACTGCTCCATGTGTCTTATCGAACTCAGAAAATTCAGGCCCAACAATTCATTGTGGCCGATGAGCATAGGGATGGTTCTCTGCGGGGAACTCGATCCCAAGCAATATGTGAGGCCGGGACATGTTTCATTGGGGCAGCACGGTGGTGAATAAGGACGCGCGGCGGCGAGGTGGTTCTGCAGACGCGGACGCGCAACAGCGAGGGCGGCTTTCGAGGATGTGGGCGCCCGGCGGCTGAGAGCTAGCGGCGAGGATGTTTCAGACGGCTGGGTGGTGTGGGGTGGGTAGCCGGGGCGGTGGCCTGGGGGTGTGGCCGTGGCAGCGAGGTCGCTGCCGTGTGCCCTGCAGCGCGTGCCGCGAAATTGTGTCGGAGGCAGGGGAGGCCGGGTGGGGGAGGAAGATGGTTTCCGTTTTCGTCATGGGTTGTGTGTGTAGTAGGTTGGGCTTCAACATAGATGGGCCACGTTCTACGGTAGAACGTTCGTTCGCCAGTTCGACCCAACCGTGAAACGCGTACGGTTGCAGAGGTAGGCTCGAATGGTGAAACGCGTACGGCTTTGGACACTGATGAAACCGTGAAATAGGCAGCTGGGTCACGGGCCACGATCGAGTCAACCAATGCAACGGGCGGGGGGTCGCGCCAGGTGCGCTTTGTTCTTCGCTTTCGGTTACAATGTTTTGAGAAATTTTGTAGATATTTTAGATATTTGTTCCGTTTTACCGAGTTAGATCTTATTATATTTAAAGATTGTAGAATGATTTTTAAATATTTATTTGGATTTCTCATATTTCAGTCCATCTTCATGATTTTTATCAAAATTTAGAAGTTTAGAGACATTTTTCATGGTCTTAAAACCTTATCACCATTTTTAAATTAGAAAGGAGAAAAAAACGTCTTCAAAACCATTTCAAATCAGAATAGAGGGGTGATTTGAACAGTTTTTAGAGTTCCTCAGAGACGATTCAACACCTCTCTTTCGATTGTTTTTATACCAATTTTTTGTGGTGCTCTATACATATACTGTTTGGGATTTCACCACCCACCAACATAAATAATTTGTTTGTTAATTGATCTAAAGGGGGTAACAAAAGTATAATACATTGTTATTAAGCGCCAGCACTATTGTGGCCAGTCTGGCAAACTAGGAATGAAATAGTTTTTAACAAATGCAAACCCAAATCTACGCATTGGCTACGTCAGTGCGCCAGCTTACAGCGGCATGAAGATCTCAAAGATCAAATGACTTCTGTGGCTCATCACATCGAGACATCGCCTCTAGAATTTTTCGGTTCTCATGGTTGGTTGTCACATAGACATGTTGGTTTTGCTTAGTTAAAAACTTTTATTCTTTCTGTTAGTTGTGAGACTGGTTCGAACTTTGTGTGAGGGTTTGGAGTTTGTAATAATTGGTCCGATTCTATCTTCGGATAGATGAAGCCGGATATTTTTATCTTTTGTCTAAAAAAAATCTAGTTTTAGAGTTTGAGGAGAAAAATCATACCACCACAATATATAGAGGTAAACCACAATATATACTATATATAGAGGTAAAGTGGATTTCTTTTCGAATCTAGGAAGGTAAAATTGAACCCACTCCCTGATAAAGTTCCTAGCCCAAAAAAGGGGTTCTCTGGGCCTCGGTTTTTATGGACTAGGCTTCCCAAGCATTTGAGATCCACATTTTTGGCCCGTCGCCACGGCGGCGGCCTCGCCTTCACATTGGTAAAGCTGTGATGTTGTCTTTTTGGCCCACATGTTCGTGTCTTCCTACTTTGTCCGTGCGTGTGCATTTGGCTTCGACCACTTACCATGCACATACACAGTAGAGTCTAATTCATTTATTATCTCAAGAAAACCATATAAGTCTAAATAAGACATAAAATCTTGTTTTTTTCCTCTCTATTCCCCCTATAAGCTATCCTAAACTATCTTAAAATTTATAGAAAGCACTTGTAAGACTGCGGGGACTTCCCCTACATTTTTTGCCGTCAGAAAAAAAGTAGGCTTAGACTCGTCTATATTGTGTGAGTGTCCTTTATGATCCGATCCTCTTGTTGTCTAATCTAATTCTCCTTGTTTTTGCTTTGGGCACACACCTAAGACCTAACGTAGAGACTACCATAATTTCTAAGGTCATTTATTACCTTGCCATATCACTATTTTGATAATGTGGAAGTGGAAGGCAGAAGAGAGAGAAGGAAACCTTTTTTTTTTTTGCTCTCGAAACCATTTCTTATTTAGTGAACTCGCAATGCAAGAAACCATTAGCAATTTCTACAGCATAGATTGGACTAACTACTAAGAAACTATTATTTCTAATGCAATATTTTCTATAGCATACGACATTAGTAGTGAATAGTGATAGAAACTATATTTGCTCTCCTAATGTGGTTAGAGTATTGTCCGTTGATAATCGTGAAGAACTAGCTTCTTCGTTAGACCTAGTTTTTTTTTTTATTTCGCCCCCCCTCTCTCTCTCCTCACTAAATCAATTGTCATATCAGCAAATTACCATAGTTTCTGCACTGTGAGCATCTTTAGAAACGATGTATATGCGCGGTTCGAGAGGATGAAAGTAGCAATTTTTGGCATTGGGCAGGGCTAGCATCATTTTGTTCTCTCGCAGCAGATCACGTGTGCCTGAGCTCTCCCACAGGCCGCCCGACACAGACCTTGTCGTGTCGGCTTGTCGGTCCGCGCACGCCTCGCCACGCTGGCTCGCCGGTCCGCACACAGGTCGCTAGACGTCATGCTTGCCCACCGAGCCTCGCACACATGGCCGCTGGTGGGACATCGCGCCTGCCGCGGAGCTTCGTGCACTAACAGGGAGCCTCGATGGTCGCACCACGAGCGGCTTGGCGTTGACATTCTCGCGTGTAAATGGGGATGGGGACACGGAGGAGCGCCGTCACCCCTTTAGCGATCATCGCGGTCACGCTCGGTGACGGAGGACGAAGGAGATGAAGCCTTGCAGTGGGATAAGGAAATATGCCACGAGACACTCGATTTCTACTTTGTAAAAATGTCGCAGATCAGCTTATTCATGTCATCTAATCCTTGTCATTCGTAAATAAATTAAGAAATATTAGTATATGGTATAGTATTACTTAGTAATTAAGTTGGTAGGATTAGAGCATGTTTAGATCCTATGAGTAACAACTAGTTGACTAATATTTAGGCCCTTGTTTGGCCCACTCACTAAAACTAAAGTGACTAAACTTTTGTTCTTTTAATTAAAGTTCCAAACATAAGCACTAAAATTGGACTAAGCACCGCATTTTGCTCCACTCACTAAAACTAAAATGGTAATTAAACTTTAGTTCTTTTAGGCCAAAGTTCCAAACACAAAGACTAAAATGGACTAAAATGCATTAGTTCTATTAGTCCCTCTGGTGAACTAGGGACTAAAACGCGAGTTGGACCTCCACTGCCCCTCGCTCGAAGCCGCTCGCCCCCGACCCGCCTGCTCGCGCTCGCCGCCGTCGCGCTCGCCGCCGCGCGGGCGGAGGAGCCCGAGGCCGTGCTCACCCTCGACGTCGACAGCTTCTACGAGGCCGTCACCAAGCACCTGTCGAGTTCTATGCCCCCTGGTGAGTCGCTCGCGCCGTCCCCCACTTCCCCCCGCACGCATGGCCGATTCGTTTGATTAGTGGTTGGTACTTGTAGATCTCTCTCGCGCTCGAATCGCGAGGGGTTTGCGGGCTCGGATCCGAGATTCCGCTGTGGACTTGCGCAATGCTTGGTTGGGGATTACTGTTCAGATGCAGGATTTGTGGTCAGGTTGGGTTCTGGAGTCGTAGTTGCGCAGATAGGTCGCTGTTCTTCGCGTGGATTTGTTTTGTTTACTTTGCACTCATACGTGCCGCCGGAGCCCCTCGTCCGGATGGATCTCACGGCCGGCTGCCCTCAGGCCTCGAGGAGCTCTACAGCCTGAAATTTGTCTAATTGTCGGGCAGCAATTTCAGGGGTGAGATACATTCCGGTTTATGATGAGTTGATGCAATTTCTGGGGTGAATACACCTCGGTTTGCCTTGTGCTTTGCTGTGCAACCTGCTACCTGCCTCCAATGCTAGATGCATGCATAGTTAGTGTCAACTGATATGCATTATCAAAGTTCCAGTTCATAGATGTCCTCTTGCCAAGTGGATGGCCATAGATTCCCCAATGCAACTTGGTGATTATTCCAGGTCTGTGAGAGAATGGCATGCCTGTTATAGCATCTGTGAGAGAATGGCATGCCTCTTATAGCATGGATAAAAATTTGAGTTTCTTTTACCTCTAATCTGAAAGCGATGTGTACGTGGGAATCAATGATATTGTGGTTCATTATGTTTCTCTGAAATGTAGAATTGTAAAGTACAGTACATAAGCATTCTCTTCTACTTTCCAATAAATGCTCCTCAATCAAATGATCAGATCAAATGAAGTCAAGAAAAGCCATTTGTTAAAGATTCTGTACTCTGATAGTAAAACGAGTTGCTAAAATCGCTCTAGTTTTGTGCACAAATACTTGAGACTCAGAACTAGGTGCATATCTTCTGACAAATTTGACTGGATTCCTTGTCTGCTCTCATCAGATCCACCATGGACAGGCACGGCAGCGGCTACCGCGACAATTTCTCCCATGCGAGTTCTTCGGCGGCGCCCTCCTTCCGTTCTTCCGCCGCTGGCCACGACGATGATGACTACAACATCTTTTCCCAGGAGACGCCGTGTCCTTTGACGGCCCCGAGCCTCTCAACTCCAAGGGTTGGTCTGCAAAACCTAGACCTGAACTCCCAGGCTGAAGGCTTCCCGCACATGGACTCCTACACTGAGATCCTGCAGTCAGAGGGAGGTCACGGTGACCCACGGCTACCTCCTCTTCCCCCAAGATCAGGCCACGGACCCTTCCAGCCTCCTCGTCAAGGTGGTGGTGGGAGGGGACCCGGCCGGGGAGGACACCAGGCTGCACGCGGACAAGGTCGCCACTCCAACTCCCTCAACACCAGAGCTGCAGCCAGCCGCGTGCCACAAGGATCTGCTCCTCCAGCCCAGTACACTCCTCCGGGTGTCACAAAGACCTTGCTTACGCCACTTTACAATTTCTTTTATCTACTTATCTTGCTAATGAAGATTCATTTGTGTACACAGGAACAAAATGAGGATGAGGAGGAGGATGCATTAATCCAACAATATGTGTTGCGGTGTCACAAGAGGAGGAGAAACATAGCTGCTCTCGGTTCCGTATTCGGTATGTTCCACTTTGAAACATACATGAACAAAGAGGAATACAGAGTACCTCGTGAGTCTGGTTATCAATGGGTCATGAGGTGCCTAGGCCATACAAAATTCTGCTACAACATGTTTAGGATGAATAGGGAAGTGTTTGATAGGCTGCATAATGTGCTTGTGGAGAGACATGGATTGAAGTCCACAAGGAGGATGTCATCAATAGAGACTTTAGGTTTGTTTTTGTGGATGTGTGGTGCTCCTCAGGGTATGAGACAAGCTGAAGAGCGGTTTTGTAGGTCTTTAGAGACATGCAGTAGGAAGTTTGATAAAGTACTGCGTAGTGTGAACAAGCTTGCAGCTGTTAACATTAAGCCAAGAGACCCTGAATTTAGGACTATGCATCAAAGGTTGCAATCTCCTAGGTTTAGTCCGTACTTCAATAACTGCATAGGAGCACTAGATGGTACATATGTACCAGTTGTAGTGCCATAAAAAATGGTAGTGCAACATACTGGAAGATACAACTATACCACTCAAAATGTGTTGGCTGTGTGCGACTTTGATATGAGATTCACTTTTGTCGTTGCGGGATGGCCTGGATCAGTTCATGATATGAGGGTATTCAAAGATGCAATTGGCAAGTATGGAGATAAGTTTCCACACCCACCTAATGGTACGTACTGGTTTGTTCAGCTATTCCTCATACACATGAATCATTTGTCAAATATACTGTATGCTGTCTGGACTTATTATTTGCTACAAGTTAGTTTGCATGAACTAAATAATTTGTCAAATATGGGGTCATTTTGTTTAGTAGCAATCTGATGTTGTTTAGACATGCTTGATCTGACTGGAGTTTAGATATGCTTATAAATAGTTGTGATGAGTTTTAGTATAAGAAGCCATCATTGGGTCTTTGGTTAATTGGTTGTCAGTATAAGTATGACTTATGGTGATAGCCATCGTTGGTTTCAGGTCCTGATAAGCCTGATCTGAAGGCAGTACTAGTTAGATAACATAGTGTGTGGGCCTGTCATGGCAGTACTAGTTAGATAATAGAAAATGTCTTGACCTGATAAGTCTATTGCATATATATCCCTCTGTCCATGTTTTCATGAATATGTCCCTTAAATTTGTTCCATTCTGATCTAGTACAGACACAACTATGATTCTTAAGTTGTTTATTTACATGGCAGTGTGTCACAAATTTGTGTGGGATATTTAGAAGTTCAGAGCTAGTGAAGTGTGCACATTTTTATTCATATGCTTGTTTGCTGGATTAATTGTTTCATTTTTAGTAACCAAACTATATTGAATGTGTAGGCAAGTTTTATCTTGTGGACTCGGGGTACCCAAATCGACCGGGTTATCTTGCGCCATATAGGGGTACAAAGTATCATCTCCCGGAGTATCGAGAAGGGCCAATGCCAAGAGGTAAAAAGGAGCTCTTCAATTTTGCACATTCTTCACTTCGTAATGTCATTGAGCGGTCCTTTGGAGTTCTAAAGATGAAGTGGAGTATTTTGCTAAATTTACCGAGTTATCCGATGGAAAAGCAAAGCTTGATTATTATGGCATGCATGGCACTTCATAATTATATTAGAGATAGTGCTTTGGTGGATGAAGAATTCGATAGGTGTGACCGTGATGAAAACTACATGCCAATGATTGAAGAAAATAGACGTCGGCGAAGAGCTACCCATCAAGGCGACGAAGATGAGCGTATGAATCAATATCGTGAGTGGATAGCCAATGGATTGTTGAGTAGGTCTTAGCTTAAATTGTAAGAAGAGACTAAGAAGATTTGTGCTTGTTTTTATGTTGGGTTACGTGGATTCAAATGTGATAGTACTATAGTATTTCATATGTACTGCCGCAATGAATTGATTTGGACTATTAAATTATTATTTGAATATTATATCTCATGTTTTCATATGGAGGGCTGTGTTGGCGGGAGCAGCCAAGGGCAGCACCATGCACGAGAGCAACGACGGAGCAGCCAGGGCAGCAGTATGCACGAGAGCAGCCCGGGGCAGCAACGCTGGGTTAATTAGGGGTAGTTTGGTCTTTATTCAAGTACTTTAATGAACTTTAGTTACTTTTAGTCTTGGGAACCAAACAGGGTGGTGGTGATCGGGATCGAGCAAGAAAATGGTGGAGGGAAGAGGGAAAGGGGACAGCTGAGGGAAGAACGTACGCTGGAGGAGGGAAGAACGTACGCTGGAGGAGCGCGCCGGTGGCTGCGAGTTCGTCGGAGTCGGCACCGCCTGTGGCCTCCGCCCCCGCGAGATTCGTCGCCACTGCCGGGTGCCGAGATCTGTGTGCGTGTGCGTTGGAACGGGGAATTTTTATTAGCCTCCTCTGTGTGCTGTGGTGGGCTAGATCGATGGATGTTAGGGGCACTTCCGCACTCGGTTCCCAGCAGCGTTTTTCCTTTTCCTTTCCTTTTTGGCGTGATCCCTGTCAGTCACTGATCCACTGGTTTTTTTTTGTGACTTACTGATCCACTGATTCAACCATCAGTCTATTGCTCTGTAGCACTCAGCCACTCACCTAGTGGCACCTGTTCATGTGCAAACGAACAAGCAGAATGCTACCGATCACCTGGTTCAGGTCTGATCAAAACTGGATGCAGCAGCAAACAAACTGACGTGCCTGTAAGCTGTAATTACAAACTCATTGGAAAAGCAGCAGTGCCTGGCTACGTGCCATTTGAGCCGTGGCACTTGCTTGCAGCAGCACTAGAATTAGAAGTAACGCCTCACTTTACCACCATCAAACTGACAGCGATCACTCCTCCTTTGCACCTCGTCTCGACAGTTGGCCTGAAATCGCCGATCAATCATGCAATTGCAAGCTTTCCGTCGACAGTCAAATCAAGCCAAGCCAAGCCATTCGGACAAGCATAAAGCGTTCCATTATGAAGCCCCCTCTTTCCCCATCCACCACGAAACTTGCTTGCCGCAGCAGACAACATCAGGTCCGCGAGTGGATCACCAATTCTCAACTCCGATTCCTACGATGTCTGCGTCCTCCGAGGACTGAAACCTGCAATTATTACAGAATTGCAAACGGGGCAGTTCTTTTCAGTTCATCACCCACTGTTGCTGTCATAATTTTCATCCTCCACTTGTCTGAAAAGTTTCAGTGTTCTCATCTCATCCTTGGCAGATGCATCCTTGTACTGATCTGCTCATTGGGGAGCACTTGACAGCAGGGAAGGGAACAACTGAATGGGTCCAGCTCTCAATCTCTAATCTCAGTAGGCCCATGCCTCCTCCAGACCTCCACTACGGGTAACTCGGGGGCAAAGGCAAAGGCATAATAGAGGTGTGACGAGTAAATCAGTGGCGCATCTGCTGCACACAAATCATTTCTTCCACTAACAAACATGCAGATTAGCACAAGTGCAGCCCTGTTCAAGATAGAGACAGTGATATATTAACAAGGATGTGAAAAAAAAAAGCAATTACCATAGGATTTTTTTTCCTTTTTTTTTTAAAAAAGGGAGTGTAGTGGAGTGCTATGTACATCCAATCATCACTTTATGCATGGGATAAGAATAGAACCCCATAATTCCTAGTAAGTTTTTTTCTCTTTTTCTGAAGGCATGGGGATCAGGTTCCAAGTTGCTCATGGAATAAAACATTTGCACATACACAAAAGAGTGATATGCTGTTGGAACTTTTTTTTTTTGAGAGAGAGACGCTGTTGGAACAATTTCAAGTGCTTTTGGATTCCTCAAAAAGGCCAAGAGAGCCGTTCTAACAGGTCATAATATGACTTCGATTTTTTTTTTAAAAAAAAACAGCTCACAATATGCAAATCGAACAAGAGCAATATGATAGTACCATGAGGGCGCAAACAAACGAGCTAGGGTGTCGTGATGCAGACGCACATGTATTAGTATACTACCATCTACTAGCAAGTGTTCTTACCTGTAATCAGGTAGTTAGGTAAAGAGTCCTCCCGTTCCCAAACAACAATTCGAGCCGCCCTGTGTAGCTTATCCATTGCTTCTGCTAACCTTCTTCCTGTAATTTTCAGCTTCTTATTTTTTTCCAATTATTAAATGATGGCATGCTGTATCAACTAGGCTGTCACATCGAGTAATTAGATTTCTGAATATTTTTGACGGTGATGAACTAATGAACCGAGGAAAAAGAAGATAAGGTTAGGAGGAGAATTGGCAATAGGCGCCTGGAAATATTTGATATTTTGCTTCCTCAAAATATATTCCTCAGACTACTTTGCTTGCCACACATTACATCCCTCTATCTATCATTGCTTGCAGAGGCAAAAGCAGCAGTAGCACGGAATCTAGAGCGAGCTCCACTACACGACACTTCGGTGGTCTTTGCCACTACAAAAACATCTCCTTTCTGCTACTTGTGAAAAACTCAGGGTGTGATAGGAAACCAGAAGCTTATGTTGATTGATTTGCTGCAAATTGCAGGTCGCAGCATAATCAAAGCCGAGAAATGCAATGGTACTATCGTCCTATTACTCTGCAGTTTCTTCCAACAGGTGCTTGAAGAAAAACCTGAACTGTCACCGTCACCACCAGTCCACCACCACTACTGAATATTTGGCAGCAAACGCGTCAATGGTTTAGCTGAAAAATTTCTAGCCCTTGTACAGAATTTTTTTAAAAAAATATTGGGGGTTTAGTTTCATCAGTCCAGGACGTCGTTTGCCAATCATTTGTGTCCTGCTGCAATTATCATATCTTAGCTGTCCTCATAATATCCCTTTTTCAGAATCAGTTCATATATATCTGACAAGCACTGGTTTCCGTGTGCTGTTTAGTTATTTTATTTTACAAACTGCGGTTAGCACGTCATGATCTTCCTTTTTGGCTGACGTTTCATCTGGTGTCGCTAGGCTACCGTACTTTTCCAGTCCTACAAATGCATCCATCCTGCAATTCCAGACAGCTTATCCTAATCCATTTTCATATAAGGCACTACTAGTTCTGAACATTTGGATAGCCTGAGCAACCTGCAACGTAATCACTGAATCAAATGCTTTGCAAATTAAGCATGGGTTGCTTCTGAATTTTTTTTCATGCGCCTGTGACTTTGTGCCGATCATTGCCTGGAAAACTGGGTTGAAAACTGGATGTTGAGCTGTTCTGGTTGGTGTGCAGGTATAAGTACATCGCGTGATCATCAAATGGCCGAAACTCTATGCATTGGTTGCCCAGAATAATAGCCAACCATCGCAGGCCAGCTCATAATAATTCCCCAGTGGAATGCAAATGTTGATTGAGAATGATTGGCCTTTGGCCAGCCAGGAAATATACACTGCTCTGTAGATAAAAAGAGTTCCGTGCTCTTATGCCACCAGTCCTGTGATCAAGAACGATTTGTGTTTTCTTTGACCATTTCAATTTTCCAGGTATCTAGGTTAATCCTCCTGCATCCATTCACAATTCAGTCAACATAAGACGAGAGAATAAAAAACAGTCTTAAAATCCAGTCGGCACATCCAAGTTTAAAACTTTCTCCCAGAGCAATGTTCATTGGATTATAGTGTGGATTTGTTGACTGTTTCTTTTGAAATGAACAACAAGTTGGACCTGTACCAGTACCACCAAAGAAGGGACAGAGAGGGTGAAGAAAGATTTTTTTCCACATAAAATGCCAAAAATACCATAACTACGGAAGGCAGTACAGGGAAGACGACCTCCACGAGATGCAGGTCAGTCAAAATGGTAATGCCCGAGATAGAAACCCTCGCCGACGTTGA